>JARGCV010000020.1:0-630000 GCA_034064705.1 Bothrops alternatus | reverse complement strand
AAAGCTTTACAGATGGGAGTCAAAGTGTAATTACTTCTACAGATTATGTATTCGTGTATTACAGGCCCCGAGACTGGCTTTCTATAGTGTGATGAACTCACACTAAACCAATAAAAATTGTGGCAGAAGAGAAAAAAAATATATAACCACAATATATTTAATAAGGTGACCCACCGTCCTCCTTTAGGGAGGACAGTCCTCCTTTTGTAAGTTCTGTCCTCCCCCAAAAAGTGTCCTCCTACATGTCCTCCTTTTCGATATTTGAAGACTAATCTGCAGGGCTTTTTTTTTTTCCCTCATAGAACGCTTAGAACCGCATTCCAGCACCTTTTTTTGATGGGTTTTTTTTTCAACTTTTGTATGAGCTGTGCTACTCCCCTTATTGGCTTTCAAAAGCCAATAGGAATTGCTGCTGAGTGCACCAAAACACCTGGCCAGCAAACTTTGCACGTGTAAGTTGTCTGTATTATTGTTGCAATGAAAAAAAAAAGGTTTCTTTTATTTACGATATTTTTCTTCAATTTATTTGTCCTCCTCTTCATTGTAAAAAAGTTGGTCACCTTAATATTTAAAATAGAATAATAGAAGTCCCTTTGTGGGAGAACACTTCAAATTTCGAAAATGTATTGGAGTAATTCTTGCAAAATGGCTGCTGGGGCATATTATTCACAAAATGGCTGCTTCAAAGGCTGTAAATAGTGGTTTACCACACTGATAGTTGTCGTCTTCTTTTGCAATGTCCTTTTTCTGGACAGAACGATCCACTTTTGAACAAACACTAGGGTATACTTTGCATTTTTTGAGAAAAAATCCTGGACTTATTTAGGGCATAGAGACAAATCTGGGGGGGAATCCCGGGAGGGGCTGGTACTTTGTTTTGCACTATGTCAACTTCCCTTTTTAAAAATTTTTTCCTGTTAAAAGGGAAAAGCAAAGAGCCTGGCAGGACCCTAGGATGGTATCTGTAAGACTACTGAAAGGTGCCACACTGGGGGCTTAGATAGATTTAATCAATGCAAAATTCTTTGTATGTTAAATGATGTTTGGTTCATGAACCATTCTTGATATTAATAACCTCAAAGCAAATATCTTTTTTTCTGTTTTCTCTCTGTTATCTAACTACTAACATACATAATTAAGGAGATCTAACTTTCAAGTAGAGGCCAGGAACAAATGTTTATGTGGGCATTTATGAAAGAGAAGGAAAAAGAAAAATGGGAGAGAGAGAAAAAAAACTATCTTAGTTTTCATCCCAATTCACAAGTTACACAATATATTTCATTGCAAAATGAAAGAGCTACTCCACCACCACCATAGTACCTTATGTTCCTGTCTACATCACATTCCCTATCACAGTTCCCAAAGAATCTCTTTCTGCTGTATGCAAAAGAGGACCATGACTTTTTTTTCCAGCATTAGAATACATGCTGCAGGGGGGCTCAGTCCAGTTAACACCTTGTCCCATAGATCTGTTGTCCTGTTTTTTTTTAATTATAAATGCCTAATACTAAGGTCACTGTGGTCTAGCAGAGGGCTCTAGCAACTGCCATAAATATCAAAGCCTAGAAATAATAACCACATGAGGGCAGGGGGTGAAAGGACAGAGCCCCACAAACCAACTGGACAGGTTCTACAGGCCCCATGCAGGTTACTTGTTGTCTGTTAAAGTGCATTGTGTTTCTCTACCCTTATTCCTTTGCAATATGGCGAACAGAAAATCGTTTGTAATGAAGTTCACAAAGTTCTGATATCCCTTGGAGGCTTGATCAGAGTTGTTCTTCAGTGGGATCAGGATTGGCAGTGAAGCTGATACACAGTACTGAGCCACCTCCCAGCAACAGATGGAGAGAGCGAAATCTTCCTGTGTTTAAATGTGTTTTTTTTTATTTAGTGCAGACAAAGTAACTCCCAAACACCTGCACAAGCTTCTTCACTTATTGAATCTACAAAAAATGCAGGGCAGATGAAGGAATGTGGAAAGCAATCACTATAAGTAGAGAATCTGAAATTCTTAGCAGTAACACAGTCAATACAATAAACATTAATATTGTGCACTAAAACAGTGGTTCTCAACCTTTTTCAGGTTGAGACCCCACGTGCGCTGCCCAGGCGCACCGCGACCCCGACCCGGGCGTGCGCACGCGCGCAACGGGCCGATCCGCGCCTGCGCGGTGCGCACGCGACAAAAAAACCAAAAAAAATAAAAAACAAAACGACGGACCCCGACGGGTTGATCTGCGCATGCGCGCGCGCACGCGACAAAAAAAAATTAAAAAAAATTAAAAAAAATTAAAAAACACAAAATGGCGGACCGTGACGGGCCGATCCGCGCATGCACGGTGCGCGCATGACGGCCCGAACCGTGCATGCATGGCACGCGCGCGACAAAAAAAAAATAAAAAAATAAAAAAACAAAAACAAAATGGCGGACCGCGACGGGCCAATCTGCGCATGTGTGGCGCGCGCACGACGGGCCGAACTGTGCATGTGCAGCGAGCGCGCGACAAAAAAACAAAAAAACAAAAAAAACAAAAACAAAATGGCGGACCGCGGTGTCCGGCGACCCCCGCGAAACGGTCGTTCGACCCCAAATGGGGTCGCGACCCATAGGTTGAGAACCGCTGCACTAAAATAAAATTTAGCGATGGCCATCATTAAGAATTGCCTGTACTGTAGTTAGCCCCCCAAATATCTACAAGATGGTAGACACAGCATTGTGATCCAAGCTCTACTCCTTTTGTGTAGACAGGACAAGAAGCAATGAATGGAAACTAATCAAGGAGAGAACTAAGGAGAGAACTAAGGAGACATTTCCTGGCAAAACAATTAATCAGTGGAATGACTTGCCTCCAGATGTTGTGGATGTTCCATCACTGGAGGTTTTTAAAAAGAGATTGGACAACCATTCATCTGAAATGGTAGTTTCTTGCTTGAGCAGGGGGCTGGACTAGAAGACCTCCAAGGTCCCTTTCAACTCTGTTATTCTGACATCACATGTATGAACAAAAGAGTGGGCTTAGATTGTGACATTGCAGTTACTACAGTATCTTTTTTTTTTTTGACACATATGCATAAATGCAGACTGCAGACACTGCTAAAATTGCACATTTGGCAATATTTATAACCTCTTTATGCTGCTCTTCAGATTAATCAGGTGTACACACCATTTTAGGGTTTTGGATGTAATTTTCGCAGCATGCTAGGTCTTAAGCCAAAGAACAGGGCTTTTTTTTTAGATTTTTCTTTTTATATATGTATTTTGGTTTTAAAAAATATTTTTAACTTTGTCTATTTTATATTTTTTTTAGCTTTTAAAATTATTAATTGTTATTCCACCCTTCTAATCCTGGTCTATGATTGTAAAAAAGATTTGATTTGAAGAACAGGACCAGGACAAAACTATGTTTGTTTATTTTAATTAAAAATATAATCAGCAACTCCTATGTTCTTAATTATTTTTTCCTTCTACCAAGTTATATACATAACACTGTTGTAGCCAGAGTTCCCCACCTGTTATTGGAGGGCCACAAGATATCCCAGAGTAGTTTACATCCCTGACAATAAGACAGCATTAATAAACAAAATAATGGCCTTTGAATACATTTTATTGGAGCATTCATAATAAAAAAGATGAATTACAATCAGAAAAAGTAATAGGGAAGAAAGAAGGGGAAAAGTCAAGCATCGTTTCTTACAATAAAGTAGCTGAAAATTGTTTGGGGTCAGGAAGATCTTGTCTTTTATCAAGACTGATAGAAAAGCTTAATCTTATCCATAAGCACATGGAAGAAGACCCAAGTAGTAAGCAGGCTAGCCTTTTGAAACAACCTCAGCAGAGCAGCATTTTCTGCTTTCAGGGTACATCATAACTCTGCAAACAGTTAAAGCCAATTTTTGGCTCTTTGCAAGCAGAATGTAACTAAATGTAAATCCTGATATGCAGATAATCTGTGACTTGGATGAAAGCTTAACGCTTTGCCTGCTCAGATGACAAGCAGCTATTTGGAAAGCGAAAATGAAGGCTTTGGGAGGGAATCCCTGTCAAGCAAGGGACAGATCAAGGGGGAGAGAAAAGCCACCCCCATAGTTCAGATTCCCTTTTCTGTTTTATCAATGGATGCTGCACTTGGGCGATTCCATGGATCTATCTATAAAGAGGAGAACTAGCTTTTTACTGTGAGAAAAATTCTGGCATGGCCAGGAAGACCTGGGGTTGTGCAGCTGTCTTGAAATCTCCTTAGAAGGTAGTTAAAGCAAGAAGGAACACACATACACACATCTCGCTGCTCAAAGCTCCTGGTTTTCATATTTTCCATCTCTTTACATTTTATTTATGATAGTACTTTTCATTTTATGGGGAATTATCTTCTGCTAAAATCCTACCCTTCCCCAAGATGTCTCAGACACCCTAATTAATTTCAAAGCCACAATTGTTCAGTGAAAAAACAAATCTGCGGATTGCTCTCTGACCATAGCAGATAATGTCAAACATCTCATAGGCAGAAAGAAAAAATCCAACCCAACACAAACATAAATCTATTTTAGTGAGATATACTAGCAAAACAAAAATCAGGCATCCCATACTAAATTTCCAAGATCTCCGAAGTTTAGAATGAGAGTTGAAAATGCACCAGAAAGAATTCCTGTAGCTGACCAGTCTCAGCCCAGTACAAGGCTTTGCACTATTTTAAAAAAGTAATAGGGGCCATCTGTATAGATGAGTAACAGAATCAGTATAACCTCTGGTTAGTTGATCTGAGGAAGAAAACTTGCTGATTAAAAGCTTTAACCAGGGTCTAGCTCTCTAACAACAGAAAAATAGCAAATCTATTTCAGGACATTGTCCCTTGGACCCCAATTTTCACATTCTTGCATATACATTTTTCCTATATGCAAGTTTTTTAAAAAAATTTCATGCAGCCATGAAAGTTCCTTTGACTTGTCTCCGAAGAGGTATAGGTTTACGAGATACAGGATTGCATTCTCATCTGGTATTTAAGTAACAAACTATGTTTATGGAACTGTAGGACGCCAGGAAATTGTGCTACGCTTTTGAAAATAAGGATTTGAATTTTAGGAATTGTAGGCATTTGTCCAAGGGGAAAAACAGAAAGGAAAATGTTGAAACATGGGCAAGCAGAATGCTTAGAAATAAGCTCTATCTCTAGACAAAATAAATGTTGAATTTGTCCAACATTTCATTTATTTCAACAAAATAAATGAAAAACCCTTAAATGTATCCCAGTGTATAGGAGTTCCCTATACATGGGTATCATGAAAGTTTGATTTAACTAGTCAACTGAAGGGAGGGCTGTTCCTTATTCCTAACTGTCTGTTAAATTGGAAAATACATCACTGCAGCGGTTTACATCATTTGCACAACACCATTATTCAAATAATACAGAGCACCACAGAAATGTGGTCTATTTTATCTAACTCCAGTAACCCAAGTTCCACTATAGTTACAGTGGGATACTATGAACACCTAACTGAAAGTGAATCTTTTTGATTGTGGTATAATGGTAAAGATGTACAGCTAGAACTGTGGAGATTCACATTCATGCCAACCTTCAGCCAGAAAAACTCTCTGGGTGACTTTGGACCAGTCAGTCTCTCTTGAGATCAGTCTACCTTGTTCCCTCATTCCTCAGTCACACCACTGAAAAGGCTGGGAATATTCCCCATTTGTCCAGTAATAGTCCTTTATTGAGCAGGTTGACTGGACAACACAAGGAAGTGACCCTTACTTGGCTTAGAAGCAAGGGTTGATTTCAAGGCCACATTCTTCACTTGATGCCTTGTGATAAGAGGGCGGTTGGATGAGATGTGGAGATGTTCTTTGTTTGCTTTGTCCAATGAGCACATGTGCATATGCAGGTAATCCTCGACTTATAGCAGTTTGTTTAGTGACTGTTCAAAGTTACAAAAGGCATTGAAAAAAGTGCCATGACCATAGCATTCCCATGGTCATGTGATTTTCATCTGGATAATGATGATGATGGTGTCGGAAGGGACCTTGGAGGTCATCTAGTCCAACCCCCTGCTCAGGCAGGAAACCCTACACCATTTCAAACAAATGGCTGTCCAGTCTCTTCTTAAAAGCTTCCAGTGTTGGAGCATTCACAGCTTCTGGAAGCAGGTTGTTCCACTGGTTAATTGTTCTAACTGTCAGGAAGTTTCTCCTTAGTTCTAGGTTGTTTTTCTCTTTGGTTAGTTTCCACCCATTGCTTCTTGTCCTGCATTCACGCGCTTTGGAGAATAGCTTGACTGCCTCTTCTTTCTGGCAGCCCCTGAGATATTGGAAGACTGCTATCATGTCCCCACTCATCCTTCTCTTCATTAGACTAGACATACCCAATTCCAGCAACCATTCCTTGTATGCTTTAGCCTCCAGTCCCCTAATCATCTTTGTTGCTCTTCTCTGTACTCTTTCTAGAGTCTCAACATCTTTTTTACATCGTGGTGACCAACACTGGATGCTTGACAGCTGGTTCATATCTGTGAGGGTTGCAGTGTCCCAGGATCATGTGATCACGTTTTGCAACCTTCTAACAAGTTAAGTCAACTAACTTAACAACGGCAGTGGTTCACTTAACAACTGTGGCAAGAAAAGTCACAGAACGGGGCAAAACTCCCTTGACAATTTTTTTTTCACTTAGCAACATAAATTTTGGACTCAATTATGGTTGTAAGTTGAGGACTATCTGTAGGAGGAACTGAAGTTGGTAGGACACTGGAATTATACTATAATGTTTTTCAAAATGAAAAGCTTCTCCTGTCCTAGTAAGATAGATTATATGAGGAGGGACCAATCCATGCTTGACAACTGGAGCTCTGATGACAAGGAAGAAGTTTTGAGTGCCTCCTTTTTCTTCATCCCACTGCAAGGTTCAAGGGTTGGGACCCACGTCAGAGAGTTGAGTGGGTATCCTTGGCGGTAATAATGATACCCCAGAATGCACTATCTCTAAAAAAAATCTCAGCTACCTAAAATACCATATACTACCGGTAGTACAGTGTTTCTCAACCTTGACAACTTTAAGGCATGTGGACTTCAATTCCCAGAAGTCCACATGCCTTAAAATTGTCAAGGTTGACAAACACTGTACTAGTAGAATGCTGTAGTAGTATGAAATAGAGGGAAGTATTCGGTTCTCACGTGAACGTTTTTAAAACAGAGCAAATAACATTTGTACAACTCACCAAGAGTGCAGACTAAAATGGTAGTGACACAGCATTTTATGGTCCCATCCAGCTGCATTTATGGGCCTGGCTTTCTGTATCAATCTATAACAATCACTTGGGAGGGAGCTCCATTGCATTTAATGGGCCGTCTGAATATATTTCCATTAGTTTAGTTGGTCAAAAGGATACTGGACAGTGAAAGGCAGAATTAGAAATGGAAGCCATTTACAGATTTAATTCCCAACATCTGGAAAGCATTGTCCTATTGGCAATCAGATGACTGAAAGCAATTGTCCTCCCCTACTTTGCTTTAGGATCCTCGTGCTGATCAAGCAGCAAATACCCATTGCTGCTTATTTCCAGAGAAAGTAAAACCAAGTACGGTATATAACAATCATAGCATCACAAAGTAGTAGATCCTATTCCCACCTACTCCCTCCTGGGCAGCATTACATAGGTAAGTTTGCTGGTGGGTGAAGTGGACGTTCAAAAGGCCTGAAGATAAGTAAGACAGAGCCAGACATCATGTATCCCATCAACTCTTATTTCAAATATTAAACAAGGACCAGGAGATAAAAATGTGAAACACTGCACCTCAAGTAATCGGTTCAAATTGTGGCGGGGAGCAGCTTTCTATTCTCAGGATTTGACTGACCTCACTTATTCAGATGTTCATGGATGTCAAAGCTTTTCTGGTTGAACTGAGGTCCTGTCTAAGCAATAGTGTCCTTCTGATTCTTAGGGGTTTTATTCCTGACTTCCAGTCCACTAGAATGACATGTTCATTCTCAATAGGACTGAGACTGAAGTATCATTGTCGTCGTCGTCGTCATCATCATTGTCATCATTTCTCATTTTGAAAATAAGTAAAGAAATGACCAGAGCAAAAAAAAAAAAAAAGATAAGTAAAGAACAGAGGAAAAATCAGCGCTCTGTTCTATGTATTATGGCATTTATTAAAGCCTTCCAAATACAGGACTGCCATATTTCCAAGAGCTGTGGTTACCTGGTTATATTTTCTTAAAATTTCCCTTGCATTAATTCCAAGAGAAGAAAAAACAATCTCACCCTGATCTAGTCTCACCCTGTTCTTGAGATATGTGACTTTCCCCAATCTTCTTTTGCCATTTACCCCATCTGTCCTCATCACATTTGGAATAGTCTCATTGTGAGTCAAAGAAAATTCTTCATAATGAATCATTTTTGCATTATACTGTGATCTCTGATGTTTCCCACTTTATGGTCGCATTTATGTATCAAAAGAATGAGGTTTATTCTTAGATTACAAATAGATGACAAGTGTGGGGGAGGGGGAGAGTAAGCATGTAGGGATAAAATTATTCTTCTCTCCAAATCTGGTAAGCAAGCCTTTTATTATTATGGTTCAAGTTCAGGTTTATTACAGTCAAAGACCAGAGACCAGAACAAATAAAAACATCCAACGAATATCCAGTTAAAAATTCTAGAGTAAAATAATAAATAACAGATAAAATCTATATTAAAATCACAATTTGGCATTCGGTCTGTCAATTTCACATGGCCTAACTAAACTATAATATCAATCCTTTAACTGTGGGGGCCTTAGTCATTGAATACTAAAATGCAAAAATAATAATAATAATAATGCAAAACAGTTTGTTACATTAGTTGTATAAAATTCCTATGGTGGATTAATCCCATGTTGTAATCCCATGTTTCCGACGAATCGCCAGTGCTGCTGCACAGAATCTAGCGACCTGTGCTGTAATCACAGTCTGTTTGTCCTTAAGCAGCCCCTGGAGATAGATATCCTGGCCATTCTGACACTGCTTAGAAACTATTGGGAGGATATGTTTTTTCAAAAATCTCTGTAGAAAGAGCGTTGAAGGAGTATGTGTCCAATGGTCTCCTCCTCTCCTGAGCCACAGGAGTAGAGTCTTTCAATCAATGGTATCTTTTTATACTCGCTGTACAGGGTGGCCGATGGAAGTGCATGACACTGTGTGAGCGACAATGCTTTCCGGTGGTTTGCCGACTCCAACTGGCTAAGATAACTGGCAGGAGTAACAACATATCTAATTGTCTAGAGCAGGGGTGTCAAACTCAATTTCATTGAGGGCCGCATCAGCATTGTGGTTGTCCTCGGGGGGTAGGTGTGGCCAGGGTGGGCATGGCCTACTGGGTGGGCATGGCTGGAGTGGGTGTGGCCTACTGGGTGGGCGTGGCCAGCTCTACATCATTTGCGTCAAGGGTGCCTGTGGGGGCCTGGGCAGGAGTGGGACAGATCTGAGGGTCTCTGGCAGAAGGGGGTGGGACCAGGGCAAGCGCCAAGGCATGGTCCACTGGAAAAGCCTGCTGAAACCCATCCCCAGGAGCCCATCAAGCCGGATATGTGAAGTAGGCGAGGGCCATTTGCTGGCCACTTCCAGGCGATGGTGCATTTCTTCATTCCTCACAAAGGGTGACACTTCCCCAGCATGCACCCAGGGAGCGGGGCCGACGCAGCAGGAGCCGGTCCCTTGATGTTTCCAGACGGCCTTGTGAAGACTGAATGCGTTTCAGCATAGATGGCCAGCACAGAATTGTACATTGGCTCCCGGCTGGCCCAGGCAAGGGCCAAGGCAGCGGGGGCCGTTCCCTCACTGTTTCCAGGATGGCTTCACGGGCCACATGAAATCACGTCGCAGGCCGCATCTGGCCCCCGGGCCTTGTGTTTGACATTCCTGATGTAAGGCATGCAACAGATGGAGAAGCCTGTGATCAACTGAAGCCGCTTCCAGCTTCTCCCATAGTGTAATCCTGGTAACCATACCAAAGCTGCCTTGAGATCTATAAAGGTGGTATATAGTGATACAGATCTATTTGATACATATTTTTCAATCAAATGATGGAGAACTAAGCACTGATCTATGGTGCCTCTCCCCTCTCTAAACCCGACTTGCTCTTTAGCAATCAAGTTCTCAGAATCCAGCCACTCATTTAATATATCTCGGAAGTGTTTGGTGTAGTTTGCTGATTATATTTAGCAGACTTATTAAGTCTGTAATTGGCAGGGTTGTCTCTCTTTCCTTTTTTAAAAATTGGGACAACAATTGCCAAGCCCAACCCTCTGGGACATGGCTGGTAGAGTGCAGAAGAAATGAAGTCAGCTCTGGAGCCTTCCCAGTCCTGAATTGGCCAATGAGAGATTTAATTTCAGTCTCTGAAACTGGGGGCCACTCAGGTAAATCCTCAATGGTACTACATCCACATGGAGAAAAGTAAGTAGTGGGGTACCACAAAGTTCTGTCTTAGGCCCAGTTCTCTTCAATATCTTCATTAATGACTTAGATGAGGGAATAGAAGGGGAACTCATCAGATTTGCAGACAACACTAAACTGGCAGGAATAGCCAACACCCCAGAAGACAAGCTCAGGATCCAAAAAGATCTTGACAAACTTGAAGAATGGGCCCTATCCAACAAAATGAGTTTTAATGTAGAGAAAAGCAAAGTTTTACATTTAAGCAGGAAAAATCAAAAGTACAGATTAGACGAGACCTGGCTCAAAAGCACCAACTGTGAGAGGGACCTTGGGGTCCTAGTGGATGATCACTTGACTATGAGCCAGCAGTGTGCAGCAGCAGCCAAAAAAGCTAATACAATCCTGGGTTGTATAAACAGAGGCATAGAATCAAGATCACACGAAGTATTAGTACCGCTTTATAAAACCCTAATAAGACCATATCTGGAATACTGTAACCAATTTTGGTCACCATACTACAAAAAAGATGTTGAGACCTTGGAAAAAGTTCAGAGAAGAACAACTAAAATGTTCAAAGGCCCGGAGACTAAAACATATGAAGAACGGCTGCAGGACTTGGGTTTGGCTAGTCTAAAGTAAAGAAACAGAGGCTACATGATAGGTAGCAGTATTCCAGTATTTGAGGGGCTGCCACAAAGAAGAGGGATTCAACCTATTCTCCAAAACACCAGGGGGCAGGACAAGATACAATGGTTGGAAACTGACCAAAGAGAGAAGCAACCTGGAATTAAGAAGAAACTTCCTAACAGTGAGGACAATTAACCAGTGGAACAGCTTGCCTTCAGAAATCGTGGGCGCTCCATCACTGGAGATAAGAGACACTAGACAGTCACTTGTCTGAAATGGTATAGGACAGGTTCTCCTGCTTGAGTAGAGGTCTGGACTAGAAGATCTCCAAGGTCCTTTCCAGCTCTATTCTATTCAAATCCTTCATTGTATACCTTATTCTCTTGCTGGAGGTATCTTCATACATTCTCCGAAAGTGAAGTTCCCAGGTTGCAGGAGGTATATGGGAGTTTAATGGGATATAAATTATGTCTGAGTGGCAAGCTATTAGACGCCAGAATAGAGAAGAGTTCTTTTGCTTTGCTACCTCAATAAGCTATTCCCAGGAAGACCTTGTATCAGGTCTCTTCTTAAGTGCAATCAATTGCTTAAATTGTTTTTTGAGTGTGAGATGTTTAAGAGCTGTTTTATTGTCATTTCCAGTCTCACTTTTGTACATGCCAAGGTAAACGCTTTCTTGGCTTCTACACAATCCTTGTCAAACCATGGTTTATATCATTCTAGTAAATCTTGAGTAGGGTTGGCTGATACAAAGGCTGAACAAATATTTTGAAAGTTGTCCTCTGATAGGGCTCTCCTCACCTTCTGGTCGAATTGTTGGGTCCATTAAATGTAGCTTTGTGCGCAAGTGTGCGTGTCTGCTGCTAGCGCAAATGGAGTTTTCTGCACTTGCCCGCCACTTGCGTGGTCCAGTTCCTAACGGGCCATGGGCCAGTACTGGGCCACTGCCCAGGGATTGGGGACCCCTGCTTTAATTGACTGATTATTTCAACTTAGCTTTATTCCTCCCTTAAAAAATTGGCTAAAAAGAAAGGACTTTACTTTTTTTCCTTGGAAGTTCAATGAGCAGCAAATACAGATACAACTCCCAAAGCTGTGCATTGCATACCATGGAAGTGATGCAAGAGAAGCCTGCCTCTCTTGCTTGCCTGATCAGTGGACGTCTGAATGCAAAGGTATCCTAAGGAAGACTTCTTCTATGGACCTTAATGCACAGGCAAATTTATAACATGGGCATAAATATTTGGGTCCTAAGCCATTCAGATCTTCTGGTCCCGGTATGTGGTTACCCCTTCACAGTGTCTGACCCATACCTGTACCTCTCTTCTAAAATAGCTTTGTAAGTCATGACAAAATACATATGCAATAGAAAAAGAAATAGATGTGGATTTTACAGAAATCAGAGTGGGATGCATCTAAAATGTATAGCTCTCTGAATTGTAAAAATGTGAGTCCTTTAAAACAATACACAAGTAGCTAGGCAAATTTTTTAATTCATCATTTCTACTATCTTATTCAACTAATTTTATCTGTGACTCCATACACTCTCTGTCCCTTGCCACTAGAGTGAATAAATCCATCGGTGTAGCACATCTAAAAGTTCTTCATAACTTTCAGAACTCATAAAAGGCTCCAATGCTTGGAATGCCACTTGGCCCTTCTAATCAGAACATGCCATGATAGTCTCAGCCAATAGGAAGCTCAAAGCTTCACAAATCAGAAGCAATTTGCTATAAACATTGAAACAGATTTCTATGAAGGGTTTATACTCTGGAGTAAAAAAAAATATTCTAAAATAATTGACAACATTTAAAAACAAGGACATCTGGCAACTCTACCCCAGGGCATTGGCAACTCCTTTTGAAGAAAGGGTGGATAATTTGACAGACCCATCCTACCTGTAAAACCTGACTTGCAGGCTGTGCTAGCTTTCAGTAAGAATTAACCTTTTCTCTCCTGAATCCAGATGGAGATGTAAGGAATACTTTTAGATCAATCTCACTCAAGCTATCGGTCACTCTGGGCCAAACTAAGAAGGTACAGTTTGGGCAGTACGCAATATTTGTTTTGTGTCTTGTATCATTTAGCAAAGTTATACGTCTCAAGCTATTATTCTATTATGTACTTTTTGTTCTGTGTCACTGTTACATTTTCGAAGCATAAAACTAAAAACCTCAAGAAAATCTGAAGAATTTATCATGCAAAAATGTCAAACATTTCAACAAATGTCTTCATCATGGGTTGCAGCTGAAAGCTCTTTTTAATTAAAAGCTATTCCCAAGATTTGGTCATGTTCCCCGTGTTGATTCTCAACTCAGCACTACTTGGTCCTCCATAAATAAAGTGATGCTAAATCATTATAGCTAGATTCATACATTGCACTAATCTATAATGTGATTAGTTTGTTTTGGACCTGTAAGAACCTAGGTACTGTGAATGTTAACCCTTGGTTTATGGATTACATGATTATTTACATAAAGGTATTACATAAACATTATTTAGGAAAAAAATAAATGCAGAAATCTTCCAACTGGGGTTATTCAATCAGCTAAGATTAAAACAAATAATGGTTTAATGCAGAACGAGTCAGAGGCATCAAAACAAGCACTGCATTATATCGGGTCACAGTTTGTCAATGCAGAATCTATTTATCCAGGCCAGATTTCTTGAAAGCACCTATTGAAAAATCCCCCTTTTTTATGAAGTTGTGACAAGTTCCCACTCAATGCAACACTTAACACTTATGGGAAACTCCACCTTCCTTGCTTTGTGGAAATAAGTAAAATGATTTCTGTAGCAATCTTAGCGATATTTGTGGGGCTATTATCAGTAGCTTATTATTGTTAATATTATTTGTGTTAAATGTATTGTCTATCGCTGTTTGCTGCTCAGAATCTGTACGGATTGGGGAGGCCCATAAATATTATTAAGCCAATCAAACGATTGAAAAAGAAAGTCCTCCCAGCCAGTGCAAACATATATTATTCCATGTTTTCATCCCATTACATTGGAACATCCAGCGTCCCAGTAATTCTTTCAAATCTAACCATTCTCCAAAGGGCATGGTTAACATACCTATCATAATTCTATGGTTTATCTAGTCCCCCTCTGCACTCATCCATTGCTAATGCTACCATGGGCATTCTTCATTAAGCAGATGTCTCTTTTATACCCCACTGTGCACTCTCACAATTGATAAGCTTGAAGAAGAAAAAACAAAACCTCTGCTACACCGAATTTCAGCTTGAAAATGAGGAAACAACACAATTCCAACCAAGGAGGCATACCGATCCTCCTGAAACATACGAATGACAAGCACTTGACCAGAATTCACCAGGTGTCTCTGAGCCAGTCACTCTCTGTCATACACAACTATTTTATAGGATTATTGTGAGAATAAAATTATGGGAGATCCCTTCCTCCACGAATGGCAAGACAAAAGGCAAGATTTAAAAGCAACATGAGGTCAACCAACCGGGGAAAATTGAGAAAAAAACCAAAACCACAACCAATGATGGCATATAGCATTGCTCAAAGAACAATGAAAGGAAAATACCAATACTGAAATTTGTCTTTTGTCCAACTCCCTGGGTCTGAGTAAAATTCCAGCAGAAAATCACAAATCACATCAAGTATTGACAACCTATTTCCCAACAGCAGCTGATAGGGAGTAAATTAATCCAGGAATATTCAAGTGGATCAAAGCAAGGAAAATACCTCTGTAGCTGTTCGGGTGACTGAAATGAATTAACAACCCACAGTGGATATGTTCTCCAAGAAGTAAAGTGGCTCTTTGTAGTTCAGTGCAGATGCATGCAGGCATGCACACACACACACACACACACACACACACACACACACACAAATAGCACAAGAGCTGGGCTTTAGAAAATTTACTGTGTACTACATTGATTTTAAGAGAGATGAGTAATTCATTTTAGCACCAAACCTGGAACAATGAAGTCCAATGGCGTTAAGAAAACAAAACAAAACAAAAAAGGGGGGGGAGATACACTTGCGATGAAACTGTAAGTGTCTTGAATGCACAACCATATTTGATGTGCATGTATTCTCCAACAGGACCTTCAAATACAAACATATGCTGGAACACAGGCAATGGGTTTACATGTGTTTGAAAAAAAGAGGGGGAAAAGAGCTAGAATCAGAAGTGGAACCAGGTAATAATGTGGTTTATTTGATTTTGGCTTCAATCACTATTTATACACCATAGGTTACTGGCTAGTGTGAACTCAGCCACCAGTCCAGTTTAGCAACCCAGTTTAATATAATGTGTGAACCAGGCCAGAGGAAATCAGTACATATCGAAGCAGATACCATTTGATTATATACTTTTCAGGGAGTTTACTAGTGGCATCAAATAATCTTCCCCAATTTGATGCTGTCCAGGTGTGTTGGGACTACAATTTACAGAAATCACCAGCAGCAGGTTTCTGGCAGGCTGACAATCAGAAGATGCTGTCCAAAGCAGCACTGGGGGATGCCAAATTAAGGAACTGATGTAGGAACTCAACCAATACAATTTGTTGGAAGGGCTTCATTATTCTGAAGCAATTTTCCCAAGCAGCTTTGAACTACAGCTCCCCTGAGTGACGAGGTCTTCTACTCTCTTCTCCCTAGAGTGAAGATGAACAGAATTAATTCTTCACTTGTGGCCACAGACTAACCTCAGAAAAATATCAGTCGCTTCTTCTTATCTGCTGGCTCCATACAGGAGACTGGGATGCAAAAGGGAAAAACCACGAAGCTTTGGCTGCTACCACTGCCGTTCACAAAGTGGCACAAACAGCCCATCGCAGAACTCTGCCTGAGATTCAGCAGCTGAGGAGGTGGGACAGAAAAGGTAGAGACGCTCCAGAGTTGAGCTTGATGCTGTCCATGCTGGTGACAAGATGGGCATGTGTAATTTTCTTGGCAATGGGACAGAAGTTGTTTTCTGCTGCCTTCTTCTGAAGGTTTCTTTTTCCCTTTTTTTTTTAACTCTCTCTGAGAACAGTTGCACCTACGAAGAAAAAGAGGCCTTTGCCCTAACGAATTTGCCAACTCAACCGAGACAGCAGAGACTAGTAAACTGCAGTACAGAAGTTAGAGAGAGAAGAACAATACATGCGGACACATGGATGGTACAAGAAGGGAGCCTAACAAAGGGCACATGATCATCTGAAATAACAGGATCCTGCTCATTTGGCATGAGTGGTTAACTTGCATGCAAGTAATATATGGGAAATGCTACTGAGTTCTAGAAGTCATTCAGAGACAAAAATGGGCTTCGTCTACATGAGGAGACTTGACAGGCTATGCAAAGTAGGTAAGTATTCACAGAAAGGACTGTGGCACTGTGCAGTGCACCTCTTTCCCTCTCTATAACAGCAATTGAGAGGAAGAGCCGTTGCAAATGTCTGTCTGTCCACTTAGGTCAGAGGTCCTCAACCTTTTGGGCGCCAGGGACCGGTTCCGTGGAGAGAGGTTTTTCCGTGGATCGGAGGGGGCGTGGTTTCGTGTAGTGTCTGCACCCCGCGGATGGGGCTTCGCTTGTTTGCACGGACCAGTTTCTGGCATCCAGTGGACTGGTGCTGGTCCATGGACCAGCGGTTGGGGACCCCTGACTTAGGTCATCACAAATTGTCCCTCTCCCCAGTTTTGCTACGGCATCACATTTTATCAAGAGAAAACAGCAGCAGCAGCCTATAAATCAAAAGCTATAGAGATGGTTATACCAATGGTTTAATGGGAATAGGCAGACGACAGAAACCAGCATCAAGGAGAAACATGCAAATTGTTGCATTTTGGAAGCATATGTTGCAGTTAGAAGCATTGCAAGCTTGCACGTGGGGGCATAACATTTTAAGCCACCCATCTGTTTGAAAACTCTACGAAGGTGATGTGCATTTGTTTGTGGCATGTCTTACTTGGCTTTGAGATAATCATCTGCAAGGGAAAAGCCTGGAATAATTGTGTTAAGCTACCGGTATCCATTTATTGACATAAGGAAAGAACAACATATTTCTCTAGTGATCTGGCCCAGACTCAATTTTGCCTCCTGACTCCTAAACTTAATTGTAGGATTGCATGGTCTCCTCAGTCCTTCTCATCCTCTCTCATAAGTAACTATAATTAAGTCAATC
The DNA here is from genome assembly GCA_034064705.1 of Bothrops alternatus. NCBI lineage: Eukaryota > Metazoa > Chordata > Lepidosauria > Squamata > Viperidae > Bothrops > Bothrops alternatus. The sequence goes on along the minus strand of JARGCV010000020.1, from coordinate 612,824 downwards.
ATTTTTTTTTAGTTGGCCCCCTATAATTTCATAGGAGCTGGGATTTGTAACTTCATTACAAAATCAATTCAAAAGGTGCACCTTAAAAATGCTGCCTTAAGGAAAACTTCTACAAGATGTTCTATAGATAGCACCTACCGGTAGATCCGAAAAAAATATCACTCATCTACCCGGACGCCCAGCCCAAATGCTGGAGGTGCGGGGACGGGGAGGCTACCTACTTTCACATATGGTGGACATGCAGAAAAATCAAAGCATTCTGGAGGAAGATATGGTGGACACTCCAAACCATTTTCAAAAAGCGTATAGAATTTCTACCTCAGGCTTTTCTGTTAGGGATCACAAAGGACTTCACTATCTCAGAGACAAATTTATTTTTGAACTTAATTACAGCAGCAAGATTGTTGGTGGGACAATACTGGAAGAATCCGGAAATACCGCATATTGAAGAATGGACTGTGAAAGTAACAAATTTGGCGGAAATGGCGAAAATATCAGCATACTTGAAAAATCGCTCCAATGAACAATTTTTGACGGACTGGAAACAGTGGATAGACTATATCCAAGAGAGACACCAATCAAACAGAATGCAGCTGGCGTTTAACTAAGGCTCGATGGGAGGAGGGAAGAAGGGTTAACAAATCAAAAGTTTACAAAAACTAACACCCAATGTTGAATGTACATGTTCTATAACCAATGCCTCTTAACATAACCTTATGACTAATGTTGTTTGCTTTAATACTGTTAAAGCGGACTGAATCTCTACCTCAGGATATGAAACTTTTACCTCAGGATCTCTGGTTAGGGACTATAAAAGATTGCACTAGTAATGGGATGAAGTCAATTCAGAAGCGCAAACGAACAATATGCAATAGACTAGATACAGTAGATAGACCATATATAAGAGACACACCAACCAAACAAAAGGTACTCGGAGTATACTTGAAGAGGGAAGGGAGGAGGGAAGAACGTTTACTAAAACAGATGTTTACAAAGATTAATACCTAATGTTGTATGCTATGTTCTGGGATGATTGTTTAGCAATAGGATCTTTGGTTTAATGTTGATCACATTAATATGGAACCAGATAAGAGAAACACCAATCAAACAAAGTGTAACAGGAGTATAGTTGAGGCTAGATGCGAGGAGTGGAAAAAGGCTTACTAAATCAGACGTTTTCAACGACTAATACTTAGTATTGTATATCAGGTGCCATGATGATTGCTGCATAATATGTTTTTATATTCAATGTTGATTGTTTTAATAAAAGAATTTTTAAAAAAATGCTGCCTTAATATGAAAGTATTGGTATGGTTAAAACATGATACGAATGCGCTTCTTTCCTTCCCCCTGGAGCAAAAGAGGACCAATCTCAGGAGGGCTCTCATTCACGAACAAAGCAGATTCAGGACCTCTCTACTGTTGCAACAGGATTGATCAACTTTGCCATCTTAGTTCTATCATGCTCATAAGACGAGCCAACCCAAAATGTCCGCAGCTGATGGTGGCCCAAAGAAGTCCTGCCCTGAATCCTCCACAAAACTCTCTACTTTGGGATACTGACAGCCTCAGTGACGAGCCCAGAGAAGATGATACCCCATACACACACACAGACAGACAGAGAGAGAGAATGAGAGAGAGAGAGAGAGAGAGAGAGAGAGAGAGAGAGAGAGAGAGAGAGAGAGAGAGAGAGAGAGAGAGAGAGAGAGAGAGAGAGAGAGAGAGAGAGAGAGAGAGAGAGAGAGAGAGAGAGATCAGTGTTTCCACAGAAGAAGGAGTTCAAAAGCAATCTCATATTCCCAAAGCTCCAGGCCTTCCCCTTGAAGAGGGGGAAGCTTTCAGCCTCCAGTGTCGCCACCCCTTCAGAGTGCCTCCCAGCATAGCGTGTTCAATCTGGCTCATGTTAGGGCTGTTTAGGCCTCGCCAGGCTGCCTTTGTTCCCTGACTGACAGCTCTTTTCTAAATGCCACCTCTATGAGCTGAAAGGCCTTCAGTGCCGATCTGCTCCATTTGTTGATGGCTTTTCCAGGGAAGCCCTGACTTTTTCTTTCTTAGCTCCTTTTAGCAGTCCGTTCTTACTTTCTGCGCCTGCTGTCTTCCATGGGTCCAACATAGAACCAGCTTAAGATATTACAAAGAATTTGGCAGGATGTCCTTTCCCCAACTTCCCTTCTTCCAATGAGTTGCACTTATTTCCTCTCTTGCACCAATATATGTTATACATTTTCACCTTGTTTTTATTTTAGGTATTAGGTAGGGCAAATTCATTTGGGCTGCAAAAACCCAGAGAGCCACTAGGTGGTAGCAAAAACACAAGCACAAGACATCTCTCTTGGTCATCCAGATTTTGGTCGTCCAAATCCCATCATCCCAGGTTAGCAGAATTTGAGTTTGAGCTTTATAGTTCATGGCTACTACACAGATTTGCTTAGTGGGAACAAAAGAGGGATCTTTGTTTGTGTCTGTGTGTGTTATCCAGATTACTGACCACCCCAAAGATGGTTCAATTTTATGCTTTTAAGCATATGTTTAAGATGCTATTTCAGTGGATGTTCTTGCCCAGACATTTTTAGCCAAGGAGGTATAGTGCTTCTCTTTATTGTCTCACTATATAATCTTTGACTAAATGTTAATTGCATTTGCAATTATCTAGTTGATACACTGTTTTATTTTGTTAAGTGTTTGCCACATTGTGTCTACATTTCAGAGAAAGGCAGAATAATATACTTTGTTACAAACAAAGAGTCAAATTGATTGCAGTGACATGTAAACACAATCAATCAATCAACCAGTCAATGTGGTTTTGAATACAGGCTGACTTATCCAGTCCTCTGCTCATTATCTGGCACCACAAGCCCTTATAGCCACTGTCCAAAATAATTGCAAACTTACCATAATGTATGCTTTACCAGCATTTATAATCACTTAGTTTATTTGGGTTGCAATTTAATCTGATTTAGCCAAGTCTGTTTGGTAGAAGCAGTGCAGTGCTTTGGATTCAATCTCTGAACAACATTTTGGAGCACAAATTGAACATCTATCTGCATTGCCTTAAAGCAGCTTCATGTATTGCAGACAGGTGCTACATTCATGACCCTGTATACTCCAGAGCACTTTTTGGAGCCTAAATCCAATGTACTGCACAGAACCTACTGTTTATTTCATTCTATTTCTAACTAAAACTAACATCATTCAGAAGAAAGCCCTGGAGAGTCTACAGAGCAATTAATTACTCCTTCTGTTGGCCTCAAAAAAGATGGTATACCACATACATTTATATTTGTGGCAACAGAAACCAACATAATATATATTGTAGTCAATAAACTGTGATTCTTTCCTTATAGGCAGAACTCTGCACACATAGTAATTTTAAAGGATCATAAAAAATTTCCAGAATGAAGTACTGGTTGCAAAATTCAGGTTCCCTCCAATTTTTTCTTCCTTTTTCCCTCCTTCCCTCGGTGCTTAAACTCTCTAGAACTAATATATTTACATGCATTTCATTTATTTCTGCAGCTGCTCATTAAAGAGCTGCCACCTTGCAAGATTTAATTTGCCTAAAGTGGTTCACTGGTATCATTTCAGCCAAGAGCCTTTATGATGTCAATAGGCTTCAGATTCTGCAGGCTTTGTTTTTAATTATTTACCACTCTCTCAGCTGACTTTTCAACTGTATACACCCTCCTTGTAAAGGGCCAGTTGGATTCTTCATTGTGACCTTTCAGGAGCAGAATGGGACCTTTTTTTAAATTCTCCCATAGCTCTTCTTCAGTGTTTTAGTGGCCACTTCTACTACTAGAGCTACCAGATCTGGGCTGCAGAAATCCAGAGGACCACTAGTTTTCTTCATCTCTTTGTTAGCATCTATGGATTGTCTGAATTTTGCAGCTCAGATCTGATGAGCCTAGTTGTTCTTCTAATTTTGTTCTAGAATTGCCCTTCTTCAGTAGGCGCTTTATAAATATTTTGTAATTGTCATCTTTTACAATTATTCTCTATTTAATAAGCAGCACTTTACTGACTGTATCCTATTTGTGTGTGTGTGTGTGTGTGTGTACACCACTCTGCATATTTTGGCTATCATTACCTTCCCTATCCTGTTTTCCTCTAAACCCAGATTATATTTTCCTTATTCTATACTGATTTGAGATTATGAAAGTTGTAGTACAACATATCCAGAAGACAACAGCTTGGAGAAGGCTAGGTTATAAAACTAATAATCTACATAAATACACTTTCAAAAAATCAGATTTTTAGCTGAATAAAATGGGATTCTGATTAATAAAATCATCCGTTAGACAAACATAGTAGCATTTTATAGAAATTATGATATCGAGATCTTCATAATGACTTTTCAAGTTATATTATCAGCGAATCAAGAGATATGTTCAATATAGCAAGTATTTTAAGGACTGAACTTAAGCCTCGCTTCTCCATTCTGATAACATCCGTCTGCAACACTCTGAATTTTCTGTTTTGCTTCCTGTGTTCTCAAATATTCATGGAGAAGTTAACATGCTTTGTGATTCTTATTCTGAAGAACTTATGTACATAAGGCTTCCTCAATTAGTTTTCTCTGAAAAAGCAGTGGTCTTTTTTTACATATATTCATAAGCATTATAACAGTAGGCTCACGTGTTCATAGAGATTTTACACAGTAATATTAGTGGTTGCCCCAAGTTTCAAATCAGTGTTGCCACTTGCCTTGATGTCTAAGCATCTGAACAATTTGAGAACAGAAAATCAAAGGTCATTATGAAAAGGCCAGCAGCGGTTGAAACAAAATAATGACTGTTTTGCTTGTTTATGAGGCATATTTTGCTTCTATATGCACTCAAGTGCAGGATAAATGAAACTATGTGTGGTTGAATACGTGATAGTGGATTAGAATATGCATGCAAATAAGTGTCCTCTTGTATGCAATCTGTCAAGAAACAGCTATATCTGAACTGTTTCCCCTACTTCTATGTAAGATCTATGCCAGACTACTGATAAGTAGAAAGTAAATTAATTAGTCAGAAGAAAAACATTGGGATCATTGCCCACACTGATCAGTTGGATCTGCCCTGAAAATTGAAGGTGGTGAATTGTTAGTAGTTCACTTGTTGCAGATTCTGTGCAGAAGTACAATTTTGAACGCCAAGGATTCCGTGAGGTTATTCTTATTTAGAAACAGTATTATTTCTTTATGAAATTGGTCTGTGTCTGTTCATTTGTGTGCATTATAAAGACATAGGGTAGAAGATCCAGCACTAACAGAGATCTTGGCCAGATGGTTTTCTGATGTATTCCAATTGTATGATTCTGCAAATGCTGTTGAGAATGGGTAACAGAAAAAAAAGGGGGGTGGGAGAGAAATAGTCTTTTTACTCCTGAGGCCAGAAAGAAACAAGCTCATAGCCATCCATTTAAGCCATGGGAATTCACTGTCTGACTTTTGCCAATAACTATTGCTTAGACCTGCCTACCTGCCCTTCGTTGTGGAGAATACTTGGAGGAGGGAGTAGACCGCCTTCAATTCTTGAAGGAAAAGTGAGATGTCATTCTAAGAAATTAGTAAAATAGTATAACAGCGCAGAGCAAAAGAAAAGGCAGGCTAGATTTATTTATTACATCTATTTTAAAACAATGTAGTTTAGCAGTGCTGGATCTGATGCACTTATGCCAACAGCCTTGGGGCGTATGAGCTGTGCTGCGCCTCTAGGCCTAGGAATGTCCCTCCATCAGTGAATGTGAGTTGACTGAGCTTGTATGTTGTATGAATGTGATTAATTTTATTGTTATAATTTTACTGCATTGTTTGTAAGCCACCCTGGGTCCTAGGAGAAGGGCGGCATATAAGTTCGAGAAATAAATAAATAAATAAAATCTGGATCAAGGAGACCCCAATTCAGTTAACCCACTGAGCTCACTAAAGTATGGGGCCAGTCACTTTCAGGCCAGCCTCCTTCACAAGGATGCTTCTGTGAAGACTAAATCAGCGAAAACACTGAACATAGGCCACCTTCAGCTTCCAGAGAAAAAGAATACATGCAGCGCAGGCTAAAAGGATAATGTTAAAAAATCCAGAGCAGTTTACATAGGAAAACCATCAATGCTACTAGGTGAGAATCCATACGCTGTAATGTTATCTTAGAAAAATGCCTTGAGCTCTAAATACTGCACAGGTTCCCATCTTTCTCTTCTATCTGGAAGCCTAATCCGCGTGACAGGAGACCTGTTAACACACAATCCATACATCGACTCTGAAGATTCTTCTCCTTATACAAAACTAACACACACCCAGGCCCTCCAAAGCCATTGTGATAAGAACACTCACTTCTAAATTCCCTCTCCCAAATATGGTAACTCAGCAAGAAAACTAGGAGCTGGCTTTTATGTAATGATTTAAAAAAAAAAAAAAAACCTTGGCATAAAGCCTGCATTTGCAAAAGCACCATAGAGAATCAGTTATCTCACTTTTTCAACTCTGCTATTTTGCAGTTGTATATTTAAGCACATTATCCAGCGGCTGAACAGAAGCAGGCAACTGGAACAAGCCCTGTAGAGTTGAAGCTACGACTCTAGAGAAGACACATCACCCTTGAAACACTCAACCTCCCTAACCTCCTTTGCACTGATTGGGTTAGCAGTGCATCACCCCTGGCCCTTTAATTACACATCTTTGCAACCATTAATCCTGCTGCCATCAATTACTGGAGCTTTATCCCATTCCCTTAAAGAGGGAGAGAGAGAGAGAGCACAAAAAAATAAAAGGCTTTAGGAGGCTAGTAAGCAATGAGGCACTTAAGCATTCTCTCCTTTACCTGTCAATTGAAGATCAGCAGGCAGATCCTCACCCTATGTGGCTACTGAAGATAACGGGACTTAGACTCTCCCAGAGGCATATACTAACATTGGCTCATTCCATTATTACTCTCCTACTACCGGTATTTCAGTACCTTATGAACTTTTTTCTCTTCCATTAATATATTATTTTGATATATTTTCCAAAGATATTTTATTTCATGCCACTGTTTTTAGCTGAGATTTTTGGATATGATTTTTTTAACATCCCAATAAAAAACTTTTCTTCCAAAGAGATGGGTTTGATTTAGGTGGAAAAAACAAGAATTCATTTGAGATAACTGCTATTAAGAGAATTACTCCATAAATGTTTTTCTTTCACCTCAACCACTACAATTACAATCCTTCAGCAAAGTGGGAGAGGGTGGCACTAGGTCAGACATGTCAAACACAAGTCCCGGAGGCCGGATGCGGCCCGCGAAGTGGTCTCATGTGGCCCGTGAAGCCATCCTGGAAACAGTGAGGGAACGGCCCCTTCTGCCGTGGCCCTGCCCCAGGCCGGCCAGGAACCAATGTACAATTTTGTGGTGGCCATCTATGCTGAAATGCATTCAGTCTTAGCTCCACAAGGCCGTCTAGAAACAGCGAGGAACCAGCTCCTGCTGTGTCGGCCCCGCCCCCTGGGTGCATGCTGGAGAGGTGTCACCCTTTGTGAGGAATAAAGAAATGGACCATGCCTTGGCGCTTGCCCCAGTCGCACCCCCTTCTACCAGAGACCCTCAGATCTGTCCCACTCCTGCCCAGGCCCCCACAAGCATCCTTGAAGCGAATGATGTAGAGCTGGCCATGCCCACCCAGTAGGCCACACCCGCACCATCCACACCCACCCAGTAGGCCGCACCCACCTGGCCCCCCCGAGGGCAACCGCAATGCTGATGCGCCCTCAATGAAATTGAGTTTGACACCCTTGCTCTAGGTGTTTCCCCAGAGTTTGTGGAAATGAATGAAATCCTGGGATTGTGAATTGAACCCTTGTTCTATTGCACAGCAAAATGACTCTGCCACAAACCTTGAAGATCTGAGAAAACTTCCTAGTGCTGTATGTTTCTATATTTATTTGGGTTTTTTTTTGTTTTCAGTAGCATATTTTTGAATTGTAAGCCACCCAGTCATTGAGATGGTCAGCTACAGAAACTGAATAAATAAATATTTGAACAGCATATCCAGACAGTTCCATTCTTTTTAATTTAAAAAGGACCATCCCTAGCTTTCATGATTTGTAAAGGAGGAAAAAACACTTGGGCAGAATCATTCCTGACATTTCCACAACTTTACTGTCTGTATGTGTTTAGAGTATTCACAATAGCTGCCCTCAATTTATTTCCCTGTTGAGGAAAAATAACACCTATTTCAAAATACTAAATCCAGCACCTATAGATTCAGTTCATGGATAAATAATGAAACATGAGGGGGCTCTGACCTGTTTTCACTTTAAAGAGAAAAAGACATGTCTTATTCAGCTTGATTGGGCACAAATGTGTTTTTTCCTTCAGCTTGTTTCTTACACTGCATTATTAGAAAGAGCAAAGGCTTGTGGAGGAAAAACAAAATGTTGTCATCCCACTATTTTTCAGTGGAGAATTTTGTCTCAGCAATTCCTTTCCCTGATCCAAAGCAGGGGCAGGTCTTTCATTGCCAGGCCTTTTAGATTTTAGCCAGATTACTGGCGCAATGATCTTTGCAGAAAACGGCCTTTGTCCCAAGAGAGAGGGGGAGGGGCATGGTTAGAGTCCCTCACACTTTACTCCCCAACAGGCCAGAAGGCCGTTTAATGTTTGCTTTCCTTCTGCTAAGCATGTAAACAAACAGTAAAAAAGAAAAGAAAATAGCCCTTACAGAAAGAGAGAGAGAGAGAGAGAGAGAGAGAGAGAGAGAGAGAGAGAGAGAGAGAGAGAGAGAGAGAGAGAGAGAGAGAGAGAGAGAGAGAGAGAGAGAGAGAGAGAGAGAGAGAGAGAGAGAGAGAGAGAGAGAGAGAGAGAGAGAGAGAGAGATGTTCTGGGATTGATCAAACATCAAGGACAGCACTAGTGAAAATGGTCAGTGGGACTAAAAGAAAAGTAAGTTTTCCCTTGGGGAGGGAAGAGAGAGCCAGAGAAAGACAGAGAGACACATGGAGGGAGATGAGAGACAAACATAGACCAAGACCCCCTGCAGAATGGACCAGGCTTATTCATACCGGTAGTATATGTCCTGTTGAGGCAGAGATGCACATTTACTCAGAGGTTAAGACTCACTTCCTTCACACGTACCTTGCAAGTCCTTGGATGTTTTTGCAGACCGGTGCTGCAGTATTTATTGAGCAGTTAAGCTCCTGCTGAATCTACCATGCCTTACTTTGGAATAAATAATGCTGAGGATTTTAATGTCATCAAGTGACTTTGGGTCAAAATGCAGTAAAGGAAAGAAGCAATGCTTATATACAAAAAATAAAATAAAAATAAAAATCCAGGGGCTGGCACAGATTTGGACAGATTGGCCTCCCGGAGAAGGAAAGGAAAAGAAAACATGTAAAACATGTAAAACAAACTGGATTAAAAGTGGGCCAGTCTGGCATGAGTGAACAGCTGCCTTTTTAAAGAGGAGGAAAGGCAACATTTTCTATTTGGGAACTGAAAAGAAGTATTCAGCCTATGTCTATGCAGAGGAGGGAAGGATAAGCCCAACAAAGATCAGTGTCTCCTGATAAGAGGAAACCAGGTTTTATGCTGTTTGAGGGAAGTCAATCCAGAAGCACGCCTCAGCCTCATGTAACTCATCCTGACTGCCCCAGATGAAAACAACCTTCTTTAAAGAAGCATTCAGACCTGTTTGACAGCAGCTATGGGCTTATTTAGTGCTTTCAACAGTTAGATTTATGGCTTATTGGTTTTAGAGGTTTAGTCCCACGGTTTGTAAGCCACTTAGAAACAAAAGAGCAATTGGGAACTAAAGGTGGTGGTGTAGCAGAGTCTACCACTAAAATGACAGGTACTGAGGATATACAACAGGTGAGAGTTGATTGTCCGATTCTCAGTGGTGTCTAGCTGGCCACAGTCAGAAACAAAATGTTGGATTTTGAGACCTGGAAATTTGATCCAGCAAAGCATTCTGGCATTCTCAATGAAATTACACAGCTTTCTAGTAATCTAATACATGAAAATCAGAATGACCATCTTAAGTCAAGCCTTGAATAATTCAGGTATCTAAGAGAAAGCTAAGGATGTAAATTGAAGTAATAAAATGGCATGGAACATTCTCTATCCTTGAAAGTAAGCAAGAAAATAAGATACTGTTATTGGGTTATTTTCAAATGAGAGAGAAATACTCAGCACACACGCTCACCTCAGGGTGATTCCAAATATCATGTTGCTTAGCTTCTGCCTCTCTGCAGCCCAGCATATCCACTAAGCAACCCAGAAAGATACATCAGAGGGTCTTTTCATTTGATGATCAAATGTCACCCTGTGCTGCATTGGAAAACTCAAGATTTCATTTATCCACTTGGGCACTTTCTCATCTCACTTATTTTGCTCATCCATTTGATTTTTGCATTTCTCCTTTGCAGAAATTAAACTAAAAAGTTTTGAGCAGGTAGCAAAAGTCTACAAAACATAGCTTGCATAGGCCAAGTAGGGAGCAAATTTTGTTCAGTGGCTAAACCTATGCTCTCCCTTTGCTTAAGGGAGACTAGATTTAGCAGTCCGTCAAAATTTGCTTTCCTTTGGCTTGCAGCAGAAGCACTAAAATCCATGATCTTATGTTTTACCTGTGCAAAGTCTCTAATTATGACCTTTGCTCTGCTTTAACTGATTGGGAATTTGGCAGGCTTAATTAGAGGGACAAGCCAGCATAGTGTAGTGGTTATGAGGCACTAAGCTAGAATCCGGGACACTGTGAGTTCTAGTCACACTTCAGCCATCAAAGCCAGCTGGGTGACCTTGGACCCATTACTCTCTCTCTCTCAGCTCCAGGAAACAGGTAATGGCAAACCACTTTCAAAATTTTGTCAAGAAACTTGCAGGGACTCAAAGGCAAAGGCACACAATTGTTCGTCTATGGCAGGGGTCTTCAAACTTGGCCCTTTTATGACTTGTGGACTTCAACTCCCAGAATTCCTCAGCCAGGCAAGCTGGCTGAGGAATTCTGGGAGTTGAAGTCCACAAGTCATAAAAGGGCCAAGTTTGAAGACCCCTGGCCTATGGGTTTCTATATGAGGGCAGGTTCTGTTCATGTCCTGACTTGAAAAAAGAAACCCATAGTGAGATTTCACACAGCACTGTAGGAAGCAGCCTCCTCTGAAACCAGCAACTTTACTGCATCCAATCGTCCATTAACCTCTGAAGCAGAGAGGTGGTCCTCAGCTCCAACACCCTGACCCCCTCCAAGCTGCTTTCTTTCCATCAGACATAGGTGAGAGTCTATAGCCAAGAAGATCCCTTGGTATCTCTTTTGATTTCAAATGTCCTTTTGGAGCAGGGTTCTCCAAAGGAGTCAATATTGACTGCAAGGGTTGATGGGCTATGGTTGTTGTTTTTATTGTTATTTGTAGTACTATTAGTTAAGATAGTAGTTATTAAATTATTTTCATACCATAAATGTTAGGGGGTCAATGAATAATCTAAAACCTAATGAAGGGGTCAATGAGCTGAAGAGACCTTTGGTTTTAGAGACAGCCACAAAGCAGTGACCAAGCATCAGACTTCTTTCTACCAGGATCCTTTCTAGGCACAGGGGCACTCTCGGAAAGCACACTTGGTCTATGCAACGCCCAGGATGTTGTTTGAGAATGTGGTCTCCAGATCAGAAGAGAGCATCTTGGGGAAGTGGAAGGAGCTCTGTAGTTTTGACTATGCCCACCTTAGCATCATATCTCTTCCTCCCACTGCAAGCATACAGTGATTGCCTGTGTTCAATTATTTGGTTCTCAGAGAAAGAACCAGATTCAGTCACGCTCTTGTTTAAGCAAAAGAAGACCCCTGTAATCCTTTAATTTTGGAAGAACCCAGGAGTCTTATATACATTACAAAATAATTCAGTTTATACTCTGCCTTTCTTCAAGGAGCCCATAGTGACAAAGTGAGCACTCCCTGCTATATTTTCCCTTCAACAACCCAGTGCGGTAGGCTGAGCTAAGAGATAGTACAACTGGCCAAAGTCATCCAATGACCTTGCATGGCTAACCTGATTTACACCTAATCAATCCACTCCAGCTTCATAATTACTACATTTGTTTCTTTTGACTTAAAAAAATCGTAAAGAAAACATTTAAATATAAGTTAGCATTCAGATTGGTCCTGGAATTCCTGACCAAGAGAGCCCAATCCAAAGTAGGTTAGCTAATTAAATGGGTTGACACAAACAGATTGTCTATTGATCATTGATGAAATCAGCATGGCATTTACTTTAGATTTTACTGCCATTTTGCTCCTTTTGTAATGCCCTCAAAGGATGTTTGCCTTTGGATAAAGTGGGGAAAATATGCACAATGAATAAATTAAAGTAAATAAAGCAACTTCTAGACTAGTAAATCAGATGTCATTAAAAACAAAAAAATATTGGCTCGGAGAATGGAAACGAAACAAATGTAGAATGTATCATCCATAGGATGGCAGATTCGGAAGAGAAATAATGGGAATAGTCATAGGATAGAGACTTTTAGCTGCATGCAAGAGGCATTTTTACTGGACAAACTCAGGGCCAATGGCAGGAAATCCACTATCAGATTTCCTGCCCGGAGGTTGAAATTTAAAAGCAGGAAAGGAGAATCCCACCAGGGGCCTGGTGCTGAGGATGACTAACCATTCCCTCCTGCATACCTACGTATTTCATCCACCAGATGAGGAGCAGGTTTTGGGAGATGAGCAGGAGGCTTTAGAGAGAACCAAAAGAAAGGCTAAACCTGCTTTCCCCAACCTGAATTCCAGGATTTTATCTTCACCATGCTTAGAAAGAAGCAAGTTGAACACTACCTGAAAAAGCAAGGAGGAGCCCACAAAGTCAGGAAAGACACTTCTGTTTTGAAATGGTCATGCCATAGGGCTTCCATTGTCTGGACTAGTGTTTCTCAACTTTGACTATTTTAAGATGGATGGGCCAACTCCCAGAAGTCCCCAGCCAGCATTTCTCACAGTGATCCAGGCAGTGGATCCTCCCTTCCTTTCAGATTGCCGCCACAAATAGAGTACTGGTTCTTCTAAACTGATTTTTCCATCTAGGAAAAGTTGAAGCCTCCATCACCCGAGGAGGGGTATCTTACAGTCCCCAACCCTCCAGTGAAGACACAGATCATGAGCAAAACCTGTATATTTAAACTGAGTTATCCTCAAAGAGCAGCTTCATCTGCTAAGAAGGTGGCAAATCCATCACAGGAGACAGGACTTATCTCTGGCTGGGGAAGGGGGGGGAGGACAGCCCAGATTTTCCAGGCCCTTTGCCACCCAGAATAACTTCAGACGGTGACACTTTGCAGACATCATGGCAAGGGAGAGAACAAAGCTCCCTTTGCAGCTGCGGCCTATAGCTCATAGTCTGTTTAAGGATGATCTGTGCAACAAACAAGGCTTGCCCATTCATTAACCTACTCACATCAGTGAAGCCACATCCTGGTTAAACCAAGAATGTCTGTAATAGTCCTGCAGTCAGAGAAGATAGCAAGAAGGATGGGGCAATTTGAGGACAGTGTTGTCTTCAGTCAGCCTGGAAATACCACCAAACCTTTGCATTCTCTTTAGCTACACGGTTTAAGCAAATGATCCTTAGCATCTCTTAATCAGATCCTACTTCAAGGCAGTTGCTGCTCTATCAACTATCACATCTATGCCAGCCCTCCCGATTGTGCTGGGCAGTAAGATTCTCCAGGATTCCCATTTTTTGTCAAACACCTGGGCAGAATAGATGCCAGTTGCACAGCAACAGATCATTGGCCCAAGGAGAGAGGAACACATGTTCTGTGGAATAGGGAGGGAGAGCTCAGCGTCACAATGGGAGGAAGAAAGGGGCTGCAAGGAGCACGTGAAGCATATGTCATCACTGGGGGTAAAGCAAGCTGGAAAAAACTAGAAGTGGGTCAGAGGAAAGTATGGGGCTGGTCATCTGTCAAAAGCACTCTTTGGGCAAGATGGCAGGCAACCGTCCCAAATTCCTTCTTAAAGAAGAAAAACAAGCAGGTGAACTGACACTTTAGCTGTATCTGGGTTGTTGCTGTTTCTTTCCCCTTAGCTCTAGGGTTGTGATATTGTAGCTGCATTTTTTATATTTTTTTTTCTCTTTTAACTCTAAGGTTTTGCTGTTGTTGTTTTTGCAAGCAGAGATTAGCAGTAAAATGTTCTAAATGCAGTCGTGTTATGTCTAATCATGACACTTGATGCTCTATTTTCATGCCTTGTTCTTCAATGTTTTCACCCTCACAGCTGAGTGAGCTAGTGTTTTCAGGGAGTTTCTCCAGATCCTTCTTCCTAGGAGGCACCATCATGCTAAACAATCCCTGCTTGTTTTTGCAAAACTGGGGCATGTTTTGCTTCCTTGCATAGGGCATCCTTCCCATATTGACTACCTTGGTTAACAGTAGAAAGGCCACCAGGAGCTGCCAAGTCTACCCCTTTCCAGGAAGCGCTGGTGATATTTGTAAATCTAAACTTTCTTTTAAGCTTTGCACTTTTAGAGTTCTGCACTATTTTCCGAGCTGAAAATGTAGCATAAGAGAAGGGGGAAGGGGGAAAAAAAGCTAGGCTGCCTCTCTATTCTTTTCCAGATGAAATGTAATGCTTTGACAGACTAATTCTCTACTGGCCAGAGCCACATGGAAAGCCAAGCAGAGGAACAGAAAACAAAATCTCTCCCACAAGGAAGGGGCAGAAAACGCAGACAAGAAAGAAAGCAGTTAAGCCTGTGCACCCCTTCTGTCTCTTCCAGGATTTGGGCCAAACTGGCTCTTCAGGCAACGACAGAAGATGCGCTTCAGAAAAAGGACAGGCTGTAAGGAGCTGCTGGGGAGGGGCAGAAAACCCGAGGGCTCCTAGATAAGCCGTTGTTAACACGACCCATATGGTACACAAGTTGCCTTTCTGTTTAACCAAAATGATAATGGGGAAAGGGAAAAATGCAAGGAGGGGGAGGGAGAAGGACAGTGGTTGGGGTCTCCAACAGAGAATCGGAGCCAGGACAAAGACTGCTAGTAAAAATTTCTGTAGAGTGGACTTAGAAGTCACACGGAAGGAGCTGCCCTGTTGTTTGTTTGCAGTTTAAGCTGCACAAACAGCAGCTCCCCCCCCCCCCGCTTCCCACTCAATAGAACATCCACTCCCCTCACACATATTTTTTCCTATATTAAAATATCACCAAACACAAGATTTTTTTTTCCAGGAAATTTTGAAGTGAGTTTTTATGAAATGACACCCCTACCGAAAATCACTACAAACTGAGCAACTTTTGATTGCATGACTACAGTTGTAAAATATCCACACTGTGAGAGGAATTTCTGCCCTCAAGGATGTGCACCAGTATGCACACAGACGTGCATGTTTATGTGAGGAGAAAGATAGGGCCTACACATCTTTTCAAAAGATGCAAAGCCTATATTTGTCGCTACTTACAAAGAGCCATACAAAAAAGAAAGAATATTTTTGTTGCTGAACAAAATATAAGCTGAATGCAGTTTAAAGGATAGTCTGCATTCTATGTATCACTATACTGATCACTGCTGAATTCAGAGCTACTGGTATGTGAAAATGGGGGAAATGCCCCCCATTTAGGCTTTCCCAAAAATGCTTTGGGTTGAAGAAACAAAGGGCCAATTACAGGAAATCCTTTCTGCAAAAACTTTGGATATACGTTCTTCAAAATATAAATCCTTATAGACCAATTTGTTTTACTAGTCCTTAAGAATTCCTTCCACTTCTCTCTCCAGAAAACTTTTATGTTAGTGTCCTTAAAAGAAAAAAGGGAAAAAAATCCCTTCATAATACAATTTTAAGGATGCTTATTCAGTCATAAATTCTACTCAGATCAATGGAATGTATTTCCAAGTAAGAGTGCCCACAATTACTTCTGTTTTCAATGAAAAAGGGCCTGTCAATTGAAGATATTTTAGCTGAATATTTTATCTTCAACAATTTGATTTTAAATGTGATTGTAATATGTTTGAAGTTTGGGGCTGGGATATACTTAAAACATTTCAACTTAATACATACAGTAAATGATTTTATTCATCTTCACTATTTTTATATTTACACCACTGTAATATATCAAAAGCAAGCCACTTCAAAAAATAGGCAACTGTGACCTTAACCCAGAGTCTCACTGATTACAATTGGTCCCACCAATAAATCAACTAAAACACTTTTATGGATCAATCTACTAATTAAACCAATTAAAGCTTGCAGCTTAAATTTTAAATATTCAATATTCACAAATCACATAGAAAGCAATCAAAGGAAATTCGTGGAATCTGAATCAGTGTGCTTGCCAAATGAATGGTTCCATAATTTACCAACATTAACAATCCAAGGCACAAATTGCTACAGCTCTTACAACCACATTAGATAGCACTTGTCCAAACAAACTATAAAAGGACCAATTTGCAAATAGAATGAAAGGCACTGAAAACTGAAGTCTTAAGTAACCATTGTTGTGACATATCCTCTAAATTTTTATCCATTATCCATTTTGAAAATAAATCCAAAAAGAGTGGTCCAAATCATGATGTTTTGTTCACCTGGGCATTTCCAGTGCTCCAATAGTAGACTTTCTTTAAAATTAATCTTGTTTGATTGGCTTCATGATCACTGTCATTTTAGATTATATCACTATAACTTTATTGTATCACTTTTATTCATTTTGCTGAGGATTAGGCTCTGACTTCAAGAAAATGAGCAAGATGCCAAAAGAGTAAGTGTTCCTTTGCTTGAGAGCAGGGCTGTCAAACTGCCAGTCCATGGGCCGGACACATCACAAGGAAACTGAACCCACCCCATTGCTGACAATGGGGAAAAAGCTCCAATATGTCGCGTGACGTCATGTGATGTTGTAAGTTTGACATGTCTGCTTTAGAGAAATACATGTCCAGTAAACACAAAGAAAACCTGGATATTGGTGTTGACTGGAGTCATAATTATCCTTCCCAGAAACAAAGGGAGAACTGCTGTGGAATTATGTGCTATAAGGATGTTGGCAGCAAAGAGAGATAAATCTCTGATTGAGCCTACTGTCCAATCCTCCTTGATTTTCAGAGCAGACTATATATAGTCCTCGACTTACAACAATTTGTCTAGTGACCATTCAAAGTTACAACAGCACTGAAAAAAGTTACTTATGACTGTGTTTTCACACTTACAACCGTTGCAGCATCCCTTCATATGATAAAAATTCAGATGCTTGGCAACTGACTCATATTTATGATGGTTGCAGTGTCCCTGAGTCATGTGGTGATCACCTTTTGCAACCTTCTGACAAGTAAAGTCAATGGGGAAGCCAGATTCACTTAACAACGGTGTTACTAATGTAACAACCATGGTGATCCACTTAACAACTGTGGCCAGAAAGGTCATAAAATAGGGCAAAATTCACTTAACAAATGTCTCACCTAGCAACAGAAATGTTGGGCTCAATTGTGGTTGTAAGTCAAGGACTAACTTTTAACCAAATACCAAGTGGCTGAATTTGCTAAAAAACAAAACAAAAACAAACCACCACCCTCAATTACTCAGTGCTCCCCATCTTTTTGGAGAGAAGCAGGAAGGCATGACTAAGACAAGAGGCAGGGAACACCCATGTTAAATAGCGTGGGCCAATCAATGTCACTGTTTTGAGAAGACGTATTTTATGCCAAAGGTTGGCTTTCACGCTGCTTCTTTTTCTCACCTCACTAAGAAAGGAAATAGAAATCTGAGTGGATACCATTTAGCTGCTCTCCCCAACAAAGCACCTGCCACACTGAGTTGCGCTGCAACAACTCTGTCTCTAGCCATCATGGGGGAAGATGATGGGGGAAGTACTACCGGTAGTTCAATGCATCCAGCGGGTGTCAGATGAAAATTGCTAAGAATACAGGTGTGTTTAGAAACACCAATAATGTTAAAATCTGCAGTTAGAAGAGGATTCATAGCAAAGTTGGGACATTTTCGCTTAGCACTACGGTACCCTGAAAAGATTATAGAGGGACTGAAACAAACCAAGCTGTTTCTGGGGGATTCTTCTCGCAAGCTCTAATGCTTGAGCTTCATCTCTTGTGTTTTTGTGTCTGATCTTGCAGGCTACAAACCTGATCAAATTTCTGAAGGGTTGATGCATGACAGGAGTAATGGCCAATGGCGCCCCATTCCTGGGCAGAAGGAACCTGCAAGGCCCTTCCACACCCCTCCCCTTGCCCGGGAGTTGCATTTCTGGAGCGTGCAAAATAACGTCACGGATGATGAGGCAAACGCTGCCTCAAACTGACAAGGCTGGAAGCCGCTCTGCCTGCTCCCTGCAAGTTTGGTTAATTGACAGCTCACTAAACCGACAACCTGAGGGGATTTTTTTTTTCAAGGCAATCAATAGGAAACGTATGTGCGGAGAGGGCGCTCCCACTTTTAAACGCCCCTCCCTCTCTCTCTCCGCCCCCCACCCCCCCCTGCCTGCAAAACAGAGAGCCTGGCCAGGCCATAGAAAAGGCAAGAGCCATTGCCACGCCGAATCAAAATTCCTCAAGAGACGCTGCTCCTCGAGCCCCAGGGGTCACCGAAGAGACGGCCTCAAACAAAGGCCACCGCTTTCTGGTTGCCCCCCGATATATAACCGCATTTAGCCCTTTTTCTCCAAGCGCGGGCAAAGGAGCCGCACGCAACGCTGCAAGCCCAAAAGCTTTTACCGCCGGCCCCTTTCCAAGCCCCGCTTGGCGTCCAGGCAGCCCCTCGCCTGCCTGTGCAACTCCCCGCAAGTAAAACTTTTCCCCGAGGGTGGGGTGGACTTCCCACCCCACTTTCCCCCCGCCAAGGCAGGCACCCAACCCCGGAGACCTTCCGAAGCCCCCCACCCCACCCCACCCCATACACGCACTGCCTTTCAAAGCACCAGCAGGCAAGTTAAATCGCGACCTTTGCTCTCCTGTGTGCAGGATTTACGCCCCAGCGGCAGGCAGGCCCCTCCCTTCAGGAACGAACCCCCAGGCCCGCCCGTGCCAGCGCCGAAGAAAAGCCTTCGGGGAACAAAATAAGGCTCCACGGAGCACAATGGGGGTCCCGTGGGGTGCCAGAGGGCTGGGATGCTTGGCGTCACGCACCCGTCCTACCAAATAACGGTTGTGCTTTCCGGGGATGGGGGGGGTGAGGTTTGCCCGCCCGCTTTCGACACGCACCGGCCCTGCGCGACGGACACGTTCGAGTTTCCTACACACAATACCTCCGCTCCTATTTCTCTCCCCTGCCTGCATTCCTCAACGCTGATCTCAGCCCCTCCCCGACCCGAAGGAATCAGCCCCGTGGGGCCTTTGGCAGCCGGACCGTCGCCTCCCCCTCTCGCGCGTGTCGGTCCCCGCTTTCTCACGCGGCGCCCGAACCAAAATCCACCCCCCGATCCTCCACCGCAATCGGTTCGTTCCCATTTCAGTTAATCCTCCGAAGTGCCCGTGGGATTGGGTCACCGTGGGAACAGCATCTCGGGCACCCACATCCAGCCACCGCGACCACCCTCTCCCACCCGTTGGTTTTGGCCAGTCCAAGCCAGCCCCGCACCCTTTTCCCCCTGGAAACTGCCCAAACGCCTAAGGTCCCGTCCACGGAGGGGGCCTCCTCGTCCGACCGGGCGGGCATCCCGGCATTGCACGGCCTCCGAGCTGGCGTCCAGTCCACAACTCAGCCCCGCTCCTCGTCCCCGAGACCCCCTGACAGCGCTTCTGCTGCCACTCACCTACTCATCCCTGCCTGTCCCTAGCGGAACCCGGCGCAGCCACCTGGTCCGCGTGGCCGGGGCGCTTCAGCTGCGGAGCCGGGCGCTGCGGCGCTGTGGGCGGCCGCGGGACTCCGCATCCTCTTTGCCACCCGGCTGGGACGGCGCAGCACCCGAGCCGCCGAGATTGCTGCTCCCTCGGCCAGTCAAGCGAGCCGTTCCAGGCTGCGCGCCTCCCCTCTCTGCTTCCCCTTCTCTCCGCCCCGGATCCTCCCCCTGTCTCCAGCGTCCTGCCCACCTCCCTCCCCTTCCCTCCGGCTCTGCTCTCGGTCTTCCTTGCTGCCGCGCTGACCTTCCCCGCCTTCTACGATAATATCTAAGCCTTTCCAGCGGCCCGCTCCCTGGAGGCGCTGGTTCATCTTGGCCCGTTCCAGGCCAAGAAGTGGATTCTGGAATCCCCCAAAATGCATCCCAGCTCCATTAGGGAAGAAGAGGCCTTTTGGAAACCCTCTGCCGGGGAACTGAGTTAAGTCGGTCCCTCCTAAGGTGAAGAGGCACGGCCGGACCTAGATGGGAAAGCACACATTCACAATCACGCGTGGGACTTGGCGCAAGCCTCCCACACATGACCAGTGAAGGCCAGATGGCTGCTCCGTGAATGCTGGTTTCTCCTAAGGATCGCCAAGAGTGGGAAACAATGGGGTCTTTTGAATCCACCCCCACAATTGTTCCAGGGTGATCAGAAGCCATGCAAAAAAAAAAAAAAAAAGTCCTTCAAAACTTCTGGCTATTTGGAGTCTAGGCTTTAAAAACAGAGAGAGCACCTTCTCCCAAACCGGGAATTGCTGTCCATTGCTTTTGGCATGGGAATGGAGCGTGATCCACCGAAAAGGGCATTTTCTTGCACGATGCTGCCTTTCGTTCTTTCAACTTTGTTACATCTCCATTTGGGAATCAAGAAAGAACAGGCTCTTGTCCTTAAATTTCCATTTCCAGGTGATTGGGGTGGGGGGGTTGTTTGGGAAGGAGGGTTAAGTTTATACTTAAGCCCTTAGTAAGAAATAACCACCATACTCTTTCAAGTTGGAGATGCAGACTGACATACATACTGTGACCACAGCCCTGACATGCTGTTTTCTTAGATATGTTTACTGTAAATCTGTCACTTAAGACGATTTCAATAAATATTCTGAGTTGACAGTCAGGATGATGGATTCCTTCTGACTGCAAAAATAGCCCTCAATTCAAGACTGCCTTACTTTCGCATCTTGTAACTCTGTCCTACAGATCAGGGTTCTTGCTCTTTCTTTACCCATGTCCCCCTTCTGAGCCTTATTACTTCTGTGACCCCAGCATAGGCAATATTGTTTGTTGTGAACTGCAGTAATTTTCAATGTTTATGTTGCTGAAATTAGCACAGAGAATGAGATGTGAGGATTACAACAAATTGATCGTATGCCTGGGCAGTTAAATGTGAGTAGGCCACGGGTGTCAAACTCACCCAATCGCGTCACATGACATAGCGTGACGTATCGCAATGTCTTTTGCCTGACACATCCTGCGTGGCCTGCACGTGACGCATCCAGCCCACGGCTGCCAGTTTGACACCCCTGGGCTAGCCTCTGAAAGTTACTGTGTTCCCCTAGAAATATGGCATAGCCCTCTGGGGGATCAAAAGGCCCACTCTGAGAAACATTGATAAAGACTATATATCATGAGCAATCTGTTCTTAATTTTTCTCTGTGTCCATCCATCCGTCCATCCGTCCATGCCTTTCATCCTTTTTTTAAAAAATCATTTAATTTTTTTAAGCCTCCTCTTCAGGACAGTCCATGACCAAGACAGCTTATTAAAGACAGATTAAGCTCTTCAAAAGGGATCAGAGCCACAGGGCTTAAGGTGATCTCATATTTACTCAGGTAGTTAGTGTTACAGGGTTTCTGTACCCCCTTCAATAATATTCCAGGCGTTGTGCTTCTAGAAGAGAGCCAGGCCAGCTATCATCACAGACAATACCTGATCGAGTGGAATTGGGAGTGGGAGGAAGAATGGAGGAATGGAGTCCTTTCTTTTTTTTCCCTTGCATCAGGCGAAATTCTCTTGCCGTGGGTGGCATTTAGCAGAGCACCTCCTGGGACAGGTGAAAACACCTCTATTAAATATCTCTGGTGGAATAGAATATTGGAATATAAAATTATACCTCACTCACAGTTGAAATTAATTGTGCAGTATTACCTCTGGCTCCATTTTGTTATGCTAATTCCCAGGGTTGCCAGTGATTGGATAGCCTTGTTCCAATCCCTGGTTTTAAATATTCATTTTGTAAAATGCTTTTTCTTTAACAGAGATTTTTACAAAAAACAAGACAAAACGTGGTCAATATTCAGTGCCATGATTCCTTAACGGACTCTAAACCCATCTTCAGTATTCCAACCAAAAAACAAACCCCCAATGGCATTTGCATCATTTTTTTATTCTATGAAAATGCTGATTATCATGTAATATATTAAATAAGCTTGCTTAAGCATACAGTATTTGACTGATGCCTGTTTAAGCTTGTGCTATTTCCTCTCTTCTTCCCCAATTCCAGTTCCCCTCCCCCATTGCTGGCTATAGCTTGCACCGCACACAACCCACATGCTTAGAAGCCTAATGAATAAGGATTGAAAAAGTAACCAATGAAACAGAGCAAATCCTTCTTTTAACCATCCTTTACAGCAGCACAAGAAGTGGGTATCTGCTGATCTCTCAAGGGATTTTTTAAAAAAAACCTGGTTTCATTTAGCATGTCCACCAATTGTGTTAAAAATAGATACATTTAAGAGGAACATATTATTACTGTACTATCCTAGAAAAGAGAAATTAAAAAATTGGTAGTAGGTAGACTGGGACAACACTTTGACTTCATTTGTGTTTACTATATTGTGAATTGTCCATGATGCTCATGAAAATCATCAGTGTTGTGTCTTATGGAAACCATCTTTACATCCAAGGAAGGATATCAGTATCAGTAAAGATTGTAATATGCTGCTGCAGTCAGAATTAGAAGCAGCTTTGCCTCTGGCCTCAATGGATGAAGGATAAGACTTCATATTTATGGGTTGTCTCCATAGAAACAGGAGTGGATCCCCAGAAGGCAAGGCAGGGGAGAGAGCATGGAAAGATTATGCCAAGGGGGAAATCATCAGAATAACTATTTCATAGCAGCAAGCAGCAAAATATTGCAAAACTGGAAGAAGTCCATGAAGCAGCACAGATGATGATGAGGAAGAAGAGGGACTGGTTTCACGCAGTTGCAATACAACTATACCAATCCCCAGTGCTTTTTTTCTAAAAAAAAAAAAAAAAAAGGTGCCGGAAGTTACACATGTCATACAACCCACCTTGCCTACCCTACAAGGTTCCATCCAAAAAAGGTGCCGGAACTCCGTTCTGGGCGTTCTATGACAAAAAAAGCCATGCCAATCCCAAACAATTTGCAAAGAGCTCTGATTGGGCCATAATCAAGATAGGGTCTTCCTAATCTGAGGACACATTAATCCTGAGGGTGGCGTTTCTGTTATTATTTTAATGATCAGAAAGTATAGAAGTTTCACATTTTGGGAAGAAGCTACAGAATAGAGGAATTGGAGTGACCCTAAAGGACTCTTTTTAAGTGGTAATCAAAGTCTTGCCAGGAGTTTCCTGACCTTCATCTGGATAATGAGTTATTTTATTTTATTATTTTACTCCCATCTTAAGAAACACAATTCTGGCTGGCTCACAACAGTAAAAAAAAAAAAAAAACTTCTAATGCAGCCAACCCCACCATCTTCAGGCTCCAGTCTCACCCAATCCCAGCCCTTCACCCCACAGCCAGATATTCCCCATTTTGTCTCGCAAACATTGGCAAGAGGCATAACAAAGACACAGCACACGGCATGTCTAAAATAGTCTGGAAGTGGAAGATGGGGAATTACTGGCAAGAGGGCAAAGTACAAAAGCAGGATATCCCAGAAAGAACTCCTAAAGAAGCAGAGGTTTGCATAGTCACTTTTATGATCTGTTGAAATCCTTTCCCAAACAATCAAAAACATGAATCATTACTTGACTATTATATGTTGAATCAAAACTTTGGCGCTTCTTCCCATATCAAGAATTAAATGTTGAACTGGGTCTTGGCAGCCGCTGGTCTGAGCTCCCAGGATGGGAAAGTTGGCCACCCTGAAAGCTGATGAAATAAAAGTCAATGCATTGATTGTAAATATGGCCAAGAATAGTGGGATCTTGAATTCAGCAGGAGTCCCAGGAGAGCCAGGGATTCCTCATCCGGTACTCCTCTAAAGGACTGCAAAGTGACATTTGCAGGGAGCAGGGCAGAAAATTTCATAAAGATGGTAGAACAGCATTAAAGTATGGTTTGGTTCAGAAGTTACTATTTTGATTGATTACGGTATATGTGAATGGGATCTTGCTCTCCTTTTTAAGATTGCAAATGAGGAAATTGACTGGGAATATTTTTACCAGCTCTTGTTCACCACGGATAATTTGAAACTGGTGCACATTGTGTGCCACAAGAAAACGGTCCACAACCTTGGCTGCAACCGAACAAAAATCTACCGTAAACGAAAGACCAGCTGGAAGAAAAGGCTTCCTTGCAGCCACACACCCCCTAGCCCCCGGGTTCAAATATCAAAAACGAAACGAAAAACCGATGCCAAACTTTCCAAAAATAGGACAATGAAAAAAAACACCCCATAGCCAACAAGGGATCTGCTTAACGGCTGTGCCAGTTTGCTTAATGACTGCTGTAAAAGAGGTTGTAAAGTCAGGTGGACTCACGAGATGACCTGCTTTATGACCATCACTGTGAACAAAATTTCAGGGAATTATCTGTCTAGAAATTTTGCCTGGCCAGGGAGCCACTTTTTTTTTATTTAAATGATCATTTTTACTCCATTTTTTAAAAGACTGAAAACAAAAAAATTGATTTTTTAAAAAATTAAATAAAAAATGATGATGAATAAAAAAAAAGATTGCAAATGAGGGTAACAGTAACTATAGCAATGTAAGACTAAACTAAGGCCAATTCACTTAAATATGCATTATAGCACAGGGGATGAAGTGTCTCTGTATTCGCAAAATCGGATCCAGGGTTTTAAAAATATGGCATTTTTTTTTCCTTTTTAGTGAAAGAAAAGCATGTGATAAATAATTCCCTCCCCTCGCCACCGGTTCTTTTTCTGCATGTTGGTTTACCTGGGATTGTCCCATCAATAACTTAAATTACGTTTCTGCAAGCAGTGGACAGTTGTCCTATACAGTAAGAGCAGCTTTGTTCCTAAGGGGGGGGGGAATGACAAAAGCCCCAAGCTGGCCTGCAAAATGAGGCCACAGTTGTCAAGAATCCCGTTTTTCCTTGCTTGGACAGAATCATGCACAAGTGCGGGTCCTTTTTCTCCATTTAGAGGGCACCGAATCAGTGACAACAAAGGCTTGAAAGAGGATGACATATCATTTTGATTCTCACAGCCTCTGACTCCTCTGTTCAAACTGCAAACATTAGTGCTTTTAGCCTAGGAGGTTCCTAACATGTTGGTCAAAGACCTGGTCACACTTAACACTCATTTCTGCTAATTGATGGGCCTATTAAGACCTGCTTTATAGCTGTGAGCTATTCAGAGGGCAGGCCTTGAGTCACTGCTTATAGTTTACAAAAAAAAAAAAAAAACATTTGAGCTCAGTACACCGAAGTGGGAATGAGAAGAAGCATTTTCAATAAACAAGAGCATTTGTCTCAGAAGATTTTAAACCATCTGCATCCTGCCAAAGAAATCATGATCACCATCATGCTCCATCATAGTCTTTAAGAGGAATCAGGAATTCTCAGTTAGAAGAACTGGATATGCTCAAATCTGTTCATTCCACTCTGGAATTCTCTGTCCATGGAGATTCAGTGGGGGCTGATCTACACCTCAGTCTGAGTAAGCATGTGAATTACCTGCTTATTTTGCTGACCCAATAGCCCCCCCCACACCCATTCTTGCCGGGGGGGGGAAAGGTATTAATATTTTCCCCATATTTTGAGATATGCAACAGACCAAAACTGCATTGTAAATCCTAAAGCAAGCTTAATTTCTGATTTAAAAATAAAAAGTTCAAGACCCAGAAACTCTTAGGATTATCCATTGCAGTTCTTAATCTCATCCATCCAAATATAACTACTTTGGACACAGATCATTGTTATTCTACCAGACTTCATATAGAGAGAGCCAGCTTGGTCTAGTGCAGTGATGGCGAACCTTTTAGAGACTGATTGCCCAAACTGCAACCCAAAACCCAATTACGCATCGTCGGGTGCTGGGTGGGTGTGGCCTATTGGGTGGGTGTGGCTGCAGTGATAACAGCAGACTGGGTGGGACTACCGGTAAAAAGTTCAATCAATCAATTCCAACTTTGCAAGATCTTTTTTTTTCCATGAGAAGTTGAAATTGACTGATTCAACCTTTTTTTTTTTTTTTGTACACGGCGGCGGAGGCCTAAAGCGAAAAGGTTTTATAAAACCCAGCTGAACGCCTAGGACTGGGGCAACGGCGCGCGTGCCCACAGAGAGGGCTCTGAGTGCCGCCTCTGGCACCCGTGCCATAGGTTCGCCACCACTGGTCTAGTGGTTAAAGCACCAGGCTAGAAACAAGGAGTGTGTGAGTTCTAGTCCTTTTAGGCTTGATGTTACTTAATCCAAGACTTCCTCACCTTTTCATATCAAGTTAGTAGTCAGACACCTAGTTTAGAAACTGTTGCTTTAAGCCAATAAACAAACAAAAGGTGATAACTTGCTCGTGTTCCTTGAAAGACAAATAGATCTGTCCAGGCTGAATTGGTGATCTTTAGAGTTATATGGTGGTTTTTAAGAAAACCTTTCCTTAGGGAGAAAAGATGTAGATACTTCACAGCAAATGCTTAATTTTCCTGGATGCTTCAAAAGTAAAAAAGAAAAGTAGGGGAGAGGAGGCTCTTTTAGGGTCCAGATATTAGGGATCCCCAGTCTTCAGTAGCCCACGCCAGCATGGCTGGTAATGATGGATGCTGGAAGCTATAGATCAGGGGTGCCAAACTGCTGGCTCACGGGCCAGACGCATCACGAGGAAACCGTGCTCACCCCATTTCTGGTAATGGGGAAAAAGCTCCCATACATTGCGCAACGTCATGTGACGTTGCGAGTTTGACATGTCTGCTATAGATCACCAACATTTGGAGGGCTGCCAATCTTCTGCACCTGTGTTAAACAGCCCAGTTTGGTGCTACATTGCGCTATCTAATGCAGAGGTCCCCAACCTTTTGGGCATCAGGGACCAGTTCCGTGGAGAAAGGTTTTTCCACGGACCAGAGAATGTGTGGTTTTGTGTGCTGTGTGCATCCCACGGATGGGGCTTTGCTTGTTTGTGTGGACCAGTTGCTGGCATGCTGTGGCCTGGTGCTGGTCCACAGACTGGGGGTTGGGGACCCCTGATCTAATACATGCTAAAAGAGAGTGCATATCAGTTTGGACACTAATGCAAAAATCATAATAGATGCTGTGTGATGAAGAAATGATGGTTTGGAAAGAAAGTGTGAGTTAAAATAGTTTGCAAACAATTGAAACAGGAAATTAAAGCCAACATGTTTTATTCCTGCTTTGTCATACTAACCGGCACAACAAAGGCCTTAAGGAAAACTCTCATTTTAAAAAAAATCCAGCCATCATCTCAGGGAGGGCTTGGTCTTTCATTCTGGAATTCTGTCCAAAAGCAAAGATGAAAAGGAGTTGCTTCTGTACTAGCTGGGGTTATATTATATTGCTGTTGCCCCTACCGCAGCTTCTGTAAGAACGATGCTGTGGAATGCCACTTGGGGCTTAATGTATGGGAATAAATCCTGAAGGGCCAAAGGATTATCCCTGCAGGAACATGTTATGAAAGCAAATCCATTTTCCTCAGTCTCAGCTTCACGTTCCCTCCAATACCTTCCACATCATTTAGCAGTTAAAAAAAAAAATCCACCTAGAAAGGCAAGGAGGTGGGAGCAAGCATATGGAACTCTAAAAAGGAAAGAATAGAAGAAGAGGTGGTTGGTTGGGTAAGGCCTAGTTAATCTTGCCTCCATTCAGATAAGATGATTTGATGCATTTATTTCTTTGTTTTTGACAACAGCAGCAATAGTTAACATATGGGTCTGATTTTTTTTTTAAAAAAAAAGCAGAGCTCCTGCTTCAAAGAGTTTAAATTAAAGTACTGGTTCTAACTATGTGCTCTTCCCTTCGCCCTTTTTAAAGCACATTTTGATACTGTTCTACATTTCACAGGCAAAGAAGTTCATATTACCTTTCTCTGTAAATCAAATGAAACTCAGCTGTCATTCCAGTGCAAATCGACAGCAAGCTCAACTTTTGTGCTTGATTAAAGCCAAGTTGGTATGATATCCACATTTCAGAAAATGCTTAAATGATGCAAGGAGATTCGTTAATTGTGCATCCTGTAAAATGCAACATTACAATTGCAAGAAAAATAATTTGCCTTTGGAGGCAGAAAAAAAAACATTTTATTTCAACGCTGAGGTTGCAATGTGCATAAGTGCATACATAAGTGAACTCCGGATACCATATTTGTATATCTGATCAGTCTAACTGCAGAGGGTAAAATGACATGGACAGCACATTTGGGCTGAACTGCACATCACAGCAGTGTTTAAGTATCTTTTATTGAATTAAGCATAAGTAGCTGGACTTGATAAGACAAAAGCAGATAAATTACACTGTTGTATATGAAGTGCAAACTCCACCATTCTAAATGTAGTAATTTTAACTACTAAATGCAGCCCCCAAATTAGAATTGGAAATATGTTGTCCTGTACATTTTGGACAACCTCTAAAGATTAAACATATTCTAATAAGAGGAAGGTAACTGCTCTTCTGCTATGATTGCCGCATGTGTAGGTTGCTTAGAGCAGCGGTTCTCAACCTTTTCCGGGGCTCGACCCCGGCCCGCATCGCGCATGCGCGGCGCGACGGCCCACATCGCAAAGGGGAAAAAATGGCCGACCAAAAAAAATAAATGGCGGACTGCAGTGTTTGGCGACCCCGTGAAATGGTTGTTCGACCCCAAATGGGGTCGCGACCCACAGGTTGAGAACCGCTGGCTTAGAGTCTGGAATTGAAGTGGCATAAATAATACAGGGAATTTAAAAAAATGATAGAACTGTACAAATCTTTAAAGGGTGCTTCATTTCATCAAAGATTTGAGTGAAGTTCCCCTTGGATTAGGGGATGGTTAAATGATAATGATGATGATAATGATAATGATAATAATAATAAAGTTGGAAGGGACCTTGGAGGTCATCAAGTCCAACCACCTGCTCAGGCAGGAAACCCTATACCATTTCGGACAGATGGCTGTCCAGTCTCTTCTTAAAAACTTCCAGCATTGGAGCATTCACCGGTTCTGGAGGCAGGTTGTTCCACTGGTTAATTGTTCTAACTGTCAGGAAGTTTCTCCTTAGTTCTAGATTGCTTCTCTCCTTGATTAGTTTCCATCCATTGCTTCTTGTCCTGCCCTCAGGCACTTTGGAGAATAGCTTGACTCTGTCTTCTTTGTGGCAGACCCTGAGATACTGGAACACTGCTATCATGTCCCCCTTCCTCCTTCTCTTAGTTAAACTAGACATACCCAATTCCAGCAACCGTTCCTCATATGTTTTAGCCTCCAGTCCCCTAATCATCTTTGTTGCTCTTCTCTGTACTCTTTCTAGAGTCTCAGCATCTTTTTTACATTGTGGTGACCAAAACTGGATGCAGTATTGCAAGTGTGGCCTTACCAAGGCATTGTAAAGTGGTATTAATACTTCACGTGATCTTGATTCTATCCCTCTGTTAATGCAGCCCAGCACTGAGTTGGGTTTTTTGGCTAAATTAGAAAAATGAAAATTAGAAAATTAGAAAAATGAAGCAAAGGTATTGTATTAATCTACCCTAATTAATTATACTGTGGTTAATATGAAAATAGATATATAATCATAAGTATGGGCATGATGGTTTAGTGGTTAAAGATGCTGAAAGTCGACAGCCTGGGTTTAAGACCTGAGCATTACGCAACAGGGTGAGCTCTTGTTACTTGCCCCAGCTCCAGCTCACCTAGCAGTTGAAAAGCATGCTAATGCGAGTAGATAAATAGGTACCACTTCCATGGGAAGGTAACAGGGTTCCAAGCCCCTCAGTGTATAGTCATGCAGGCCACTTGACCACAGAAATGTCTTCAGACAACACTGGTTCCCTCAGCTAAGAAACGGAGATGAGCAGCGCCCCCTAGAGTTGGACACGGCTGGACAAGGGAAGCCTTTACCTTTATATAATAAAATTTATAAATATAACTTTAGTATTATGTAAGTAATATACTAATTAATATTCTGTTAGTATAATATTGATACATAAAATATTTTCCTACTTTATTCCAATATTAAACAATAGGGTTGGTTTCTGAAGCATACTAAAGAACACAGTTGTTTTAAGGTGTACTGATGACTGAAAATAATCTCCCTTGTTCTCTTGTGTGGCAGTTTCCAGGAGTCAACATACTGACATGAAGTGGTGGGTGTGCGCACGCACGCACACATATACTTCAAGTCAGTGTGCTGACTCCTGGTGACTGCCAGTTGTCTTGGCATGCCTTCTCGAAGTGGTTTGCCCTTGCCTCCTTCCTAGGGCTGAAAGAAAGGGACTGGCCCAGGATCACCCAGTTGGCTTTCTTCCTAAGGCAGGACTAGAACTCAGTCTCCTGATTTCTAGCCTGGAACCTTAACCATACTACACCAAACCGGCTCTCTGTTCTTCTTACTGCTCTCATATAGATAAACTGCCTATGGATTTTAGGCTCAGGCAAAAGTAGATTTGCACGTTTTTAACAATTATCCCAATGCAGTGCCACTAAGTGGAAAAGAACTCTTATATATAAAATTACAAAAAAAAAATGACTTACCCATCCATCTCTCCATTAGTACTCAAACAATCTACATCGTTATTTCAGTTTCTTCCATAGACACAGCTCCCGAGATAACATTTTGGTTTTCAGAAAGGGAGAGAGTTGTGGAGTTTTTTTAAAAAAATTAATATTTCAGTCATTATTCAATTAAGCATGGAAGGAACAGTTCATAATCTCCAGAGACCAGAAGATAGAGCTACCTAACTTGGCTTTTTGAGGACAACCTAAACAATCAAGCAGGAAGTAGATACACTCATTGCACACCCTAATATAACGTTCAACAGGATTTATTCTAACCATGATTTGTTGAATAAGCCATAATCTGTGAGGCAATACATATGACTACTGTAGCTAAGTTTATACAACATGCTAGCCGAAATCCATTAAGCATAATGTGTAGACCTACCGTGTTGGGTGGCAAAACTCTGGATAAATACTAGATGGCAGTAGTTAGTGGTCCTCTGGATTTTTGCCGTGGTTAGGTGAATCCAATGAGGGAATAATATAAAACATGAGTCCACTAATATATGCTAGCTTTCAAAGGGAACCTTTTTTTAAACAATAGTCCACTAGTCCTTTCATTATAAGGAATTTCCATTAATAAAAACATACTGTTGAGTTTGAAATGGGGAGGCAAAGCAAAGCAAAGGGTCGTGAATAAATCCCCTGGGTTACCAATGCGTGTTATTCTGAATTAATGATGTCCGGATTTGGGCATTTAAAATGACCAAAGATGATAGAGGAAAAGAATAAAATAATTATTCGATAGAAAGAAGGGCAGAAGGCATGACTATGTGTTTTCTTCTCCTTTCACTCCTCTTTATCTTACTTTTTATTTTGATTTGATACTTTTAGTCCAGTGAAAAACTCTGATATATACCCAAAACAAATGTAGGTTGCTTTGAGCTTTTCAACTCGTTTAAAAATGTATCTATTGCATTTGCCAAAACCATCACTTTCCCCACAAGCCTTTTTAAACATCCTGAACCAATTCTGTTCCTGTCAGGGCAATATATACACCGGCTTCATTGCCTTCTGGAATGAATAAAGTTTCTGATTTTAAACACCTCCCCCTCCCCCCCATTAAAAAAAAATCCCTAAGAGAAGAAAATGTTGAGATCGTAACTCTCCCAGAAGAATCTTCTTAAAGAGCAGGCAAGAAAGTGGTGGGGTTCATCGGCCTCACCTCACACATCTGGTTGTGCTTAAAACGCATGTAGCTCATGGGGGAAGATGCGCTGCCTTTCATATAAGGAGGGGGGAGGAGGGAAATAAACCTCTCAGTACACTGATAAAGCAGAATAAAGCTGAAGCCAGAAGCCCTGGAAGAACAGATGCATCCCCCAAGAAGTAGCAGCCTTAAGGAAAATAGACAAACAAACAAACAAAAAATGTTGCTGGAACCCAAGAACCTTTTTACATTGCACATGACCCAACTTGTGTTTATGACTTTACGAATAAAAGCCCCATTGCACACTGATAATGTGTATGAATATATCTGTGGGTGTATATGTCTGTCACCCCCCCTCCCCCCTTAAGGACCATTACAGGTAGTCCTCAACTTACAACAATTCGTTGAGTGATCGTTTGAAGTTACAACGGTACTGAAAAAAGTAACTTATGACTGTTTTTCATACTTATGACCGTGTGGGCAGCATCCCCACAGTCACGTGATCGAAATTCAGACGCCTGTCAACTGACCCATATTTATTTATGTCCTGGGATCACACAATCCCCTTTTGTGACTTTCTGACAAGCAAAGTCAATGGGGAAGCCAGATTCATTTAACAATCGTGTTACTAATTTAACAACTGCAGTGATTCATTTAACAAAGAAAAGTCGTAAAATGAGCAAAACTCAACAAAATTTCTCATTTAGCAACATAAATTTTGGGCTCAGTTGTGGTTGTAAGTTGGGGACTACCTGTATTAACAGTCCTGCATAAGTCAAGTCCAGGAGCCATTTCCACTGAATTCCGTGTAATTGCAGCCAAATGGCATTTATTTGATTTACACCATTAGTAAACCTGGTATCTTGAGGTGCAAAGAAACAAACTAGGACTATCAAAGTGCTGGGAATGCATGTCATAAATGTTCAGGATGGAGCACTTGAATCCCCAGCAGCTTCTATGGCTAAACTCTTTGGATTTCTAAGAAAGTGTTAGGATTATAACTCTGGGCAGCAAAAATCCAGACAATCAGGATGGTTCTCCGGATAGCTGCAGAAACACCCATGGGCATCTACAGTAAATAAGTATTTATATGGGTCCTGAATGGTCAACATGGGGGAAAGTTAGGAATGCATACGGCCTGCCTTTTCCCAAAGTGAACTAACAGAGAGAATTCTGGAGAAGCAAACAAAGAATCCTTCTTCATTAATGGGCAGGGTGTGTTAATTAAGGAGGTGGTCCTTGACCCCTATAAAAGCGTTCTGCTTAAGCTAATTTGTTAACCTAAGTAATTATTAAGTGAGTGGATTTGACAATTAGTGATCCACATAGTGCACACATGGACACACACACACACACATACTTATAGTTAAGGATGCTTGCAGGGTCAAGTGCTATGTTGTTTATAAGTGGGTATTTAATCTTCAACAATTTGCAACAGAAGAATCAGTAACCTTTTGTGTCAGTCCCCCTGTCCTCTGAATTACTGTCCTTATAAAGCTAAAATTTGTGTGTGCGTGTGTGTGTGAAATACAAATACAAATAGGTTGAAAATGGAAAGAGTCAAGGAACAGAATTTATAGATTAAGGATTTCTTTACCTTTATGCCATCCTTCAAGCACTGGATGGGCTCAGGCAGGAAGCAACTGGGCTGAGCTTGCAAAGTTACACGGCCACTGACCCAGTCATTTGGCTGCTGTTTTCGCCAGCATAGATCAAGGGCAGCAGGGCCTACATAGTATGAACCCAGTGAGGAATTGTTATGGACCCATGCCTTTCTCATCCTTGGAGCTGGTCTCCTTTGGTTGCTATTCAGTAGCCACTGATCTTTACTTATCACATAATTTTAATCAGGCTACCTGCCACAGGAGGAGAGCCATTTCAACATGAGATACAGAAATAGCATGGAGTCCAGCTAGTTTTGTACACTGAAGCAAAGCACCCACCTCTACCAGAGATAATTCTCAGGATGGGGAAAAAGAGCAAAAGACAATAGATTACTAGACATACCCAGTCCCTGCAACCGTTCTTCATGTTTTCACCTCCAGACCATAGTCATTTTGTTCTTCTTCTCTCCACTCTTTCTAGAATATTACAGTATTCTTTATTTCTTACAATATTAATTATTTATTTATTTATTTATTTATTTATTTATTTATTTATTTATTTATTTATTTATTTATTTAGTTATTTATTTATTTAGACTTCTATGCCGCCCTATTCCGGAGAACTCAGGGCGGCTCACAACATAAATAGAAATCACCAGTTAAAATACATATATAAAAAACCCTAAGTTAAAAGAAAACCAATCATTCCACAAACATACACACAAACATACACTGGCTAGGGGCAAGATGTTAACTGCCCCAGGCCTGCCGGCAGAGGTGTGTTTTAAGCAGTTTACGAAAGGCGGAGAGGGTGGGGGCGACACGGATCTCCGGGGGAAGTTGGTTCCAGAGGGCCGGGGACGCAACAGAGAAGGCTCTTCCCCTAGGCCCCGCCAGGCGACACTGTCTGACTGACGGGACCTGGAGAAGGGCCACTCTGTGGGCCCTAACCGGCCGCTGGGATTCATGGGGCAGCAGACGGTCCCGTAAATTGTGTGCTACCTTAAGTGCAGAGTGACTCTAGCCCATCACTTTCAGAACGTGCCAAAGACTCTTAAGTGGTCTTCATTATTTGGATGTGAAGCTTTCTTGATTCTATTTCTTCTGGAAGATTGAGGCTCTTATAAGATACATGAGATAAAAAAAACACGACCAATGCCTTATCTATTTAACCATCCATCCATCCATCCTTTCCATGGCCATTCACGAAGGCGCCTTGAGAAATGGCAGATTTCAGAGCAAGCTTCCCAAAATGGCAACCCAGTTTTCTTGCAGCAGCACAGCTATGGAGCCAAGAGGGTTTCAATTAAAGATGTGAATCCCGTTTCTAAGCTGGAGTGGTCTCTAAACTCAAACAGGCAACGCTCCTGTATTAGGCCAGCAGAGCCCAAGGGGGACACAATGGAGTCTTGTTTCTGGTAACTCGAGAAGCGTTATTCTTGGCTCTTTAATTTTAGACTCCAACACACTTGCATTCCTGAGCATTACAATGACATATATTTATACTGTGGAATGCAGGGCCCAGTGCTAATTTAATAGGCCCTGGGTGACCAAAAGCTGCTCTCCTCACTGGCTTGACACAGAGATAAAACTGGGACAGGCGAGGTTTATGGAGCTTACAAATCCTGGCATTTGTCCCCTTCTCTCCTATCCCCTATAAAAGGCTGAATTGACAATCCCTGTAAATTCACTGACCACTTGAATGGACAGGCCAGCTGCCGCTAATGAGAAATGCGATGGAGACAAAATTGGAAGTGTTGCAGCATGACTGGAAAGCCCAAGGCAAAGGAGAGAAAGATTCTCCTCCCCCCCCACACACACCATCCTTCTGCTGCAGCAGACTTACGTGGGCTTATTTTGCAGCACAGTAGGTCTTTTGTTGCCTTGATGGAAAGTCTCGCTAGATGAACAGAGGTGCCCAGATGTCATGGATATCAGCACACAGCATTTATTATTACAGCTTGTCATAGAAGCCGCAACTAAGAAGAACATTTATGTATCCCCTCTCCACTTTTTATTATTATTTTCTTACTTAGGACTTTTTCCAGATGTTAACCAAAAAGGTAGTAATAATTGCTTAAGTCAAATAGTCTCTGACTCTTATAAGTGATATTACACTGCTTGTTTGTTTGTTTTTAAAAAAATAAAAATAAATAAAATAAAATAAAGAATAGATCTATAAACTGTAGATGTGATATATTAAAAGGTCAAGGCAGTTTTCATGCCTCTGGCTGAGTTACCTTTTGAAACGAACATTGCATGAAGACTAAGTAACAGTGCCGGATTATAAAATGCTCAAAAAGGAAAGAAATCCAGTATAGGAGAGATTATGCTGAGGGGAGTGGTTAAGAGATGTTTACTTCTTTTATTCTTATTTTGGATCAAAAAAGATGGGCAGGTTTTTGAAATAATCTTCAAAAATTGCAACGGAACCTGTTTAGCAGCGGCAAGAAGGCAATTCTCTCTTTTGAGTCATCTTCAATCTTTCAAAAGCAAAATAACAACAACAACAATAATAATAATGAAGTCGGAAGGGACCTTGGAGGTCATCTAGTCCAACCCCCTGTTCAGGCAGGAAATCCAATACCATTTCAGACAAATGGCTGTCCAGTCTCTTCTTAAAAACATTATCTCTGACAATGAGGTGTCCTCGGTGCTTTCTGAGATTGGTTGTTTTCTTACAGACATTTCATTATCCAAACTAGGAAACATCATCCGTAATGGCAGGGAGTGGGGCTTGCTCTCAAATTTATATTCTAGCGGCTTGCTGGTCACTGTTAGTGGGAGCGGGCTTGATGATTCTTTGGTTGGGCTGACAAAGCAACAGCCACTGAAATGGCGGAGGCCCTCAAACCAGAAGGCCTTGGATGATTCTAACAGTGTTGTCATGACATAGACCACTATTGGATGGGTGAGACATTTTGAACCATTTTAGGAATAAGGAAAAAGATATTCTGAATGGGACTACAAAATGGCTGCAGTGAAAATATGAAATCTCCTTATACTCAACCATGAGTCCTGGTGACTTCAAGGACACATCCTTATAGTTTCTGGGTGTCAAAGGGTGGGTGGGAAAAGGGAGTGGCAGGAGAGAGAGGGAAGTTGACTGGTTCCTCAGGAAGCGGCTTGCGGTGCGATGGTATGCAGGCATGATCTTAGACAATGATCTGACACACAAAATCTGAGTCTGAAAGACGTGCAGGGATGAAGAAAATCTAGGTTTGAGAAAGTAAAAGTAGGAAAGATGTTTTCACACTTGTAAGATTCTGTTACTATAAACTTACGGTAATGGTAGCATTAGTACTCATAGTTTGTGCTTCTTGTGTGGACTATCTCAAACGACTGACACATGGAGAGGAATGATAGTCCTATTCTAACAGAATGACTTGTTTTGTTGACCATGGGACATTGCATTTTTACTTCAGCGAAGCATTTGACAAAGTTTCCAATGAGATTCTAAGAAAATGGCAAAATATGGGATACAGAGTGTTTTACCTTATATGGATACAAAACTGGTTGAGCAATCATATCCAGTGAACGTGGGGCAAAAGAGTTCATAACAAGCTCAAAGGCAGGGTTGAGTGGTGCAGCACAGAGCCCCACTAAGTTGGAACATTTGCAAGAGAATGAAGAAGTCTCTGCCACAGAGAACTTGAGTGCCTAAATATAAGTATCCAGGTGCTGAGATCTCTCTAATTTAATCCTTTTTCCTTTCAGCAGATCTAAGTAGTAAATATTTTGAGATCAGAAGTGACCAGTTTAAAAAAAAAAGTCATGGAATTTTGTTTTTGTATATTGTAACTTCACTGATATTACGGTGCAGGCACAAAGATGGAAAGCTTTGGCAACACCTATAATGGAATAATCAGTGAAGATGGAACTTGCTGAGGTGGCCAGACTGATGTGTTTGATTAGGCAGGGGTTCTCAACCTTGGCAACTTTAAGACTTGTGGACTTCAACTCCCAGAATTCCTCAGCCAGCAAAGCTGGCTGAGGAATTCTGGGAGTTGAAGTCCACAAGTCTTAAAGTTGCCAAGGTTGAGAACCCCTGGATTAGAGAAAAGATAAAATCAACATTTATTGCTGACTGAAAGCTTCTTATGGACTTTTTGCATAAAACAGAAACAAAAAATAAATTTAGGATTAATGGTTTTAACGATCAGACAGAGAATGTATTATAGAAAGAGAGTCATGATGTGACTTTAGAGAAAGAGATAAATTTATAATCATGCTTACAACTGCTGTAAAAGAAGATCAGAAGCGACTTCTTTGTATCCCTTTTCTTTCTTTTCTATTTCTCTTTTTCTTTCTTTCTCTCTTGAGACCTCTTCATTCTCCTGCAAATGTTGCAAGGTAGCAATTTTTGCAAACTTCTTTTCCACTTTCCCAGACTCTGACAAGCCCTTAACAAAAATATGGGAGAGTTGCACATGGAGCAACACAGAATTGTTTCTGTGAATAAGAAATGATTGTGTGTTAAACATTTTATTTAAATTCTAAATCAGACTTTTAGCTTTCTTTTTTTGTTTCTTTTTCTTTTTTTACTTTGTATTAGTTGGTATTTGCTTTTAAAACTTTTAATAACAATACAAAAAATCTGATTAATGTTTTATGAGGATCTCATTTTCTGCTACCAAGAGCTCAATACTTTCTTGCTACCAATTCTATTTTATTTTTACACATATAGATGCATTACACACATGCAGACAATTGCTTTCAGAGGAGAAGACAGATTTAAACTGTGCAATTGTTTTATTGGCAATGAGAGCAGCCCTTTGCCTGGGAAGCATTCTTGATAGAAAGCTGTAAAATGAGAACACTGTGAAAAGCAGGAGAATTTTCTGAGCTTCAAGCCCCAACAATTCCAGGAAACATGGGCATTGCTACACAACTGTACCCCCAACAGGTTTTAACAACAAGTTGTACATTTCCAGTGGAACAACAGTATTCCCTCTGAGGGACAATCGATGCCATCCTTATGCAGAAGTTCCAAAAAGACGGATGAAACATTGAAGGGAAAGCTTTACCGTACAATATTATCTTTATATCCAGGGCTTTTTTTTCTCATAGAACGCCCAGAACGGAGTTCCGGCACCTTTTTTGGATGGAACCTTGTAGGGTAGGCAAGGCGGGTTGTATGACGTGTGTGAGTTCCGGCACCTTTAAAAAAAAACAAACAACACCACTATTTATATCCTACAGGAGAGTTTCATTTTTAACTTTCCAATTTGGATCTCTCAAATCATCAGGATTAGATGCAAAAAAGGCAGTTTTGTACAAGTTTCAAAAGTCTACATATTGTTTGTTATGTTGAAAAATGGAAGACATAATAGCAGACTGTTTAAATTAATCAGCCACTGGCTTGCATGCATTTCCCTGCTCTTCCCAATATCTTTCACTGCTGCCGCCAATATTCCTGCCACCTTCCCCTGTGAGCTTGTTACAGCTTCCTATTGGCTGATCCCCTAATCTCTCCAATGTCTTTGCACTTATGCCGCTAATGATCCTGAAGCAAGAGGGAATGAGAGATAATGAGCAAGCTTTATCTTTGACTCATGCTCCAACAGGTTTAGTTCTGTCCTGATGGCTGGTAGCACCCAAAAATATTCATGGATTGTTATGGATCCCAAATAAACGTGACAACATGGCACTCTCCCTAAAAAGTACATAGGACCCCTCGTTGGCAGAAATAGCATACAACCTCATCCGAT
Source organism: Bothrops alternatus (assembly GCA_034064705.1). Taxonomy (NCBI): domain Eukaryota; kingdom Metazoa; phylum Chordata; class Lepidosauria; order Squamata; family Viperidae; genus Bothrops; species Bothrops alternatus. The sequence goes on along the minus strand of JARGCV010000020.1, from coordinate 573,664 downwards.
AGTTATAAAACAAGCAACATACAGATGATAGATCTCAAGTGCTCCATTCCACAAACCTATTAGCCGGGCTATTTTTGAACCTAAGTGGCGTGCTCTTCCAGAATCTCTAGCCAGAATGAAAGGGCATCAGTATACTATAGAACAGGGCTCTTCAAACTTGGCCTTTTATGACTTGTGGACTTCAATTCCCAGAATTCCTCAGCCAGCGTGTCTGGCTGAGGAATTCTGGAAGTTGAAGTCCACAAGTCATAAAAGGGCCAAGTTTGAAGAGCCCTGTTCTATAGAGCAATGTGTCTCAACCTTGGGAACTTTAAGATGGATGGACTTCAACTCCTGAGAGTTGACGTCCACCCATCTTAAAATTGTCAAGGCTGAGAAACGTTGGTGTAGAGAATCTCTGCATTGGCTTCCTGTCAGTTGGGCAAATTGGAAGCGGGCAGAAGGGGAACCCTCCATTCAAGTGACCCCTGTGTGCACATCCAAGCCTACCCTACCAAACATTAAGGCAGGGGTCTTCAAACTTGGCTATTTAATGACTTGTGGACTTCAACTCCCAGAATTCCTCAGCCAGGCATGCTGGCTGAGGAATTCTGGGAGTTGAAGTCCACAAGTCATAAAAGGGCCAGGTGTGAAGACCCCTGTATTAAGGACTGCAACTGAAAACTGTTTTTCCCACTAGCAGATGATATTGCTTGGGAAGGGAAGCACAACCAAGAGAATTTACCTATGGTTGATCTCAAATTATCCCATCTCCAAGTTGCACAATGCACCAATCGCTGCTCTCATCATTATTAGGCAGTACATTGGGGTAATTCGGTTTACTCTCTGACAATTTAGGGACTGGATAAATGTTCATTCGTACAGCTGTGTGGAAGAGCCTATGGCCCATCTTGAAACAGGTACTAATGATTCTTCTGGAATATAGTACTGCACTCCATACATGTGCATTTTTTATTTTGTTTTCCTAATCAAGAGGATTCTCATACTACTGCTAAATCTCTCTTACGTATCTGAATGCCAGAAACAACAGCTTTGATATTACTTTTTCCCATCTATGAACTTCCATTTAAAGAGCCACCCAAAAAAAACCTTACAACCGATTTGCAGACTGTATCATGAGCTTACGCTCTCTGCCACTCTCTATGACAGGGGTTCTCAACCTTGGCAACTTTAAGACTTGTGGACTTCAACTCCCAGAATTGGCTGAGGAATTCTGAGAGTTGAAGTCCACAAGTCTTAAAGTTGCCAAGGTTGAGAACCCCTGCTCTATGATGCTCAGTGCTGAAAATGACAACTTTGCCAGTGCTACCAACTAAACTTCACAGATGAACAAAGTTAAATCAATGCATTTTCTATATCAATCTCTACTATTCTGGATCTTATTTCATAACAGGGGTGTCTAAAGAGGTGATTTTAAAAAAATCAGAACAGTGGCTGTGATGGTGAGATTGAAACTCCGTCTCAGCGGCTCCCAACCTTTTTCTATACCCTGCACCTCTAGAACGCTTCTAAGATATTCTCACACCCCTTACAAAAGTTTGAAATAGCAGCAACAAATTATACATATACACTATAATTTTGAAAACCCACCTTTTTGCAGTCCCTGAAATATTGTCTCGCATCCCCAGTGGGTGCGAGCATTCCCGGTTGGGAACCCCTGTTCTATCTAGTTCAAATAACTTGGACCTCTCTGCGGGAAATATTTTTGAAATGTATGGTCGATGGCTTGAAGTAATGAATGATGTTTAAGGAGGATTGAGCATGTGCAGAAGATGTGCATCGCTCTTCGTTAACAGTTAACATTAACAATTGGGTGATGAAGCAATTCAGCTCAAAGGCTAGCTCCAAATTGGATTGTCTTGGAATTTTCTGTGCCCCGTGAGTATCTTCACTTGCAAATTTAAAACCGCAACAGGCACTATTTACAGACATTGTGGTGATATCTATCTCATGAATTCTCCAGCAAAATATTTACTTTTAGTCCAAAGGTCACTAGTTTTATAAACTGAGGTGGAGAACCAGAGCTGGATAAAATGCTATGGACTCTATTGAATCACACAGTTGAAAGCCAGTTTTTTTACTGTGTGTTAAGTGATGGATGTGTTGCAAAAAAAAAAAAAAATGCCACAGTGCAAAACTAGTTTTAAGAGGACCCTGATGAATTCATAACCAGCTAAGTGTACTTCAACCAATTACCCAACATCAAGTCCACAACTTTTCAGGTACTTGATCATTTAGACCAGTTTTTATCTCTTCTATCTCTTAGATTAATCTACCCTGGCAAAAAGTTTTAAGGATAAAATGGGTGGGCCAACCCAGTAGTTTGTTTTGATTTGTTGATGGGCTATAAATGAAATAAATCATTCTAAGCAAACTTGTTGAGTAAGAGCATGGAACCTGGTGGTTGCACACCAAGCATGATTGGCTCAGAATAAGTGAAAACGTTTGGCCTCGTCTATATCTTCCAATGTTCATTACTGCAGCAAAGCTAGAAAGTTGGTAAGGCTAGAAATGGGTGCTTCCATCACCAGGGCCTAGGAAGCATCAGCAGCAGCAAACCACTCAGGCCCCGTAAATTATTGGTGTGGCAGGGTCACAGTTGTATGCAGCCCACGTGGCATATGATGGGAAGCCATTCAGGCGCCTGCAAAGAGATTCAAACTTTTTGCCAAGTGCGGGGCAGGCAACTAATTGAGAGAGGAGCAGCCTTAGCAGATAAGGGAAGGGGTCAAAGCCACAAAAGCTAAATCCTTGACCTGTTATTTAAAGGGTCAGGTAGAGTTCAATAGACTACTCTGGACCAATTCACTCAATTAAAATATTAAAAGTCCAAGTCAGAAACTCAGAGATTGGAGCTAAATCTTGCTTCTTTGGCAAACTCTCTCTCCCCCCACCTCTCTCTCTCTCTCTCTCTCTCTCTCTCTCTCTCTCTCTCTCTCTCTCTCTCTCTCTCTCTGTGTGTGTGTGTGTGTGTGTGTGTGTGTGTGTGTGAGGGGGGAGACCAGGATTATTACAGCCTTCCTGGAAAGCAGCAAGAAAAGAGGAGGGAAAGTCTTCTGCAAACTGGGAAAGAGGTGGGATTTTCCAATAACCTTAATTTAACAGCTAAATTCAGAACTGGTGATCATCAGTGCCAGGTGGTAACATTTGCTGGAATTTCAGAAGCAGACAGTCCCTCCTGTTCCAGGGAGATCATTTATGTCAGAGAAGATAATATCTATAAAAATGTTTTGCATTTGTGGCAAGAAATATAAACCTGCAAGTCTCCCTCTCCATATTTAAAAGCAGAATAATTTGGGTCAGAGAGAGGGTGGCTGTGTTATAGCTAACCAACTCTTTCGCCAGTTTGGCCCCAATCCGATCAAGAGATTCACCAACGCTTGAACCAAAAGAACTGTCTCTGATGCCTGATGCCTGTCTCAACCTGTTGAGTGTCTTCTGATGTTGTCTTTTTCTGTCTTAAAAGGCAAAAGATGCTTCCAGAGGGACAGCTCCAAGTGGTAAGGCCTAAGATGGTTTGCCCCATCTTTAAACATTATTTTTGCGATTAATAAAAAATAAATAAATAGAATAGATGAGAAAATATGAGAGGCAAGGTTTCTCAACCTGTGTAAAACCTTTTGGTAAAGGTGAATGCAAAATGAAATCATTCTAAGTGTTATTTTTTGGAAACAAAGAGATGTCAAAATAAAGCTGAATTTAAAAAATGGCAAAATCTTGGTGCTGCAATAGTAATTCAGGGTGGGATACCTTACAGAGATTGACCAAGGAAGGAGATTGTAGATTAAGAGCATATTTTACACACACACACACACACACACACACACACACACACACACACACACACACACACACACACACACACACACACACACACACACACACACACACACACACACACACACACACACACACACACACACACACACACACACACACACACACACACACACACACACACACATATATATATATATATATATATATATATATATATATATATATATATATATATATATATATATATATATATATATATATATATATATATATATATATATATATATATATAAAACTCCACTACTATTTGGGGGCAGGGAGGAAATTCAGAAGGTAGAATTTGGAATGGAAAACTGCAAGTGGAAGGCAGGATTTGATTTATAAATTGCCTCACCCCAGCAAACACCTCCTGCTTTTGCATTCCAGATGATCTTCTCCAGCTTTCTTTGCAGGGTCCAAGATATGTGCCTGCAAGGGGAGACGTTTGCTTGGCCTCCTGAATGCATAAAGACATCTTTAAGTGGGAGGATGTGCTTCAAGCCAAGAAATAATGGGCAGAGAATGCTTAGATATATGGTACCTACACATAGCTTTTCTATTTTAAATTATCCACGATTACTATCTCTGCTCAGCTGCCTCCCCTCCCTTCTGTGGGTATGCATGTAATGATATTGTTAGGCCACAATATGATACTGGAAGCAATGGTTTTACATGTAGGCAGGCCATCACATTGAAAACTGTGTGCAAATTATGCTAGGTACTACTGTAAATTCTCTTTGCTGTCTGGGCAGGTAATCACTCCTCCTCATTACTGCCAGCATCTGTATTGAAAAACATGGGAGGGAAAGGGGGAGAAATATTTAATATAAGAAAATACTTAGACACTTCCACTCTTCCACCGGTTCACATCTCCAAATATGTATAATTTGTAGACTTTGAACTGGAAGTGCCCTTCTACTTCCATTCTTGAGCCAAAGAGATCTGGAACTGACAAAAAAAAAATGGGAGTGAGAGGTTGCATCATCCAAGCATCTCTTCTGCCCTCGGTTCCTACATTTTCTTGGCAATTTCAGCTAAATCTGGCTGGCTGTGGTGAGAGAGGGCTGCTTGTCTGAAAATGAACTGAGAAATGATGGCGTGAAACTGAGGTGCCCAAACTTTCAGTAGCAGAAGTATGGAATAAAGATATAAAATAAGGCTTCTTGGACACCTAAAGCTTCTGTTCTGTTTCAGGAAAAGAGGCATTGAGATGAAGCAACGAGTTCCAACAGTCTCCTTTATTGCAACACCAACAGAACAGGTTTTAAAATGGTGTGGCCCCCTTTTATAGCCTCCCCTGCACAATACCTTGCTGGCCAATCATTCCAAAGGCTGGAAGCAGCCTTTCTTGCCCCGGGCATCCACATGGACTGCCCAGGCCAATCGCTGCAGCCTGTGCCTGCCGGCCCAGGACATAACACCCCTCCCCCCTTGGCTAAAATAATAAGGCACACTTATTATTTTAAATACTCCAACACTCCATTACATTGCTTACGTTGCATCTATATATACACAATACTACAGTCTTGCGATCGCCATGCTCCCCACTCCCCTTGAGCTGCATTATTTAACCCAGACTACCAGGCCTGCCCATGAATTGACAAGGACCGTACATAGTCTTGTAAGTATTTGGGAGGACCTCTGGCCCGCCCTGATCTTCTCATGGCCAGTGTGTGTGCCTGGCCTGCCAGCTCGCCTGCCAGGCTAGGCAGACCAGGACTTTGTTGCCCCAAAGACCCAGGGGACCCACCCAGCTGCTGACTGGCTGGATCTGTCCAGTGGTGGGGTGGAATTCCCCATGTTCCCAATGGACTCCTCTTGGGAGCACTGTCCCTTGAGCCCTAGACCAGCAGCTGGAGTGGCCTGAGTGCCAGAGGCCAGAGCTGCATCCATGGCGAACCCCCTTTCTGCAGACTCCCTGTTTGGAGCAATAGCTGAAGCCTGGGGATGTTGGAGAGACCGTGGTCCACAATCATAATTGTGGTCCTCCTCCCCCCTTTGAGAGCAGAGCTAGGAGCGGAAGAGTTGCTGGGAAGCCTCCAGCGCAGTTGGTCAATGTGACGTCGGATCACACGACCATCGTCCAAGGCCACTTTGTATGATAGCGGCCCAGAGATCTTGCATACCACTGCTGTGACCCAGAGATGTCCTGGTCCATAGTTCCTTGCCCAGACTGCATCTCCCACTTGTAGTCTTCTAGGTGCCCGCGGCTGTGACACCTGTGAAGCCACCCGGTCTGGGTGCAATCTGTCCAGTTTCGTGATGAGGCGGAGACCCCAGCGGAGTTCAGCTGGGCTCTTTCCAGTAGCTGTGCAAGGTGTGGTACAGTGGCAAAGAAGAAAGTCCGCTAACCTGTGATGCCAGGTCCCGTGAGTGATCCTCTTTAAGGCATCCTTGGTTGTGTGCACCATTCGTTCAGCCTGGAAGCTGGATGGAACGGTGCAGATGTGGCATGCCGGATCATGTTGGCCTGGAGGAACGTCTTGAACTCAAACGACGTGAATTGGGGCCCGTTGTTGGAGACAAGGACATCTGGAAGTCCATGTGCAGTGAAGATCCCTCTCAGCACCTGGATGGTCCTAGCAGTGGTAGTGGAGGAGACAGGCATGAACTCTAGCCACTTGGAATGGCTGTCCAAGAGAATTAAGAAGAATTGCCCCCGAAAGGGCCCAGCGTAGTCAATAGGGACCCTCAACCATAGGGTATGAGTCTCCTCCCACCTATGAACTGGGGCCTGGGGCATCTCTGGCCTTGACTGTTGACCAACAGTGCATCCGTGAACCTGGGCCTCGACATCTTTGTCGAGCCCAGGCCACCAAAGATGGCTGTGCGCTAACGCCTTCATCCAGACTATTCCCGGATGTCCCTCATGCAGAGACTGCAGGACTCTAGTCCTCAATGAGGTTGGGATTACTACCTGGCTACCCCATAGGGCACACCCCTTGAAAGTGGAAATCTCGTGCTTCCTCTGGAATTTTGGAAATCTGTGAGGATGAGGTTTGACGGCCTGAGTTTCACCCATAGGCTGCTTCTGCTGCAGACCTTGTTAAAGGTGTCTAGGGAGATGATCGATAGAGTAGACCCAGTGTCCAGCTCCATCGACAAGGGGACCCCTTGCAACTTCATGTCAATGTGGCCTGTGGATTCCCGTTCTAAAAACACTCCTATGTGACGTGCAGAAGTCCACCCTGTTCCGGCTGGGGACCCTGGTACCTTTCTGAGGCAATTCTTCTGGGTAACATTCCTTCTGGTGACCCAAACAGATGGAGGCAATGTGGCCTTGCCTCCCACAGGCCCTGCAGATGGTGGAGCGAAAACGGCAGTCTGCGTGGCGATGGCGGCCTCCACACCCGATGCACCGAGGGGATGATGCTGGCTGGGCCTTCCCTCCGTGAGACCTTCTCCCTGGAGTCTGATGCAGCCGGTCCACTTCCAATTCTGGATCCTGTTCGGATTCTTCATGAGCAACCTCTTGATGGATGGTGGCTGGAACTTGAGGGGGCTTGGAGAGCCGCAAGGCCTTCACAGCTCCGCCTGCTGCTTCTTCGGCTGAAACTTCCCTCAGGGCATCTTGGAATGTGAGGCCTTCCTTCGCGAAGAGCTTCTTCTGCAACTCCCGGCTTCGCAGGCCACAAACCAGCCAATCCTTCAGTCTCTCTTCCAAGTCTTTGAATTCGCAGGGCCTAGCTACTTGTCGCAAGGCCGCAACAAACTCTGCTGCAGACTCACCAGGCCTCTGCTCCCTCTGCTCGAACACGTGTTGCCAGGCAATCACTGAGAGCTTGGGTTCAAAATGCTCTCGAAGCATCCTCTTCAATTCTGTGTAGGTGATTGATTCCAGTGGTGCTGGGGCGACCAGATTCTCCGTAATCTCGAAGGTCTCTTGCCCACACACACACAGCAGCGTGGCAGCTTTGAGGTCATCTTCACGAATTTGATTCACCCGGAGGTAGTTCTTCACCCGGGCCACGTACGAGCTCCAGCGTTCTGGGTGAGCTGTGTCAAATTCTGAAAGCCAACCTAACTTTGCCATCGTTTCAGCCCAGGATCTTCGTCCACGCCTCTTGCTGCAAGGATAGAGCTCACCTCCAGCATCTCAGTGCTGGCAGGCTAAGTCAATCTCCAGGAGCTACACTTCTCCGAGCTGCAAGCCCCCCTGTGGTGAGTCAGCTTGGCTTCTTAATCTGTTTGCCTTGCATGCATCTCACCCTCATTGCCAATGTTCTGTTTCAGGAAAAGAGGCATTGAGATGAAGCAACGAGTTCCAACAGTCTCCTTTATTGCAACACCAACAGAACAGGTTTTAAAATGGTGCGGCCCCCTTTTATAGCCCCCCCCTGCACAATACCTTACAGGCCAATCATTCCAAAGGCTGGAAGCAGCCTTTCTTGTCCCGGGCATCCACATGGTCTGCCCGGGCCAATCGCTGCAGCCTGTGCCTGCCGGCCCAGGACATAACACCTCTATCAACTAGCTCTGCCAGTGGAGTCCACTCTGAAAGTCAAAACAGGGAAGATGATCTTTGTAGCATTGGTCTGTGCAAGGTACCAAAGAAATGGGGCTTGGATTGTGATGCCGCAACTATCATCTTCCCTCTTTTAATACCTACAGTCCTGACAAATGCTGTTAAGTCATACCAGGCCTCCGGGCTACCTCTTTGCACTGCATATAGGCAGTGTCTATTTACGACCACACATGGCCCCAGAATTCCCACTGCTAAGCAAGGTGTTTGTTGAGTGAGTTACATCCAATTTTATTACCTTTTTTGCCATAGTTGTTAAGCGAATCACTGCAGTTGTTAAGTGAATCATGTGATTTAAGTGAATCTGACTTTCCCCGTTACTTTGCTGGTCAGAAGTTGGATGGGAAGGGTACAAACGATGATCACGTGACCCTGGGATGCTGCTGCAACCGTTGTAAATACATGCTGGTTTTCAAGTTCCTGTAAATACATGCAGGTTGTCAAGTGACCACTGAAATGCTGCAATGGTCATAAGTGTGAGGACCAGTTGTAAGTCACCATTTTCAGTGCCATGGTAACATCAGACAGTCGCTAAATGGTTATTAGTCAAGGACTATCTGTTGGATTTAAGGGTTCAGTTTTATCTACAGCAAAGATTCTTATTTAGCCATTTTTTCTCTCAAGTCTTATACTAAGTTAAACCAGCTGCAGAACAAGGAGGCTAAGCATCTGGTAAGCTAAGTTTTGTTACCACACCCTGGCCTGAAGCATAACCTCTCCAATCCAAGATCAGATTTTGAGTCCCATATTAACTCTCACTCTTCAAAGTCACAACTGTCTCTCTCTCTCCCTCTTTCTCTTCTACTGTATCCATCTGCAAGCACAAATATATATATTTGTATATACTTTATATATATATTATATATATAAAGCACCAGCCTGAAGATGACAAATGGGACTTCGTCGAAACGTCGCCAAGACACTTCAAATTCTACGTGGGAGAAAACCCGAAGAACCAAAGACCTACATACAAACACCCGCGAAAACGTATATATATATATATATATATACTGCAGCATTTCCCCCCCTAAAAAACAACTGAAATATAGAAAATCAAACCTCATCTTGACTGAAATATCAGCATAGCTTGAAATTAGACAGTAATATAAAGTGCTGTTCTAGTGCTTAAGGCAAAAAGAGATTACTGTAAAACTTGAAAAGAAGTTGAGATGACATTTGGATCTGCAGTCGTGAATCATGAGGACTTTACAGTTTAGCAAACTTTGTGTAAGCCCCTTTGATCTCTGTGGGTTTTTGCTTTAAATAGGTACCTCTATGTAGTGACATAAATCCACTGGTCAAAGCACTGAAAAAAAAAAGACTGCAAGAAATTGACTTATGCACCATTACAATTTTCAAATTTCAATATTCAAGTAATAACTACATAACCCCCAGATTTAAATACAGAATGTGAAATAATAAAGAATATATGAATGGATCGGGCAAAGGTAATAACAGAATACTCTTACAGGCAATAAAACTTGCTAGTATTTCTGATATAATATATAAGGATGAATAATTTAGCCATCATGCTCATAATGGTCAAGAATAATAGCATCAAAAATTTATAAATGAATTAAAGCAAATTAAAAACACCGACATTTTAAATAAAAGCATTTTGCATGTCAGTAGAAGGACCAAGGAAGGAGAGAAAAGGACATACACAAACACACCACAAATGGTAATTCCAAATCCTGGAAGCAACCTCCCAAAGAATAATTTGATAAAAACAATATATAAAAGATATTTATTTAAACAAAATATTCTGAGAATGAAAATTGGGAAGTCATTAGGACAACTGTAAAAGTTGAAGTGAGCCCATTTTTCCCTTGTCCCATCCCTGCCCTTCTTTGACCAGGGATGTCTACATTGTGTGGTCAAAAAAATTGAGAGGGCAGCCATGATGTTACGAATAAAGTTCTGGTTGCACCCTGACCTTGACCAAAGAGCCCATTTGGCATAGCTACTTGGAACACATTTGGAGACAATGTACAACAGCCTTGTTGCGTCTTACAAATAAGAAAAAAAACACACCTATTTTTCACTACTTAGCCCAAAAGCTCAGCTGGCTTGAATATAGGCAGTTCTGTAGCAATATGTGGTATTGCCTTTATAAATTCATAGAGCTGAAGAAAGGATACTAATGTCCTCTGACTTGCCTCAGTCAGTTACAAATCATTCTGGAAGTTCTTGTCTCTGCTTTGTTCCAGAACTTACTGATAACATTGGCAAAATAAACACTGGATGTTTGTTTCAATGAGCAAATAGCTTCATTAAGAAGTGTTTGCAGTAGAAAATAAACCAACACCACATCTTTGTGAGGTAAGATACAGGCCTACAAAAGTGGATCAACTTACAGCATTGTGATTGAAGGTCTATATTTCTATATTTTCCTCAACCATTTGCATACTTTTGATTGCTACTAAAGTAATTAGGATTGATGGACTAGCTAAAGCAGTGGTTCTCAACCTATGGGTCGCGACCCCATTTGGGGTCGAACGACCGTTTCACAGGGGTCGCCGGACACAGCGGTCTGCCATTTTGTTTTGTTTTTTATTTTTTTTTTATTTTTTGTTTTTTTTTCGTCGCGCGCGCCGCGCATGCGCGGTTCGGCCCGTCGCGGGTGCGCGGCTCATGCACAGATCGGCCCATCGCGGTCTGCCATTTTTTTATTATTATTATTATTTTTGTCGCGCGCGCGCCACGCATGCGTGGTTTGGGCCGTCACGTGTGCACCGCGCATGCGCGGATCGGCCCGTCGCGGTCCGCCATTTTGGGTTTTTTAAATTTTTTTTTCCGTCGCGCACGCAATGGGCCGATAAGCGCATGCGCGGCACGCGCATGATGCAAAAAAAAATAAATTTAAAAAAACAGAAAAAAACAAAATGGCGGACTGCGACGGCCCGAACCGCGCATGCACAGCGCGCGCGCAACGAAAATTTTTTTTAAAAAAACCTAAAAAAAAATAAAAAAAACAAAACAAAATGGCGGACCGCGGGTCAGGGTCGTGGCGCGCATGGGCGGCGCAAGTGGGGTCTCAACCTGAAAAAGGTTGAGAACCACTGAGCTAAAGTAAAATAAAATTTCTATTGGTCAAGAGCAAAAAAGCTCTTTACAAAAACATCTCTAAATTCAATGAATATAATAAATAAATGTGAATTATCTATTCTAGGCAATACATAAGGAAATTATATAGTCAAAACATTTTGCCTAAACTATAGCAATTAGTGCAAGATTTTAAAAGCTTTTTAAGGGTCAAATGGAACACAACAGTTTTATGTTTCAAATATTCTTATATTTGTAGGCAGAAAAGATAAAAATAATTTATGTTTCAAATATTCTTGTGTTTAAAGAAAGAAAAGATAAAAATAATTTATGTTTCAAATATTCTTATGTTTGAAGGCAGAAAATATAAAAATAATTGCACGTTCTGTAGGAGTTAATTTCTATATGAAATTAGGAATACATTAAAGCTAATAAAAGGCTAAATGTTTTGTGATTTTCAAATATTTGCAGGCATGCAGAAATATATGCAATGTGCTTTTTGTTTCTCCCTACTCCATACTCACCCTTTCAAGATAACCTAATTTCAGAGGGCTTTAAGCAGAGATTTTAGTGCGGTGGTGTTTCTTTTATTGCATTGTATAATTGCCTTTTCTCCCCTGCCTTCTGGGTCTCGCTGCACCCACCCCCTCCCCATTAAGCTGAGTTAGATTAATTGCCAACATATCTATATTCACCCATGTTCCCTCTTCTTTTGATTAACCCCTGACAGAGATTAATTGAACATGCTGTAGAGGGAGAAGAGTCTGGTGGCATATCTGGATGGATATACGGTATGTGTCCATGGGTCCGCATATGTGCTTGACCAGGAATACATTAGATCCTATTAATGGAATTTTAATTTTAAGTATTTAGAAATTGCTTTCTATATTGACTTAAAGCATTATGTATCCTTCTTGCAATGTAGGAAATGTGATATGCTGGGATACATTTTATTATATCTCAGCACATTTGGGGATAGAGTTCTCACTCGAGACACAAATGACCAGGCTCAAATTATCCTACCGGAGACACATTATATGAAGACACAGCTCTCCAGAGAAAGCTCTAATGCTGGGAAAAGTAGAAGGAAAGAAAAGACGAAGACGAAGACCAGCAGAAGATGAATGGATTCAGTTACAGTAGCCATGGGTGCATTGTTAGAAGACCCAAAGGGCAAAGTTACGAGTAGATTCTCTGAAGAAAATCTAAGAGTTGACATTGATTCAATGACTCATAAATCAAATCACATATTGCAATATATTGGGGACTTTCCAGCTTGTTCTTCACCGATATGCACAGGATATGATCGAACAAGGAAATTATGTTGTGATTCTTATGGAGCTCAAACAAACCAGGTTTGACTCAACTCAGCAATGTTGTATTTGACCACAGGGGTGCTGCAGTTTTCAGTCGAGAACCTTGTATACTTGCAGAAGATTTGCCTCCTCTCTACTTTATGAAGGTGATCCAGAAAAAAATATTGTCTTTGGGTGGAAATAAAATCAGGGAACTCTCTCAAGGAAAAAGAGTTTCAGTTATGGGTCACATACCACTTTACAATGCCTTGGTAAGGCCACACTTGGAATACTGCATCCAGTTTTGGTCACCACGATGTAAAAAGATGTTGAGACTCTAGAAAGAGTACAGAGAAGAGCAACAAAGATGATTCGGGGACTGGAGGCTAAAGCATATAAGGAACGGCTGCTGGAATTGGGTATGTCTAGTTTAATGAAGAGAAGGATGAGGGGGGACATGATAGCAGTGTTCCAATATCTCAGGGGCTGCCACAAAGAAGAGGGAATCAAGCTATTCTCCAAAGAGCCTGAAGGCAGGACAAGAAGCAACAGATGGAAACTAATCAAGAAGAGAAGCAACCTAGAACTAAGGAGAAACTTCCTGACAGTTAGAACAATTAACCAGTGGAACAACCTGCCTCCAGAAGCAGTGAATGCTCCAACACTGGAAGTTTTTACGAAGAGACTGGACAGCCATTTGTCCGAAATGGTATAGGGTTTCCTGCCTGAGCAGGGGATTGGACTAGATGACCTCCAAGGTCCCTTCCAACTTTACTATTATTATTATTATTATTATTATTATTATTATTATTATTATTATTATTATTATTATTATTATTACTATGGATCATCACACAGTCAGCCAGATGTTCAGACTGGATTTAGCATTTTGTCTACCTATCGAGTCCTTACCCAGGACCTGGGATAGGCAGATGTGGATGTTTGATGGTATTACAGATATCATCGCAGGATGGAAGCAGTTCCTAGTAAGGCCGCCTTTTGCAATTGAGTAATAGCAAATTTGTCAGTGCCAATGGTGTTCAAGTGGCACTCCAATGGTGTTCAAGTGGTGCTCCAGTTGTTTTGGGATTGCACCCAAGGCGCCTATTACTATTGGTACTACCCTTGCTTGCTTTTGCCAAAGTGTTTCTATTTCTATTTGTAGGTCTTTGTTTTTTGTTATCTTCTCCAGTTCTTTCTCGTCTATTCTGCTGTCTCCAGGCACTGCCACGTCCACTATCCAGACTTTTTTGTCTTTCTTATCGACAGTTGTTAAGTCTGGGGTGTTATGTTGCAGGTGCTTGTCTGTTTGAATTCTGAAGTCCCAGAGCAGTTTAATTTTATCATTTTCTATGACTTTCTCTATTTTATGATCCCACCAGTTTTTGCTTACAGGAAAATGATATTTCTTGCAGATCTTCCAATGCATCATTGTTGCTACTTTGTCATGCCGCTGCTTGTAGTCAGTCTGTGTGATCTTCTTGCAGCAGCTTACCAGGTGGTCCACTGTTTCTTCAGCTTCTTTGCATAGGCGGCACTTATTGTCTGTTGCTGTCTTCTCAATTTTGACTTTATATGCATTTGACCTTAAGTCTTGGTCTTGTGCAGCCATAATTAGTCCTTCGGTCTCTTTCTTCAATTTTCCTGCTCTTAGCCATTGCCAGGTCTTGTTATTATCTGCTTTCCCAGCTATTTTTTTTAATATACTGGCCATGTAGTGCTTTGTCTTCCCATGCCTCTATTCTGTTCTTCATTTGGTCTTTCTTGTAGGCCAGTTTGGTCTCTCCAGTAGTCAGTAAGCCTTCCTGATATACTAATTTCAGTGGATCTTCATCATTGTCCTTCAGATATTCTTCCAAAGCCATATTTTCTTCTTCAACCATCTGATGTACTTGCAGCATTCCACGCCCACCTATTTGCCTTGGTAGATAAAGTCTGTCACTGTCACCGTGGATGAAGGGCATGATTAATTGTCATTATTTTTCTGGTCTTCCTATCCATTGCTTTTAGTTCTGCTTGAGTCCAGTCCACTATTCCAGCTGTGTATCTAATGACTTGGAACTGCCCAGGTGTTGATTGCCTTTATGGTATTTCCTCCATTGAGTTTGGACTTTAAGATCTTCTTCATTCTATTATTATTATTATTATTATTATTATTATTATTATTATTATTATTGTTGTTGTTGTTGTTGTTGTTGTTGTTGTTGTTGTTGTTACTGCAGACCCAGCCTTTCCCTCTGGCATCCAAGGTGCCCTCTATCATTTCACATTTTGTTTGACCTTGTACATTTCCAAACAAAATCCTTGGCTACAACCAAGCACTATTTTCTAAGAAAGCCAATTGTATGTAAGGATCAGAAACATTATTGGGAACAAAACATGATGAGACAGGCTGATGTTTTGATTTGCTGTATGCCACCTTCTCATGAAACATTTTTGAAATTAAATAAATTTTTAAAAATAAGTAGTGCGGTGGCACAAAATTTACTGGTAAGTCATCTGTGAGTGATTCTGATCTGGAATGGCTGGTCATGCAACCGACTAGAGAAAAAGTAATCTGGGATTTTTCTAAGTGACAGAATATCATCTAAGGGTAATCCTAACCTTGATCTTCTAAGGATAAGACTGAAACACTATTGAATTGTTTGGAAATAGGAATCAGAATGGTTTCAAATACCAAGAAATTCCAATATCCAAAGTCAAATATAAATTCAAAACAGAAAACTTAATTCCAATTAAGAAATGAATAGAAAAGTAGATAAAAGACATTCAAGAGAATTAAATATTTCTCCAAAAAGTTTCTATTATTGGAATTTTGAAGATCTACTTCAATATAAAATGTAAAGCCAAGGAAGGAATGAAAAGTGAATTATAATAATAATCCAAAAAACTAGCAGATGTGATTTCACAGATTTGTGTATATAATAATATATCAATTTACTAAACTTGTATAATTGTGCCCAGATTAGAATTTCCAGGGAGAGAATTTTGAAGAACTAAACAAAATAATGACAAAAATGGATGAAACTCTAATCTTTATGGGCAATTCTAAAATTAAGAAATGATTCTATATGCATGAAATGCAGCTGGGAATTCTGAATAAACAACAATTGGTGGGCATGGCCCACTGGGTGGGCGTGGCTGTGGTGGTCATGGCGGACTGGGTGGGTGTGGCCAAGGTGGGCATGATCACCTCGATGTTGCTCGTGGGGAGGGACACCTGTGGGGGCTGGGCAGGGTTGGGGGAGATCCAGGGGGTCTCTGGCAGGTGGGGCGGTGGGCAGGAGGCTCGTCCTGAGGGGGTGAGGCGAGGCAAGGCAAGGCGAGACAGGGCAGGGATGCCATTGTCACAGGGCAAGGTGAGGCAGGGGCCGGGGCGGCTGCTACCTGATACCATCAGCCCCTGCACACAGAGGCCAGCAAGCACATGGGTGCTGGGATGCATCCGGCCATGTGGGACCTCGGCGAGTTAGCAGGCAGCTGTTTGAAGAGGGACGGTTGCCATCTCCGGGGCATAGTGCACGTGTCCACAGAGAGGGCTCTGAGTGCTGCCTCTGGCACGCGTGCCATAGGTTCGCCACCACTGAGCTAGACGAAAGTACTGAGAAGACATATTGTTTTACTGTTAATGCCTCCATCATGCAAAGGTTGATAATTCTATCTTGAAGGAAGCAAGTGCCCCTGTTAAAAAACAAAACCTGTAGACTTCTTTTTCTTTGACAATTATACTCGGTCTCTACTTTACCATTCTTGGCCAAAGTGGTTGAACAAGTGGTGCTTGAGCAACAAGGTATCTTTTGAAGACTGGGATTAACCAGTTCTTTTTGACTGGTTTCAGCTCAGGTATATTGGGGAGACCACTTTACTTGCCAGATGAATGGTCTATTGAGGAAGTATGAAGAAGGAAGCATGTCCCTGCTCAAACTCCTACAATTGGCAGCTTCTAACATTGATCAAAGTACAGTATTCCTGTTGTATCTGGCCCTTCTCAGCTTAGTAAAATCCACATAAATATTTCTTTAAGAGTTTTATTTAACACATTTCAAAAGATTCACTTCAAAGCAAGCTGCTGGCAGTTTGTTGGCCGGAACGGCCAAGTCTGATATATGTACATTTAGTTTAAACATTCTCCCACCTTCCAATTAACTCACTCTTTATCTCACATTGTCCAAGACTTCATTAATCTTCCATAGATTTCAAGAACACCAGAAAACTGAGTTCAAACGAACTCGGTGATGCATCAGACTGCCTCTTGATATTAACGTTGCTCGTGACAAAGAATTAGTCTCTTCTTCCTCTTCTAATATAGTTTTCAATACGTCACTTCCTTTTTCCACTTAACTGACACCTCCGCCTATCAAACCTTCGGAATCTCGGGTCAAGCCATCTATCTTCCTGTTCCAAATCTGACTCATCACTTTGAGAGTCTGACTCAGATTGCATACAAATCTCCTCATTGTCTAGCTCGGCTGCCGGGAGGGGAAAATACCCAGAGGGGCCTGGTTGTGCTTCGTCATCCTCTGATATGTCCCCAGCCGGTCTAGAGACGCTCACAACAATTCCTAGATCTCCTGAGGGAATTTAACACTGGCTTTAATTGTGGTTTTGTTGCTATACCAAAGGCCGGCCTCAGATGGCAGTTTTAGGGAATTACGACTTCATCTCACAGTTTTGGGGTTCTGTTCTTTTCCTCACACTCTTTAATATCTACTTGGATCTGCATCTTTGGGGAATGTGGAACTAAATGTCCATTTTGTGCAGATGACATGTCTATTTATTTTTTTTTACCAACTCCTTTATGTGTCTTGACCTTTATAGTAGGCCTCTTCTTGGTCTGGATAGCAGACTGGGTGAGGTGTAACAAAGTTAAGCTGAAGCTAGACAAGTCAAAGTGTCTGATAGCCCGTGAAAACTCTGTCCAATTGCATTGGACTTTGCTACTCTGCCTGGCGACACATGAAAGATCAGATTCTTTCTGCCCCTGAATCCTCAAAAAAAGAACAGTGGGGGGCAGAGGTTCTTTCACTTCTGCTTAATTATCTAGTTTGGTCCCTTTTCTAAATAGGTCTGATTTGACCACCTTTATCCACTCATACTGACATTCACGAAGAGA
Organism: Bothrops alternatus; assembly: GCA_034064705.1. NCBI lineage: Eukaryota > Metazoa > Chordata > Lepidosauria > Squamata > Viperidae > Bothrops > Bothrops alternatus. The sequence goes on along the minus strand of JARGCV010000020.1, from coordinate 555,870 downwards.
GTGAGTCAGAATTGGCAAGATAACAGAATAACAGGATGGCTAGTTCTGCCTCCTTGGAAAATATATGCAATGTTGTCCATCTGGCTAGTTTTGGCTCTTACCCCATCTGAACAGATTATAATAAAGGATGTCCTTGAAAAAAAAAAACCTCCAGAAACTTCAACAGATCTAGACGGCTTTAGTGGGGTTCTTTCATTTTTTAAACATGTGACATCTGAAATGCATTGGCTTCCCAGCAGGTATCAACTTGGGATGAACTTGGTTGGGCCTGAAAAGCTACGTAAGCAGGATTGGTTCAGTTGTTAGGACATGAATGAGAGGCTAGACTGGAATATCATCCAATTGGTAAGGCCACACGTGGAATACTGCATCCAGTTTGGGTCATCACGATGTAAAAAAGATGTTGAGACTCTAGAAAGAGTACAGAGAAGAGCAACAAAGATGATGAGGGGACTGGAGGCTAAAACATATGAGGAACGGTTGCTGGAATTGGGTATGTCTAGTTCTGAGGTAGGCAACCTTGGCTCTTTTATGGCTCGTGGACTTCAACTCCCAGAATTCCTGAGCCTGGAGTTGAAGTCCACGAGCCATAAAAGAGCCAAGGTTGCCTACCCTTGGTCTAGTTTAATGAAGAGAAGGATGAGGGGGGACATGATAGCAGTGTTCCAATATCTCAGGGGTTGCCATAAAGAAGAGGGAGTCAAGCTACTCTTCAAAACGCCTGAAGGCAGGACAAGAAGCAACAGGTGGAAACTAATCAAGGAGAGAAGCAATCTAGAACTAAGGAGAAACTTCCTGACAGTTAGAACAATTAACCAGTGGAACAACCTGCCTCCAGAAGCGGTGAATGCTCCAACACTGGAAGTTTTTACGAAGAGACTGGACAGTCATTTGTCTGAAATGGTATAGGGTTTCCTGCCTGAGCAGGGGGCTGGACTCGATGACCTCCGGGGTCCCTTCCAACTTTATTATTATTATTATTATTATTGTTGTTGTTGTTGTTGTTGTTGTTGTTGTTATATATCCTAGAAAAATACCAAGCAAATCTCTACTGCTGCCAAGGAAGCTTCATAAGTAGGTCGTGTATTCACTAGAGTTGAGCTCAGCTAAAAGGGGACTGTTTTAAAACACATACACATACACATGAACTGTTAAAACTTTCTAAAAATACATATCTTAAAAGGCTAACCCCATGGTATATTTGCTACTGTACAAATAAAGATGATGTAAAATTATGCATATTGGAGCAAAACATCCTTATGGTAGAAAAATATAATTGCCATTATCAAAACGCTTCTACAAAAATCTGTGATACTCAGTTTCAGAATACAATATATAGTTCCGATTGCCATACCGTGTCTTAAAAAAAAAAATCCAGTAGACTGGTTATACCAAGCTTCCCATTTGCTAATTTTCCATAAACTGCTGAAAAAGATAGTAATACTCTTTTACTTGCTACAGTGTGTTGTGTTTTTAAGATACTGTTTTGTTAAAAGTCAGTAGGACCTTACAGAGGCAAATACATTTAAGGAGAACAGGCAGAATAGAGAAGTAGAGAAAGCAGAGAATAGAAACAAACTTTTAAAGACATATCCCCATCTACAAAATGGTTCGCATCCACTCAATCTTAAGAAACGTGAAGAAGGTGACCCTGCCTAATAAAAAAAGAAGGAAGTTTTCTGCTAATTCAACTTTAAGAGAAGAAATAAAACCTTTCGAGAAAATTAGCAACAGGGGAAAATAGACAAACACTAAACAAGTATTGACATCTGTCAAAGAGAACATCAATATTGATTGACCAGAGAAGTAAATATTAACCAAGTCAAAGCTTAGGTCAATGTTTTGACCCAAGGGGCAGCAAAGGTACACGTGCTGAGACACAAAGTAAGTGTCTATATAGCTCCAATATTCAGGGTATCTTCACTTTGAAGGCTAGATATTCTGTCCAACCAAGAAGGTGTTTCAGTCCTCTTCTAAACATGTACCATAGGCAATTACTGAGAGTGAGAATGAGTAGATAGTGGACTGGTACATATTTGCACTAAATTTCCTAGAGCTGGCTATTTACTGAGCCTCTTCAGAAAACTGGGTAGTTCTTGAAGGAACTGAACAATCAGGATTTAGTTAACACAGAAAAGGTATACCTCAGCTGGTAGGAATATTTATATAGGCACTCTCATTTCGTGCATCTATCATTCAGTAATGGACTACAGGTAGTCCTCAGCTTACAACCATTCATTTAGTGACCATTCAAAGTTACAACGGCACTGAAAAAAGTGACTTTTTGATCAAAATGGTCAAAATTCAAATGCTTGGCAACTGGCTCATGTTCATACAGGTGAAGTGTCCCAGAGTCATGTGATCACCTTGTGTGTCCTTCTGACAAGCAAAGTCAATGGGGAAGTCAGATTCACTAAAGAACTGTGTTGCTACTTCGACAATTGCAGCGATTCACTTAGCAACTATGGCAAGAAAGGTTAGTAAAATGGGGCAAAACTCACTTAACAATGGTCTCACGTAGCATCAGAAATTTGGGACTCAATTGTAATTGTAAGTCGAGGACTATCTGTACAAGGAAGGGGAACAGTTACTAAGTAGAACATGGATGATTGTAAACAGTACACCCTTGGCAATAGTTTAAAAAAAAAGTGGATGATTTTCTTTCAGATGACAATGGCAGATATCTCACAAGAGTTGTTGTTTTTTTGCACAAAATTACTTTGCAAATAGTTGATGTCCTGATGGAATTTGATGAGTCATTTTTTTCAAGATGATAAAAATGCCATAAATAAATCTCACGTAAAAAAGGGGCTTCAGGAAAAAAAAATCCTGGGGAAGTATCATTCTAAGACAGCCATGAAAATATTGATATATTATGGAGCCATGCATATACTCATGCCTGTTGCACTGATTTGCAGGTATGTGCTATTACTAAAAATGGAGTAGTATTCACATAAGTAGGAAGTCACTGGTGGCAAGGCGTGCCATCTTGGCATCAAGTGATTATGGTCTTGATGGTCTGAAGTCCATACTTGTAGGGGACGTTGGTATAAAGCAGGGGTAGGCAACCTTGGCTCTTTTATGACTCGTGGACTTCAACTCCCAGAATTCCTGAGTCAGCATGTCCACGAGTCATAAAAGAGCCAAGGTTGCCTACCCCTGGTAATTGAACATCCATGTTGGCCAAGTGGCACTGTTAGGGAGATTGCCCATGGAGTCCAGAACAGATGCTGTCATATGTTCCTATCTGTCCTGGAGAGGAGGCTGCCATACCCTTGGAGGAAGGAAAAAACAGGTGTGTGTGGGGGGGAAACCATGTACTTCTTCAGGAAATCTAGATTAGGTTCACATTTCCTATTAATGCTGCCCCTTTTTATAAGGCACAAGGGAAGCTGGGCTGAAGGTCAAAGTCTTTTCAATACAAAATTTAAAAGGGGGAAAGGAAGAATATATTCTTGGGAGAGGATTGCAGCTATTGGGTTGTCAATAGAGTGACTGTTACCGTTGCAGTCTGGGGGTAGACCTACACTATGCATAATAATGTCCTTTACCCTTACAGATTGTGATGGTATATACTTGAATTGAATGTTGGGGAATCCTTTATTTAGGTAGAAGACAGTCGTTACAATCACTTATTGATACATAATCCTAACCCTGTTTGTCTCATAATGGACCAAGTAAGCATACGTGTTTCTTATGAAGATACACTGCTTCTCTTATATTTCCTCACTGAAGCCATCCAAACATGGCGGGTTGTGCTAATGTCACTATTGAAGCAAGCTTCTGCAGTTATGGAAGACATCCAAAGATTCCTCCCCCCCCCCATTTGAACTGAGCCCTTAGCCTGGCTATATTAAAGTGCCATCCACCCATTTTTGAGCCAGGAGAAAAATATGCTGGCATTACATTGGCTGCCCCAATTTTCAGGTCCCTTTTTAAACTGGTGAAGTTAGTGAGTGGTGCTGCCCTTAAGTGTTTGAACATGGGGAAAGTTAAAGAAAGTAATCAGTGGATTTGTCAGACTTCATTTCCCTCCCCCTGCCCCCACCCCAAGTATCAATTGTTGGTAGGTAAACAAACAACAATCACTTTCATGTAGAGCCGAGTGGGACTCAGCAAATCTAGGTGGACACTTGGAACAGAGTGCCGAGCTACCTGAAAGACAGACTGCCTGCACAGAGACGTTCGGTACCTGTCATCTGTCAGGCTATTTTTGAACATAGCTCTAGTGCACTTTTCAAGAGTGCTACACCTATGCATGAAAGTATCCTGACTGCCAGGGCCCAGGACATGTGCATGGCAGCACTGCCAGAAAATCCAGTTGTGCCCTTAGCATTCTCAGTGCAGGTTCAAATTCCAACAGTGTGTTGTTTTATTTGTATTTTTATCTTTGTTTTTATTTATTTAGATTCATGTGCTGCCCATCTCATCTAGAGGAATGCCTAATTACTATTCAGCTAACACACCAGAAGGTTCTAAGCACTTTATGTACATGGTCTCCACATTTTTACACAACTAAAGATGAAAATAAAGATGTACTGTAGTAGCCTACCTATGGCCAATAGTGAATCCAAGAATTATGTTTATTTATTACATTTTTGTGCTATTTTTTTTCCTAGAAGCTAAAGTATCCTCCATGGTTCTCCCTCATCCCATTTTATCCATTCAAACCAACGGGGTAGATTGGACCGGGAGACAGTAACCTCATGATCATGATGTGAATGGACTCTTCCTGGTTCTGTTCTTATTATCCACTTGCAACCTTGGCTAGTTTGGGACTTGTAAGCTCCTAACACAGATTCTTTGCGTGTCAATTTTTGTCAGTATATGATGCTAACCTTGGATGTCAGTTTTGCAATTGCCCAGCTCTTACCAGAGGGATGAAGAACCATTAAGTAACAGTGCAGTAAAGCAAATTTACAGTAAGTTCCTGTTCATTAGAGAGGCAGAGGTTGTGCACTACAAGAAATCCTACCAGTTTTCATCTTCTTAAAGAACAGCTCTCAGTAAGAGCTGTTCCATTCATTATCAAGAATGGAATATCTTGTCTTCACAGCAAAATTGGCTCCAAGTGCAAGGCGTTCATTTCCTGACTGAAAATGATTCAAAGGCATAATCTGTGTGGTGCCCTAATACACAAATGAACCAAATCCTAAAACCACGTTTGTTCTTGTATTCCCTTACATGATTCTATTAATTCATGTTGATCTATTCTTCCTCCAAGGAGCTGATGGTCTACATTTCTTTTATCTTCACAGCAAGTATTTGAAAAAGAGGTTCTCTCTCTCTCTCTCTCTCTCTCTCTCTCTCTCTCTCTCTCTCTCTCTCTCTCTCTCTCTCTCTCTCTCTCTCTGAATGTGTCTTTGTGTGTGTGTGTGTGTGTGTGAGAGAGAGAGAGAGAGAGAGAGAAAACATAAATATAAAACATGAAGAGACAGAGAGCGAATATGATTTCAGATAAGCTTGGTAAATGAAGTTTAGAAACTGGAGTGTCAATCTTTTTGGCTCTGAAAAAAAGTTTGGCACATCCTATAACATTTTCTTGGCAACATATCATCACTGGAATGTGAAGCTGTGAGTATGATTTAAAAACAGATCAAAGAAGGTCTTTATCTTGGAATATTCTTGTTATTCAGATCTGACATCCTTATAACTAGTTATTTGAAATATTCATCTGTTATTGAATTTCTAATGGCCAAATGTTCCTTTCCCTTCCCTTCCCTTCCCTTCCCTTCCCTTCCCTTCCCTTCCCTTCCCTTCCCTTCCCTTCCCTTCCCTTCCCTTCCCTTCCTTTCCTTCTGATTTCCTTAGAAACATTCACTAGCAATCGACTGATTAATCAACCCTTAATTAGTTCTATTACAAACTACCTTTTAACCAGCACAACATAATGTCAGTTCTGAGTCCTGAAATCTTTATCCAGGCACATGAAAAGAATCAAGTGAAATAACCAGAGTGGTACTTTTAAAATTTATTTGCAATCTTTAAAAAATGTATCCCTAGGTTTCTTGTCAAACATAGATGAATTAAATCATAATGAACTAACTAGCAATCTTTGAAACAGTTACTGCATGGATAGCTACTTGGACTATTTAAGATTAGCTGAAAAACGTTTCAACAGATTAAAGTTTTAGCAGGACAGCTTTTGTTATAAGCATAAGCTAATGTGAATTCTTCTTGAAGGGACAAGACTTTTAAAGGTTATCTGATGCATTTGAGGCACCCCCTTTCGCCCACCTGCTGAGGCCAATGAGAAACACTCCTGTCACCAGCATTCCCCAGTAAAAAAGACAGATGCCCGGTTGGCCGTAGAATAAATTTCTTTACCTGTTATGTCAGCTGTTGGAGGCTATGATCATGCAGTACCAGATGCTCAGTTATGGCCCCAGAAGGACATTTATTCCTCTCCTAATCTTAAACAGGAGCAAGAGAAAGTGGCACTGGCCACACACAGATTTTGATGTGGACCCAGTAACCCAGGAGGAGGCCGTGAGATCCGGATCATGGCCTGTAAGGATTAGAGGTTAGGCAGGATAGGTAGCAGCAGCAGAGGCAAAGTAACAGACAGTTTCACTTCTTTTTCCAAAGGATGATACAATTATAAGATCAACTAATTGATCTAACCTAATTAATCAACCAATTAGGTATTAATTAATCAACTAGGCATGTTCACCATTTTGACTTGTTTATGAAGGAATATGGGATGATGATGATGATGATGATGATAATAATAATAATAATAATAATAATATGTTTACTTCAGATCTTGGGAAAAACTCTATATGTATGAAGGCCAGCATCAGCTACAGAGTTGGCTTCTGTGATTCCACATTGTTGTGTACATAATAATAATCAATTTTCTTTCTCTAATCACAGTAGGATTGTTCAGTTTGCCCACAGATTCAGTTAGGCCATGGGTAGGCGACCTTGGCTCTTTTATGACTCATAGACTTCAACTCCCAGAATTCCTGAGCCAGCCATGCTGAGGGGAAAGGGAGAGGTTTCCTGTTGGCTCAGGAATTCTGGGAGTTGACGTCCCCGAGTCATAAAAGAGCCAAGGTTGCCTACCCCTGAGTTAGACCAAAGAAACTACTTCTTCCCAACATACATGAGAATTATATAAATTCATCAAGTATACAAAATCTATCAAACACTATTAACCAGGAGTGAGGGTTGTATGTGGAATGCACCTTCTCATCTTAAGGCTTAGAATAATGGGGTGGCGATAAATAAGATCAAATAGTCTGTTCCAGGGCTTTTTTTTGGTCATAGAACGCCCAGAACGGAGTTTCAGCACCTTTTTGGGATGGAACCTTGTAGGGTAGGCAAGGTGGGTTGTATGACATGTGTAAGTTTAGTTTAGTTTAGTTTATTCACACTTATATGCCGCCTTTCTCCGAAGACCCAGGGCGGCTCACAACAAGAATATAATAACAATTTTAAAATTAACCACATTCATACCACATACAAACACAATCAATTCGCAGCCGCTGATGACGGGACACTCTTAGGGCCGAGGGGCAGAGCACAGCTCATACGCCCCAAGCCTGTCGGCATAGATGTGTCTTCAGCACTTTCCGGAAAGCTAGGAGGGAGGAAGCAGTACGAACCTCTGAGGGAAGCTGGTTCCAGAGGGCTGGGGCAGCAACGGAGAAGGCCCTTGCCCTAGGTCCCGTCAGATGACATTGTTTAACAGACGGGACTCGTAGGAGGCCAACCCTATGCGCCCTGACTGGTCGCTGGGATTCATGAGGCAGGAGACGGTCCTGCAAGTATCCTGGTCCATTGCCTCTTTTTTTTTTTTTTTTTTTTTACAAAAAAAGCATTGGTCTGTTCTATCTTGCAGAGTTACAGACGCAAACTCTCATATGTCTTATCTCCAAACAGGAAACACTTGTTCTTTTATTCTGAAAACTGGCATATCTGATCATTTGGAATTAAATATCTGAAATTTTTTATATCTTTTTTCTGGGGAAAATGTTAGAAATGCAGACAATAGAACATTAGCCAAAACTCCCCTTCATTAACTTTAAAGGGGAAAAATAAAGTAAATGCACAAGCTAATTTTTTCCTGATCAATCCTCCTGTAAAAAGCAGGAATCTTATTTTAAGAATAATAGAGAGGCTCATTATCCTATTTCAAAAAAAATTCATATCAAAAATATTTCAGTAAAATATGCACTTAAGAAAATGGTTGTTATACATACTAATCTAAAGTTAATGGTTTAATTATTATTTGTTGAATACACCACAACAGTTTTGGTCACCACGGTGTAAAAAAGATGTTGAGACTCTAGAAAGAGTACAGAGAAGAGCAACAAAGATGATCAGAGGATAGGAGGCTAAAACATTTAAGGAACAGTTGCTGGAATTGGGTATGTCTAGTTTAATGAAGAGAAGGACGAGGGGGGACATGATAGCAGCGTTCCAATATCTCAGGGGCTGCCACAAAGAAGAGGGAGTCAAGCTATTCTCCAAAGCACCTGAAGGCAGATAAGAAGCAACAGATGGAAATTAATCAAAGAGAGAAGCAGCCTAGAACTAAGGAGGAATTTCCTGACAATCAGAACAATTAATCAGTGGAACAACCTGCCTCTAGAAGCTGTGAATTCTCCAACACTGGAAGAGACTGGACAGCCATTTGTCTGAAATGGTATAGGGTTTCCTGCCTGAACAGGAGGTTGGACTAGGTGATCTCCAAGGTCCCTTCCAATTATTATTATTATTATTATTATTATTATTATTATTATTATTATTATTATTATTATTACTGGCTGAATTCACAGAATTCAGTAAGCAATATTAGAATAGCTGAATACTGATGAAGCACTTCACTGTGCCCCAATCCATGGCGGGTCCTACACGATAGCCGAATTTAAGGAAGATTGGGGTGAAGCGACCAAGACAAAAGGCTGCCTCCCCTTTTTATTACCTTTCACAGTGGGCGGTTACACAAGGCATCACAAGGTTACAAACAGCCAATGGCAAAGTTACACCTGTAGCCAGTAGTTTTAAAATCATGGTACAACTTTCCTCCACCTATCAACCCCTCCTCCTCCCTCTTATCTTTGTCTCCTCCCTCATTTCCTGTTGTTTCCAAGCCTCATGGTCTTTTGTTTCAAGACTGATTTCTCACATTCCTTATGGCAGTTTCTTTTTCCCGCCTACGCTCCGGCCAGCTCGTACACGATCCTAGGGCATAGGCCATCATATCAACATACTGACAGAACTCTAAGCCAACACCCAAAGAAAACACACAATCATTGGTACAATGTGTGATTCCAATTAATATTTGGGCAAATGCATGTAGGCAATTTGAGTGTGCAATTTAGCCATTCATTTTGGAGTGGAAAAATCACAATCCTCTTTATACTTCAGGCAAATTCCTGTTCAGAGCATCGCAAAATCTCAACTTCAACACAAATATAGTAAAGGAAGAAAAAAAATGTGCCAATCAACAAAAGGAAAAAACAAGGAAACCAAAGAGAATGAATGTGTGTAAAGTGGGAACACTGATCAAAAGAGAGCGATTTGCCCAAGGCCATCCTGTGAACATACTTTGGACAAACCAGCGCTCTACACTCAGATCCAATCTACCATCATGTCATAAGAAGAATCTAATATTCTTGTACAGACATATTATATCTATGAGCACAAAGGGGATAGCATTGCATTCTTCTTTGGGATTGTTTTGAGCTGCCAATTGTTGATAGATAGATAGATAGATAGATAGATAGATAGATAGATAGATAGATAGATAGATAGATAGATAGATAACCTTTATTGTCATTTTTTTTACTGTGGGCACAATGGCACAATGAAAAATGAAATTTAGTTACTTGCTCTCAAAGTGTACACATACAGAACACACATTTAAACATACTATATGCAACATATGTATTGACCTACACCCTTACATATATGTAACATATAAATATTAATCACTGTCCATCTTGAATACATAACGGAAGGAGGAAACTAATTGCCAGAATTAGTTAAGAACAAACTCAAGAGGGACTTTAGTTTCACATCTATTTTAGAACAGTATTCGCTTTTAATAACTGGGGTCGGCGTCTCTATCTAATCTAATCATTTTTACAAGTACAGATATGAGGGGAAGATGTTGGATCCCAGATGCTGCCTCTGCATCTTTGTTTCTCTCATAAAAGTTGGCAAGAGCTTCCTAGCAGGCAGAGGGTAAATCCAGCTGTCCTAAACTGTTTTACTTGAAAGGTTTCTTTCATTCACACCTTCTGCTATGGATGTTTTATTAATTAAAAAAAAAAGCCAGCCCACAGCCATGATTTCCAACTCAAACCCAAAATAGATTAAGCTAAAATTATATAAATGAGCAGCAGTTCTTTCTTCTGAGTGTGGGTGTGCACTCACATACACATAAACATAAAAGTGCAAATGTTAGATTAATTCATTTTTAAAGCCTGTAGATTGCAAATTAACACAGCCCTGTGGATTTTAGCAGAGCAGTATTAATTTACCACAGAGTTCATTGCCAAAAGGAATAAGTAATGGTACAGGGAGAAGAACTATTGATAGTTGATTATTGCAAATCCATAGACCCTTTCACACGGAGACCTATTGATGAGCAAGGTTATTATCAATCCCTTGAACCACGGATCTTCCGAGACCAGAAAGAGAAGTAGATTCTTTGGCCCTGACACAAATTAGTTGGGAAGTTCACCTAATGGGCCATTGATAAGGGGGAAGAGGGGAGCAAGGGAGAAAAGTCTCTGACAAGAACAATCAATCCATTTTAATAGGCATTATTAATTTGCTGCAGAAACTGAGCTTTAATGACAAGGAGGCTGGTGCAACTTCAGATTCTAGCCATCAATCATCCCGTTTCACAAGATTTTAGCCAGCACCTATTCATTAATCTTATGCTCACTACCAAAGCCTCCATTTGTAGGGGATGGATGATTGAATTTAATGTAACCAAGTCATCCATCTACTTTTGTGAAATCCAAAAGACCGTCCACATCTAGAAGAAAAACAGGAGCATAAGAAGGAATAAGATGAAAAAAATATAAAATTCTGCACTTAGATGTTGCTGTAAAATGAATTCAGATTATTTGTTTCTGTGTCTGACAAGCTATGTGATCTTTTTTACTGTGTTTGCCAATGAAAAGCAGTAGGGCTTTCTATTAAGGGCCTAGACTCTATCTTTTATGGGTGAATATAGATTACATGTAGAATCAGCAGCCAGGTGAGTTCCAGATGTTTTGAACTTAAGTTCCCATCAATCTTTATCTATCGGTATGGGCAAATATAGTTAGTGGAAGCTATGGTCCAAAATTTCTGAAGACACCAAATTTTATTCTCTTTCTTTACAGCACTTTTCTATACAAATTAAATATATTAAATGATATAAACAGGATGTGAAGAAGACTTGTGTAGATGAAGATAATGATGTAGTCAGAGATTCAGATGAAATACAGTAGTGAAGAATGTATTGAATCTATGTCAAGACTGACAGATTTATTGGCATAGATTTTTTTCTATGATCTACCAGGCTACCTGCCCCACCTTATTTTATTTTATTTTATTTTTTGGTAAACTTTCAATTTAAAACATTAGCTGGTATCTCAGCTTCCTGAATTTATCTTTATTGCTAATAAAGCTTCTGGGACCCACATGGCACCCAAATGCACTCATAAAAAGAAACATGGTTGGTGACCATAGCCTACTGCTTTATTTGCAGACGTTCTCACATAAGGTAGGATGAAAGAAAGAAAGCATACGGGGAACTAGAACAGATTAGGGAGCTGAGGGAAATAATGGTGGTTCAGAAAACAACCTTACGTTCTCCTCCATAATTGCATTTTTCTGGCTGGTCCCACCTATCACTGAAGCCATTTCAGGAACAGACAATTCTGTCTCCCTATAGTTTTAAAGTGGCTCCGTTTCCCTAGATTTGAAGTCCTCATTCAAGAAATACAATGTGATTAGAAGAACTTTTTTTTCTCTCCCAGTCTTTTTAAGACAAGGGAGGGAGGGAGGGAAGGAAGGAAGAAAGGCAAATGTGCTTGTTTTCTGAGTGAATTCCTGAATACAAAGTTCCAGAATCTTCTTGGGGGTTTTTTTCTGACATTCTCATTGCCAAGTGGTGGAAACAGCTTTATTAAGCTTACTATATTTTTCAAGCAGTTAAACCAGAACAAAGGTCAAAAAGCCAGACACTCCAAAGGCTGCTTCCTGAGAAAGTGGTGATCACCAATGTCCGCCCAGTCCCCCTTCCCTTCTGCCAGGCCAAGGACTAGGCCCAGGGCAACAAAATAGGAGCCTTGGCTAAAGAAAGGACCGCTTCTTTCTGTCCATATGGACCTCACTTTGATGGGAGTAACATCTGTATGTGAGCATGCATGCCCAAATGCTGGATACACTGCCTGAGTCAATTACTGGGTTTTTCAGAGATATTTAGGAATGGTGCTTTAATACAAACATCTTTCTAACTATTAACCTTTTTAGTAAACCATCCGGATGCCTAAACTAGAACACAAAAACAGGAAAATCCTGGACAGATTGAGCTGTGTGCTTGATCACAGAGGCAGACTGTCTCGAAATCAGTCTGATACTATGACGTTTTCAGTGGAAAATAATGTAATTCTCAGACCACATTGTAAACCAGGGTCAAGCCAGCTTTGTGTGACCAAGAACTATGCTTCTCTTTAATATTGTTTATTTTATTGAGCTTTGACTCCAGGAGCCAGGAGAGTATGGCGGTGTGCCAAGACAGTACAGAATCAGAATTGTAAATCCTCTTTCTCCACATTTTTTCATTTTTTAAATAAAATGGTTAGGCTTAGTTTTTGCTTTAAAAAGAATTGGTTAGCTGTTTGAGAGCATGCTGTTGTAAAATGTGGTGGCCACACCCCTGCCTTAGATCTACTCTGTAGAATCAGTTGATTTTAGGATGAGGTAAATTATTCCTTACATAATCCCTCAGTTGGACCGTGCTTGGCTGGTGGTCAACTGAGAGTCATAGTTCAGTTTTACATGGAAGACTGTAAATTCTAAACAAATGGCTAAACATATTTATTTCTTAAATTTCTATACCGCTCCTCTCCCGTAGGACTCGGGGCGGTTTACAGCCCAATTAAAACAGATAATAATAATAAATATTTTAAAATAATTTAAATTAATACATGGCTGTTACTAAAACCTGTTAAAATCCCAATTCTAAAACCTGAACAACCTTGTTTAAAAAATTTACATAAAGATTTACATAAAAACCCGAGGAGATCTAGGCCAGGCCGGCTTGATTGAAGAGATGAGTCTTCAATTCTCTTCTGAAGGTGTGGAGATCATGACACGTCCGGAGTTCTGGGGGGAGCTCGTTCCACATCGTCGGTGCCCCCACAGAAAAGGCTCTCCCCCTGGGCGCCACCAGCCGACATTGCTTAGCCGATGGCACCCTGAGGAGGCCCTCTCTGTGGGAGCGAACTGGTCGATGGGAGGTATTTACTGGCAGAAGGCGGTCTTGTAAATAACTGGGTCCTATGAGTAGACCAAAAAAAAACCCTGCAGCCCAAAAGCCCATGGTGCCAAATCAGACCAAGTTCCAGGTTTCCTTTGGCACTTAAAACAAGTAGTAATCATGCAATAGAAGGCAGTAAAGCCTTACTGTCTATTAATAGCAACCTATGAGTAATTCTACTGAAGTGCTATTCATCATATCCAAATGAGTGTGAACTGGGGAAATTATCACTTAGCCTTTAATCAGCAGCAGGCAGGACATGTTCACACCAGATAATGTAGCAGCCAGAGCTCAATATGCATAGAAAAAACATTTGCCAGAATTATAGAACAAAGAGCTGTTTTATCTTATTCTGTTTTGGAGCAATTTTCCCCCATCGGTACCCTTTTGATATGTTGGGCTTCAGTTCCCATAATATCACAGGTCATGCTGCGGGGATGAAGGGAGTTGGAGTCCAGCACATCTGCAGTTTGTCAGATTGAGGAAGGCTGGTTTCAGGACCTCAGAATACAAAAGGGTTTAATCTGAGTAGTAGGAATTTCCCTTCTGTTCCTCTTTTATCTATTCCCACATTTTCTTCCTTTCTTATCTAGATCTTGAGCAATGGCTTAAGCAAAGGAATCTTTAACTACCTTTCTAGTAGTGAAAAGAGGCACTAGTCTTCTGCTGTCTGCCTGTATCAAAGCTTTAGCAAATGGATCTGTGCAGCCTATAAAAGGAAATGCTATCCAAACACTTAACTCTGCCCTGTACCTAAGAGGAGGCCGTTCATAATCATCTAGATTAGTCTTACAGCAGTATGATCCTCATTTGGCTATCTTTAAAGACTCTTTGAGAATTCCAGTTGTTTCAAAATTGTACAAAGGTTAGGAGATATTTGCCCATGGGATTGTATTAGCTTCTGCCCTGCATGGCCACCCTGTGTATCCATTTGTTTGGGATATTTGGAAATGGCTACTATGGTGCTGGAGAAGACTCCTGCAAGTCCCTTGGACTGCAAGGCACTCAAACCGGTCATTCCTAGAGAAGATTCACCCTGACTGCTCTTTAGAAAGCCAGGTCCTGAAGTTGAAACTTTGGCCACCTAATGAGAAGGAAGGACTCACTGGAGAAGAGCCTAATGCTGGGAAAGATTGAGGGCAATAGAAGAAGGGGATGACAGAGAATGAGGTGACTGGATGAAGTCACTGAAGCAGTAGGCGTGAGCTTAAATGGACTCCAGAAGATGGTAGAGGACAGGAAGATCTGGAGGAAGGTTGTCCATGGGGTTGCGATGGGTCGGACACGACTTCGTAATTAACAACAACAACACCCTTCCGGACTGTGTCACCTTCTATCAGTATGCTTGCTCTTAGCATCTACACTCCAACTAAGATCTGTTTTATGTCATCAAGTGTAGCAACAGCTCAGTTGATAAGGGCAAGGAAAAAGAAAGTTTTCAGATCATGGACTTCTTTGCACCATTAGTCTCACTTAGCCCCTTCTATTATTGTTAGTTTCTCCAGAAATGAAGGCCCTTTGGGAGATACATATCTAGTATCTGTTTCTCATTCTAACCTGGTTATTCCGAAATAAAATGTGACCCTGTTGTTTGCTGCTACACATACCACTTGATGTAAGTTGTGGAGATCATGTATTTCCCAACTAATTTACTCTGAAGCTTGCCAACTTGTCAACTAGGGCAGAATGCTCAGAGATCAGAGTGAGAAAAATTCTTGACAATCCCTAGCTGATCTCTGTCTAGTTGAGCTTCTAGAATTATCTATGAAGCTGGTACACAATGTGTGGTACTGGATTCTTTTTTTTTTTTTTGACGATGAAGAAAAATGCTCTAGTAGCAAAGGCAGACAGAAACCAAAATGATTCCAACCAGGAATCATAGATACATATAGAACTTCAAACAAAAAAGTTAAAAGTTAATACAACTGTTCTTAAATAACTCCAGAATATTCAGAAACTAGTGTTTTAAGTATTCTTCAAATCAGAAGCTTAAAGAGTATTTATTTGTTTGTTTGTTGATCAAATGTATATGCCTATACATCTCACAAAAAAATGACTCTGGGCAGCCTAAAGTTAATAATTAAAACAATAAAAATATAAAACCAATCATTATTTTAAAACATTTAAAAACACATGGCACAAGAGAGAATATCAACCACTGTAGTGAAGCCATCTCAGGATTTCAGTAGCACCATGGGCTCCCCAGACCTGATGACAGAACCAGGTCTTGAGAGACCTCTGGAATATTATAAGGATAAAGACAATATTATAAGAATAAAAAAGTCCTGCTGGAGATAAGAATACTTTGGCCCAATCAGGGAATGCTCTAAAATACATACATTGTAAAGTATATGTTTCTCAGCATTCAGTATATTTTGCAATTAAGAGGGAGATATAAGTCCTCTTAACTATTAAAATCTCCTTGGAATTGAACTCACCCCTACCAAGACTAATGTATTTATGTACTATACTGGTAACTACATGGGCAATTCCTCATAGTCCTGGCAGCAATACAAAATGTTTGCCATGATTTTACTCCAGATTGTTTTTTCTTCAACTTTCCCATATAGCAATTAGCTTTAGGCTTTCCTGGTAAGTACTAACCAGAGGTTGACCATCTTCAGGTTAAGATTAGCTAAGATCAGTTAAATGCTGCCACCTGCTCTTGGTGCTCCCCTACCAAGACCAATGTATTTATCAGTGGTATGTACCATACTGCTAATATTGGGAGTTCTTATTACAAGGTGAAGAAGGCTTTTACTATAAAAACAGCTCCATTCTATCAGTGTTAATCTATGGGAGAGGCCCAAAGTGGGTAATAACATCTGCTTGTCTCCTTGACATTCTCTTCTTTTTCTAATAACCTTTCTTTCTTTTCTCTTCATCCAGTTAGCTGCCAAATGGATAGTTTATGGTTGCCAGATGTCTAAACTGAGAGTCTGCAGACAGCCACTAATCTTCTGCTTTACTAAATATTGTCTGTAAAATCATTTTTAAAAGGCATACATTAATGTTAATCTCAGATATAATTATGACTATGGATGAACTAGAATGAAACATAGAAATATTGATAAGTAAGTAAGTAAGTAAGTAAGTAAGTAAGTAAGGAAGGAAGGAAGGAAGGAAGGAAGGAAGGAAGGAAGGAAGGAAGGAAGGAAGGAAGGAAGATGGGTCTAGCATAAATTTGCACATCTTCCACAAGAAAAAAATATAATAATGTTTCACCAAGACAATCAGTCTTTTAAGTAAGTCATAAATAACTACAAATATTGTTAATTCCATTAAATCCTCTTGAAATCCTCAGCATGGTACATGTCCCTCAAGTACAAGGCACTTCTACCATCATTCTTCATCTTTTTTCCCCATCATTTGAATCTTTTATTTCCACCCCCTTCTCCCAACATGTAACGCATCAACCCAAAATGGTGCCTTTCCTCACAAAAGTAGCAAAGCTGCTTTCCAGGTTTTAAAGCAATCTTACACTTTCTATTATGGTCTCAGGAAAATCTAATGCTATTGACCACTGATGGTCTACCTGTATGTGCCATGCAAAGAAAGAAAAGTATTACTCAACCAGATTAGGATAAGTGTTCCCTTATATATTAACAATAGTTTCCCCTCCATTAGTCCTATGTCCTTTGGCACAAGTCAAAAACATTACAGTTCAGGGCCTGTAAAAAGTAAAGGAAAAATTATCAACAGGAGTAGGTACTTTAGTCTGATAATGTACTAGTACTAGTAATGTACTAGTCCTTAAATAGTAGTGTTTTTTAAGAGTAGTATTTAAGAAGGAAAGAGAGCCAGTTTGGTACACTGGTTAAGGCATCAGGCTAGAAACCCAGAGAATATCAGTTTGAGTCCTACTGTAGGCAAGCAAAGCCAGCTGGGTGATTCTCAGCCAGTCTCTCTCCTTTAGCCCTGAGAAGGAAGCAAGGGCAAACCGCTTGTGAAAATCCTTGTCAAGAAAACTGCAGTGATTAGTCCAGGCAGTTGCTCAGATCAAGACACTGATTTGAAACATTTAAAAAAAAAAAGGAGGGAAATATCCTGATAAGTAGAGGAGGTGGGCGGGACTAGCTACAAGAATGCATTCAACTGGTTACCTCTTGAGAGATGCCTGGCCTGACTTGTTTGATCACACCAATAATAAAGTATGCAAAACATACAATTTGAAATATAAGTAACTCACATTTGCTTTGCTAAGTACACAATTTGCCTTTTGCACAATTCAGGGCCGTAGGGAAGTGGCAATGGGTCATACAGGTTGAAGTCCATATATGTTGGAATTGCTAAGATTGAAAAACTGCTCCAGTTGCTTTCGTGAGTACCGGTAATACGTTCACCTACCTTCAAAACAGTTGTGCACATTTGTTACCTTATCAGACCAAGTACCAAATTCTGCATGGATCAACTCCTTGGGTTTTTTGAAAAGCTATTAAGGGACAAGAATAAGCAGGTTGTGACCTCAAAACTGCATAAAACTTCTAAATCCATTTTTCCTGAGGCCTCTCCAAAATTCACCACTGAAATTTCAAAAATCAGTGGAATAGTCATCTCCTGTTTTAAGAGGGAAGCATACACTTCAAAGAACTTTGACGGAGATTTAAAACAAAGATAAGCTACAGCTCCATGGCCCCAAACTGGAAAAGAAAGTCCTACCCACACCCATGATGGAACCACTCCCATTTTGCACCATAGCCTTATCCATTGTAGTCTTCCTTTCTATCAAATATATCATGTGGATGTGTGATTTCCAGGTAGCAAAGGGAAGCCAATTGTGAGCTGTTAAAAAGGCTACTCAGTTTAACACTGGTTTAAGGAAAATGTAAAAAAAAGGCAGAATAAAGGCTTTAGATTGGCCCACTGACTCTGTAGAGAGTAAGGAAGATAACCTTAGTGGCAATAGGCTAGAATTTAGGGAGTAAGTCAGATTTGTAAAATTCTATTTATAACCATGATAGTTGTAGCTTTCCTGTGGATGATTTCATGGCCTGGTTTACCTAGCAGAAATGACAAAAGTTTTGCAGGTCTGTCTCATCCTCCTCCCTGAATTAGGATATGCCTACCTGAGCTGCTTCTGAATACTACCGGTATCTCATTTCTCAGGATTAAAAAATATTTCAACTCTTTTAGCCTAATTAATGGTTCTTGCATATTTCTATCAAGTTCATCTTCCTGATTCTGTACAGGCCTATGGAAAACAAGAATGGGTGTCATTCATATGATGCTTTACATGTCTATTTCAGCTATAGTAAACTGAACTTTGGAAATAAAGTTCAGTTTGCTATTTCCAAACATGACCTAGACATATTAATTAGCATGGATGAATTTTATGGGAATATTTCTCTCTTTTTGGATAATGAATTTTCTTAGTAACAATGCATATAGAGTAACAAGTCCTTCTACTTAGCATATGTATTATTTGGTGTTTCAGTTTGGCCAAAACATTTTGGAGAAGGACAAACAGCACATTTTACCAAGATTTACCAAGAAGATTTCAGAGAAGATTACCCCCCCCCTTTAGGGACAGAGTAATATGGAAAGGCTGTCAGGCCCTCCTTTATGCAATTAAGAGTAAAACAAAGATAATTTACTTTTAGAACTAAGTCCAGACCATCAACTGATAACCAAAATGTAGCAGACCTTTAATGCTCTTCAAATATATTTTATTTCAGCTCCAATAAGCCCTAGTTGCCATGATTAATGGCAATGGATTATAGAACTTGTAATCTAAAACATTAGACCAGCACCAGGTTATAGATACACAGACTGATATAAATCTGGTCCTTTTATTGCCACTTTGCGGGCAGATTTTTGTTCTGGCAGATTTATATTTGGATTTTTAATAAAATGCCTCAACATAAATCGGCCATTTCATTTAAGGCAGAAGGAGTTGATTTTTTTTTTTTTGAAAATGTATGAGGTGTTTGAGATTTGTTTCTTTTTTTTTCTTCTCCTCAACAAATATACCATACTTACTTAAGAGAGTGTGGGACATTCCTTAGAGATTGCTACTTCTTTGCAATGGTCCCTGGAGTAACCATACAAGTACTTGATTACGGGGAGGGGGTATATATTGACTATATTAGTGGCACAAGGAGGTAGAAAAACTGTTATAGCAGCAAAACTCTCAGGACGGAGCTTAATAATTTCATAGAGCTCTTAAAAGAGACAAGAAGCAGTATTATAACGACATGTGTAAAACATTGGTGATGGAAACTGATGTAGAAAAACAGGAAAGGCTTCCAAAAGAATCCCGGACGCCGAAGGAGTGAATTGATATGCTAAAGGATGCCAATGGACAGAGAGTAATTGAAAGATGATCAAACAAAGATGGAAGGAATAGCTGAAATTCTGTATCGAAGACATGCCAACATTCAAGTTAGCTTAGAACAGTGATGGCGAACCTTTTAGACACTGAGTGCCCCAAAACCGACCCACCCCCTGCCCCACTCCCACCCCGCCCCCTGCCCAGCCGCAGGGCTACCTACTGCCTCCACAGCCCGCCGCAGATCACCCAGGCGGCCCTGCAGCGCCATGTTGGCCACGCCCTCCGCCCACACCCCGCAGCATCATCTGCGCGTGACAGTGCACGAGGGTAGAGTCTTGTCCCTGTTGCCTGGCTGCCATGTCCTTGGCTGTGCTGCTCTGCATGGGACACACCCAGGGGCGACTTTCCTCTGGGGCGGCTACTGGTGAGGAGGGGGCTGCAGGGGGAGGCAGGGCTGGGGCAATGGCATGCATGCCCACACAGAGGGCTCTGAATGCCACCTCTGGCACACATGCCATAGGTTAACCACCATTGGCTTAGAAAATACCCCTTATTTACAAAACCTGTAGTGTTAGAAGATGGTTCAATTGGCACTGTGGCTTAGAAAATACCCCTTATTTACAAAACCTGTAGTGTTAGAAGATGGTTCAATTGGCACTGTTGGCAAACTATAGGAATTGATGGAACATCTACAGAAATACGCCAAGCTAGAGAAGAAGACTCATTAGAAGAACCAACCCTGTGATTAATAATTAATAATCTACATTTGATTAGTCCCTTTTATGATATCATAACTGCCTCACATGTAGAATACTAGTCAATCCATCCTGTCTGCCTGCTCCAAGCCTAATCTAAAGTTTGCTGATAAACTGCAGACTTGGGTGCCATGCCCATGACTTTCCCCAAACCTATCTCCTTATATGCCCCTTTCCCCCACCAAATCAGATCAAGACATCAAACCTTTCAAAACCACCAGTGGCCTCAGGTGGATTTAATATATTGAAATGATTTATAGCCAGGCTTTCATCTTGAAAGTGGATTTCAGAAGTTATTTGCAGTTGATTGCCATTTGTTATCTAGCGCAAGTTATTAGGAGCTTCTATTTTCCCATTTTTTTCCTAAGAAGGAAATTCGGTAGGGTTCCAAGGAAGAGGACACCACATGAATTCATGAATGAAGAGGCAGTCACCTCCTTTATTTCCATTTGACTGAACCAACTCTTGTTTGCCTGACCACATTCTTTGAAAAAAAAAAAATGCTCACAGACCTTCTGGAAGCCAAATTTGAGCCGAGGTGCTGGTAGGGGATAAAAGAGCCCACAGCCAGGTTTTGTGCTGCTGCTGGTGCTTGAAAGCGTAGCTCCTTATTGCTGGTGACATTTAAATTTGGCGTTTGAAATGTTTCAGTTCTTTGTTTTGACACATTGATGTTTGAAGCAACTGGGGAGGGAGTTAACTTTCCCTCCTGTAATTGCTGCCAGATTGAGAACCTCCTTGTCTTGCAGCCCCCCAGGGGATCCTGTCACAGGCTCAGTGGAGATCATTAGCAAGTGATGTGGGAGCGCAAAGCCCTGATGCACTTTGGGTAGGGGAGGAGGGAAAAGTTGTAACAAAAAGCAAGGCCGGGCTGGGGAGACTCTTATTCATGGGTCACATTAAATTGAAGTGGTAGCACCAGGAATAAACAGAAGAACACAGCAAATTCCAGTAACCAACAGCTAAGGGTAAGGGGGTTTTTCACCAAGGACTTCAAGGGAGCCTGACTTTGTTTACTATTAGCAGAGCATTGGAGAAGGGCTTTAGGGCACAAGCCTAGGGTCAGCTCAGCAGAAGATCTTCAAAAGCCTGCGAATGGACCAAGGTCTATACAGGAACCTAGTCATTGTCAAATGCATTGCTGATGTTAGGATGCTGACAAGCTCTTCAAGTGGCACTTGAGTGTTGTCTGCACAGTGGCCAAAAAGTAGCATGCTGAATTTTGGTTATTGGAAATGTTAAAACAGCAACAAATAAGCAGTTGATCCATTGCTCTCTCTCTCTCTCTCTCTCTCTCTCTCTCTCTCTCTCTCTCTCTCTCTCTCTCTCTCTCTCTCTCTCTCTCTCTCTCTCTCTCTCTCTCTCTCTCTCTCTCTCTCTCTCTCTCCCTCCCTCCCTCCCTCCCTCCCTCCCTCCCTCTCTCTCCCTCTTGTGGGTGTGGGTGGGTGGGTGTCCCCATTCCCTTGCATGAATAACAGAGGACAGACATTTGGATCTATTTAGATCTATCTCAGGCCATTTCTTTTCTAGTGATGGGATGATGCCCTCTTCTCAGTAGCGTCTTCTGGTATGGGAGGATAATGTTATTCTGGAGTCTGAAATGATTGTATTAAGTTGAATAGCATTCAACTTGAATTTTTTCTTTGTTTACATTTACAAATATATACTTAATAAAAAAAATTAAAAAAGAAAAAGAAAAAAGTCAAGGAAACAGTAAGTCCACTAAAGAGAGAAGATGGCAAAGAAATAACAGGCAGCAGGGAGAAAGCAGAGCTGTTTAACTCATTCTTTGCATCAGTCTTCACACAAAAAGAAACTACAGCCCAACATACCAAAAAAAAACCACTGCAAAAGACAAACTAGAAACAAAAATTAAAATAAGCAGGAAAATGGTAAGAGATCTCCTAACTGACCTTGACGAATATAAATTGTCAGGACCGGACAGACTACACCCTACAGTTCTGAAAGAGCTGGCAGATGTTATCTCAGAACCACTGCACAATATCTTTCAAACTGGAAAAGGGCTGATGTGGCTCCCATCGTCAAGAAAGGGAAAAAAAACAGACCCAGGAAACTTCAGACCAATCAGTTTAACATCAATACCTGGGAAGATCCTAGAAAAGATAATCAAAAAACAGATCTGCGAACAACTAGAAGCAAACAAAGTTATAACTAGTGGACAGCACGGATTTGTTAAAAACAGATCATGCCAAACCAATCTTATTTCATTCTTTGATAAAGTGACTATTAAGTAGTAGATCAGCAATATGCCATGGATGTAGCATACTTAGTTTTCAGTAAGGCATTTGAGAAAGTGGACCACAACCTAAGCTAGGAAAAGGTGGAACAGACAACATTGCCACCAGATGGATCTGTAGTTGGCTGGCAAACCATACTCAATGAGTAGTCCTCAATGGCACTACATCCACATGGAGAGATGTAAGCAGTGGGGTATCAGAAGGTTCCATCTTAGGCTCAGTACTCTTCAATATCTTCATAAATAACTT
Organism: Bothrops alternatus; assembly: GCA_034064705.1. Classification (NCBI taxonomy): domain Eukaryota; kingdom Metazoa; phylum Chordata; class Lepidosauria; order Squamata; family Viperidae; genus Bothrops; species Bothrops alternatus. The sequence goes on along the minus strand of JARGCV010000020.1, from coordinate 532,842 downwards.
AGATGAGGGAATTGAAGGGGAACTCATCAAATTTGCAGATGACACCAAACTGGCAGGAGTAGCCAACACCCCAGAAGACAAACTCAGGATCCAAAAAGATCTTGACAAACCTGAACAATGGACCTTATCCAACAAAATGAGTTTCAATGTGGAGAAAAGCAAAGTCTTACATTTAGGCAGGAAATATCAAAGGTACAAGTACAGATTAGGTGAGACCTGGCTTAAAAACGGCAACTGTGACAGGAACCTTGGAGTCCTAGTGGGCAATCACTTGACTATGAGCCAGCAGTGTGCAGCAGCTGCCAAAAAAGCTAATACAATCCTGGGTTGTATAAACAGAGGCATAGAATCAAGAAAACGTGACGTATTAGTACTGCTTTATAAAACCCTAGTTAGTAAGACCACACCTGGAATACTGCAATCAATTTTGGTCACCATATCACAAAAAAGATGTTGAGAGTCTGGAAAAAATTCAGAGAAGAGCAACAAAGATGATCAAAGGCCTGGATACTAAAACATACAAAGAACGGCTGCAGGACTTGGGTTTGGCTAGTCTAAAGAAAAGAAGAAATAGGGGAGACATGATAGCAGTGTTCCAGTATTTGAGGGGTTGCCACAAAGAAGAGGGGGTCACATTATTCACCAAAGCACCAGATGGCAGGACAGGAAACAGTGGTTGGAAACTGATCAAAGAGAGAAGCAACCTGGAATTAAGGAGAAACTTCCTGACAGTGAGGCAATTAACCAGTGGAACAGCTTGCATTCAGAAAACATGGGCGCTCCATCACTGGAGATTTTTAAGAAGAGACTAGACAGTCACTTGTCTGAGATGGCATAGGTTCTCCTGCTTGAGCAGGAGGCTGGACTAGAAGACCTCCAAGGTCCCTTCCAGCTCTTCTCTTCTCTTCTCTTCTCTTCTCTTCTCTTCTCTTCTCTCCTCTCCTCTCCTCTCCTCTCCTCTCCTCTCCTCTCCTCTCCTCTCCTCTCCTCTCCTCTCCTCTCCTCTCCTCTCCTCTCCTCTCCTCTATTCTATTCTATTCTATTCTATTCTATTCTATTCTATTCTATTCTATTCTATTCTATTCTATTCTATTCTATTCTATTCTATTTCTTATTTTTCTATAGAGCTGAGATAGTGAAATAAGTCATTTGGGGGCAAATTTCAATGGTCTTCTGCAAGATCAGTTATTTAGCATATGGCAAAAATGTTAAAAAGCACAGTGCATTTACATCCTCAAATGCGCAAATATGAAATTAGTTGCTCTGTAAGATCAGTTTGAATCCTTTGAGACTGAGGCTGTTTGTTTCTGAGGAGCAAACAACTCCATTTGATTTCAAATTTTCTACCTCCTGGGTTGTTCTGAGGCAGTACTAGGAGAAACATCTTTCTTATTCCCTTCATAATTCTAGTGTCGGATTAGAGCTTTGCTTCCCCTCCCCCATCCACAGATCTTTGATCACAGCAGCAGGCTGAGTGCACAACAGGTTTAGACAAGCATCTCTGGTTTGTGGGAGAACTGGCACAGGTATTGGGGTGGGGGCAGAAGGTAGAAAAAATGCTACAAAGATTAGGTGGAGAGAAGCTGAGGAAACCCTAGGTGATACTGAAAATCAGTCAGTGGGATGTAACACATAGAGCTCTCTTATTAAGTGAGGCAGTGTTTTTCTTTTTTTTAAACAGGCCACCTTATTGAAAACACATGGAATGTTTCAAGGTGACATCAAAGCTGTGGAGAAGGTTTACAGAGGAACAGGCTGGATTAAGTGGAAGGCATCTGTTTTGTTGGGCTGGTTTCTCCTTCATTAGGCCAAAACCATCCTGGTGACTTTGCTCTTCCCCCACTCCTGCTCTGCTTTCATTGCCTCTTTTCAAAAGAGAGCAAACAAAATATAACCACATGGCTGAGCTGTGCAAAATATGGCAGGAATGAGAGGGTCAAGTTACAAACTCTGCGTCTTTCTGCATGGCTTAGAGTTAGTCAGACCTGCACATCCTCCGCCTTGTTACACTCGGGGTTAGCTAGTGGTGAAACAGTTGTACGCTTTTAAAAAGGCAGAAGACGATTGTGTACAATTTTGATTTCTCACAACTTCCTTTTACACATTTATTTATTTATTTATTTATTTATTTTGTTTGGACTTATATGCCGCTCCTCTCCGAAGACTCGGAGCGGCTTACAACGTATATATAAAACAACAATTTCAATCTAAGTCCAAGCAAAAATATTTAAAAATAAAACCCCACACATATTCATCAGTCACACAACAATCCACAATCATCCCCAGGCCTGCCGGCAAAGATAGGTTTTAAGATTCTTTCGGAAGGCCAGGAGAGTGGGAGAAATGCGGACTTCAGGAGGCAGTTGGTTCCAGAGGGTGGGCGCCACAACAGAGAAGGCCCTCCCCCTAGGGCCCACCAGACGACATTGTTTCGCTGACGGGACCCAGAGGAGGCCGACCCTGTGCGCTCTCACCGGTCGTAGGGAAGTATGTGGCAGAAGACGGTCCCATAAGTATCCTGGTCCAATGCCATAAAGGGCTTTATAGGTAATGACCAACACCTTGAATTGCGCTCGGAGACCGATAGGCAACCAATGCAGCATGCGGAGAGTTGGCAAAATGTGGGCACGACGTGGAAGGCCCACAATTGCTCGCGCAGCTGCATTTTGCACTAATTGTAGTCTCCGAACACTCTTCAAGGGTAGCCCCATGTAGAGAGCACATCCTTTTCATTGCAAAAGGGAGATTGATAACCTACACATGGAGTCCTCCTATGGAGATTTGGGGCACTTAAAAAATCTCCAAAGGGTGTCAGCACCCTTCTAAACATCAGTGACAAAATAGATTGAAAATATACACATTCTCTTATCAGTGATGCAATAGCATGAACAACACATTTATTTTTCTGCATTTGAAGATGGATTTTATATCTGGAACCTTCCAATTAGAAGGGAGATTTTTTTTTGTCTATTTCCTCTTTGCATACCTACCGTACATGTGTATCTATGTATTAGAGGGGATAATGCATTGATGGCTTAGTAACCTCCTCCTTCCCTCCTGCCAATAACAGCCACTCAAGATTTGGGGGGAGCAATAGCACAGAATAGCAAGAAAGAAAATGGGATTATGGGGAGTGATTCAGTGCAATGTTTTGCATTCTCTGACCAGCCAGCTGCAAGAAGCACCAATTGGCCCATTATTTTCTCAACATTTCAGGGGCAGCTACCAATAAAGACAATTATGTGTTGGCTTCTGACTGATTTTAAGGAATTTGGGCAGTGGACATAGTGGACGTACCCAAAAAATAAATAATTAAATGTTGATAAGTTTGCATCAAAACCAATAAAATTTTCAATAATCTACACCAAACAAATTTCAGTAGGAGCAATTTTTCTTGGGTTCTACCATCCTATCTTGTAATTATTAAAAACAAGGTGGATAACAAACTGGAAAGAGATAATTTGCTATCTTACTGGCAGACCCAAACACAAACCATTTCTTCTCAAAGTCCCATATGATGGATACATGATTGTTGTCTGCCACTATTCAGGCTGAACCCTGGAATACTTCCTAGATTGAATTTCTGGTAAGAGTTTAGCTCTTCTATCAAAGGTTTCTCCCTTCATCTCAGGCTTAGAGAAAAATAGATGTTTTAAATCTCTGTCACCAAAGTCCAAAAATACAAATTTGAAAGGCATTGTGCCAGTACTGAAGGCGTAGGTATAACTATGAAGGTATACTGTAGTTATGAAGACATTCATCCTTTCACATGTGAAATATTTTCAGAGAAATTATCTTATTAAAGGTGAAGCTCTACAGTAGATATTAAAATGATTTTATTTTATTGGAGAAATGGAAATACCAAAAAAAAACCCTATGGAAAGCAACAATTACAGTACACACACATATTACAAAATTCATTGTAGCCTGTCTAGCCAAAAAGAACTACTTAATGTCTATCTACCTGAGAACTTGGGATTCAGCATTCGGTACATCACAGACAGAACGACTGGAAAAGCATGGCTTGTGCATCCTGTTTGGATATTGTTAGCCAGATCATCATTGCTCCTCCCTCTTTTCTTTTTCTCTTACCAATATATATTTATCTAGATCTAGATAAATCTACACACACAGGCAAGGAATCTCAAAAACTAATAATAGGACGGTCCAGACTGTACGATGAAAAGCCTGCTCCTGATATAGAAAAAATGCCACAGATGTCATAGTAACTTAAATTACAATTTACAGAGTTAATGCCATTTTAATATATATTAGTTTTATAAATAGATATAGAAATACAAGAATGCAGATGTGGTTTATTTTCTTCCTTCTTCTGAAAACACTACCCAGCCTGGGCAGTTGATCAACAAAATTAAGCAGCTGTTTAGTATGCACTTTTGTTATTATAAAATACTAAGCCTTATGCATATGCCATTGGTAACATGTTACCCTGAGGGTTTACTGTATAGAAAGAAAGACAAAGATGAAAAGGTGATAGAATTTGATAAAGTAGCAGTGCAAATTAGTCGAGGAGGGGGAGATGAATTAATTGAAAATCAGCAATGCAGAAATAGTGGTACTGGTCCACAAAAGGTTTTCCATAAGGAGGAGGAGGAGGAGGAGGAGGAGGAGGAGGAGGAGGACATGTACATCATGGTTAAAGAGAGAAATGCAGGGTCTACCAGGCATAAGTAGCAGCACACTAAAAAGCACAAAGCAAGAATGGAAAAGTTGATAGAGAATGAAGAGCTTATGACTGGTGCTGCTCATCAGAAAATGTTTCTGATAAGCAAGAGTGGGGAATTAACAGACAAGACACAGGGTTAGATAAAATACTGTTAGGCCCGGAGAAAAAACAAATTAAAAAGATTTATAAATACTTGTTGGGATATAAGCTATATGAGGAACAGGTTAAAGAAACAATGGTGACCTGGGCAACGGATTTAGGATATAATATAAACATGGATCAATGGCAGCAAGTATGGGAACGAAATAACAAAATTACACTGGCGACATCATATAAAGAAAACCTCTATAAGATGGTTTATAGATGGCATCTGCCTCCGGCCAGATTAGCCAAAATGTATAACGGATACTCACTTATATGCTGGAAGTGCAAAAAAGAAAAGGGCACATTTTTTCATGTATGGTGGACATGTAGAGAAGCACAGGTGTACTGGCTTATGGTCTGGGAATGGATAACAGAAATGACTAGGCAAAGCATCCAATATAACCTGAGACGTTATTATTAGGAATATTAGGAAAAAACATAAATAAAGGTGACACATATCTAATCATACACGTGATAACGGCGGCAAGGATTCTGTTTGCTCAAAAGTGGAAAGCAACGGAAGCACTGACTGGGGAAGCATTAATAACTAAAATTATGTATTGCGCAAAACTAGACAAGATAACTAAAGAACTAAAAAATCAGGAAGAAACAGAATTTTATTGAATCTGGAATAAATTCTATAAATGGAGGGGAAAAAGAATGGGGTCAACAGAAGAGATATAAGTAGAGGTAGATACCAGGAATGTACAGCTGTATATAGATATATCATATATATTTAAATGTATAGTATGGACTGACAAGATGGAGATGTATGTCAAAGACGATGTACCATGTTTGATGTTTTTAATCTCTTTCTTTTTTCTTCTGTATTCAATAAAAAAAATTAATTAAAAAATGTTTCTAAGAAACCGCAACTTTATTCAGATTGTGGTTTTCTTTGAGGAAATCCAAGGCAGCCAAAAGGAATAGTTTAGTGGAGCTCACTCATATATTCTATTAGAACAACTCCAGAAATGATTCTAAACATTGTAAAAGGAGAGCTGTAAAAATATAGAAGGTGTCTGGTAACGCTTTGTCTCTGTTTTATTATTATTAAAAGTATGCTATATATATTAGGAGCTATGGTTCACAAAAACCTATATAACATAATCCCCGCTATAACAACCATGTGAAGTGAGGTGACATGAGCTGAGAGAAAGGGACTGGCCCACATCACCCTATTGGCTTTCACGCCTAAGACAGGACTAGAACTCACATTCTGTTGGTTTCTAGCCCAGTGGTTTAACCAATAGACTAAACTGGCTCTGATAAGTATGAAGGCTGAAAGGATGTACTCAATGGATTCCCAGCAGAAGAACAGTTTGAACAGATTCCCAACATACTCATGACTGCAGCAATATACCATCTCCAAGAACTAAACGGATTCTAGTTAGATATGTGCAAGTGTGATAATCCACTAGATAAGGGATAAGGGATGAGAAATTTCAAATGCTTCTAGTCCAGCGGTTCTCAACCTTTTTCAGGCCGAGACCCCACCTGCGCCGCCCATGTGCGGCGTGACCCCGACCCAAACCGTGCATGCGTGGCGTGATGGGCCGAACCGCGCATGCGCGGCACGCACGCGACAGGCCAAATCATGCATGCATGGCACGACGGGCCGAACCGCGCATGCGCGGTGCGCACGCGACGGGCCAAATCACGCATGCATGGCGCGACGGGCCGAACCGCGCTTGCGCGACGCGCGCGCGACGGCCAAGGGGAAACGGGGGGGGGAAATGGCCAACTGTGGTGTCTGGCGACCCCCGCGAAACGGTCATTCGACGCCAAATGGGGTCGCGACCCACAGGTTGAGAACCGCTGTTCTAGTCTCTTCAGGTGGACTTCTGTCAGAGACCAACTCTCCACTCCATAGAGCAGGATAGAAAAAATATAGCATCTGACAAACCTGATTTTCAGTCTTAGGCTTATGTCGTGACTGCAGAAGACCTTTTTCATTTTGAAGAATGCTGTTCGAGCTTTTTCTATCCTTGTCTTTACTTCAACGGTCATGTCCCAGCTTTCATGTAAATTGGAAACGAGGTATGTGATCTTTTCAACTTTTTCTAGTGGTATTCTTTCTGAATTTATTGGTGGTAAATTAATGGGTTGTTTGCTGATGACCATGATCTTGGTTTTTGAGCTGTATTTTTCAGATATTTCTGTGACTCTGTTGATGAGGAGCTGAAGGTCTTCATGCTTACTGGCAAGCAGAACTGTATCGTCAGCATATCTTAAGCTGTTGATCTAAACATCGTTTACTTTGATGCCAGCATCGATGTTCTCCAGTGCCTCATTGAAGATTGACTCAGAGTAGATATTGAACAATAGTGGAGACAGAATACATCCCTGTCTGACCCCTCTTCTTATTTCTGCATCAGCTTAGTATTTTTGGCCTAGTCTCACATTTGCTACCTGATGCCAATACAGATTCTTTATTATTTGGATATCTTTGTCATCTAGTCCCCCTTGTTTCAGGATTTCTAATAGTTTGCTGTGTCTTATTTTATCATTTTATTTTATTTTATTTTATCAACATCCACAACATGGCAATCACAGCTGAAATCTGAAAAGCACTATGAATGTTGACAATAAATATGTGGATTTTATTTGATAAATATCCCAAATATCTAATGCATTTTTACACTGTTCTGGTTACAAAAATGATACACACTTTGGTGAGTGCTTACATTTGTGATGTATTAGTCAAATGTTGGATTTGGACTCAGAACTCCCCAAATTCAAATCTGTTCTTGACTGTAAAGTCCACTGGCTGACCCCAGGTCAATGACAATCTGTACTTAAACTATTTTATAGTTTGTGAAAATCAAGTAACACACACACACACACACACATCCTTACACACTTCATTGTATTATTTTTTATTAGTTAAAGGAAAGACAGGATCTAAAATATTCAAACATTCAGAAATAGAAGCAATCAGCAATGCCATAAAGTGGAAAAATGATTCTAATACATATCCTGTTATGAGAAACACAATTCTGAGGATATTAATGAAAAATTGCCTTTCTTGGAATTGAGCACATCAATTAAATTTCAAATTTGCCTCTCAAATAATGGAAAGAAAAGTCAGAAATTACTATTTTCAGATCTACTGTTAATGTCAGCTTCTGTGTAGTCTAGGGTTCCCTAAAGGGGCTTGTTAGGATTTTAAAACCAAAATAACAACACAAAGGCTGTGATGAATGAAACAAACAATAGTGAGCTTCAAATAAAATGGTACCTTGGTACTCATCTGCTTTGAAACTCATCGAATGTGGTACTCAATGCATTTTGATGTGAGAAGTTTCTCCCAGTACTCATCATTTGTTTGATACACAAAACACAAGCTAGAACTTGTTGGTGTTGGCTGCCTTGTGACTCACTACATTATTCCTTATGGGAAAAATCTGTTTGGTACTCATTGTTTTTGTACTCACTGTGCCTCCCAGAACCAATTAAGGATGAGTACTGAGGCACCAGTGTACATAAAAACATTTTTTTTCTCCTCTGTGTATTTCACCGCAGTCAGTAAACTGTGTATCTTCCTATTTCTGTGTAAAATATTTGCCTAGCATCCATAACTAAATGATTAGCCAACCTCTTCATGGGTGAGGGGTAATTAATTTCTACTCCCAATCTGCTAGAGAGTCAGAAAATTCCAGAGAAGCTGACTCAAAATGCATGATTCTTTTTGTTGTGTATTTCGTTCGCATGCAAATGGTGAAGACACATGGCGATGCTGAACAAACACTTTATTCTCCTTCTACAACAACCAAGCAAAAGCAAAAGGCACGCAGGCCTTTTTATATGGCCAGAAACCCGGACAGTGTCAACCAATAGGAATAGAGCGTTTTCACGCCTTGCGCATGTGCGCAAGGCCGGCGCCGCTCTGTCTGGTCCCCGGGCAGCTTTTTTTCCCCCGAGTTTTTCATAGACGTTTAATAACAGTACAAAATACAAGAAAAGCCATTTGTTCCATATGTATTGCAGGGAGTCATTACTATGCTAACGTTTGTCAGCTATATGCATGAGTACAAGGAGCAAATTCTCTACTTTGGCTGAGGTGAATAGGCTAGATAATTAGTCAAAATATGTCAATCTGCAATCCACTTATTCAGATCCACACGATCCAAAATAAAAGACTGTTCACAACATGGCTACTCTTTAAATAAGAAATGACAAAGATTGCTCTGCCATATGTTACAGTATACTTTTTTTGTACAAAACACAACATACAACATTTATTTCTGTTTGGAGAAATACTCTTTACTCTGCTTGACATCTGGCTTGATAGTGTCACTTCCAGGTTGCCAGCTAGCTGGGCACACTTTTCCATGTTTGTCTGTAAACTGAAATGCCTGAACTAGTCGGAGTGTCTCATCAACTGAAGGACCAACGGGCAGATCATTGATTGTGATCTGGCGCAAGATCCCCTTATCATCAATAATAAAGAGGCCCCTGTAAGAAATGCCTTCATCTTCCTTTAGTATACCATAATCCTTAGCAATTAGACGTTTTGTGTCAGAAACCAGAGGAATGCGCATACTGCCTAGTCCACCCTGTTTTTTTGGAGTGTTGATCCAGGCTAGATGGCAAAAATGAGAATCAACGGAAGCACCAATCACCTCACAATTTATTTTCTTAAATTCATCAGAACGGTCACTGAATGAAATAATTTCAGTTGGGCAGACAAAGGTGAAGTCAAGTGGATAGAAGAAGAGTACAATGTATTTCCCTCTATAGTCAGAAAGTGTAATATCTTTGAATTGCCCATCTGGCATTACTGCTGTGGCCTTGAAGTCTGGGGCTGGTTTCCCAATGAAAGCATTTCCTGAAGACATTCTGATTGAAGCTAAAGCGAATCAAGACGAGACTCTCAGTAACACCCGACCGGTACAAACTAGGCCCCCGGGCAGCTTTTGAAATGCCCGGGACCAAAGCAACATCCTGAGCCTGCTTTTGCAGGCTCAGGACACAACAGTTTTAGATGCTAAAGCTGAATAAAGAGCAGAGCATGAACCATGAGGAATCACTGTCGAAAATGGAGATTTCACAAGAGACCATCAGCTGATCGATCCAGGTTCCTAAATACAGCAAGTCTCTTGCATTAAACCCCATGTAAATTTTAATCCTTAAATTATTGAAAAGGAATTCAATTGTCAGTACATAAGAGGCTGGAAGATCAGCTCAGCAACTGCAGTATGTGAGAGAGTTGAAGCATCTGCAAAGGGCAGTGATATTGGAATTAATATTATGGGCCATGGAGTGATTAAAGCTTGTTAGACACATACAACTGGGATGAGCTGAAGCAGAAAATGCAAGATGATAGAAATTGCTGAACTATTTCACATTTGCAGCTGTGGAAACAGTTGGGAATGCTTCTTTGTCTTAAAATTATCTTGCAACTGAAACAAAAAACAATACAACAGCCACATGTATCATGCCCCCCTCCTTAACATAATAGATTATTTCACTTGAATGGAATACAGGTATCCTCCTCTGGCAATTCAAAATAATACAGTCCACTGTGTATCACATTTCTAAACAACCTTCTGGAGTTACTTTTCTGCTCTGGGGAACTGAAACCTGATCCAAGGCTGCCCATGGTGTCACTATGGACTTAATTCTGCTTTGAAACAACTTGCTTATTAGAACAGTGCAAGATCACATCATGGTTTCAGATTCTGATTTATTGGGTAATCATTATTAAAATCAGATCGCTCCCAACTTTGTGCTTTGAAGAATTCTGGAAGTTGCAGTCGCAAGGCATCTGGAAGGGGGGGGGAGCAGGCTAATTTAAACAACCCCCTTAATTTAGATGTGAACGGGGGACTGTGGTTTGTTTAAAAAGTGGATGTAAAAGCTTCACTTTTGCTGTGTAAGGGAGGCGGCAGATGACAAGTCAGTTCGTGTTCACTTTACACTCACACATCATGGAAAACACTCAGAACATTTGCGGCCTATTCAAATGTTGTGTTCATTGTGATCGCATACCTCGGATCATGTAAATATTTGTCAAACACAGAAGAGGGTCTTATCAAGGGTCTCTAACTGCTAGGCTCCTGTGTTTTATGTCTTCCCAGCCCTCTTTCAACCAACCAGTCAAGCGAAGGGCTTTTTCTAGATAACCTGAATTTAGCTATCTGAGTACCTAAGAAAGGGGGAAACATCTTAGGCTGCTCTGGCATCAAGCTAAGCAATTTGCCATCTGCCTCTTCAAAAGCTAGCCTGTTTTTTCAGAAGGTAGTGAAGATGGTCCCAGAGTCAGATTTTATTTGCAAATTTACTAGTATTGTGTTTTAGTTGTTGTCCTTTATTTACTTTGATCTGCTGATGTTGTAGGGTTTCCGTGGTTTTACTTTGTTGTAAGTTGTCATGAGTCAGTTACGATTTGGCCGGGAGTGGGGGTTCTACCGTGAAGTCTGAGGACTCCTTGGCTTCAGGAATACAGGTAGTCCTCGACTTACAACAGTTCATTTAGTGACCATTCAAAGTTACAACGGCACTGAAAAAAGTGACTTATGACCATTTTTCACACTTACAACCTTCGTAGCATCCCTATGAACATGTGATCAAAATTCAGATGCTTGGCAATTGGTTCATACTTTTGACCACACTGGGTTGTGTGATCCCCTTTTGCAACTTTGTGATAAGCAAAGTCAATGAGGAAGATTGATTCACTTAATGACCGAGTTACTAACTTATCAACTGCAGTGTTTCACTTAACTGCGGCAAGAAAACTCATAAAATGGGACAACACTCACTTAATAAACAAAACTCACTTAACAACATAAATTTTGGGCTCAATTGTGGTCGTAAGTCGAGAATTACCTATACTTTACTGCAAGCAAGGCAGGAACCGGATCCCTCCGACTGGATAGTTCAAGTTGGGAAGGAACTTTTCACTGCAGTAAGCCTATAGGACAGCGGTTTGCAACCTTTTTCAGGCCGAGACTCCACCTGCACTGCGCATGCGCGGCGCGATGGGCCGAACCGCGCAGGCGCGGCGCAGGCATGACGACCCGAACCGCGCATGCGCGGCGCAGACGCAACGACCCGAACCGTGCATGCGCAGCGCGACGGGCTGAACCACGCACGCGCAGCGTGCGCAATGACCCGAACCGCGCATGCGTGGTGCGACGGGCCGACCCGCGCATGCGCGGTGTGACGGGCCGAACCGTGCATGCGCGGCGCACGTGCACGGCGGGCCGAACCGCGCATGCGCAGCGTGTGCACAACGGCCGAGGGGAAACGGGGAAAAAAATGGCGGACTGCGGTGTCCAGCGACCCCCGCGAAACGGTCGTTCAACCCCAAATGGGGTCGCGACCCACAGGTTGAGAACCGCTGCTATAGGAGAAGCCATTGGTCACTCATGTCCCTTTCAAAATAGGTAAGCTTTTGTGTTCTGCTATACAGGTAGTCCTGGACTTACAATCATTCATTTAGTGGCCGTTCAGAGTTATAATGGCACTGAAAAAAAGTGACATATGACCATTTTTCACACAACCATTGCAGCAAACCCTGTGGTCCTGTGATCAAAATAGGGGCCCTGGGCAACTGGCACGTATTTAGGGCAGTTGCAGTGCCCCAGGGACCTGTGATGATCTTTTGCAAACTTCCCATTAGCAAAGTCAATGGGGAAGCCAGATTCACTTAACAACTTAGCAACAATTGTTACTAGTTTAACCATTGCGGCGATTCATTTAACAACTTTGGCAAGAAAGGCTGTAAAATGGGGCAGCTATCTTAACAGAAATTTGGGGTCAGTTGCAATTGTAAGCCGAGGACTGCCTGTGTAGAGCTACAGTTTTCTGGAAACGGTAACGCTGCCATAGAGCAGCCCTCTAAAATGATACTATTTCAAATCCAAGGTAAAAGATTGTCAAAAGGATCAAGGGACTTAAAATCAACACCATCTGGGTAATAAACGTCCTGAGATAACAATTGCTTTATCACCATGGATATTTATACATTTCCCATTATACCTGCATTATACATGCAGAAATCATATACAAATCTTGAGTTCTTTTTCATCTTTATTTATCATATTTATATGGCCTCCCATGTCATAAAATATGATTCTGGGCAGGGTACTATAAAAAAAACAAATCTTACAAAAAATCCACAATTAAAACATTAATATTATTATTAAAAGGCTAGGAGAGAGCACGGGCTCTTTCTGGTGATGCATTTAGCATATTTTTTAGCATCTTTCTACTTCCATGGCATGAGTACTGATGCTCATTCTGAATGGAATGTCCGATCAAACGGGGACTAACAGATCTTCACAGAATTACAAGCAGCCTTCTGCAAGGTTTTTGAGGCAACTCTGCCACACTGCTCGTACTCAAATCATCTGGATGTTTGTTTACCAACCTTATAGTTAAGCCAAAAAACAATCTGGGGAACTTAAGTCAAGGCTTTGAAGTCCCATAACCTGTGCCCTCATTTCTGGCCTCATTCTCTGCCTGCTTTTCCTCCTGCAATTACCCTTCAGTGCAACCAGTTTAATAATGCTGTCCTGGCCAGTTCTGTACTGACCCACAGAAATGTTTCTAGCTTGATGGAAAACAGAAGCTGGATTGCAAGCCACAAACAGAACTCCGCATTCACATCAGCGGTGTTCATTTGTTTATAGCTCCACTCTCCTCCCCGAATATGTAGGAAACCCATAGAAAACAATGTGCTTTAAGTGGTTTGGGGGATCATGACAGATCGTGTGTTTTGTCTCAGCAGTGTTCAGTTTAAAGAATCAGGGAAGGCTAGGAGAAGGCAGGCTGAAAATATACTGCTGACAAATCAAGGAAGAAGAAAGTCATCTGAAATTCATACTAGCCCTTCTTACTTTATTTACGAATCCTGATGAATCTACAACATGATGGAAATAAGAGAGCACAGCCAATACCCCCCCACCCCCACCCCCAATTCCATTGCTGGCAAGTCACTGATCTGTGATTGCCTCTCTTCGGCAATAGGCAATCCATCTTCTTTATAGGGACTATCTGCAGCTGGCCCCATCTGTGGCATCAAAAACACAATTATTATAGCCAGAGCCCTCCTTCACATTCTGAATTTCACCACAGCTTTTACTCCTCTTTGCTAAATTACTCACCCTTCCCCATCCCCCACCATGCACACATATGGGACCATGTTGCAAGGGGGTGGGGTGGGGGAGCGGACTCTCTTCTGCCTCTTGTGTGGTATAATTATGGCTTTAGAATTAGCAAGTGTAATGGTGCTCTTATACGGAGGGAAATTGAAATTGATCATTTGACGTCATTGGTTAGGCAGGTGGAATTCAATCAGCAAAGGGCATGGAATCCAGGAAGGAAGGAAGGAAGAAAGGAATGAGCTAATGGTTTTATTAGGAATATTATTGTACTTCCCTTCAGTCAAGTTCACCGAGTAAGAAAACAGGCATTTCTGAGGGCTTTGTGCTTGAAGGGGAAAAAATAAAAGTAATGTGGTCCATTTGCTGTATCAAAATGCTCTTAAGTGTTTCTGAAGTTTTATCCATTTTGTCCCAATAGATGACAGGCCTCTGTCAGGCTTAACTGCATCAACCATCCCATTTTATTAAGAAAAAAACAACACCCAATGTATCTGTGAGAAACATCTACTTTTTAAAAGTGGACCATATAGCATCTCCTTCCTCCCCTGGCATTTCTAGAAGGCAAATTCTCAAGATGGGAGGATCCTTTTTAACCTTGAATGTGCAGGAGTACAAAATGCAAAGGTGATGACTCCCCTGCTTCTTTGTTTCCCAAAAGTTCTTCTCAGAAATGAATCCCTTTAAGCTATTTAAGACTCTAACCATTTGCTGCCATCTACTAGTCTGGATCCTGCAGCCCAGACATGGTTTGTTTCATTTACCAAGCACCTGCTTAAGTGATCATTTGCCCCACACAGGCAAATAATGCTGAAGGTTTTTTTTAGCTCTCCCCATCCACTCAAACATGTGACTGGTGGTAATATTCAACTTGGTGGGCTTCAGCTTTCCTTAAATGTTTTGCCAACCACCGTTACATAATGGTAGACAATAGATCTGAGGATCCTATGGGGTGGAGAAAGTCTCCTTAGATGACAATGGACCTTGCTTTACTTTCCAATGGACTTTGCTTTACTTCCCAGTGTTTAGAAGTGAAGGGTCTAAAGACCCAGCTGTTGATAAATATGTTCTTCAAAGAAAAAGATCACTGAAAATGTGCTGTTTTACCCAGTTTTGTTGGTTTCTGTTATTGTTTAGGTGCAAATGAAGATATAGATTAAGGAATAATAATTGGTCCTTTTGGATATAATTCAAAGTGCTGGGGTTGACCATTTAAGTCCAACATTGCAACCAATTTATTTCAAAAAAGAAATTCTCCCTTCCCTATGAGCCCATCTGAATTTTAAGATTCTTTGAAAGGGCCTTTCTTTCTGACGCCTAAAATAGAAGACATGTATAATGAGAGCAGAACGAGGAACCATTTTGCTGGACACAATTCAGTTCTAGTATTTTATGGTGGATTTTAACTGACTTGTTTCTTGCTATAGGTTTTAGCTGTTGAGGCTTCTTTTTTCTTTTGATTAAAGAGGTTTGTATGGAAACATTTCTGTAGTATTGGTTATAATTATACAATAACTATAACTGATAATTATTAGTTATAATGAGAATAGAATAGAATAGAATAGAATAGAATAGATCTAAGTCCTTTTAAAGAGAAAGAAAGATGGCAGTGCAAGAGACCAATGATTAAAGAAAGACCCAATTATTAAAGAAAAAAAATCCCCAGTGTACTGGTGTTTCATGGACCCACTTGTTTTCAAAGCCCCTTATCTGTGTTGTGATCCAGAGGAATGGCCCATTATTAGAACATTCGATCATTGTCTAACCCTCCCGCTTTTAGCAGAAAAATACACGTTATGGTCATTTGGTAAACTTTAGGTGGCTATATAAATTGGAAAGCAGTGCTCAGCTGAGTCTCAGAAAGAAACTTGTGGGAGAACCTGGCTGCCTCATCTACTGACTGGCATCTTCTCATGCTAATCATGAAGTTGCACAAGAACAAAATCACACCGATTCAATGCATTTCAGAACACTCTGAACACTCAATATGCATCCAAAAAAAGGAAAGCATTATATTTTGCTTTGCCATTAGTTTGTGTATCGCTTTTGCTCTAATGTTTCTATTATTGGGTATGGTACTCAGAGAATTGCTTGCATCAGAGCAGCATAGGAATGCAATTAATTAAATGAAGCTCTTCCATGTTGTTGTCATAGAGACTACTTGACATGTGCACGCAGCTGTGAAAGTCAGCTTTGGCTTGAAAGAAACTTTACCTTTTCTTTTTTGTTTTTTTGCCTCTTAATTTTTTTCGTTAGAAAGTGAAGAGTAGTCTAGAGACATAATTATTATTTTTATTAGAGGTAGTCCTTGACTTATGATTGGTCACTGAAGTAAAAAAGTTATTTATAACCCAATTTCTAAGTTACATCAGTCACAATAGACAGCCCATGCTCACATGATTATATTTTGGGCAACTGGCTCACCTTTAGGGACATTTGTAGCATCCCACCGTCACATGACCGTGATTTTTTGACATGTTTTGCTGCTTTTGGCAGTTTACTTTCATTTTGTGGCAAAAAACAGCTATTGTATAAAATGGATTCACTTAATAACTACCACAAAAAAGGTGATAAAATTGGGCATAGTCATATAGTGACTTGTTTAATGACTGCAACAACTTATAACCATAATTCAGGGCTCAAATACAGTTGTTATTTGAGGACTACTTATATTATTATCACTGGAACATCAAAAAAAAAGAAACTAAAAGCTTGATTTTGGCTGCTCAGTTGGCTGTCAGAATTGAAATATCATCAAATGATTTAAAGTGTAGATTGTGCAAAGAATCAGAAGAAAGAGTAGGTCATAAATTCAGCTTAGCAAGATTGTATAAACCAGCGGTTCTCAACCTATGTGTCGCGACCCCATTTGGGGTCGAACGACCGTTTCGCGGGGGTCGCCGGACACTGCGGTCCGCCATTTTGTTTTTTTTGTTTTTTGTGGTTTTTGTGTTTTTTTTGTCATGCGCGCCACGCATGCGCGGTTCGGGCCATCGCGCGCATGCCGCACATGCACGGATCGGCCCGTCGCGTGCCGCGCATGCACGGATCGGCCCGTCGCGTGCCGCCATTTTGTTTTGTTTTGTTTTGTTTTTTTTTCGTCACGTGCGCGCCACGCATCCGCGGATCGGCCTGTCGCGCGCACGTGCGCGCGCCCGGGTCGGGGTCACGGCGCACATGGGCGGCGCAAGTGGGGTCTCAACCTGAAAAAGGTTGAGAACCACTGGTATAAACAGATTATAAACTATGACATAACACAATCACCAAAATAATTCAGTGGAAATTATAATGCACCAATAATAAAAATTGTGCGAACAAATAGTTGCAAAACGAGTAGGTAAAAATATTGTAGGATTTCCAAGTACAAATTGATAAAGACTTGGCTCATAACAAAACAAATTTATCTGTGTTTAACTGAAAAAAAGAAAAAGTATGGATAATTGATGTAGCAAATACTAAGGGACAGTAGAAAAGAAGACAAAGAATTGGAGAAGATCACAAGTATCAAGATCTGAAAATCGAATTTGATAAATTATGGCGTAAACCCTCTGTGGCGGTCTCAGTGGTTATCGCTACATTGGATGCCATTCCTAAAAGTTTTGGACTGCACTTAGAAAATCTCCACATTGACAAAATTTCCATCTGTCAGTTGCAAAAAACGTGTGCTGCTTGGATTTGCCCATATACCGGTAGTACACAGATATATTACAGCATCCTAGGTTCTTGAGAAGAACTCTATGTGTATGAAGGCCATCATCATCATCATCATCAAGTTGGAAGGGACCTTGGAGGTCATCAAGTCCAACCCCCTGCTCAGGCAGGAAACCCTATACCATTTCGGACAAATGGCTGTCCAGTCTCTTCGTAAAAACTTCCAGTGTTGGAGCATTCACCGCTTCTGGAGGCAGGTTGTTCCACTGGTTAATTGTTCTGACTGTCAGGAAGTTTCTCCTCAGTTCCAGGTTGCTTCTCTCCTTGACTAGTTTCCATCCGTTGCTTCTTGTCCTGCCCTCAGGCGCCTTGGAGAATAGCTTGACTCCCTCTTCTTTGTGGCAGCCCCTGAGATATTGGAACACAGCTATCATGTCCCCCCTCGTCCTTCTCTTCATTAAACTAAACATACCCAATTCCAGCAACTGTTCCTTATATGTTTTAGCCTCCAGTCCCCTAATCATCTTTGTTGCTCTTCTCTGTACTCTTTCTAGAGCAGCGGTTCTCAACCTTTTTCAGGCCGCGACCCCGACCTGCACCGTGCATGCGCGGTGCGATGGCCCGCATTGCGCATGCGCAGCGTGATGTCCCGCATTGCGCATGCACAATGCGGCAGTCCACATTGCGCACGTGCGGCGCGATGGCCCGCATCACGCATGCACGGCGTGCGGCAGTCCGCATCACGCATGCGCGGCGCGACGGCTGCCCCCTGCGCCGGTCGAGGGGAAAAGGGGAAAAAAATGGCGGACTGCGTTGTTTGGCGACCCCCGTGAAATGGTCGTTCGACCCCAAATGGGGTCGCGACCCACAGGTTGAGAACTGCTGTTCTAGAGTCTCAGCATCTTTTTTACATCGTGGTGACCAAAATTGGATGCAGTATTCCAAGTGGCCACTGCGATACTACATTGTGGTGTACATAATAATAATCCATTTTTTTCTTTCTCTAATCACAGCAGAGTTATTCAGCGAAACTCTTTGCCCACAAATTCAATTAGACTAAAGAAACTACTACTTCCACAAATGCTCTGGGCTTAGATAAATCCATCAACAATACAAAATCTATCAAAAACTATTAACCGTGTTAGGAGAGGATGATATAAGTGGAACAGACCTTCTCCTCTTAAGAAATATGAGGCTTCTGGATGTAGCTCCTGGGGAACGAATGAGAGAGGAGAGGCCTTTCTGTTTATTGACCTGCCTGTGGGTTTCCATGAAGCATTGTGGGGGCCACTGCTACAAGAGGAGCTGAAATTGAGGTTTTCTCAGTCTGATGCCGTGGGGTCATTCTGATGTTGCCAGGACCTTTTCTGTGTGTGCATGCATGTGTGCAAGGATATAAAACACTTCCAGATTTTATTAGCCTCCTGAACCACCTCGCTTCGCCTTTTGTCTCCTACAAGCGTCAGCCTTCTAACCTTTAATCTCCCTCTGCCCTTAGACTGCCTCACCCTGTTCGTGTCTCTTGGGACCTTGGCCTTTTCCCTCCCCACCATAATCTCTGACTAGGAAACATCCCTTGAACAGCACCCTATTCTCCAGAGTCCTTTCCTTCAGCAGCTACAAATCAGGCATAAAAACACCTGTAGGGGGAGGACATCCAATGTGGCAGTCCGAGATGGGTGGGAGAACACGACTATGTCTCTATCCCGCCAGTTTTCGGAAGAAAATGGGGGAACATTGATGGGGAACAAAGTCCAGGATTTGATCCTAGCCTCTTGAGTCCATATTCAGGGTGGTGGGCTGGACAATATAGGCACAGAGATCAGCCCAGCAATCTTTCTGGTCTTGCTCCTATCCCTCCCAAAATTTATGTCTGCTACATTGTCTGCTACAAAGAGGCTACTGTATGGGTTGGAGAGCTCATTAAAAAGGCAAGGCAGTGCGACCACCGGCTCCCTCCCCCCTCGTAAATCTGTTAGTCACGCTAAATGCTTGCAGCCTCTGTGTCACTCCCAGCTTCACATGCTTTGCACCCCTCCCAGAGCAGCTTGGCGTGAGGTTTTGATTCATAGCGCAGGGAGGCCAGAGTAAACCACTTTTGTTATATTATTCATGAGCAAAAGCACGGATCCCACAAGAGCTGTCTCTGTGCATATGGACAGTTTGGCTGGAATTTGGAGGACAAGTGGATTGGTTGGTTCCCCTCTTGATTATGTTGCTTTTGGGGGAGAGTAAAACTTGGTTGTTTATATTATTCAGTCACTCCGTTTTGATGCTGGGGATCTTTGGTGCAAATAAAGAAATCACACTGTAAACTAACGTCTTCCAGAATTATAGACTCACATTAGTTAAGTCAAAATAAAATTAACTGGACACTTGTTATAAATATTTATACAATGAGCTGTAGGTTTACATTGATAAATTCTACCAAGGTAATATTTACTACTAACATTAACAATGAATGCATATCCTTTTTAAGCCAAATAGAATAGCTTATGGTAGAACTTATTGCTTATGGCAGAGGAGGTCAGGGACCCTAAGCACAGGCCTTGCGCCATAAGCCAGAAGGGCTGGAGCAAAGAGTCCAGTCTTGCTTCTCCTAGAAATTCATTTTGAGAGTCTTAGCAAATGGAATTGCCTTTTGGTAGTCCTGCAATCACTGGGATTGCAATGTGAATAAGTGGGAACTTATGGAGAGAGGGCATAGATGATAAAACTGGAGTTGGAACATTTATGCTGAATATCACTGCATGTCTTGAACAGTCCCCATTGCCCCATCACCCTAATAGGAGCTGTGTTGCCATCTTTTTATCAAATGCAGTGTTACCCTGCAGCACAACCATCATTGGCATCATTTTAATTTCCCACAGTGCTTCAGCATGACAGTACCTCAGCAGCAGATCAAACCCTCTGAAAACCTGTAATCAAAATGAATATTAAATTCCATATTCTGAGTTGAATATTCAGTAGTAGGTCTAAACCAGTGGTTCTCAACCTATAGGTCGCGACCCTATTTGGGGTCGAACGACCGTTTTGCGGGGGTCACTGGACACCGCGGTCCGCCATTTTGGTTTTTTAAAATTTATTTTTATTTTTTTTTCGTCGTGCGTGTGCGCGTGCGCAACGGGCCAATCCGCGCATGCGTGGCGCGCGCACGACGAAAAAAATAAAAAAATAAAAAAATAAAAAAACAAAAAACAAAATGGCAGACCGTGGGTCGGGGTCGCGGCGCGCATGGGCGGCGCAAGTGGGGTCTCAACCTGAAAAAGGTTGAGAACCACTGGTCTAAACAGTATTTAATATTTCTTACCATAGTACCATTTCAATCTCGCAGCTTGACATGCTCCAATACCTTTGATTATACAATATCTATCAGGACCCCAGAAGCACACCCTTCCTGTTGCAGTGCCTCCCCTCCAGAATGAGGTCCTCCCCACAATATCTAGATGATCTCCACTCTGTTGTTCAGAAGAATGGTGAAGATCTAGCTCTTCCCTCAGGTTTTTGACAAGGGAGAGTGAAACCCTTCACTTCATTGTGCTTGCCATCTTTTATTTTTCTCTTTCTTTGGTTTTGTTTTAATTTCTTTGTTTGATTATTGTGAGCTGCTCAAAGTTGTTGGGAGTCAGCATACAAATTTAATACATTATTATGGTTGGTCGCACAGTCAGCCAGATGTTTAGATTGGATTTGGCATTTATGTCCTCCTATTGAGTCCTTCCCAAGGACATGGGATAGGCAAATGTTGTTCTTTGTGGTGTTTAGAGGCATGGTCACATGTAATTTTGTTCCTAGTAAAACTGCCTTTTGCAATTGACCGATGGTGATTTTGTTAATGCCGATGTTCAAGTGGAGCTCCAGATGTTTTGGGATTGCACCTAAGGCACCTATTATAATGGTACTTATCTTTGCTTTCTTTTGCCACAGTTGTTCTACTTCTTCGTATTTTGTGATTTTTCTCCAGTTCTTTTTCTTCTATTCTTCTTTCCTTCTTGTCAATAATTATTAAAGTTTGGCATGTTGTGTGGCAGATGTTTGCCTGTTTGAATTCGAGAGGCCCAGAGCACTTTAGTTTCTTCATTTTCTATTACCTTGTCTATTTTGTGGTCCCGCCAGTTCTTGCTTATTATTATTATTTGTATTAATTTGTGCTCCATTGTTATTATCCTATCAATATGTCACTTGCAGTTAGTAACATTTTCAGAATTGCAACTGATGCATGCACAATCCCAGTGGGGTAATGTTTAATTAAAGTGACTGTTCCGCACAAATTAAACTCTGTTTTTGATATTTGCAAATTGGTTTGACAAATTCTCTGATGCAAAAGGTGAAGTTAAAAAAATGTGTGGTTTTTTTTTAAAAGAAATCTCTGCTAATTCTTCCCCTTCCTTTTCCCGTTATTAAATTGTGCCAACAGTCCCTGGATATGCTGAAACAAGATTGGTTATTCCTCTCTAAAGAAGACAAGGAAGCTACAGGATTCATACAACAGCTGCGAGAAGGTGAATGCAGGACCCCATTCATCCTACTGCACTTTGCCCATAACCCAGGCCTGACCTGGTACTAAGAGGGATGAGGTTAGAGGAGACACCTCCTGGGATCTAAATCAATCCCCCAACTTCCCTTCTTGCCTGAATTATTGTGCCCTTTTTGTGATGGTGATGACTAAACACTGAAGGGCAGCTGACCTCAAATAAGACCACCAGATTCGCTGTTTCCACTACACCCTGATCAAAAGGTGAAAGATCAGGTCTTTAATTCCAGCATAAGTGTCCGTGATTCTCCCAGTGCACCTTATTCTCTTCTCAATAACAGTTTCATATTACATCTCCAATCTCCAGCAGAGGTGTGTTGTGTGAATGTGTGTGTGTGTGTGTAAAATTGGGGAGAAGAGAGAGTTTTGAACCAGAATAGAGGTGCTTTAAAAATAAGGCCTTATTTTCATTACTGCAGTAGTACAGGATTCTTACCGCCGTGAATTTTCCATAAATTAAGAACTCTGATTAAAATGGATGCTGTGTAGAGCTAGAGCAGTGGTGTCAACTTGCAACGTCATGTGACATGTGGCGACATATCACAACTTTCTTTCCATTGCTGGCAGTGGGCGCGGTTTTGCCATGATCCACCCAGCCCGCGGGCCAGCACTTCAACACCCCTGAGCTAGAGGAATAGAAAATGCCCAGATCTGTGGGCATCAGCTTCTAGTGAGAGAAGCATAAGACTGCAAGGAAAACTCCTTAAGATAGAAAAATACCCCACTTGTGAATGATTGTTGCTCTGAGTGCCCTTGCATTCCAACTGAGTTCAGTGTATGGCAGCTGTGCTAAAGGTGTAACACTTTAGGTCAGGGGTGTCAAACTGCCGGCCCGAGGGCCAGATGGGTCATGCCGGAACCGCGCCCCCGCCCCATTGCCGGCAATGGGGAAAAAGTCGCAATACGTTGCGACACGTCACGTGACATTATGAGTTTGTCACCCCTGCTTTAGGTATAAAACTTACTTATGGGACCGTCTGCTGCCCCATGAAACCCAGCGGCCGGTTAGGGCCCACAGAGTCGGCCTTCTCCAGGTCCCGTCAGCCAGACAGTGTCGCCTGGCGGGGCCTAGGGGAAGAGCCTTCTCTCTGCGGCCCCGGCCCTCTGGAATCAACTCCCCCCGGAGATCCGTATTGCCCCCACCCTCTCCGCCTTTCGTAAACTGCTCAAAACACATCTTTGCCGACAGGCCTGGGGCAGTTAACATCTTGCCCCTAGCCAGTGTATGTTTGTGTGCATGTTTGTTGGATGATTGGTTTTTTTAACTCAGGGGTTCTTTTTATATATGTATTTTAATGTTAGATTTCTATTTATGCTGTGAGCCGTCCTGAGTTCCTGGAATAGGGCGGCATAGAAATCCAATAAATGAAATGAAATGAAAACTCCCCATAGGGTTTGCATGTTTTGTGACCATCTATTTTGAATCCTGCCCTGGACTCTGGATTATCTTCTCTGGCTAAATTTGTACTTTGGCGTTTTTTGTATTTTCTGAATTGGAACTTTGTCTGGCTTGGCTCGATTTTTATGCAAAAAGCTCAAAGTTTTTAATCAAAGTTTACTTTGAGGCCAAGACCGAGCACAAGAAAAAGGCCCAACGCTGCAATAAATATAATGAAAGAGTTTTTAAAAATTGCAAGGAAATCCTGAAACAATTAATGGTTAGCAATTAACAGCATCAGGAAGTAACCAAGAGTGAGAGCTACTGTACTGGTAAAAATATTGTTACCCTCTTAGAGGTTTCTATAGAGTGGCCACCCCAAAGTTTCTCTTCGAATTGTATAACTTCTGCTTAGTCTTCTGCCTGCTTGTCTTGTTCTTTTGATTGCCAAGGAGAAGCTCAATCTAATGTAACTTACATTTGCCTCGATTCTGCTATAGTTAAGACAGCATATCTACCTTTTTCTGAGAGGGACATTATTCAATAGAAAGAAAGACTCCCTATTAACATTTCCTAGGAATAAATAGAAAGGAACTTATTCTGAAATAGATATGGGGACATGTACAATTTCAGATAATTAAAACCCATTTTTGCACCATGTTAGATAAGGCAGCCAAAGCAACAAAGCAACAGCCCGTAACGGCCTAGTGTAGTGAGAGCTAGGACTGATTTTTGTATGTGTATGAAGAGAAGGTGAAAGGATCTTCATTAATTTATGTATCACTCACTGCTGTGGGGCAGAGCACTCAAGTACTGGCCAGCTTGAGATTAAAAAAGAACACTAACTGACCAGCATTCTCTATCATCACCTATAGCTAGTTCAAATTAATGCAGCCATTAACAATGATTGGCTAATGTTGTTCCTTGCAAACAAACGACAATTCTTGCTGAAATAATCCGCGTTCTGCAGAAACTGAGAACAAGTAGAAAAGACATGGATTGCTGTTTTCAAAATGTGTTGTGACTAATTGGTAAATAGAAAGGCCACAACTTGGTTTATTTGTGTATTTCCCACAACATAATAGGTAGTTTTGCTGATGTACTCTGGAGGCAGCCTTCCCAAATCTGAATATTTCCAGACAGAGCAGGCTCTAACCTCAAGAATTCTTCTGGAAGGTGCAGGGCTGAAATCCAGAACCAGGCACTGTGCTAAAGATTATGACTGATCAACATCATCGATACACAATGCTCTTTGCAGATGCTATTTGGGAATAGTTTCCAGGTAATCCGCATGTGCATCGGCCCCGTTATGTACTTAGCAAAAAGTACTGCTGCTTCTGATGTGATGCATTTAGATGGCTGCCATCCTTTTTTGCTCCAAATAACCCTGAAATGGCCTACCTAGCAAAAAACCTCAGTATTTCCTCTGTGTAGGAGCTGTGAGCTCAGGTTATGAGGTTTCACTGACCTCATAGGGGCCCCCAGCTGGAAGAGGAGTGTCCAAGGATGACAAAGGGAGCTAGACAACATGACTAGTCCTGCAACCAGCCAGCCAGAGTACTAAATGTAGAATATCAGAGCTGATCTTAATCTAAGGTTATTAATCCCACCTTTCCCATCATGTTGGCACTAATGGGAGTCTTTCTCCTCTTACTGGCCACGTACACTTCATACATCAAAATGGCAATAAGTGGTCCAGCAACCACCATCTTGGGTAGCATCTCAGAGCTCCTGAACACACAAGAATGCCATGAGCTCTGTCTTCTACTTGCCATCACCCAGAAAGAGGCAGAACTATCGGAGGAGAGAGAACTCATTCCTTCTAGCCAGTGGCAAGACATCTCCCACATGGACCAATGCAAAGAAAGTCTAGGCCACTGGCTGGAGATGCAAAAGGGCTTCATCGACTGGGACCGCCTGGCTCGAGCTCTCCGGCAAATCGGGCGCCCCGATGTCTCCAGAGAGTTAAAGAAGAGCCTCAACATAAACAGGAGTTTGGAACCAAAATGGAATACAGAGGAAAATCAAACAGGAATGGCCCCAAAATCACATTTAGTGATTGAAAAAAGGGCACCCGTCCGTAGAAGTCGTCAGGGCCCCATCCAGAAGCCCAGCAAGGCTTTTCTGAAGGAGAAGAGTTGGAGTTGGAAGACTTTCTTTCAGAAGTGGCTCCCGGTTCCTTTACACCGCTTCACTCTGCAGCAGTATATTGGCCCAGCCACACGGTTGCTCCTTGCCACTTTCCTGACTGGACTGGTCCTGTGGCTCTTTTCGGTCTATTACATCATCTGCTGGAACTTGCGGCAGTGCCTCTTTGCCAACGGTGTCCATTACAATGGAACCCCAGTTCGGCAGAACATGAACTTGACTGTGATTTGGAATCATCAGTCGGAAGAAGATTCTTCGGAGGATCTGGATATCTCAGAGGACAATGAGGGTGCCGAGGAAGAGTATTAACCCAAGAGGCTTTCAGCAAAAACTGCAGGAAAGTTGATTTCATTAAATAAATTGCCATGTGAAAATTTTTTTTCGTTTGTGCCCAACTCAGTTGTTAAACCTGAGGCTTCTACAATGTGAAGCTTTCTAGAGACTTGGGATAACCATAGCCATCAGCTCCAACCAAGACAATAAGATAGGCAATATAATTTAAAACATCTGAATGGCACCATGTTTGACAGATACAGCTACAAAATCAGAGCATACGCTGAGGCTCTTCTGTGACGCAACTGCAATGTAGCGTCAAGGCAAGCAGGGTACGAGTTTTGACTGCAACACAGGGAGAGTAAGTTGTGTAATGAGAAGTATTCATTGTCAAATTTGGGGGCAGTAGACAGATACTGTCACATTCTTTATGTTTGCAGCCTAGCGTTGCTATTCACATTCTACTATTATCTTTACTTAAGAAGGGAAAAACAACAACAGTATGTGATTAGATTGCAAAAAGTATATGATTCTTTGCATATTTTTATCATCTATCTATCTATCTATCTATCTATCATCTATCTATCTATCTATCTATCTATCTATCTATCTATCTATCTATCTATCTATCTATCTATCTATCATCTATCTAATCCATCTGTCTATCTATCTATCTATCTATCTATCTATCTATCTATCTATCTATCTATCTATCTATCTATCATCTATCTAATCCATCTGTCTATCTATCTATCTATCTATCTATCTATCTATCTATCTATCTATCTATCTATCTATCTATCATCTATCTAATCCATCTGTCTATCTAATCCATCTGTCTTATATAGCTGTCCATCTCATAAGTGTCTCTATAGCCTTTAATACAGGAGCAGATGATGTCTCCAGAGAGTTGAATAATTATTCTCATTATTATTCTCATTATTATTGAATAATGAGAAATTTCAATCAAATTAGCAAAAACTCCTAAAGACTTGTAACTTTTTTAAAACTCACCTTGTCAACCAACTCTTATCACTACTCAGTTGTAAGCAGAGGGTGAAATCATAAAATGTACAATCAAAGTGATTCTAATATTAACTCATACTGGTAGACCAAAACTAGTTTCGCCACCAGAAAACCAGAGTGAAGCTTTGAGGCTTTCCCTCTTGTGTATGTGTGGTTGTGGTGTGTGGTTGTGGTGTGAGCATATCCAGACTACATTATTTTTCTGCTACGTCCCTGTCCATGACTCAAGCAGACTTAAGTCACTCTTATCTGTACCAGTATACATAGTACTTTCCTTCCTATTCTGATCCTGTCCAAGACCTTCCCTAAGATGTTTAAAAACGGTCAGTCTAGATGGCAAAAAGACCTGAAGAAGGGTTTATCACTAACAGATGAGAGTTTAATTGAACAGGTTAGAGAAAAAGGGCCCATGCATATTAAAAGAGTGTACAGTGTATTGATAGAAATTGACTCTGAAACTGTACTAGTCAAGGATTGTATGGTAAAGTGGGAACAAAATTTTGGGCAACCTATCACGATGGAAACGTGGGAGGGAATCTGGGTGAGAAATGTAAAATTTACGCAAGCGCAACATTTAAGAGAGAACTTTTATAAAATGTTCTATAGGTGGCATCTAGATCCGAAAAAACTATCATATATCTACCCTGACATCCAACCTAAATGTTGGAGATGTGATAGTATGGAGGCTACATATTTTCATGTATGGTGGACATGTAGAAAAATTAAAGCCTTCTGGAGAAAAATATGGTGGACACTCCAAACCATTTTGAAAAAGCGTATTGAATTTCTACCTCAGTTGTTTTTGTTAGGGATCATAAAAGATTGCACTACCTCAGAGACAAACTTAATCCTGAACTTGATCACAGCAGCGAGACTGCTGGTGGGACAATACTGGAAGAAGCCAGAAATACCATCTATTGAAGAATGGACTTTGAAAGTTATAAATTTGGCAGAAATGGCTAAAATATCGGCATATTTGAAGGATCGCTCAAATGAAAAATATATGTTGGACTGAAAACATTGGATAGACTACATACAAGAGAAACACCAATCAAAGAAAATGTATCTGGCTTACAGTTAAATCTTGATATACGGAGTGAAGAATGTTTACAAATTTAAATCGATTGTATTAAGTTGAATAGCAGTTAACTTGAATTTTTTCCTGGTTTACATGTACAAATATATATCTATTAATAAAAATGTTTTTAAAAAAAACGGTTAGTCTTTGTCACCTACAGCATGGCCCCCGAGGCAAGTCAAGGGACTGGAAGTGACTTGAAACAAAACTACAGTAGTCCTTGACCGACGACCACAATTGAGCCCAGAATTTCTGTTGCTAAGGGAGAAATTTGTTAAGTGAGTTTTGTCCCATTTTATGACATTTCTTGCCGCATTTGCTAAGTGAATGACTGCAACTGATAAGTTAGTAACCTGGTTGTTAAGTGAATCTGGCTTCCCCATTGACTTTGCTGGTCAGAAGTTTGTGAAACTTGGTCGCATGAACCCGGGACACTGCAACCGTCATAAATATGAACCGGTTGTCAGGCATCCGAACGTAAATCATGTGAAAATGGGGATGCTGCAACGGTCATAAGTGTGAAAATTTGCCCTAAGTCATTTTTTTCCAGTGCTGTTGTAACTTTGAACGGTCAGTAAATGAACTGTTGTAAGTCAAGGACTACCTGTATAGGATGCCGGATATGGGTCGGCCATGGGGGCAGAAAATCTCATGCCAGAACAACAACAGCAATTCAATAGAGCAGTAGGGAGAGGCCCTATGGTAGCATTTGCGCAATTCAGCTAGTTATAAATCTGTTAGTGAACAAGTGCACACATACACGGAGATACACCATCATTTCACGAAGATTTTACTGTTGTATCTTTATCAAAGAGACACTTGTTGAGATGGCTAGCTTTGCAAAATTGATTACACTAAAAAATTTAATCCAGAAAAAGCACCATCTTGGATCACATTAATCCAGATGGGCTCGTACACCAAGGATACAAAGCAGCATCCATTTAAGGGTTAAATGGCACAATGAGGCCATGATCTCAGTTAAAGGGCAGGAGATGGAGACAGATGTTGAAAATGGCCCCATCCCCACTAGTCAAACTCCACAGCTGAATCTGACATATCAACCTGGCTTACTGGGACATTTGTTTTGTTCTGTGTTATTTTTCAGAGTTTTCAGGTTCAAGAGACTGAGTTCAACAAAGCAGAGATATATCCCTTCCTCACATAGTGTTTTCCTCAGCATAATCACTTTTCCCAAAGCTGCTGAAAAGTCCACAGGAATGTAGTCTAAGATGTGATCCCCTATACACAGCTCACAACAGATTCAGGGGCAATTCAGCCAGGAGGATAATATATGCTTCCTGCAAAGAAGAATGCTATTTCTCCTATTACCTGTGTCTTTGCTTCAGTCATCCAAAGCCCTCCTTTGAAGCACCATGAATCTAAGCCGCAATAACAGGAACATAAAAACAAAAACATGGAGGCTACTGCATCACATGTCATGTGGCCTTCAAGTCCAACAACCTTCTCCTTGGAGTAGCTGGTGAAATACATTTCCCCATGGAGATCACAATGATGGCTGAAATCTAGCAGGGATGCTGATCAAATGGGATGTTGTGCATTGTGTAGCATGGGGGAAGGACGTCTGGTAGTTGCCAGATGGACAGAATCATTGGAGGAAGGCAAAGTATACTTCATTCCGCATTGTATAAAGCAAACAATGGAGGACAAGAGACATGTTACATTCATGGGGGAATTGTGCAACAGTCTGTCATCTTCCTACACTTATTGTGCTAGTGATTTTTATGTGAGTCCCATGCTTCAGAAGCAACTGCAGCTCTTGTGCATTTTCCAAGATGTAGCTGACTCTAAGAGATTTATAATCAATCACCTCCACCTTGTGGTTTGTTTGGAGAGATAGGAAGCACACTGGACAATAAAGGTAGATAGATGCCTTCATATCTTTGGACATTATTTAATATTAACGGCTTTTTAACCTATTCAAAATCTGTTTGGTGTAATATTAGCACTGCAGGTTTTTAATTAGTTTGTTTGTTTTATATGCCATCTATCTGACTATCCAAAGATATTGCTCCATTCTTGTGGCATTTCACAAACTACAGTATAGTTCTTCGCCAGTACCACATCAATCCTGACAATTACTTTGTTGTCATAATGGTGATTATCAACTTCAACAGTCTTTCTTGCCTTCATAACTTTCAGCTAAATCGCAGGAGGAAATACCTTTCATGCAATGAGGGAGAGACTAACAACAAAGGGAAACAATGGTGGCAGCATCCTTACTGATTACCCACATTAAAAGCAGCTTAGAAATACCTTCAAAAGAAATCCTAAAACACCTTGGAAAAAAGTGGGATGAGATCTCATGTACAGGAAGAAAACTTTCTAGTTTTTCAACAGGCATCCTTGGTGTATACAGGCATCCTCCTATGTTTCTTTTTTACAACAGCATGTTGGTTTGCAAGATAGCCTTTAAATTAGAGATCCTAATATAAAATAATCTAAACATGCTTGGAAGGCTTTGGTTGTGCTTGTAGCAAATATGCCTCAGCTAACTTTGTCCTTTGTCCTTATCGTGTGTGTGTGTGTGTGTGTGTGTGTGTGTGTGTGTGTGCATACTCTATAGTGGTATATAAACTATGTGGCAGTTTTAATTGATCAAAGCCATAATGGGCAATGGCAATCAATACCCATAGGTCCATCAGGTAACGGCTATGACACATGGAGGACTGTGATTTGGAAAGTAAGATGAGTAAATTATAAATAAGCACATATAAATTACTATAGGAAATTAATAAAATTAATGCCATATGCCTGTGAAATAAAATGAAAAGGAACAAAAGGAAGGGAAAGATGTAATACAATAGATCTGAAGGATCTGATCTTGTGGCATGGGGTTTATAAACATGTGCAAATATTTTATTTATTTATTAACACACACACATACCTCAAATAAGTGAAGGTATAATGAAAGGGTTAAAATTTGTGTTAGTAAGTTTGACTTTGGACTCTGTGATATTTACGGACGAATAGGGAAATAGAATAATAATAATAATAAAGTTGGAAGGGACCTTGGAGGTCATCTAGTCAAACCCCCTGCTCAGGCAGGAAACCCTATACCAGCGGTTCTCAATCTTTTCCGGGGCTCGACCCCGGACCGCATCGTGCATGCACGGTGCGACGGGGCACATCGCGCATGCGCGGTGTGATGGGGCGCATCGTGCATGTGCGGCGCAGTGCATCGCGCATGCGTGGCGCAATGGGGTGCAACGCGCATGCACAGTGCAATGGGGTGCATTGCAATAGGGAAAAAAATGGCCGACCAAAAAAAAATGGCCGACCAAAATTAAAAAAAATGGCGGGCCCACACCGCCCATGCGTGGCATGACGGGGCGCATCGCGCATGTGCGGTGCGACAGCCCGCATCGCAATAGGGAAAAAAAATGGCGGGCCAAAAAAAATGGCTGACCAAAATAAAAAAAATGGCAGGCCCGCACCGCGCATGCGCGGCGTTACGGGGCGCATCGCGCATGCGCGGCGCGACGGCCCGCATCGCAATAGGGAAAAAAATGGCCGACCAAAAAAAAATGGCCGACCCCCCCCAAAATGGCGCTGCGGTGCTTGGCGACCCCCGTGAAATGGTCGTTCGACCCCAAATGGGGTCGCGACCCACAGGTTGAGAACCGCTGCCCTATACCATTTCAGACAAATGGCTGAATCTGTAGGCTGCTTGTTATTGCCTGTTATGCTCCAGTGAATGGTCATAATAAAAGAAACTTAGTCCTTGACTTACAACCACAATTGAGTCCAAATTTATGTTGTTGAGTGAGAAATTTGTTAAGTGAGTTTTGTTCCATTTTACGACTTTTTTGCTACAATTGTTAAGTGAATCACTGCAGTTGTTAAATTAGTAACACCGTTGTTAAGCAAATCTGGCTTCCCCATTGACATTTCTCGTTAGAGGGTCGCAAATGGTGATCACATGATCCCAGGACACAGCAACCGTCATAAATATGAACCAATTATCAAGCATCCAAATGTAAATCACATGACCCTGGGGATGTTGCAATGGTCATAAGTGTGAAAAACGGTCACAAGTCACTTTTTTTCAGTGCCATTGTGACTTCAAACGATCACTAAATGAACTGTTGTAAGTCGAGGACCACCTGTAATGTTCTCAATGAATGCATCCAGGAGAAGTAATTATTCTACTAGGTGACATGAATAGATCGATAGGAATGACCTGAGTTGGTATAGAAAACGTTACTGGGCTATTTGGTGACTCCAGAATAAATAAGAATGAGGACTGGTGAGTATTTGCTTTTAAAAAACTGCTTAGTCCAAAAATAAAGATGAGTTTAGTTCAAATCCATGCTTTAAATTATGCACATAATACAGTGCCAAACATACATTTATGACCGTGATTCAATTGTTTCTCTACGATGAAAGATCGAAAGATTTGTGAAGGATATCAGGGTGATGATGATAGTTCTGAATGGGGCAGGGGTTTCTTTTTTTAATAGTGTCAGGACTTGCATCTGGGAAGAGAAAGAAAGAAATGAGGAAAACAAGAATGAAAGAAAAATCAATGAATGCAGGACAAGAAGATGTATGAAAAAGTATTAGAAGATAGTTTTCCAACAGAATGAATGGGAAATGGCTACAAGGGGGAAAAGGCTGCAGAAACTGGCATAGAACAAAAAGTATCTTACAAAGAGCCATAAAATTTCGTGGTGAAGTATGAAAAAAAGAGGGTTGTGTAGAGAAGAAAACAAAATGTCTGTAAGAGAATAAGGAAATGCTGACAAAAGGATGAGGTAAAAATTTTATAAATAATTAAAAGCAAGGTGAATGCTGTAAGGACGGGTTACTATAGAAAAGTGTACGATAAAACACGAAGATATAAACACAAGAGTGAATGGGTATTGGATGCATGTAGACTGGTGCAAAAGGAGTGACCTCTATGGGGAAAAAAAGTATATTGAAGTAGTTTGCTCATAGAAGGAGAGTGAATGAGGAACAAATGACAAACAAAGATAGGAAGGAAGAATGAGCTGTGGTGGTGCAGTGGTTAGAATGCAGCTATTTTCCTGGGCTCCAAGATCACCTCGGATGGGGACTGCAGCCAAGAAATTAAAAGACGTTTGCTCCTGGGGAGGAAAGCTATGGCAAATCTAGACAGCATACTAAAAAGCAAAGACATCACCCTGCCAACAAAAGTGTGTATAGTCAAGGCCATGGTTTTCCCAGTTGCAATGTATGGCTGTGAAAGCTGGACCATAAGAAAGGCTGATCGACAAAAAATTGAGGCCTTTGAACTATGGTGCTGGAGAAGACTCCTGCGAGTCCCCTGGACTGCAAGGTGATCAAACGGGTCAGTCCTAGAGGAAATCAACCCTGACTGCTCTTTAGAAGGCCAGATCCTGAAGTTGAAACTCAAATATTTTGACCACCTAATGAGAAGGAAGGACTCACTGGAGAACGGCCTAATGCTGGGAAAGATTGAGGGCAAGAGAAGAAGGGGACGACAGAGAATGAGGTGGCTGGATGGAGTCACTGAAGCAGTAGGCGTGAACTTAAACGGACTCCAGAAGATGGTAGAGGACAGGAAGGCCTGGAGGAACGTTGTCCATGGGGTCGCGATGGGTCCGACACGACTTTGCAATTAACAACATCAAATTGCAGGCTAATTCTGCTCACTGCCAGCAGTTCCATCCCGACAGGCTCAAGGCTAACTCAGCCTTCCATCCTTCCGAGGCTGTTAAAATGAGGACCCGGATTGTTGGGGGCAATAGGCTGACCTTGTAAAACGTTTAGAGAGGGCTGTAAAGCACTGTGAAGCGGTATATGAGTCTAAGTGCCATTGCTATAAGAATAGAAAAAGATAGAGAAAGTAACAATCAAATAGTGTTGATGAGAACCTGAAAAAGGAGAGGAGAACAGAAGTCAATTTAAGTAGGGGATATATATAGTATATATATATGATATATGTATGCCTGTTTGCAAGGACAAAAAGTATGAACTGATCTGGTATAAATTTGTTTTTCAGAGCCAGTTTGGTGTTGTAATTAAAGGCACTGGGCTAGTAACTGGGGGATCATGGATTCAAGCCCCATCTCAGACACAAAGCCAGCTGAGTGACTTTGGCCCCGTCCTTCTCTTTTAGCCCTAGGAAGCAGGCGATAGCAAGCCACTTCTGAAAAATCCTGGCCAAGAAAACTGCAGGAACTATTCCAGGCAGTCAGAAAGAGCCAAGACTACGTTCAAAGCTCAAGACAATAATAATACACTAGTTTTAGTTAAGTTTTCATTTCATTTTCTTATCTCGTGCTTTTAATTTCTTTGGCTTACTATCTCTTACTTCTTTTCTATACAGCGGATAAAATTGCTTGCGCTGTAAGCACATAATGTGGTGGATATATATGTATGTATGCGTGCGTACAGATTTCTGCACAATATTATTATTAACCTTGCAATCAGTAACTACTGATCTTATTATGTATGCTGGTTTAGTCTCACAGTATGGCAACGAATCCCAGTCAGCTGCTCAATTGGATTACAGCCCCATCATTCCCCGATTAAGAAATGCTATTCTATGTCACAGTAGGAAAACTTACAGAAAAGTTTGTATATTTATGAAGGGGGATTACTGATATAGAAGGAACCAGAAGAGGGAGCTGTGAGCAAAGAATAAATCAGAACTAGAAGAATGTGAAACTTACGGCAATTCTGCGTGTATTTATTTATTTGTCTTTCTTTGCATTTTTCCACACATAAATGTTAACATGAGCTTCTAGACCCTGGGTTTATTTAGCAATAATGCAATATTATTTAGCAATAATAGCCATCAAGCATGTTGAAACATATGAAACGCTCTCTTACATATTAATAACAATATCTTTAGAGTATGGGATCTCTAATAAAACAGCTCCGGCCATACTCAAGTAGTCCCAGAGACAATAAGGCAGTGATGGTGAACCTTTCAGAGACTGAGTGCCCAAACTGCAACCCAAAACACAAAGTGCCAGGGCAGCATCAGTATTGTGGTGCCCTCAGGGGGGGCGTGGGGGCATGGCCCACTGGGTGGGCATGGCTGCAGTGGTCACAGCAGACTGGGTGAGAGTGGCCGGGGCCAGGGCAACGGAGACCAGTCCCTCACATCTCTGGGGCATCCCTGGAGGCCAACGCCGCTTGCTCGTTCACTTCCTGCCCTGTCGCTTCCAAATACCACGTGCTCGCTACTCTGGTGAACTCTGCTGGGGCAACGGCGTGCGTGCCCACAGAGAGGGCTCTGAGTGCCACCTCTGGCACGCATGCCATAAGTTCGCCACCACTGCCATAAGGACTTCAGAAATATGTACACAAGCAGGCGCATAGACATACAACATGCACACAAACATTCAAGAAACCCAAAACAATTCAATGGAGATTGAACTCACAGGAGACACAAAATTCTGCCTGCCTCAGTTCAATGGAGGAAGCGAGAAGGAATGAGCAGGAAATGGTGAAGAAGTGAACACCGTATCTTAGATAAAGGCATGAGTATAACCCCGGGCAGGGGTCCTCCTTGGCCAGATTTACATGCCCGATCTAAAGATAAACGTTGGCGGTTCATAGATATTACAGAACTGTATGTGTGCACTAAGAGAGAAGGAAAGGGAGAAATTGCTGTGCCTAGCCTTTGGTCTACAAAGATTTCAGAAGCAACGTAAACCTCTTTGAGCCTATAAGAAAGAGATTATAAAGCACAGCTCTCTGAGCTAGCGCTCATAAGCAACACCTTGCTTCAAAACCACTCCTTCCAAAAAGAAAATTAGCTAACAGCACATGGATGGCAGGCCTCACTCTTCCCTCTAAATTCCTCCACAGAAAACTAGCTTTGCATGGAAGGGCCGTTATCAACACATTGCTTTCTTAACAAGGGTATATAATATTGGATCTGGAAATGTTTTCCTCCAGTCACAGATTATATAACTAAAGGGAAGCATTAAGGGAAAAGAAACATCAAGCTCTCTTTGAACCCACAGCAGCTTTACAGTGAATTTCTTAGGGTTTATATCAGGGGTCCTCAACCTTGGCGACTTTAAGACTTGTGTTTATTTATTAATTCTATATCAGCTATATATCAGAAACAAACAGGACAGATTATAGTGAATGGACAATTAACAGATTCATTTAATATAGAAAAGGGTACTAGGCAGGGTTGTCCCTTATCCCCTTTATTGTTTGTTTTAACCTTAGAGGTACTATTGAATAGGATTAGAGCATCAGAGGAATTAAGGGGGGTACAAATTAGACAACATGATTATAGATTATGTGCCTTTGCAGACGATTTACTTGTGACGCTAACTCAGCCAATACAATCGGTTCAGAGTTTGATGGAAATTATTCAAAATTATGGAAAAGTTTCAGGTTTTAAACTAAATTTATCCAAGACAAAGATGTTGGTTAAAAATCTTGATAACAAATTAAAACAAGATTTGGAAAGAATAACGGGATGCGAGATAGTTAAAAAAGTTAAATATTTAGGAATTTATATAGAAGCTTCAAATGGTAAATTATATAAGAATAATTATGAACTTTTATGGTGTAAAGTACAAAAAGAATTGGAGAATTGGAAAAAATTACAATTATCCATGTTGGGCAGAATAGCCGCTATTAAAATGAATGTATTGCCGAAATTTTTATTTTTATTTCAAATGTTACCAATACTTAAAAAGGATGGAAATCTCGATGAATGGCAGAAAGGTATAAACAAATTCATTTGGGATGGCAAGAAACCAAGGGTTAAATTTAAAATTATTCAAGACACAAGAGAGAGAGGTGGTTTGAAAGTGCCTAATTTTAAATTATATTATTATGCAGCAGTTCTAGTGGTTATAAGTGATTGGATTAACTTAACAAATGAAAGAATATTAAATATAGAAGGATATGGGTTAGTATATGGGTTCCACGCGTATTTAGTTTATGACAAAAAATTGGATAGGAGTTTTAAAGAACATATAATAAGAAACTCTGTCTTGCGAGTCTGGAAAAAGTATTATTATAAGTTAAATGGTAAAATTCCTTTATGGACAGTTCCCAGACACGCAATACAGAGTATAGGTATACAACAAATTCAAGACGTGGTGCCCTATGATAAACTTTTAAATAAAGAAGGGAATAGCATAGAACTGAAATCATTAGATAAATTAAGGGAGGAAGGTATAGCTCATAATTGGTTTTATCATGCACAACTTCAAGCCAGATGGCAAAAAGATGTCAAGATGGGTTTTTCTTT
Source organism: Bothrops alternatus (assembly GCA_034064705.1). Lineage (NCBI taxonomy): Eukaryota > Metazoa > Chordata > Lepidosauria > Squamata > Viperidae > Bothrops > Bothrops alternatus. The sequence goes on along the minus strand of JARGCV010000020.1, from coordinate 495,575 downwards.
AAAGGATGATGAAAAATTAATTATACAAATTAGAGATCAAAGAAAGATGCATATTAAAAGAATATATGATGCTTTAATTGAAATTGATTCTGGAACTGAATTAATTAAAGACTGTATGATTAAATGGGAAGGTAACCTCGGCCACCCAATTATGATGGAAACTTGGAAAAGAATATGGGTGAAAAATGTTAAATTTACACAAGCTCAGCATCTAAGAGAAAATTTTTATAAAATGTTTTACAGATGGCATTTAGATCCCAAAAAATTATCGTCTATGTATCCAAATTTGCAACCCAAATGTTGGCGATGTGACTCTATGGATGCTACTTACTTTCACATTTGGTGGTCTTGCAAAAAAATTAAGGCTTTTTGGATAAAAATATGGTGGATTCTTCAAAATATTTTGAAAAAGCGTATTGAGTTTGTACCACAGTTGTTTTTGTTGGGTATTACAAAGGATTGTTCCACCACAGAGACTAAGTTGATTTTGAACTTGATTACTGCTGCAAGACTGTTGGTGGGACAATATTGGAAGTCATCTGAAATACCATCTATTGAAGAATGGACATTAAAAGTTACCCATCTTGTGGAGATGGCTAAGATTTCGGCATACCTGAAGAACCACTCAAATGAAACGTTTTTGATGGACTGGAAGAAATGGATTGATTATATGCAAAAGAAATATCAGTTGAAAGAATTAGATTTGATATATAGTTAAATAGTTTAATATAGTAGTTTAGTGAGGTTTCTTGTGTTTTTACCCTGTATTCATTCTGGGAAGTCGGGGGGGGGAGGGGGGAGGGAGATAATATATGTTAGCTTATGTTTCTCAACTGTAGTTGGGGACTTAGGGATTAGATAATTTTTGTAGGATGCTCGGTAGAATTGTAGCTAGTGTTTTGGATGGCGAGGAGGAGGAGCGAAAATACAAGAGGAGTGGGCTGGTGGAGGGTGTTCTGGAGGGGGGTTCCGAGCAGTTCTTTGTATTGTTTATTTTTATTATGTAATTTGTTTGTTTTCAGTTGAGTTAATAGGTTACTATGTTATAATTGTTAAAAGTTTTTTATAAAAAATTTTAATAAAAAAATTATTAAAAAAAAAAAAAAAAAAAAAAAAAGACTTGTGCACTTCAACTCTTTGCTTTGCTGGCTGAGGAATTCTGGGAGTTGAAGTCCACAAGTCTTAAAGTCGCCAAGGCTGAGGACCCCTGGTTTATATGACTGCAGACTTAACAAGTTAAAGGCTTTTCCTTTTTTTTTCTCTTATTTTCTTTTCATCTACTTGATTAATATTACCAAGTACCATTTCATCCTTTCTATCTGTGTCTGTCTCTCTTCCTTCAACAGGACAGACAAAAAGCAAAGGAAGTATAATTATCCTAATATCACGGATTTGCTAAATTGTAACCGAAGCAACAAAGGCTGGTAACCTGTGTTGGGATTCACATGCTGTTGAACAGTATTTGGGCATATTGTGTGTAAATGGTGGGAGGCCCATCTGGAACTAAGAAGGACACATTGAAATTAACTAGACGTTTTGGAAGCTTTGGTTAAAAAGATGAAATAAGTTTACTCTTCCTGTTCCTATAACACTTGCAATAAAATAAGGCGATGGCAAGCTGTCTCACATGATTACACATGGCTTCCTTGAAAGACGTTTATTAAACCAGCCTTGTAACAAGGCAGATGGAAAAATATAAAGCCAGCTCCAAACATGTTTTCTGATCCCTCCAGAGTGCAGATAATCCTCACTTAATAACCACAGGTGGCACCAGCAAATCCATTGTTAGCATCACATGTCTGTGATGGGCTTACAGCAGGGCTCTTCAAACTTGGCCCTTTTATGACTTGTGGACTTCAACTCCCAGAATTCCTCAGCCAGGCACGCTGGCTGAAGAATTCTGGGAACTGAAGTCCACGAGTCATAAAAGGGCCGAGTCTGAAGATCTCTGGCTTACAACCTCATATCCACCATTGTTGTTAAGCAAGTCACCTGCAGCTGTTAATATCAATTATACTGGGGAGATAATCTTGGTCCCTTACCTCTTGCACATTAACCAGTTGGGCAAACTAGCCAGTCTTCTACTTATTGCTCTATCGGGACCCCAAAATCCAGGAGGACCCCCAAATTGTGGACCAGCTCCTGCAGTGGGAGGGTGATTCTATTCAAAGACCAAGTTGGAATTAGATTCAAGTCAGATTAAGCAGATCGGCAACAAACAGCAATTTTGTCTTGCAAGGATTTAATCTGAGCTTGTTTAAACCCAGGCATGTTAAACATGCGGCCCGCGGATGGGATGTGGCCCGTGCAGGCCACGCCCACTCCAGCCCCACAAAGGGAAAGAAAATCCCAATACTTCATGATACGGCGTACGATGCAATCGGGCTTTACACCCTTGTTTTAACCCATCCTGGTCTTTACAGACTTGAGGTAGCAAGCCAGGACTTTTCTGGCATTCCACTCCAGCCCAAAGTAGCAAACTAGACTTGGGTATCATTAGTGAATTGATACTCACAGCTAACCTTCATTAGGCGCATCACATAGATGTTACATATCATAGAGCAGAGGTCCCCAACCTATGGGCCGCAGCCCACTACCAGGCCATGGCCTCTTGTGAGTGGCTGGCCAGTGCATGTGCGCATGTGCATGCACTGACCCCCTGTCCTTGCGCCAGTGCTAGGAGAGCCTCTTGCTGGCGCGCTGGTGCTAAGAGAGCCTCTCACCGGTGCTAGGCAAGCCACAAACCATGCGCCAGCGCTAGCAGCCCCATTTGCGGAGTACACATACTCACAGCCCCGTTTGTGCACACATGCACGCAGCCACATTTGTGCGTGTGCGCATGCGCACATAAAGGTGCCTGTCCTTCTCTTTCCCACCGGGCCACCAACTCAGAAAGATTGGCAAACCCTGTCATAGAGAGATAGAAGAAGATTTGTGAATCTGACACTGGAGGAACCATGGGTGTAACATTTCTTCCTTCACACACTCCAACTGCCCCCCCCCCAACTTGGTGGTAATATAGTGCTTCAAAGCCCAATTCTTTGCAGGTGTTCAGTAGGATACCCTGGTCTATGATTTCAAAGGCTACTGAAATTTCTAATAGGGCTAGGAGCAATCATCCATCCAGGTCCTGTCAAAAATCATCAAACAGTTTTCAAACAATGTTGTTTCCATCCCATGCCCTGACTGCAGCAGATCTAGAAAATCTCTTCCCTCTATGATCTTCTGCAGCTGGAATCCAACCGGCACCTTCAAAATCTCCCCTGAAAAAGAAAGATTGAAGAATAGCCAATCGTTGCCTAAGGAGCCAGACTGAGAGAAGGCTTCTTCAGGAAAAGGCATACCACAAACCTATTTAGGAGAATGGACAGCAGCCCCCCAAGAAGCATTAACCACCTCAAATCTAGTCACACATGCCCAGTTTGGCTATACCAATATGTCAGATGTGACATGGATCAAATGCACAAATGGTGAAATTGATACTGCAGAGGGCCCTATCCACAACCTCAATTTTCCCAAACTTAAAAGATCCAAGATAATATTTCAAAACAGTACCCTGGTCCGCTCTAGTGGAAATCTCCAAGTGGAGACAAATTCGGAACAAATGCAAGGGATTTTATCTCTAAACATGTCATAGCAACCTGCAGGAGGAGCTTCATTTCCACTTTTCCAGAAGAGGAAGTAACATAAGCTACCCTGAACATTGCTGCTGGATGTGATTCTGTAGGAGCAAGAAGAGTGGAGATGTGAGAGCACTTTGCCACCGTTATATCTATCATATCTTCTGAACATGGATACACAACCATCATCAGTCTGGTTCATCCTTTGTTTTTATTCCACTGTCATTCAAGGCCTTACAAATTTCATCTGTGATATGATGAGGAATGCTATGATAGCGGTGCTTCAATATCTAAGGGGCTGCCACAAAGAAGATTGGGGGTCAACCTGTTTTCCAAAGCACCTGAAGGCAGGACAAGAAGCAATAGATGGAAATAATCAAGGAGAGAAGCAAACCTGGAACAAAGGAGAAACTTCCTGACAGCGAGAACAATCAACAAGTGGAACGGGTTGCCTTCAAAACTTGTGGGTGCTCTAACACTGGAGGTGTTTAAGAAGAGATTGGACAATCATTTGCCCAGAGTGGTACAGGGTTTACTGCTTGAGCAGGGGGTTGGACTAGAAGACCTCCAAGGTTCCTTCCAAATCTGTTATTCTGTTATCTTCTGCAGCAACTCAATAACTGAACTGGCTGAGATCTACAAGGGAAAAGAGACAGCTTGGGAACAGTCTTCCCCATTGTTGTTGTTGTCCCCACATTCCAAATATCAGCAAAATATACAGCAGAGTTTTTTGCAAGACTGAAATCCTGAATACATATACATATAATCTACATGCATGTATGTATGTATGTATGTATGTATGTATGTATGTATGTATGTATGTAGAGCTTTTTTGTCATAGAATGCCCAGAACAGAGTTCAGGCACCTTTTTTGGATGGAACCTTGTAGGGTAGGCAGGGCGGGTTGTATGATGTGTGTGAGTTCCGGCACTTTTTTTTTTTTTTACAAAAAAAGCACTGTGTGTATATGTGTGTATGTGTGTGTATGTGTATGTGTATGTATGTATGTATGTATTTGTTTTCTGAGGTTTTCGCGGGTGTTTGTATGTAGGTCTTTGGCTATTCGGGTTTTCTCCCGCGTAAAATTAGAAGTGTCTTGGCGGCGTTTCGACGAAGTCCCATTTGTCATCTTCAGGCTGGTGCTTTCAGCTTCGCGCTTCTAGGAGCAGTGTGTGATCGTAGCTGTTTCTTCTCTTTAACTGCCAGTGGGGGTATGAACTGATTGGGTGGGAGCCTGGCTGTGTTCTGATCGGGTGGAGGTGTGTTCTGATTGGTTAGGGGCTTGGCTGTGCTCTGATTGGATGGGGGGTTGGCTGTGCTCTGATACATGAAGCAAACTGACACCCACCATGAAGATGAGGCACGACCACGAACGCGAAGCCAAACAACGGGAGAAAACCCGAATAACCAAAGACCTATATATATATTTGTTTTCTGAGGTTTTCGTGGGTGTTTGTATGCAGGTCTTTGGTTATTCGGGTTTTCTCCCGCGTAAAATTGGAAATGTCTTGGCGATGTTTCGACAAAGTCCCATTCATCATCTTCAGGCTGGTGTTTTCTGCTTCGTGCTTCTAGGAACAATATGTGATCGTAGCTATTTCTTTCTTTTAACTGCCAGTGGGGGTATGAACTGATTGGGTGGGAGCTTGGCTGTGTTCTGATTGGGTGGAGGTGTGTTCTGATTGGTTAGGGCCTTGGCTGTGCTCTAATTGGATGGGGGGTTGGCTGTGCTCTGATTGGCTGAGGGAGCGTTCTGTTTGGGTGGGGGCTTTGTTGTGCTCAGGTTAGTCTGAGTTGCAGGGGGATTTGAGATGGTGAGCTGCGTTGCTGTTGTTTGGCTTCGCGTTCGTGGTCGTGCCTCATCTTCATGGTGGGTGTCAGTTTGCTTCATGTATGGATTGGAGGGGTTTAAAGTGGCTAATGATGCAGCTGTGGTCTGCTTCTGGTTTGTGGTCGTGCCTCATCATCGGTGTGGGTTTGGGTTTGCTTTTTGCGTGGATGTGTGGTGATGACATCCTGTGTGGTTTTTGTGAGTGTGGGTCTTGTGTCATTCTTTGTGTTAGGGACTCGTTTGTCAATAAGGACGGGTTTCCAAATGGCTGGTAGGCAGGAGGTATCATCTTGTTTATTCATGCTGTGTGGGTGTTTTTCTATCTCGATGGCTTCTCTGATTATTCTGTTATTAAAGTGTTCAGTTTTGGCAATAGTTCTGGTCTTTTTAAAGTCAATTTCATGTCCTGTGGCTTTAAGGTGTTGGAGCAGGGAAGAAGTTTGTTCCTCTTTTTTGACTGAGTTCTTGTGTTCTTCAATGCGTGCACTTATTCTTCTGTTGGTTTGTCTGATGTATGTGGTGGGGCAAGCGGTGCATGGGATTTTATATACTCCTTGATTTTCTAACTCAGTTTTGTCTTTGGGGTTTCTTAGGATGTTGGATATTTTTCTCTCTGTGCAGAATGTTGTCTTGATGTTGTGTTTGTGGAGGATCTTGCTGATTCTGTCTGTGGTGCCTTTTATGTATGGGAGGAGGGCTTTGCCGTTTTCTTGTTCTCTGTCTTGGATTTTAGTGGGGGCTTCTTTTTGGATTAGGTTGGTAATCTTATTTTTTTGGAATCCGTTGGACATTAGTGAGAGTGTGTAGTTCGGTTTATAGGTGTTGTTCATCAGCTAAGCGTTTTGTTCTGGAGATGAGTGTCTTGGCTATGGAGTTGATCTGTGCTGGGTGGTGGTGTGAGAGTGCGTGCAGATAGCAGTTTGTGTGTGTTTCCTTCTGGTAGATGATGTGTCCTAGGGAGCCATTGGATTTCTTGTAGACTAAGACATCCAGGAAGGGAAGTTGGTTATTAGCTTCTGTTTCCATGGTGAACTGTATTTTGGGGTGTAGGCTGTTGAGGTGTGTGAGGAAGTTGTCCAATTCTTTCTCATGTGGCCAGATTATGAAGGTGTCATCTACGTATCTGAGCCAGAGTTTGGGTTTGTGATCAGATTTTTCTAGAGCTTGGGTTTCAAAGTGTTCCATGTAGAGGTTTGCAATGATGGGTGAGAGGGGTGATCCCATGGGTGCTCCATATATATATATATATATATATATATATATATACAATTCAAGCAGTTGATTTTGTTTCTTAGCATTGGTTTGCATGGGCAAAGGAGAATTTATACTTAATGGCTAATAGAACATAAGCCATTTTATTCCTCTTCATCCAATGACTTCTCTTCTCCAAGACAGAACAACTTCCTGCTGCTTGTCACAGCAAGGAATGAGCACACAAAGATTGGTGGCTAAAATTAACCCCGGAGTTAAATACTTCAAATCCTGCTCAGAGCCATTTTAAGCAATGCCACAAATTAAGACATCTTCCGTAGCTAAGCCTAGGGCAACGGGCAAGCTGTCACAGCTTGGGAGGTTAAATCCCCAAGGCCGAAGCTTTCATCCTTTGAAGTGACCAGAAACAGTGTCAGAAAATTTCCACGTGTCCTAGCATCGACAGATATGCCATGTCATGCTGCAATGGAAGTCAGAGGAGGCAGCACAACAGCCACTAATGGAGTGTTTCTGGGAAAATCTTGATTAAGTGAAACAAGGGCAGCCGTAAAGGACATCTTTTAAGACAGGCTAAGATACTTGATCTCTCCAAAAAAAGCTGAAGGTATTTTCATCAGATATCACCTTCAATTAATGAGACAAGTTTGGACATTCTGGCAATCTTTGATCCCACTAGTTCTCCAATCCTCACTTTGAATTACCCAACAATGGAGCAGCCATATCATCTTCAGGTATATATTTTTATTTCCATATAAACAAGGCCATTAAGAGGAATCTTATTTAATACAAAACATGCCAAGTAATTTAGAAAATGTCTGTTTTTTATGTTGTATTTTCTACCCAGGATAGGGTATGTTTCTGTGATGTTTTGATAATACCACATTTTATAAATTGTCTATTTGCTGGGGGGGGTTACTTTGTGTTACTGTTTTTATGATGATATAACCTTTCTTATGTTATTAGTGGAGGGAACTTCACTTGTTAACTTGTTAACAGACAAATATATTCCCCTCCCTGTAATCGTGATTAGAATGTGATTTGGGACTACATACTCTTTTTGAGATGCAAGAATAGGAAAAACCAGTAGATGGAAGCAAAAAGTTTTCTGTATCTCTATGCTGCCATCTAGAGGTCATTTGGATTTTTGCAATCTTGATCTGATACCTCTAGTGCAGCGGTTCTCAACCTGTGGGTCGCGACCCCATTTGGGGTCGAACGGCCATTTCACGGGGGTCGCCAAACAATGCAGTCCGCCATTTTCCCCCCCTTTTCCCCTCGGCCGGCGCAGGGGGCAGCACCGTGCATGCGCGGGGTAGCACCGCGCATGCGCGATGCGGGCCGTTGTGCTGCGCATGCGCGATGCGGGCCGTCGCGCCGCGCATGCGCGATGCGGGCCGTCACACCATGCCGCGCATGCACGATGCAGGCCGTCGCACCGCACATGTGCGGCGCAGGTCGGGGTCGCGGCCTGAAAAAGGTTGAGAACCGCTGGTCTAGTGTATTGTATTGTTCTCACAACAGAAAGGAAATGGATTTAACTACAAAAGGAAGGAGCTGCTTAGCAGACTATTATGTTTCAACTGCACAATAAGATAAGGCTGTAAATGTATGTGTGTGCGCATGTACATATATGTATGTGTGCAGTTTATAGTGTTTGCCTGGTTCATATGATTTTTAAGGGTTTTCTGCTATTTTTGGATTTAAAACCAGATGCGTTCTAACTCCCATTTTGCAGTTCATTAAAAGTTGTTGAATATGTATGGTTTATTTTATGGTGACTTAGAAAAATCCATATCGGGACAGCCAGGACTTTCTTATTAAACAGAACTTCAAAGCAGGAAGTTGCAACCAAGATTTACACTAGGCATTGTAACATTTGCGACAGAGAAATAATAAAGAGAAGTGCATACCAGGACTGCAGGAAACAAATTGATATTTCAAAATTAGATTAAATAGTTTATCAATGAGCTTGAAAACAATTCTTCCATTAAATCTAATTGATCTATGTGGCTCTGGTTCTTGAAAATAGTTTTATGATGACAAAACTATATCTGGGAATCTGCTAAATAGGACTTTGGCTTATGAATTTTAACAGTAAATATTATGGAATGATACTAACCCAGGCCCATCCTGTTTGGGATATAAAAATCCATGTGATCATGTGATGACAAGAAATTATTAAACTCTCAACAGCCTCTAAGTCTTTATTACCATCTCTAGTGTTATGGGGAGGGGGGTATCTTGCTGTCCAGAACATGGGTCTAACTCAGAGGTAGGGAATCTTGGCTCCTTTATGACTCGTGGACTTCAACTCCCAGAATTCCTGAGCCAGCCTAGCTGGCTCAGGAATTCTGGGAGTTGAAGTCCACCAGTCAAAAGAGCCAAGGTTGCCTACTCCTGGTCTAACTAAACTGTTGTGGAAAGATTGGAAAAAAACCCAATGGGCAGGTCTGTTGTGTAGCTGATATGCTAAATGCAACCCTATATATATGCCCTCTGAGAAGTAAAATGAATTCAATAACTACCACATAACTGGTTTTCTATGTAGCAAATATAACTCTTCTTATGAGCATCTACCCGATAAAAACCAGTGAACGCTATTAGTCTTTATCCTTATTGTAAAAAAATAAGAGGGATAGAATAGAGAGAGAGAAGTTAATATTTCATATTTTAATCCTTCGAGTGAATAGCATGTTCAGTGCCAAAGAATATATCAGTAGTATATTTGATACCGCCAAGCTGCATGTGAAACAGGATTTCATTACTAGAACTTCTGACATCTTTACCAAAAATAATTCAGCAGTCCAAGGTGTTTCAGTCAAGAAAGGAAAAGCACACAGCCCCAAAGCTTACCTATTTAATTTTCATCTAGGCCAGGGATGTCAAACTGCCGGCCCATGGGCCGGATGCGTCATGCCAAAACCACGCCAACTCCATTGTCGGCAAAGGAAAAAAAGTCACGATACGTTGCGACACGTCACGTGACGTTGCGAGTTTGACACCCCTGATCTAGGCCAGCACCATAACTGTACATCTGTATCTCTGGATTATTTTACCAGTAGGGTGAGAAGGACTTTCTTCTGAAATATTGTTACAAAAACATCTGGAAATCTTAGGAAGGAGAGAATTTTGCAGGACCCACATTCAGGTTTGGGACAAGGGAAAACCTAGAAATATCAGGGCCAATATATTTTATGGTTAAATTCATGTTGATATTGATGGAAAACAAACTGCACAGTTTTACATCAAGATCCTAAAGCAATGCAGTCAAGGATCATTGACACAAACTGGAATAAAAAATTATAGCGTACTTACTGCCTGTAGTCAGTGTTTGGAATTGTGTCAGTGTTAAGCTATTTAAAGGAGACTCACTGTACACAGTGATCTTGAAGTATGAAATGGTTTTTAAAATATTGGGCTACAATGTGAATATTTTCCTAAATCTTTGATGTGTAGCTAAATATATATGAAAGTATTGGCGGAGTTAGGGGGAAAAAAGAAAGCCTTGCTCTATCCTTTTCAACCCTAAAATTCATTGGGCTGTTTCTGTTACATATCTACTATGAGGTGGTGGTTCGTGGAGACATAGGTTGAAAACAATACAAACTCAAATCTAGGCCACTTCGGAAGAAAAAGAACATTTCCCTGTTAAGACCTTTGGACTAGTTCAGAATAAGCCCTGGACATGTCTGATCTCCTGTCTTTGGACTGATGTGCACTTTCTGCCTGCCCAACCTCTCAAGGACACACCTCCTATGGTGGTGCAGAATAAGAACAGATGATGTCATCCTTAGTCTGCCCTTAACATGGGAGGGCAACCTCCCCACTCGATATTACACAAGTGCTCTGATCTTACACAACCACTGTTCCGAGTGGTTGGTATGTACTCTGGGAGAGGTCCCAATTTCACTCTGGACACCATTTTGTTCTAGGCTTTGAGACAGTCTGACATAGACAATTCTTTTCCTTCTAGTTCAGTAGCAGAGTGGTGAAATGCCTTTTTAAAAAAAAAAAGAAGAAGAAAAAAAACAGGTTCAGTGAAGGAATGATGAAGTGTGGACTATTTTTTTTCTTTACTTCTTTTAACTCAGTAAAATTTGGCAAGTGTCTTGTTATGAACTATAAAATCATGGTCTCTCCCTCCCTCTCCCTGCTTTCACTAGCACTCAGAAGAGATGCCCCAGAAGGGAAAATAATAGATGCCTACTTTCCCAGGTTGGATGGGAAGGAGGAGAGGGAGAGGAAGAGGGAGAGGGAGAGGGAGAGGGAGAGGGAGAGGGAGAAAGAGAGGGAGAGGGAGGAGAGGGAGAGGGAGGGAGGGAGGGAGAGGAGAGGAGAGGAAAGGGAGAGGGAGAGGGAGAGGAGAGGGAGAGGGAGGAGAGGGAGAGGGAGAGAGAGGGAGGGAGGGAGGAAGAGGAAGAGGAAGAGGAAGAGGGAGAGGGAGAGGGAGAGGGAGAGGAGAGGAGAGGAGAGGGAGAGGGAGAGGGAGAGGGAGAGGATTAGGGCTGAGTTAATTGTTGTCCAGGCAGAACAGTTGATCATCACTGTAGCTAAAACAGAAAAACCATTTCAAGTCTAAACAAGAATTTACAGCTGTTTATGTGCAGAGAGACAAAGACTGTTTTGCAGAAAAACTCATAGGCTGTTTTGTGGAATTTTGGCTGACTGCAAGCCATAACTAGAGACCCCTTTTTGTCTGCCATCATTTTTTTTCTTACAGCATTGAAAGTTTTTCTTTCTTTTTCACACTCCTATTAGCCAAATGCAAACTCTGGTCTTAGAGGAACAAGTATTTTCCCTTGTACTCCCTGCTGAATCCCCTAAGCTAGCCCTGTTAACTTTCCTGTTCCCTTGCTCATTTTTATCCAAGAGCTGGATGCACGCTCATTACTATTCTATACACATTGCAACTACATCTTGAAACATACTCTGTACAGGTAGTTTTCACTTAGTGACTGTCTCAGGCAACAATTCTTCGCAATTAGCTGATGAAAAAATAACTTTGCAACCAGTCCTCACATTTGTGATCTAAAGCAAACGAAAGCTGAAGTAAGATTATAATCAGGGTCACAGTCTCACCTGTGCTGACTTTGCTTAACAGCCAAGTTGCCAGTCTCAACTGTGGTTGCTAAAGAGGACTACAGCTAGTCCTCAACTTACAATCACAATTGGTATCAGAACTTCCACTGCTAAGCGAGGCCGTTATTGAGTCATGCCCGATTTTGCCTCCTTTTTGTTATGGTTGTTAAGTGGATCACCCTGGCTGTTAAGTGAATCACATGATTGCTAAGCAAATCTACTGCCCCCCCCATTGACCTTGCTTGTTGTCAGTCACCTGGGAAGGTGACAAATAGAGATCACGTGAGCCCAGGACACTTCAATGGTCATAAATACATGCTGGTTGCCAAGTGCCTGAATATTGATCACATGACCTTAGGAATGCTGTGACAGTCGTAAGTGTGACATCAGGTTGTAAGTCACTTTTTTTCCAGTAACTTCAAATGGTTGCTAAATGAATGGTTGTTAAGTCAAGGACCATCTTAGCAACTGCCAAATAGAGATCTACAGTAGTCTCCAGAGCAGAATATCTGTTTATTTTACTTTTGGAATATAATTTATTATAGAAAATATCGGGAAAATGACCAATACTATATACGGTACCATCCCTTCAGAACAATAAATACTAATATTATTCTCTCCAAACCCACGAACATAGGTCTTCTCCTTTGCATTGCAGATCCCCCGCAAGTAATTGAGAAAGAAGGCAGAACAGACGTAGTCCTTTCCAGGGAAAAGAATATGGGCCACCAAAACCACATCAAAAGCTACTTTCTGTGAGCAGCCTGGATGAATAATGATGACAATGGAAGGGATTCAAACACACCACCCACCCTAAGCAAATCCAGTTCAGAACTAGACTACGAGGATGAAGAAGATGAAAGACAGGAGAAATATCCAGATACCTGTAGCCTCTTCTCCGATGACTCCGTCTTCCCAGACTATGAAGATGCTCTATCTGACAGTGAGGACCACCAAGAGGTCACATTGTACTGGTGCTGTGCCAAGAACAATGCAAAGCGATTGCAGGATAAACTTGACATGGGGGTGACCAGGGAAGAAGCCATGGAGTTGAACATCAACGGACAGGTAATTGATCTGACACAGCAGGTATGAACTGGAGATGAAATGGTCCTCTGATGGTGTAGTTCAACTGGGATACAGCTAGAACAAAATTCAGCCTAGTAGGTCTTCTGTGGTCTAAGAAGCAATCCCTAGCTTTACTGATCTTTACTGATCTTCATGGCAGTGAGGGCTAACCACAAATAGACCAATGATTCTGGAGCAATAGAAGCTTCCAGCTTTAAGTAACTAACTGTGACCACCAGACAGCCATTTGTCAGAAATGGTATAGGGTTTTCTGCCTGAGCAGGAGGTTAGATTAGATGACCTCCAAGGTCCCTTCCAACATCATCATTATTGTTGTTGTTGTTGTTGTTGTTATGTTTCCTTCTTGGGGAGGGGAGAAAAGCAACCCCTCACACATCTGACAAATATCAGGAAGAGAGTGCAAGATGAAGGAGTTCCTAACAAAGGAAAACCACCCACTGCTGTAGTCCCCTACAAAATAATCACTCACTTAAACTAATATAAGAAAAGGTGTTTTGCATTCTGACTGTTCTCTCTGAGAAGCCCTAACACCCTATCCTCCAGGGTTTAAGAGGCTCCTCTTAAGCAGCTTATGGTTTTTGCAAGCCAGCTAATTGTCTTATATGTTCTGGCAGGTTCTAAGGGGGAAAATATAGTAGACTAGCTACAATATAAAAATTGTGCCTTATACATGAGAGAATATATGTCTAATCCTTGCTAGTATCATCACCATGTACTGATTGCCACTTACTACTCATGGTTAACCAGAGAGTCCCATCTCCAGTGTCAATCTTATGATGGATTGGGATGAACAGAGTCACCAGGGATGGTAATAATAATAATAATAATAATAATAATAATAATAATAATAGTAATAGTAATAATAATAATAATAGTAGTAATAGTAGTAGTAGTAAAGTTGGAAGGGACCTTGGAGGTCATCTAGTCCAACCCCCTGCTCAAGCAGGAAACCCTATACCATTTCGGACAAATGGCTGTCCAGTCTCTTCTTAAAAACCTCCAGTGCTGGAGCATTCGCGGCTTCTGGAGGCAGGTTGTTCCACTGGTTAATTGTTCTAACTGTCAGGAAGTTTCTCCTGAGTTCTATGGTGATGGTAAAGCATTTTTGCTACAGGGCAGCCAGTCTCTGCATGATATTCAGATGGCCACTGAACAAGCTCAGAAGGGTGACTTTATTGCAATGAGGTTAGCCATGATGCAGCAACCATCAAGCTATTGGAATCATACACCTCAAAACCTGAAAGGATGAATAGGGAAAGATGTTGTGTGCTCTGGAAGTTGGATCTTAACATTTTCCCTCTTGCTCTCCAGAATGGCCTCTTGGTAGCATGTTTCCGGGGTTTCAAAGATATTGTCATTCTTCTCAGTAAATGCTCCTACATAGATGTCAACCACCAGGATAATGATGGAAACACGGCACTTATGGTGGCAGCCCAAGCAGGTAGGAAAAGTTACTATTTTCATACACCAACCGAGACACAAGGGACATCAAGGAACATAAAAGATTCAAACTGGGCGGGATGTTTGATCGGAATTTAAAAAACAGCAAGCTGAAGAATATGGTTCAAAATTATACAAAAATAAGGACTTTCCCCTTCCTGTCGTTCCCTTGCTCAAAATCATTATTTGTCCAGAACAATGTTTAATGGGGAAAAAAAACACCACTGTTGGAATTTTGTGTCCTGCATCTCTCATAGGATGCATTTACTGGGGTGGGGGTGGGGTGGGTGGCTTTTGAATGTGCACTTGGAAATAAGTGGATTGGGTTGAACATAAGAACATAAGAAGAGCCATGCTGAATCAGGCCAAAGCCCATCGAGTCCAGCATTCTGTGTCACACAGTGGCCCACCAATTGTACATGGGGATCTTGAGCAGAAAGAGAAGGCAAAACCCTCCCTTTCCCTTGACCCCCAACAAATGGTACTCAAGGGAATCCTGCCTGCCTCAACCAACATAGAGGCGGCACATGGACATCCGTTTCTAGTTTGTGCGCTAACTGGCTCTGGTTGGGGCAATGTGTGATATTTTAAAGTGGTATGGGGTCTTAGGATTTAACATAAAGCACAGTGAATCTATTTTTTACAACCACAAAGGATCTCAGATGTAGGGGTTTTGTCAGTCAGTTCATTTATACACACATAGATGACTTTTTGCCTGTGGAAAGGAACTAAGTATAAACTGTTTGCAAACCAAAAGCGATGGGGGTCTGCACAAAATGAAAAATCAAACAAAATTAAGAATATGCCCCTAGAGTAGAACTGTGAATTCTCCGTGATTGATGCTGCCTTTACACTGTAATGAGTATCTTTCTTTGAAGATTTCAGTGCATTCCTAACATTGTTCCCTTTCTTTCTCACAAAGGACACATAACTATTTTGAACTATCTTCTGAATTATTACCCAGGAGTAGACATTGAGATGCAGGATGACAGAGGCCTGACTGCACTTATGAAGGCTGCAATAAGAGGGAAGAATGACTGTATTGCAGCCTTGATCATGGCAGGTATATTATTAATTGCTGCTGACTTTCCAGATGTTGATTTTAATGTTCTTGGAATTAACATAATTGTGCAGAGAATCCATCAGTAGTGAGAGACATTAGGGGCATCTCTTTTTTCAAGGGGAGAAGGGGTACCCCCCAAACTGGAATATGAGTGAGAGATGTACTTTTCAAGGACAGTTTAGAAAAGAAAAAATTGCTTCCAGACAATCTTCGATATCCCTAAAGAGAAACCTAGAAGAACCAAATTGCACTTGTTCCAGGACGCTAGAAATAAATGTAAGAAGAAAAAAGGAGTCTCACTGCTTTTAGGCCACATCAGAAAGAGACTCTGCTGGGGCTTTCAGTATAATGGCCCCATTTTATAAGATGAGCAGTGCAGGACAGCAAAAGCCATTATCTTTATTGCTCACCTACATGAATGGGATAAAAAATAGTTCAAGAGTAGCCACAATAAAGAAATTGGGTGGAGAGCCATAATATACAGCAGTGATGGCGAACCTTTTAGAGACCGAGTGCCCAAAAATTGGTCCCGCCCCATTCCATCCCCTGCCCCGCCCCTGCTCCGCCTCATCCCGCCTGCCCGCAGGGCCACTCACCACCTCCAGGGCCCACCACAGATCGCCCAACAGCACCATGGCGGCCACGCCCTCTGCTCGCGCCCCGCAGCATCAATTGTGCACAATGGGGTGTGAGGGCAGAGTCTTGGGTGCGACTCTCCTCCAGGGGGGCTGCTGGTGAAGAGGGGGTCACGGGAGAGGCAAGGCTGGGGCAACGGCATGTGTGCCCACAGAGAGGGCTCTGAGTGCCACCTCTGACACCCGTGCCATAGGTTTGCCACCACTGATATAAAGCCTTTTATCGTTAGTAACCCTTGGAACAACCTAATCCTCATAAAAAGATTTGCCAGAGTAGTACTGACTTGCCCCTTTCATGAGTCCCTTTCATTCACACACAGATAATCTAGACCAGAGTTTCTCAACCTCAGCAACTCTAAGATATGTGGGCTTCAACTCCCAAATATCCCTAGCCAGCATGCTCAATGGGGAATTCTGGGAGTTGCTCCACATATTTTAGAGTTGCTAAGGTTGAGAAACACTTTTTTTAAAGATATTACAGGTTTGGTCATTCCCTTGATATTACTTCTTTTTGCAGGCTGAATCAATGTTTTTCTAGCCCTGTGCTATTCATCTGAAATTGGACAAAGCTAGACTCCTTCCTTCCTTCCTTCCTTCCTTCTCCTTCCTTCCTTCCTTCTTTCCTTACAGGGCTGAGGCTTAAAAGAAAAACTGTTACCCCACTCTAAGCCTTTAACACTTTTGTAACCAGTTTCACACACTGATAAGCAGCCTGCCTAGAACTCCTGCCTTAGCCCTGAGGTCAAGGAAGCCATTACACACAGGGACGTTGTACCATGATTAGAACTATTGCGAAAAGAACCAGGTTGCTATCCCTCTATGACAGTTTTTCTCAACCTTCCCAACTGGAAGAGGCGTGGACTTCGACTCCCAGAGCCTTTTAAACAGAAATGGAAGGAAAGCAGTTGCTACTCATATTTTTTACATATGCAATTTTTTTTACATATCTTCTATATTTTTGCACAGAATATATATTGAACGTATTGCAGGCACAGGGATCAATTTATGTTCTTCTGCGTGCAGGGGATTTTTTTTTTTATCATTCTGGAAATCACGGCTGTTCAGTGATTTCCCTTGCCTTTTGCCCTTTTTTTAAAAAGTATTTTTCTGTTGATCAGCTGGGGGGGAAATGGATTGGCTCTGTAATGTTCCTTATCTCTTCTCACATTTCAAAAGTGGGTTTCTGAGGGAAGGGAGGTGAAAGCTGAGTGAAAAAAAACCCCACATGTTGTTTGGAAATGTAGTCAGCTCTGGGAAGGGAAAGAGCCTCTGGATGATGGGGAATGTCTGCTTCGGTTGTTATTTTGCATAAGCCGGCCAACAGCAATAGGATCACCACAAGTTCAATATCATGATCTCTTCCCCATCACTCAGTAAAGTAGTTTCTACCTTCAGAGGGCCTATGGGAAACTAAGCCAAGTTAGATGTTGCTGTTCCTTTTGCTAGTTCCCCTTGCCTCTGTTCTGGCTAGCAGCTGGAGGACACAGTCCACATTTCCCATTAGGAGAAAGTCTGTCTTCCTTACACTTTGTCAGCTTCACCAGCCACCCAATCATAGGACTGCTGAGGTGGTGATGATTTTGATAAGGTACTCGGGATCTGTGCATTTAGCCATCTGTTAGAAACTGCAAGCAAAGGGGCAAGGGAAGTTTAAAAAGCTAAATTCATTCTCACTATCTGCATGAACCAGAAGGGTTTTAGACATTTTCAGAATGTGTTCACTTCAGCTGTCCAGAAATGGCAGAAAAAATAAAGAAATGGAGGAAAGAGCTGTTAAGCCCAAGGGCAGGAATGATGCAGTGTAGCAGGAAAGTTCCCCTGGTATGTGTGTGTATATGTGTGTTTCTTTCTGTCTGTCTATCTAATTTTTTCATCTCACAGAGGGTCTTTCATTGCACAGCTCCTCAAAAACTTGTAACAATGGCAAATCTGGCTATACTCACAGCCGATTATGTGTACACAGTGTTGCTATATTGTGGGAAATAAAAACAGCAACTAGTGTACAGGTAGGCCTAATTATTTTGGATTCAGTGCTCCCTTATTTGTGGACTCTACCAAGATTCTGGCGCTTGCCCAAAGACACCAAGTGTTGAGAAGTATCTTGGAACATTTTGGAAGGTCTTACTTAAATGAACAATTGATTGTTGGTTGTTCTCATCTTGCTACTTAATCTGTGAAACATACATAATAGTACACAGTTCTCTTGCTAAAAAAGTGCCTATTCTCAATTAAAAACCAATAAAGCAAAACGTTCATTCACATCTAAGTTCAAAAAGATTCCCCCACCCAAATCAGAAGCTTTTGATAGATATTTTGTCATACTAAATAATCTACATAAATCAAACTCTTGACTTCCAGAATTCTGCCCCAATCCAGCTAATGATAAGAACCACCAGTTCCGTCTTCCATTTGATCTCACTCTACTTATGTCATTATTTAAAAAAAAAAAACCAAAAAACTTACACCTTCTTCTATCTGCTTGCTGATAGGAACCACAAGAATCCTTAATCCTTTTTACCATTTTGTTTACATATTTATATTTGATGACTTACACAAGGTGACCTAATGGTAATCTTTGGAGGAAACTGGGCCTACTATTCAAGTCTAAACATAATCGTATACATTCTTTTCTTGGACTTTCTGACTGTTGCACCCCACCGCAGGGAGGCGGAACCGGTGAGATGGTACCGCCCCAGGCGGCTGATGGAGCCCGAGCGATTCCAGGCAGAGCTTGGGCCAATTCCTGAGGTTCGGATACACGACTCGGTCGAGGAGCTGACGGCAGCCTGGGATAGGGCTGCGGCCGGCGCTCTAGACCGGGTCGTGCCTTTGTGGCCTCTGATTCGGCGTGCGTCTCGATCGGCCCCTTGGTATAATGAGGGGCTGAGAGAGATGAAACGCCGGAAAAGACGCCTAGAGAGCAGTTGGAGATCGAGCCTTGCCGAATCTGACCGAACACTGGTAAGAGACCATATTAGGTCCTACCTAGCGGCGATAAAAGCAGAGAAGTGTTCTTATTTCACTGCTCTTATCGCGTCATCAGATAACCGCCCAGCCTCCTTGTTTAGGGTGACCTGCTCCCTCCTTCATCAGGAGGTGAGAGGAGACCCCTTAGAGGGTAGAGCTGAGGATTTCGGAAAATATCTGCATGATAAAATTGCTCAGATACGGGAAGGCTTTGATTTCAACTGGGTGTGTCCGGTGGGAGAGACGGAGTCCGGTCTTGAGACTGTTATCTGGGCTGAGTTTGACCCCGTGACTTCCGAGGACGTGGACAGGTTGTTTGGGGGACTTAGGGCGACCACTTGTTCATTGGACCCGTGCCCCTCCTGGTTGGTGCTGGCATCCCGGGAGGTGGTACGAGGCTGATTCCAGGTAATTATTAATGCTTCTTTGAGTGAGGGTGTCTTCCCTGCCGCCTTGAAAGAGGTGGTAGTGAGGCCCCTCCTTAAGAAGCCTACCCTGGATCCAGCTGTTTTATCAAATTATCGTCCTGTCTCCAACCTTCGCTTTCTTGCGAAGGTTGTCGACAGCGTGGTTGCCAGACAGTTCCCACGACACCTGGAGGAATTGTTATACTTGGATCCACACCAGTCGGGCTTCAGGCCTGGCTACAGCACGGAAACAGCATTGGTCGCGTTGGTGGATGACCTCTGGCGGGCCCGGGACAGAGGTTGTTCCTCTGCTCTGGTGCTATTGGACCTCTCAGCGGCTTTTGATACCATCAATCATGGTATCATGCTGCAACGGTTGGAGGGGTTAGGTATAGGGGGCACTGTTTTGCGGTGGTTCGCCTCCTTCCTCTCCGGCCGGATGCAGTCTGTGTCGACAGGGGGTCAGAGGTCGACCCCGAGACCCCTTGTATGTGGGGTACCTCAGGGGTCGGTCCTCTCGCCCCTACTGTTCAACATTTATGTAAAACCGCTGGGTGAGATCATCCGTGGTTTTGGTGTGGAGTACCATCTGTACGCTGATGATACTCAGCTGTACATTTCCACGCCGAACCACCCCAACGATGCTCTTGTCGTGCTGACCCAATGCCTGGAGGCCGTGCGGGTCTGGATGGGGAAGAACGGACTCAAGCTCAACCCTTCCAAGACCGAGTGGCTGTGGCTACCGTCGTCCCGGTTTAGTCAATTGACTCCTTTGTTGTCTGTTGGGGGCGAAACAGTGGCCCCCGCGGAAAGGGTTCGCAATTTGGGAGTCCTCCTGGATTCACGGCTATCTTTAGAGGACCATCTGGCGGCCGTGGCCGGGAGGATGTTCTATCAGGTTCGCCTGGTACGCCAGTTGCGTCCCTTCCTAGACCGGGACTTGCTATGCACAGTTACTCATGCCTTCGTCACTTCCAGGCTGGACTATTGTAATGCTCTCTACATGGGGCTCCCCTTGAGGTGCACCCGGAGGCTTCAGCTGGCCCAGAATGCGGCCGCGCGGGTAGTGACAGGAGCGTCGTGGCGCTCCCATGTAACATCGCTCCTGCACGAGCTGCACTGGTTGCCGGTGGTCTTCCGGGTGCGGTTCAAGGTGTTAGTGACCACCTTTAAAGCGCTCCATGGCATCGGACCCGGATACTTACAGGACCGCTTACTGCTAGCAAATACCTCCCGCCGTCCGGTACGCTCCCACAGAGAGGGCCTCCTCAGGGTGCCGTCGGCCAGACAATGTCGACTGGCGACCCCCTGGGGGAGAGCCTTCTCTGTGGGAGCCCCAACGTTTTGGAACGAGCTCCCCCCCCCCGAACTCCGTACGATGACAGACTTACGCACCTTCCGTCGGGAACTGAAAACTTTCCTTTTTCAACAGGCCGGCCTGGCATAGAAGCTCCGGCTCCAACCGGGTAAAAATGTTTTAGGGGGATTGTGTAATTTTTAGGTTTTTTGTAATTTTTAGGATTTTAGGATTTATATATTGGGTTTTATATGGGATTTTATGGCCTAATTTGTTTAATTTATTTTTAAATATTTTAATTTTGTACATTTATATGTTTTTTTAAATTTTAAGGCTGTAAACCGCCCCGAGTCCTTCGGGAGAGGGGCGGTATAGAAATTTAATTAATAATAATAATAATAATAATAATAATAATAATAATAATAATAATCAGGCAATGGGGTTTTTTTTCCATGAGTTCTTCTCCACCATAATCCTAGTGAAATCACATGCTCTCTCACACACTTTCACATATAAACATACATTTTCACATATGTTCCTGTAGAAGCCGCTTTCACCTTCAGAAGGAAAGGTGGGCAAGGAACTTTCCCACTCAATGCACAACTCAGTTATACAACCCAGATGTGCAAAAACTTTATGGAGAAAAAAGAATTCGCACAAGGACGCAAAACAACTTTCAGGCATGTAAAGGGGCCCAGTTTCTCCTCCTTTGTCACGTGAATCTCAAAATGGGATGGTGAAAGCAACTCTAAAACAAGACCTCTGGGGCAGCAGCCGTATGGAAATGCAAGTGTGGACTTGGGAATGAAACACCGCTGGGCTTCTCATCCTGTGTGCTTTCTCCTAGGAGCTGATATTGCCGCTGTGGACCCCGTGAAAGGAAAGACCGCACAGGAATGGGCAGCCATAACTGGATGCTTTGAAACTATCATGCGGATCAGAATCCTTTTGCAACGCCCCTGTGCCCAGCAATTCTCTAACAGGTACTTGCCAGAGTGGCCCCATCTGCCTGAACTGGTGGCCCAAGCGACGGCTACAAAATCAAGAGCCAAGCGTCTGTATGATCTCATTTGCTCCATGTTTACCATCCATTTCCCACAAGATGCTGAGATGGATGGGGTAATGGATCACATGGTGCGCATGACCACGTCCTTGGCCAGCCCATTTGTGACCACTGCTTGTCAAACTCTCTGTCCCGACAGCCCCCCAGAAGTAGGCAAGCAGAGACGCTCAGTGCAAGAAATTCTCAATCGATATGTACCTGATCCTGATGCCAAATCAGTAAATAGCAGATCATGCAGCAATGGCCAGTTCAGGACCCAAACCCTGATACCCTATCAATCCCCTAGTCCCATTGTGAAGTTTCTATCCCTTCCTAAGCGATTCAACAGCCCGACTCCAAAAATTAAGCTCACCAAGTCTTCTTCCCAGTCGGCGCCTGAGGAGAACCAGCCACCCAAGATGAAAAACAAGAATGCCCTGCAGGTGCCTAAGTGGCGATACAAGCAGCTTAAAGAAGAGAAGAAAAGCGAGGAAGCAGCGGGGCTCAAGAAGAAGCCAGACAAGGCTAAGGGGAAAGACGAATAGTCGTAATGTTTGGGGAAGCCAAGAAGAAAACGATACTCCAAAGACAAAGTAAAACTCTGTCTCAGGATGATTCAGAAAATGTCGCCACCTTTATGGATACTTTCTCAATTCTTGGTCAGGCTGAGGAATTAATGCTAGAGAAAGTTACTTGCCAATATTGGTCGTAGACTCTAATCCCCAGGATAGAAAGTGTGGGTATGACAGAAGAAAGAGTGTACATTTAATGTCTCCCTTGCATGGAATTTCCCAACTCCAATCCCATCCGTCCTCAAATGTACCTTAAGAATATGCCTAGCATTTTTTCCTCCCAATCTTTGGTGGAAAAGCTGTGGAAGAAAAGCAGATAGAGGAGAATTAGAAAATGGGCGGGATTGGGAAGGAATACCCCCCTTGCTCTCTTTTCAATGTATACTTTTTTCCTTCCCAAGAAAGTTACATTTAATATGCATAAGCTTATAATGCGGATTATTTTCCCAAGAACATTGCCTCGCTAGTGATCCCAGCCCTTAGATAGGGAAAGGGAAAGATGCTGGGCTTTCCAGATAATATCCTAAATTAAGTCGGGGAGAATCCCCCAGCAACCATTCTGCAACTCCCTAGCAGCTCCAGAATGTATTACTGAAAAGAAGTAACAAAATAGCTAATTTTCAGCAGTGCATTTCTTTCTTTTTTTCCTCTTTTCCTCTTTCATTGTTTCTCTTCTTCTCTTTCTTTTAAAGATGAGCAGTAGAGTCAAATGCTTTATTTTCTTTTTTTTAACAAACATGCACATGCCATACAAAAAGTTCTGAATTGATTGATTATGTGCCATCAGGTCAATGTAGTAGATAGATTTTCTTCTATGACGATCAGCTCTTTCAGGTCTTCAAAAGCAAAAATCAACAGAACAATTTTGGATAGTTTTCATTTTTTTTAAAAAAAAATGAGAATTGGAGTAGTTTACCTTCCAGAGCCCTTCTACTTCTCATTCTTTACTTTGCCATCTAAAACATGAAAAAGCAAGGTCTCCAGGGGCCCTCTAGAGCAGAGGTCCCCAACCTTTTGGGCACCATGGACCAGTTCCATGGAGAAAGGTTTTTCCACGGACCAGAGAGGGCGTGGTTTTGTGTGCTGCCTGCATCCCACGAATAGAGCTTTGCTCGTTTGTGTGGACCGGTTGTTGGCATGCTGCAGCCCGGTAGCGGTCCATCGACTGGAAGTTGGTCCATCGACTGGAAGCTCTTTAAGTGGCTGCTTTAAGACTTGTGGACTTCAATTCCCAGAATTCCTGATTGAAGAATTCTGGGAGTTGAAGTCCATAAGTCTTAAAGCGGCCAAGTTTGGAGACCCCTGTTCTAGAGCTATCACTCTCAGCCCTACAAAATGTCTGCCACAGTTAAATCTTACAATCCTCTCTCTGAAGTCAAAAGCTGAGGTCACATCTGTAGAGCAGCAGAGTGATTGGTCTTGGATGTGATATTACCAAGTTGAAGAAATTTATGAAGCTGGGAAGATGTGAAGGTTATATTTATTTATTTATTTATTTATTTTGAAAAATAAAAACCATAGGACTTGTCTTTAAATATTTCTTTTTTTCACTTTCTGAACTAAGTCCAATTTCCCTTTCGTTTCTCTGCAGCATACATTCAGTTCTCATAAGAGCAAATAAAAACGAATCATTTCTCGATGTTAACAAAAAAAAAATAGAAAATTAGAAGATCTTATATAGAATTGCTGGAGAAAACTATTTTTAAGACTGAAGAAAAAATGTAAAATATAGGGCATTATTGTGACAAATATGAACTCAGTGTTATTTCAAAATAATTACACTGTGTTGATATCTAGACTGAAATTAAGGATGTTAAGCTAGGAGAAATTAAAATTTATCACAGGGAGAATTTCTATGATAAAAATCAAAGTTTTGCTAAGAATGAGGTTTTTATTTTGGACAATATCTATTTTGACAACAGATGTATCATTTAAACAATGGCAAAAGATATATCTAAATTTATATGGTGTTTGAGAGGACAGGTTGCCTACAAGATGGCCAGCATCTATTCTGCTGTTGCCTTGTTCCTTTAGGGCCTCTCTCTAGCCAGCAAAAGCAACTGTTGGCTATAAAAGCTGAGCAGATAGGCAGCTGGTTATAATGGTATTGGTGTATCCAGAGAAGGAAGGAAATGTGTATTCATCTGTGGAAATAAAGTAGCCTGAAGCAGTCTAAAGCAGATAGAAAAATATACTATTCTCCAGCAGGACTCACCAGTAGTAGTAGTTGGAGAAGCAGTAGGAGGAGGTGTAGTAGAAGTGGGAAAGAATGAAGCAATTAATACCGGTACTAGCCTTTGAATGCTTGTTGCTTAGGGATCTGGTTTGTTATATTGGCTCTCTTGTGTTTTGGAGCTACTAACTTGGGTATGTGTAAAAGACCCTGTGACAAACAGAACATGGAAAAAAATCCCACAAGTTAAATATAAATTGTTATAAGATTCAAAAGAAAGAGAAGGATTGGGTTTATCAGATTTGAAATTGTATTTCCCTGCTTGTTTGATCTGGATGAAAAAAATTGATGTTGCTGAGAGACTAGTCTTTTAAGTTAGAAGATCATGACCCAAGGTTTGGATGGATGGATATTTATCATATGATAAAATTAAAATTAATGTGGACTTTAAAAATTGTGTTATTAGATGTGTCATATTGAGAATATGGAATAGATACAAACCCAGGTTGTGCCTAAAAGTACCTTTATGGATCTCAGTACAAGAAGCATAAGAGACCTGGCAGAGGAAGCTGAATGGTTGATGTACCACAGGACTTACTGGAAAATTAACAAGAAGAATTCAATATCAAATGAAGAGAGCAATTAATAGCACAAGGATACTAATTATTGTATTTTTATTTCATTAAATATTAATGAACTAAGAATTTTGGTTATAATATAGAGACAGAGCAGTGGGAAATTGCAGCTAAAAGGGTTGAAATTTACATTGCGTATGATCTCAGATTTTTTTTCTAAAATGATATATTGTTGGTATATGATAGCAGAGAAATTATGTAAAATGTATAAAGGCGCTTCAGATATATGCTGGAAATGTGAACAGCATGAAGGGACATTTTATCATGCTTGTAAAACAATATTTTAAAATTGGATTCAAATAATACTTTTTTTACACAGAGGATTTCAAAGATCAATATTCAATAGAAGCCAGCATTTTCTTTTTTCTTTTTTTTTATAATAAAAAATTCTTTTATTAAAACAATCAGCATTGAACATAAAATCATAGTATGCATCGATCATCATAGCACCTGATATACATCACTAAGTATTAATCTTTATAAACGTCTGGTTTGGTAAACATTTTTCACTCCTCACATCAAGCCTCGACTATACGCCTGTTACAATTTATTTGATTGGTGTTTCTCTTTTCTATAGTCTATCCACAGTTTCTAGTCTATCACATATTATTTATCTCAGTATTAGTACAATCTTTTATGATCCCTAACAAAAAATCCTGAGGTAAAAGTTTAATAACCTGAGGTAAATCTTGTATATGGTTTATCTACTATATCTAGTCTATCACATATTGTTCATTCGCGCTTCTGAATTAACTTCGTCTCAGTAATAGTGCAATCTTTTATACTCCCTAACCAAGGATCCTTAGGTAGAAGTTTCATAACCTGAGGCAGAAATTCAATCCGCTTTATCAATATTAAGGAAAACAACATTAAGCATAAGATCATATTAAGAGGCTTTCGTCATATAACATAGACATACAACATTAGGTGTTAGTCTTTGTAAACATTTGATTTGGTAAACATTCTTCCCTCTTTACGTCGAGCCTCAACTAAACGCCAGGTACATTTTGTTTGATTGGTGTTTCTCTTGTATATAGTCTATCCACTGTTTCCAGTCTGTCAAATATTGTTCATTTGAGCGATCTTTCAAGTATGCCGATATTTTCGCCATTTCTGACAAATTTGTTACTTTCACAGTCCATTCTTCCATAGGCGGTATTTCTGGATTCTTCCAGTATTGTCCCACCAACAATCTGGCTGCTGTGATCAAGTTCAGAAATAAGCTCGTCTCTGAGGTAGTGCAGTCCTTTGTTATCCCTAACAAAAAACCTGAGGTAGAAATTCAATACGCTTTTTGAAAATGGTTTGGAGTGTCCACCATATCTTCCTCCAGAAGGCTCTGATTTTTCTGCATGTCCACCATACATGAAAGTAGGTAGCCTCCCCGTCACCCCACCTCCAGCATTTGGGCTGGGAGTCTGGATAGATGAGTGATATTTTTTTCGGGTCGAGGTGCCACCTATAGAACATCTTGTAGAAGTTTTCCCTTAAGTGTTGCGATTTCGTAAATTCTACATTTCTCACCCAGATTTTCTCCCACGTGTCCATGGTGATAGAATGCCCAAAGTCTTGTTCCCACTTTACCATACAGTTCTTGACTAGCTCGGTTTCAGAGTCCATTTCTATCAGAATGCTGTACACTCGTTTGATGTGCATGATCCCCTGTTCTCTAATCTGTTTAATTAGGTTCTCGTCAGTCTAGGATAAGCCCTTCTTCTTATCTTTATGCCACCTTGATTGCAGTTGTATATATGATAGCCAGGTACCTCCTATTCCTTCGTCTGCTAGCATTGTTTGGGGTTTCAAGGAGAACCCATTTTCTTCTTCCAGTACAAGTTTACTGTAGGGCACCACTTCTTGCCCTTGGGATGTGTTTACATCCCCTATTGCGTGTCTGGGGATCGTCCAGATGGGAATCTTGTCGTGTAGGAGGCGTTTATATTTCTTCCAGACCCATAACAATGGGATTCGTAGTGGGTTCTCCTTGAAGTTCCTGTCTGCCTTTTTGTCGTATACTAAGTATGCGTGCCAGCCGAATAGTAGACCATGCCCTTCAACATTCAGTATTCTATCGTTCGTCATATTGATCCAGTCACTCAACGCCACCAACGTCGCTGCATAGTAGTATAGCTTTAGATTAGGCATTTTTAATCCCCCTCTCTTCCTTGTGTCCTGGATGATTTTTAGTTTCACCCTCGGTCTCTTGTCATCCCAAATAAATCTGTTGATGCCCCTCTGCCAATTGTCCAAGTCCTCATCCTTTTTGAGTATGGGTAGCATTTGAAAGAGAAATAGAAATCTTGGCAAGACGTTCATCTTTACTGCTGCTATCCTGCCCAGCAAGGATAGTCGTAGTGTTTTCCACCTTTCCAGATCTGCTTGTATCTTGTTCCACAGCACCTCGTAGTTATTTTTGTATAATTTTGCGTTCGTTGTTTCTATCTCCACTCCCAGGTATTTAACTTTCTTAACTATTTCACAACCCGTTATTCTTTCCAAGTCCTGTTTTGCTTTGTTGTCTAGATTTTTAACTAGCATCTTCGTTTTTGATATATTAACTTTAAAACCTGATACCTTGCCATAGTCTTTCATTATCTCCATCAAACTCCTTGTTGATTGTACTGGTTGCGATACTGTCACCAGTAGGTCGTCTGCAAAGGCACACAGTCTGTAGTCCTATTTTCCAATCTGTATGCCCTTTATGTCTTCTGCTGCTCTTATCTTGTTCAGCAGAATCTCCATCGTTAAGACAAATAGCAGTGGTGACAGCGGACAGCCTTGTCTCGTGCCTCTTTCTATGTTGAATGGGTCTGTTAGTTCGCCGTTCACAATGATCTGGCCCGTTTGTTTCTGGTAGATTGCTATTATGGAGTTGAGGAACTGCTTTCCCATTTTCATCCCCCGGGCTAGGTTTGTCAGGAATGGCCAATTCAGTCTGTCAAAGGCTTTTTCTGCAACAGCTGTCTCACGTTGGTTTTCATCTGACGTCCTTGTATAAACCCCGTTTGATCCGGGTGAATTATTTTTTGTAATACAGTCATTAATCTGTTGGCGAGCACTTTTGTGAAGAGTTTGTAGTCTGTGTTCAATAGTGAGATGGGCCTATAGTTTGCCGGTTGTGCATTATCTTTTCCCTCTTTGGGGATTAGAGAGATGTATGCTGTCTTTTATTTTTATAGAAAAGTGTCGTCCCCGTAGGGGCTTCCCATCTGTATCGCAGAGCGCGTAATCTCAGTTCGACCAGGAACTTGTATTCCTTTCTGTCTCGCAGCATCGTCTGGGGGATCTCTTTCAGTACTTTCACTTCTTGCCCCTCTATGTATAAACTCTTGTTGTAAGATGTGACTGAGATGAGGTTCCGGAACCCCTGCGTCGCAAAGTGGATGACCACGTCCCTTGGTTGACGCCTGTTTGTTGCCGTCCGTGCGCCCACTCTGTAGATTCTGTCGAATTGCCATGCGATCTCTGGGATTGGCTTTCCCAGAAATGTTGCCAGGGCCTCCATAAAGGTTCCGAGCAGGCCCCCTTGGGTTTCGTTTGGTGTCTCTTTCCAACCTCTAAACCTGATTGCGGACGCCAGTTGCCAGTACTGCATCATGGAGGATTGGTCTTGGGCCACCCCTTTCATCTCTGCTATCTGTCCCTCTACTTGATTCTCCACTTCTTCCATCCGCTTGTCCATATTCTCCCTGATCTCCTGGAAGTTTTTCTCCATTTCCTCCCCTATTCCTTTGTAGTGTGCTTGCATTGCCTCCTTCATTTGTTCCAGATCTGCAGCCATCACCCTGCGTTGCTCCTCCCATTTTCTCTCTAGCTCTCTACCTTGGTCTTTCAGCATTTGTTTTATATCGTTGCATCTTTTCTCCATCTTTTGTTCTGCCTCTACACACCTCCTCTCCATCCTTGTGTCCATTTCCACCAACTTTTTATCCATTCCATCCATCCTTTCAACCAGCGTTTCTATTACCTCTTGTAATTTTTGTATCATGTGTGTTGTTGGGCTGGCCTGTGGGAGTAGATGGGTCTGGGGGCCTGTAGTTGGATGGGAGGGTGTGGGGGTGGGTAAAGTAATTCCTGGTGGTTTAGTATGTTGGGCTGGGGAGGATACAACTCCCTTCGTTTGTGTCAGTTTGGTCTGTTTGGAGGCCATCTTGAGCTTGTCCTCCTGTTGTCCTGGCACTGTTTTAGTTTCCAGCTTAGACCAGATTAGGCACTAGACTGTGATCTGGTGCTGGTCCAGTAATCTGTCCTTTCAGTGGGAGGGGGGCTTCAGGGTTCAGGCAGTGCAGGTCTAGGGGCCTGTAGTCAGGAAGGTCTGTCTGTGTTCAGGGAGTCTATTCAGTGCCTCTGCCTTTGCTTTCTCCTCTTTCTCCTCTGCCAGCCTTTCTCTTTTCTTTGCACCTTTTTGGTTCCCTCTTGCCCCTCTTTCTTTGCCTTCTTTCCCAGATCCCTTTCTGCTGTTCTCTGCTTGTCTGTGATTCCAGGCCCCTTCTGCCTTCCCTCCACAGCGGCCCAGGATGCCTTTTAGTCTTCCTCTTACGCCCACCTTCCTCCCTGGTAGGTTCTGCTCTCTTCAGTGCCCCTGGGGCTCCCGTTCTGGAGGGTCTGGGGCACAGCGCATGGGGTGTCTCTCCCCCGTCCCTCTGCCACCCAGGGTACCTTTTTCTTGTGTCCTCTCCCGCCGTCTGCTTTCTTGTCTCTTCCCTCTTAGGTCTTCTCTCTTCCCCTCTATTGTTCTAGCTTGCCTGCTTCCAGCTCCGTTTGTTGTCTCCGTCTTTATCCGCCGCTTCAGGCTGCTCCGCTGCCCTCTCGGCTTTTCCACCCTCTTCGGCTCGTCTGGGGGCCCTCTCTAGGTTGGGAGACCCCCCCAATTGCCCTCACCCCTCTTGCCGATGTCGCTCTCGCCTCTCTCTCACCCGGTCTCCGCCGCCCGAGGCCTCCTCCTTTTGTCCGGCTGCCCCGGCCCTCTCTTCTTCTGATTCCTGCGTCCGACCCCCTGAGGCTCGTCTGGGGGTCGTCTTCGGTCGGCGGGCTCTCCCGGTGGCTTCCGTCCGTCTCCATGCTGTTCGTTGCTGCCGTTGTTCGCTCCCACCGGCTAATTCCAATTTTGGGGCCTCCTGGCCTCTTCAGGCCCGCCGGCCGGCCGGCCGGCCAGCCGGCGCCAGCTTCCTCCGCTCCGTTTGTTGTCTGTGGGGGACCCTCGGCGGCGATTTACACTTCTCCGGAATGTGCCGAGGGTCCTCTTCGGGTGCGCCTATCTCTCCGGCGCTCCCCACTCCCGGTACCCCGAAATTTTTGCGAAAAGTTAAGCCACGGTCCGGAGCTTTCCTAGAAGGGCTCCGGACCTCGTGCCCAGCATTTTCTTTTTAGGACTAATGAAAAAAGTGTTAGAAAAAAGCCATGGAAGATTATTTCAGTATATGATTACTGCAGTGAAATTACTATGTGCACAGAGAGATTCAGCGTTACTTGCTATGGAGGAAGGGTTGGTGAAGTTGATAGATTTTTGCTGAAATTGGTAAATTGACCTCTTTGATTAGAGAAAAGAAATTGTCGACATTTATTGGTGACTGCAAGCCTCTTATGGACTTTTTGCATAAAAATACAAAAAAATGAACTTGGGATCAATGTCTATGATGATTAGACAGGACAGATAGAAAGAATAGTAATATAATGTAGCTTCAGAGAGAGAGGTTAAATATATTTTTACTTATAACCGCTGTGATGAATATTGGAAACTGTTTATATCTTTTCTATTTTTCTTCAACTTTTTTTCTTTTCTTGCACTTTTTGCTTTTTCTTTTATTTCTTTTTTCCCTCCTATTAGTTTGTATTAGTTTTTATCTTCTGGTTTAAAAGTTTTAATAAAATTTATATGTATATAAAAAAGAAGGAATCATTTCGTCTACTTACTGATGCATGATATGTGGTCATCTCCTCTACATGTCGTACAGCAGCGGTCCCCAACCTTTCTGGCTCTGTGGACCCGGCAGTGGCAGCAGTGGCAGTGGTGGGCAGGGAGAGGGGATGGCTTCACATGCACGTACACCACTTGCGCAAATGGAGCTTTGAGTGCTTGCGCACTCGCCCAGCACTTGTGCCGCCCAATTTTCAACGGGTTATTGCCCAGTATAGGCCCAGGAACCCGGGGGTTGAGAACCCCTTTAGTATAATACATTTAAAGCAGGAGTATCCAACCTTGGCAACTTTTAAGATCTGTGGACTTCAACTGGCTGGCTGGCGAATTCTGGGAGTTGAAGTTCAAAAATCTTAAAATTGCCAAGCTTGGACACTCCTGATTTAGAAACAAACAGGAAGACCCCTGGGTTTTTTAGGAAACTAGGTCTAGTAAACCACATAAAGAGGGTAAATAAATGAAGCACTAGGAACCAAACAGGCCATCCTCTGCATTTGCCCTCTGTGTGCACAACAGCTTCTCAGAAACCAAGCAGCCATCCATCAAGAGCTACAAATTCAGAACTTGAAAAGAATTCCCAAACTGCCCAAGCAAAACATTTACCGTATTTTTCCATCTATAAGACGCACCCTTGTATAAGACGCTCTGGCATGTGAGTTTCTCCATGCCGATCACCTGTTCGGCAGAGCGCCGAACAGCTGAGCCGGCAAATCTGGAAGTTCGGCGGGACGATGATCTTGCCCCCTCCCCCCTCCCGTTAGTGGCAAGCCCACAGGGGCTTGACACCTATACCAGGTGGCATGGCAACCCACACAGGCATGCCCTGGGCTGCGGAGGTTACCATTATTTTTCCATGTATAAGATGCTGCACTTGTATAAGACGCACTAAGTTTTGAACAGGGCGTTTGCAGGGAAAAAATAGCATCTTACACAAGGAAAAATACAATATTTATGTTTAGCTCATTTTAAAAATATATTAGTCATTCAATAGCAGCAGGGCTAAAAATGACGTGGCAGAAAAAAGTATTAAAAATAGAGGCTTCGCCCATAAAGGAAAGAGAAACTGATCTACAGCTTCATAAGAAATACTGCAAAAATGCCTCCATGGATTTTTTTTTTGACATAAGAGTTGTGCCAAAAGTTAAACAGTTCTGTTTCCCAAGGCAAAGCCCTATAGCATCACGGGAAACTGGAATATTAGATCAGTGCTGCCCCCATATGTGAAATCACAGGGACCGGTTCTGTAGAGAGAGGTTTTTCCACAGACCGGAGGGAGCATGTTTCATGTGCTGTCTGCATCCGGTGGATGGGGCTTCGCTTGTTTGCGCAGCCCAGTTTCTGGCATGCTGCAGCCCGGTGCCAGTCCACGGACCAGGGGTTGGGAACCCCTGCTGTAGAAGAAAGTAAAAAAAATCAAAGACCCTAGGACAGTTAGGATAGTGAGGATAATTTATAAAGACATGCCTTGCCAAAGAAACATACTGTGATTAAGGTCATGGCAGCCTTGCTCTAGTCTGATTTTACTTCTGATTTTCTCATTTGTTCAGTGATATTGTCTCCTTGTCCCAGCAATTTCATAATTTTCATAAAAATATTTCTTTTATTAAAACACATTTAATAGAAATATGTTACTTTCACGATTTTTAAATATATAAAAAAATCTCTTTTGGTTGGCAGCAGTTTCCTATTTCCATCCTCCCTATCTCTGAAAAATACAGAGTAATGGTACTGTTTCTGACAATATTACACAATATACTGAAATGATAAATATACACAATTTTACAAATCTCTTATATGTATCAAGCTACATACCAAGTTACAAATGCTGGATTTTTCTTTTAACCCAGCATTTCCAAACTACCTCTAAGACTATTACATTGCTATTGGAAAAGCTGCAAAGGTCACCCAAAGAACAAACGAAGCAAATCAGTCTCCAGAGACACAATATAAAAAGTTAATACTAATAGTGCTGGTAAATCAAAACTAAAATTAAAACCATCAGAAAGAGACCCCATTTTCTTTCAGAGCTAATCAAAACCATGCCAATATAGTGGCAAATTTTAAGAATAAAATTTACTGCGACAGTCAAATAGCTGTATATAATTACTTTGTTTTATTAAACATTATTCTGCTGACCACCAAATTTGTTCAGCTATTTACAAAGGGGGTAAGGGGGATTCCACGCATTAAAATGATTAGACTACAGTTAAAACAAAATAAATCATTAACAATAATCCACAATTAGTCAGCAGTTAAAAGCAAGTTGAAAATGATGTCTGGTAAAAGTCTTTTAAAAAGCTAATAAGGACATTAACTACTTAACTTA
Source organism: Bothrops alternatus (assembly GCA_034064705.1). NCBI lineage: Eukaryota > Metazoa > Chordata > Lepidosauria > Squamata > Viperidae > Bothrops > Bothrops alternatus. Next base: position 462,270 of record JARGCV010000020.1, on the reverse strand, counting down.
CAATTAAGAGAACCAGTTTGGTCTAGTGCAGGGGTGTCAAACTGCTGGCCCATGGGCTGGATGCATTATAGCCAAACCGCGCCCACCCCATTGCCAGCAATGGAAAAAAAGTCGTGATACGTCGCAACACATCACATGACGTTGCGAGTTTGACACCCCTAGTCTAGTGTCTTAAGATATCAAGCTAGAAATCAGGAGACTCTGAATTCTAGTCCAGCCTTAGGCATGAAAGTTGGCTGGGTGACTTTGGACCAATCATTGTCTCTCAGCCCAACTACCTCACAGGGTTGTTGTTGTGGGGAAAATAGAAGGAATCTTAGGTATGTTCACCACCTGGAGTTATTTAAAATCAGGATTTAAAAAAATCTTAAAAAATCTAAATCCCTTTATAAGATTCTATACAGCGGGCAAAGAATGGGCAACAACTGGACAAAAAAAAAAAAGACTCCAGGCTCACAGTAACTGTACATTAATCTCCTCAGATGATTTCAGTAAGTGTGGGAGCATTTTCTGTTAAACAGATCTGCTCTAAGCCATGTAGGAATTTAAAGGCATATTGTCAGGAAACAAACTGGCAACCAGTGCTGTGCTCTATGCATAAGTATAATTTGACCTCTTTTCAGTCTTTCCCAGATTTTATATCAGCTAACATTTCTCAATTAAACACATAGGTAGGCCCATGTAGAAACCTGAGTGACATCACGTGCCTCTCTGTTTTGGGGATCCTCTGTCTCCCAATAGCATATCTGAAATTTACCTTAAATACAGAAATGAAATCAGGGAAGAGCCATGGCGACATTCCAAAATATTTCAAACAATGCCGTGATCAGTGATATTAAAAACTGCTGAGGCAGTCTTAACCTCGTAATTTAGCCTTGAAGCCAGCTGAAGATGATCTACTTCCTCCCAGACTGCAGGTAAAAAGCCCTAGGAACCTCATAGCATAGATCACTTTAAAACCAAAGGGGGCATAGAAGCAGCTCAAATATAGTATTTGATTTGAAAAAAAAAATTACTGAGAGCATTACAGTGCACTACTACGAATTCAGTACTGTAATAAAAGCCTGAGAGGAGGAAATATCAATAGGCTTCCCTTCAATCTGAAACAACTCAGCAGGCTGTAAACTTGCAGGTGTTATAAGAGCAGGAAAAAAAATGGTTTCTTTGGTACACATAAAGGTAGTCCTTGTTTAAAGACCCTAATTGGTGGAACCAGAATTTCCATGCTAAGCAAAGTGGTTGTCAGGGGAAATATCATGAGACTGCACTGATTAGCAATGGCTTTTGCAAAAGTCCTGGCTTTGATTGTTAGGCGAGGACTTCATATTTCTCCTGCCTTGCCATGCTCTCCTTTGCTTCCACTTACCCATCCATCCATCTCTGTCCTTTTGGCCACCCTGCCCTCCATTCCCATCTACGCCTGCTCCCTCCACCAGGCCCAGCTGACCTTCGCTGCCTTCTTCCTCCCATTGCTGATGGTGTACACTCAGCCCAGGCAGATGGGCAGGCCTTTGTGAGGAGGCCTTCACAAGGCCTCAGGAGAGCCTCACATTGCCTCGCAAAGAGCCAGGAGCTGCCTCGCATTGGTTGGTCATATGGGGAGAATGAATAAGTGATTCCAGATATTAAGGAGGAATGAATGGGATGAGAGGAAGAACAAAAAATAACCATAATTAGAGGGAGATGTTGAGACCTGACAAAGAGAGTTAAGTAAAACAAAGGCAATATATGAAGAGCTATGAGAACATGACTGAGGCAACAATGATTTGCAAGTGTAGAAAATATGGAGAGGTGTAGTGAAAGGCATAGATTAGATATTACTAGATTACTTTTTCTTTCCAATCATCTCCTTTAATTTCTTTTGCTTACTAATTCTTACTCTTTTTCCATACTTTACATTTATGTTGCTTGCCTAAAAGGGAATAAAGCAGACGGATAGATGGACACATGGATAAAATATAAAATAAAACCACTATTTTAATTCCCTTGAAGCTGATGGCAGTATTGTTTCAATAGAATTAAAGCAGCAGAGAGTGGAGCCTATAGATGACTTTCTGTTCAGGGAAATTTACCAGAATCCTACCAATATTAGCAACTTGATTGTTCTAATGCCTCCATATTTGCAGCACAAACAATTAAGGAATCCATTTTACCAGAAAATATCTAGAATGAGCAAATTAAAGTCACTGAGGGTAAAAAAAATTATTTGTTTGTGATTATGGGTCATTCCAAATGTCAGTTGTGCTCTAAATGATTTATTAGCTAAAGAATAAACTGATTTACTGCCTCTTCCTTATGCTTCTCTTTTTTCTTTAGAAGCCAGAGTTCAGTCAAGGTATCCTAGTTTCCTAAACATTTCCTCTGATATCTGAAGTAAGAAATCCTGGTTAAGAACTCTCTGAAAAGAGAATATGAATTTAGGATACTAAGTTGAACGAAGCATAGTATTGAAGAATTTGTTTAAAATAAGAGTCCAATCAAAAAGTCATGAGCCACTGAAAAGCATAACTAAAAACAAATATAATACTTCAAAGTACCAATTACAATGTAAATATCAGTAGCATGAGAAATTTAGAAATTGTGCTTCAAATTGTTGAGGTAATTTGGCATGAAAGCAAAAGGCAAACCTTTTTGTACAAGCTTCATTTCTTCAGCCTCAGGTTGCAAACCTTTAATCTTCAGAGTCAGGGTAGAGCCATCAAGTGCAAAAATGGGGTCTCAGGAGAGTACCTCATTATTATTTCATCTCCATTCCCTGTGCTGTTTTCTTTCTTATCTGCCTTCTCCAGCAGAGCCTGCATATGGAATGGGGGCGTGCTGCACATGGATGAGGGAAATATCTGCTCAGTACACCCTGTCCTTGTTTGCCTTCAGCGTCTGGTTGTGAAGGGGAAAAAATGGGGGAAGCCAAGGATTCCTTCCTGAGTGATGCTAGAAAGTCTCATTCATCTAGTTTTATGGGTTCAGCCCATATGAGACAAGGACAGAGATGTGTTTTGGGTAGATGTCTTCCCACAGGTGAAAAAATATTAATATTCTGAATCAACAAATGCAGTACAACAGAAAGGAAAGGCACCCCCACCTCAATAGGTAGTACTCACTTAACAACCATTTGTGCCATGACCACTCAAAGTTAATGATATAGCTGAATGAGGAGACTCGCAGCCGATCCTCAAAGTTGGAGTTGTTGTGGTGTCCCTGCATTTGTGTGATCACAATCCGGGCACTGGGCAACCAATTGACATTTAGAGCAATTGCAGTATCCCATGGCTACGTGATTTCCATTTGAAACTTTCACAGCTGGCTTCCAACAAGCAAAGGGAAGCTGGCAGAAGGTCACAAGTGGGAATCACATGCCAGTGCGTCCAATGATCACATGGGATTTACCTAAGCATCGCAACTGGAATTGCCAGAATTGCCATTGTAAGTTGAGCGAGGTCATGTGATATTTTGCTTTATGACTGTATTGCTTAGCAACAGGGGTCCCAGTCCCAATTATTGATGTTAACTGAGGACCTATTGCAGAAATCAATTAGAGGCAGTAGCTACATTTCAGGGACCAGACTTAACCCAAAACTTTCTCTTGCTGTAACCCAGTTAGTTTGATACATACAAGAAAATCCACAATTCTTAGATGAAGATTAAAAGAAGGAATTGATAGTGCATGAACAAACACTGTGCAGCTCAGCCCGGTGTCAGTAATGCACATCCACAAAAGGCCAATTTAAGAAAGCTACTGTGCTTGCTAACGTATTCTCAGTCCAGGGCCCAGAACTGCATTCAGTTACTAAGGGCTCATTCATAGATATTGATATATCACCAGCCCTTAAATATTGAAGGAAAGTATATAATTTTGTAAACTGGTCACCACACCGCCTGACTTTTACCTTGTCTCAAGAATAAGGCCAGCAGATCAGAGAAAATCGTGCGGTTTGTTTTCATGACAGCAGCTGGTTAGTTTCTTTCTGAGCCTGGGTTTGGGAAAAAGAGCTCCATGTGTGGAGACAAGCTTACCCCTCCACCCGCTTTCATTCTCAATTGAAATGTTTCCTGTGATCCTTTACTTTGCCTTTTTCCCCACCATTTCAACTTTCTTTAACATCCCAGGTTTTCTTTTTCCTTGAGGAACTTTTGATTTTACTAAAATCAGGCAGAATTAAAGGTTAGGTGCAGAATGCATGTTTTTTTTTTCCTTTCTCTGGGTGGAGAGACGTTTAGAGAAGCAATGGAGGAAAAGCAGATCCGAATCTGATGGAACCAAATTGAGAGCTTATATTAAGACCTATTTGGAAGCGATCACTACGGCAAGATCTCAGTATCTTTCCGCATTGATCGCGTCTGTGGAATCCCGTCCGGCTGCCCTGTTTAAGGTGACTCGCTCTCTCCTTGATATGGAGAGGAGGGAAGAACCTTTGCAGGGCAACGCCGAAGAATTTAACACCTTTTTCGCAGACAAGGTCGCTCAGATCCGGATTGACTTGGACTCCAATTGGAATGCAGTGTCGGCTGACAATGAGTCAGTCAAGATGACAGAGGCCCGTCTTAGTCCTGTTGTATGGGATGAGTTTGACCTGGTAACTCCTGATGATGTGGACAAGGCCATTGGAGCTGTGAGTTCTGCCACCTGTTTATTGGATCCGTGCCCCTCCTGGCTGGTTTCGGCTAGTAGGGAGGTGACACGGAGCTGGGTTCAGGTGGTTGTTATCGCTTCATTGAGGGAGGGGTCCTTTCCGGCTACCCTTAAAGGAGGCACTCATGCCTCAAGAAGCCTTCCCTGGACCCGGCAGTTCTAAATAATTATCGTCCAGTCTCCAACCTTCCCTTTTTGGGGAAGGTTGTTGAGAAGGTGCTGGCACTCCATCTCCAACGGTCATTGAATGAAGCTGATTATCTGGGCTCTCAGCAGTCTGGGTTCAGGTCCGGTTACAGCACGGAAACTGCTTTGGTCGCGCTGACCGATGATCTCTGGCAGGCCCGGGATAGAGGTCATTCCACTATCCTGGTGCTTCTTGACCTCTCAGCGGCATTCGATACCATCGACCATGGTATCCTTCTGTGCCGGTTGGAGGGGCTTGGAGTGCGGGGCACCGTTCTACGGTGGTTCACCTCCTACCTCTCTGGCCGGTCGCAGTCGGTGTTTGCAGGAGGTCAGAGATCGGCTCCGAGGTCTCTTCCATGTGGAGTTCCTAAGGGGTCCGTTCTCTCACCTCTGCTTTTTAACATCTACATGAAGCCGTTGGATGATATCATCTGTCAACACGGGGTGAGTTATCATCAATATGTTGATGATACTCAGCTTTATATCTCTACCCCGTGTCATTACAGTGAAGCAGTTGAAGTGATGAACCGGTGCCTGGAGGCTGTTGAGGTCTGGATGGGTGCCAACAGGCTCATACTCAATCCCGAGAAGACAGAGTGGCTATGGGCTCTGCCTCCCAAGGACAATTCCAACTGTCTGTCCATTACCCTGGGTGGAAAGGTTTTGTCCCCCTCGGAGAGGGTTCGCAACTTGGGTGTTCTCCTCGATCCACAGCTAAGTTTGGAACATCATTTTTCGGCTGTGGCGAGGGGAGCATTCACCCAGGTTCGCCTGGTGCGCCAGTTGCGGCCCTATTTGGACCGGAAGTCACTTCTCACGGTCACCCATGCCCTTGTCACCTCGAGATTCGAATACTGTAATGCTCTCTACATGGGGCAACCTTTGAAGAATGTCCAGAGACTGCAGGTAGTCCAGAATGCGGCCGCGCGAGCTGTCTTGGGTCTCCCAAGACATGCTCATATCACTCCAGCTCTTCGTAAGCTGCACTGGCTACCAATTGGTCTCTGAACACAATTCAAAGTGTTGGTTATGACCTATAAAGCCCTTTATGTCAATGGACCAGGATACTTGCGGGACCTTCTCCTGCCTCATGAATCCCAGCGACCGGTCAGGGCACATAGGGTTGGCCTCCTACGAGTCCCGTCTGTTAAACAATGCCATCTGGAGGGACCTAGGGCAAGGGCCTTCTCCGTTGCTGCCCCAGCCCTCTGGAACCAGCTTCCCTCAGAGGTTCGTACTGCTTCCTCCCTCCTAGCTTTCCGGAAAATGCTGAAGACGCATCTATGCCGACAGGCTTGGGGCGTATGAGCTGTGCTCTGCCCCTCGGCCCTAAGAGTGTCCTGCCATCAGCGGCTGCGAATTGATTGTGTTTGTATGTGGTATGAGTGTGGTTAATTTTAAAATTGTTGTTGTATCCTGTTGTGAGCCGCCCTGCGTCTTCGGAGAAGGGCGGCATATAAATGTGAATATTAAATTAAATTAAATTAAATATTAAATTAAATTAAATTATTAAATTAATTAAATTAAAAGATGGAGTAGAATTTTCTCCCATTCTTCTTTTGTTCTGTTTCTCTTCGCTTCTCTTTGCTGCTCTTCGCTTCTCTTCATTTCTCCCTTTGGCAACAGACATCCACGTGTGCAGAAAGTTGACTTGTCCTTTGTACCTTATGCAAATTTGCGGAAGAAAAATTCAAGGTAACCCTATGCATACATTCTTTAATATTGATTTAAGAAAGGAATACTAGTCTTGTGGAAAACCTGCATTCTGTCTTCCATGAAGTCAATATTCTCCAGACAACACCACGGAAATATGGAGGAGGAGGTGGCTCAATGAAATTATGCTTTTTCTGACAGCCAAAACACAAAGGGCCATGGTATCAGCCTTCCCATGTAGACCAGACAGGAAACACAACCAGATGAGCTAATTCCACATTATTGTAACACTACATTGACAGAATCTTGGAAGTCTGAAAGTACAAGTCTCCTGCTGTCTCTTTTACTGCCTGATAGATGATAGGGGAGGTTTCTTTCCGAGTTTCTTTCTCTTCTCATTATGCAGCTGCAGGCTACCCTCCCTCTTATTTGATGGTTCCTTAGGCAGCATTTCTTCCCCCGTCTCTCAGGGTCATTCTCACATACCATTACACATGGGGAATCAGAACCCAGTGGTTAGATGAGATGTTGCCAAGTTCCAAAGATTCTTGGTTCATGCAACCTGGAATATCTGCACGGGATGATTTTCTTTCCAAGAAAAAAGTCCAAGAAAGTGTTGAACCAGATTAGACAGCTTCAGTTTGCCTCAACAGTGAGCTGCTTATGACATGGAGGAGCCATTAGGAAGACATATCCTCAGGAATACAGTATATCTTGGTATCAACTTGCAAGAAGATTGTGTGGATAAACTCTAAGCAAACTACAAACTCTTCTTAAACAACTAGACACTCAGTTCTTTTGGCCAAGTCACAATTTCCGGAATGTTTCATTTCCCATGAATACCCATTAAAAATATGATGTCTCTCCTAATTTTCTACACCAGGCATGTCAAACTGCCGGCCCATGGGCCAGATGCATCATGCCGAAATCACGCCCACCCCATTACTGGCAATGGGGAAAAAGTCACGATACGTCACACGACATCATGTGACATCGCAAGTTTGACATGCCTGTTCTACGCTGAAACAAAAGCAAGATCTGCCTTCTGTATACTTTCCTTTTGCCTAAAATCCTTCATCCTGACTGATTTGTTAAATGCCAAAATTTCACAATCACAAACAATGGAAAGGTGGGGAAGATTCAGATCATGTCAAGTTACAAGCCTAACATTGGATAAACCATATTTCTATAATCTAAGTAATATTGCATGAGAATGTGTCAGAAAAATCCTCCCTTCCTCTTCTTGTCAAACATCTGATAATATTTTCACAATATCTAACTGACATTTGTTTTTCTCAAAAACTCATGTGTAGGAGTTGATGCGGATGCTTTATTTGGCTGCTGAAAGATAAAGTCTTCAATGTAATTGTAACAGGTTCTGTCACTATTATAACTAGAATGAAAGTACGAAGAGAACATTTCACACACTGCAGCCTTAAAACAGAGTTCTGTACTTCAAATCAGTTGACTAACCTCTTTCTCAGGTACCTTGATCTTAGACTCTAGCTTCATTTTCCAGGAGGGATATGTACTGCTGTTCTTCTTGATTGTGTAGCCAAGCATCTCCAGGATTACACTGGTTTGAGTTATCATGGTAGAAGCGATTGTTCTGAGGGCTCTATTGGCTTCTTCTAGCATTCTGTCTGATGATACATCTCTATTTAGCCTGGGTAACTGGTGTTGAGGGTTGATTGTAGCTAGTTTATCTCTGATCTTATGCCTCAAAGCAGCAGATGTGCTCTGTAATGGAGAGAATGGTGGTGATGTTCCAGCTTCAGGGCTTTGACTGCACATCCAGTTGTTCTTACAGATGTTCTTGAGTATATGATGTAATGTATAATTTCTCTATCTCAAGCTGTGATAGCAGCTTCCTCTTCACTATGTTGAAGCATTGGGTAATTAGCTGTTTCTCAGTTAGTGTAGGTGTCTATTCATAGTTCCCTCATATGCTTCATATATTCCATCTCATTAGGTCTGCTACTAATTTCTATCAGTTCCAGAGTCTGTTGTCTCATCCATGTATGGTTTGTTCCTGAAACTCGTTTATCATCAGATTGTCCTGGTTCCTCAACATCTGATGCGGACCTTGTCAATCCGGGCAACCTCTGAGCTAGCATGTCTGTCCTAGTTTATGTCATATTTGAAGTGGGCAGGTGAAGAATTAGAGGGGTCTCTACCCAAGAACCCCTACTGGTAAGGTAGGTACCAGCTGGGATTTGAACCCTGGTCTCCCACACCAAAGGTGGTGCTCTAACCACTATCTAACCACTATATATACACATATACATACATATACACACACATGAAAGAGAGTAACAGAAAATTAGTCATTATATTTATTGCACCAGTAATTAAGCAGGTTACAGTGCATTAGTCTTTTTAATTTAGGCTTCGCCTTATAGCCCAAAGAGAGTCCACGTGAAATCTAGAGCTGATTTTCTTTCTAGCCTTACTGGCAGGCTCCACTTCTCTCTTGGCAGGTGGCAATTCAGCAGACCAAGCTTTCCTGTTGTTGTTGAAATTTCAGATGGAGGGAGCGTTTCACATTGTAAGGACTGTTTGGGGAGGAGGGTGCTGACAGGCCATGGTATGAGGAAATAAAACACCCCTGCGCCAACTCTGTCCTGGGGCTTTTTGAGTATTGAGAATCCAGTTGAGAAAAAGAACTTGTGCACAGAAAGATCATTCTCTGAAGAAAAACGACAGATGTCACGAGTTCCTGCTGAAAAATACATTGCCGCTTTCAAGGGAAGCATAGATAAAAAGATTGATTCAGAAATAATCTGGGGCCGCCTGCTCTGCCATGGCTGAGTGGGCAGCTGAGATTTCCAAAAAGGGAAAAAGATGGCTGGCATGATTAGAGAAAGGTATTCCAAGACACATTTCCTGCAAGGAGGAGACTTCCTTTTTCCTGCCTGCCTAGCAACAGGCTTGCTGTTATCAGATCAAAAGTGTTTATTTCCAGTTCAAGAGATGCAGACTCCTTGCTTTCCCATCCAAGGATCTGAAATCAACCCCGCAAAGATAAAGAACAACTCTTAAAGCGATAAACTCAGATAACAGGCAATGACCCACAGATCTGTAAGAGAAAATGGCTTAACAGTCTATGTGAAAGTAATTTTACAATATTTTAGAAAGCTCTAGTCAGTGCTTTCGCCACAGGAAGCTTCAGAGAAGGAACTGCATTTCAGCTGTTTTCTTTCCCATTCCAATAAAATTTATAAATAGCTGTTGCAAAATGAGCACTAAACTTAACATGCTATCTTTAAACTTCTGAAGGGAACTTTAAAACATGTGATTCCCACTCTCGGCACTCAGACAGAAATACCAGTGATATAAAAGATATACTTCATTTAATGTTAAGAATATAAGTAAGTCCTCGACTTACAACAGCTCATTTAGTGACTGTTCAAAGTTACAACAGCACTGAAAAAAGTGACTTAGGATCTTTTTTCACACTTACGACCATTGCAACATCCCCGAGGTCATGTGATCAAAATTCAGATGCTTGGCAGCTGACATTTATGACGGTTGCAGTGTCCCGGGGTCATGTGATCACCTTTTGCAAACTTCTGACAAGCAAAGTCGATGAAGAAGCTAGATTCACTTAAGAACAGTGTTACTAACTTAATAATTGCAGTGATTCACTTAGCAACTGTGGCAAGAATGGTCATAAAATGGGACAAAAATCACCTAACACATGTCTCACTTCGCAACAGAAATTTGAGGCTCGATTGTGGTCGTAAGTTGAGGAGTACTTGTAAGCATGTGATGTTTGCAAATCACGTGGACCATTATGCTATAATTGTATGGATTCTTAGAGTAAGAATTAATTCTAATGGCCAGCTTTCATCAGAATGCTAGGATAGGGAGGAAAAAAAAATCTTGCACATAACTGCTAATCATCCTGGCTCATCTTTAAATATTAGACCCGGTCATGCTATTACATTGATCCCCAAACAGAAGAGAAAAAGCAACTTTTAAAGCAGGGGTGTCAAACTGCCGGCTTGCGAGCCAGATGCGTCATCCGGAAGCTGCGCCCATCCCATTGCTGGCAATGGCAAAACTGTCCCGATACATTGCCCGACGTCACGTGACGTCACGAGTTTGACATGTCTGTTTTAAAGGGAATCAGGAAGTGACCAGGAGCTTGATATGGTTGTTTCTGAGTAGCTATTCTCCGTCAGCTGTTTCCAGAGACCACCTTGGTTGATCAAAGACCTCTAAAAGAGGAAGCAGCAGAAGCAACAGAAGGTATGCCTAAAGTACTCTGGATAGAGAAAGAGCACTGAATTTGAATCAAATAAGAACTTATATTCAAACCTACATCGTGGCAGTAAGAGTGGAAAAGCATACTTCTCCCTAGTGCATTTGGAGCTGCAATCTCCCTGTAGTCTGTTCTCCTGCATGTCATTTTGCTGATAACATTGCTCACATTCACTGAAGTCCTCATTGGCAGAATCTGGAGAGGTGATTGGGACAGCTTCTGGTAAAGTCATGTCCATGCATAGCATCTTCTAAAATCATATCAAACAGCTAGACACAAGGATAGTTTTCCCCCATACCACCACTCTGCTAAACAACTAATTTCCACAACACTGTCTTATGCCCTGGGATTTGAAACCACCTAGCAGGGCTGTATTACTATTACCTTCTCATCTTTCCTATTACTTATTTCCTTACCTTCCTATGACTATAACTTTGTTTATATCTTATCATTTATGTTGATTTTTTGTGTAGGAAGTCAGCACACACACACACACACACCACCCCAGAGAATGAAATATTTTGGGGAATATTAAAGAGGCAGAATATTATATTTTCCCTAAAAAGAGAAATAGAAAAAAAACTTAGGCAGAAACCAGCCCCAGTCTCCCCCAAGCAAAAACTGAGGAGGCCAGTCTTTAGAAATGCAGATTTGGTAATCCATTCAGGAAGACTTGGTCAATCTACTCACAAGCAAAAATGCCTTCAACCACAGCTCCCACAGAAGACTGGAGCTGATGGGATTAGAAAAACAAAGACTCCTAAAATCTACATTCCCTCACCCAGCTCCAAGGACAGGACAGGACCTCCCAGCCACAATGAGAGTCAGGCAACAATAATTAGAATACCAAAAGGGCACACTCAAGCTCAGGTCAAAGTACATTGCACAGGAACAGGCCACTGCAGAAATTTGTGCCATATTGAAAGAACCTATTACAGAACTAAAATCCAGAAATCTCACGTCAAACATTCAAACGGATGCTCAGACTACATCTGACTAGTTGACAAATCAAAACCCACCAGAAGAGGAATTAACAGAGATAAAAGAGGAACTCATCATACCTTACAAATCTCTCATTTGTAACTGAGGAACAAAAGAGGCAAAGACTGAGATTTGAAACTACAAAGCAACAATATTTTAAGGAAGAGAGAAACAGACACCTGACACAGAGGATGGGACTCTTATTCTTTCAAAGCTTACTGCAAGCAACAAAAATAGATCTACTGGCTGAAAGGGAAGCGTCTTTATGGAAACCTACCTGGCATAGGAAAAAAAGCCAGAATTAGATTGAAAAGAGAAATTTAAAATGGTGGAATGGAATAAAAGACAATGCTGGATTTACGGACTGTTTTAAGGATCAAGCCTGATAGATATTTAAAACAGATTAAGAATGTACTGGATCTGTGTATTCATGTACTGAATAATAGACTCAATTTGATGAAAATCATTATGTATTGGAATTGAAAAAATGATGACTATTTAGATTAAATAATAATCAAATAATCAATAATCAATGGAGTGTTTTAAATTAGTAAGATGACCTTTTTGTATGACAACAAAGACGTGATAAGGCATGATAAGTAATTGGAGAAAATTTGAATTCTGTTTAATGAACTTGAATGAATTAAGGTTTAATATTATTTTGTTATTTTAAAGAGGTGGATTGATTGTGGGATTTTATATGGATAGGGTTGATTAATACTTTATTACTATTAAGATATTTACTGTGTTGTGGAAGAAGAAACAAATGAGATTGGTGATAAAATGAGGGATGTGGGAGATTAAGAATTAGAATTGATAATTTGTTGTTCTAAAGCTAAACTATGGTAATTGTAAACTGATAAAGTTATAAAACAGGTTGAGCAGTTATAGTAATTTAAAATAGAAATGGAATATTTTAAATGTATTATGTTATTCGAGGGAAATAGAGAGGGGATAGCAAAATGTATTGTGCTGAGCTGTTTATATATGTCTTTACTTTTGAATGTTTGACCACCCAAACACCACAGTGGGTCTTGAGTACTTTTTCTTAAGAAATTAAAAAACTAATAAAATGTGTTTTTTAAAAAAAGAAAGAAACTGGACAGCCATTTATCTGTAATGGTATAGGGCAGGGCTTTTCAACCTTTTCACCCATTGTACCACTTTTAGGATATGGCAATATCCGAATACCACCAGTCACCTAGCAAGGTGTCAAAAACTTGATGACCCCCTCCCAAAAAAGGAAAAAAGTGATAAAGTACAGGTAGTCCTTGACTTACAACAGTTCACTTAGTGACTGTTCAAAGTTACAATAGCACTGAAAAAAGTGCCCCCCAAGTCACAGCCGAGCAAGACACCTGCCTGCGGCGCTCTTCCTCCTGTCCAAGGTTTTCATTGTTGTGAGGCATTTCTGTTGAGGATTAGCAGCGGAGGTGGGGTGGGGGGGTGTTTGGTTTTTATTCCCCCCATCTGCTGGGTGGTTGCAGCAGGTTTTGGTCACTTCACATGACCCTGGGACACTGTGACCATCATAAATATGAATCGGTTGCCAAGCATCTGAATGTAAATCACAAGACCCTGGAGAGGCTGCTACATTCCAGCTGATCGGCGCTTCCTCAGGGCTCAGCAGAGCCTGGCGCTGATCCTGGTGCTTCCGCTGAGCCCTGACAGCCCTGCAGCTCCAGCCATCTCTCGCTCAGGCTTGTGTGGTGCTGCCACTGGTTCAGCTCATTCCCCTCCCCCGCTAGGATAGTTGCGTACCACCTGCCAGGTGCCAATGTACCACAGGTGGTACCCGTACCACTGGTTGAAAAGCCCTGGCATAGGGTCTCCTGCATGAGCAGGGGGTTGGACTAGGAGACTTCCAACGTCCCTTTTGATTCTGTTGTTCTATTCTGTTCTGTTAGGTGTAAGTGTTGTGGGCCATAACAACGGTGCTGGAGGCTTTCAACTGATTTCTGGGTACATTCCCAAGTGATAGTTTTAACCTATCAACCCTCCTTGGCTTGGTTCCAGATGCCTTCAGGGCCACTTCTTCCAAGTAGAATCAATCCACTCATAAAATCTTTACACAGGAGGTTATTTTTTTTTTAAAGTAATGGAGGAAGTGGGTAGGAAGTATTATTTGGGAAGCTGTTCAACCCAACAATATTCCAGAAGTTGCTGAAGATAGAATTGTTCACTTAGAGGCAATTGGATACTCTTAACTTGATTGGTTATGCTGTTGCTGATTTTTATAAGCTTTTATGTCTCTTAATTGTTGTGTTTTTGTGATTTGTGTTATTAGCTGCAGGGAGGCAATTATGGAATTAGGTTAGAATTCAAAACTGATGCATACGTATCAAAATCATATGGATTTAAAACAGTGGGAAATAGCTTCAAATTCTCAGTCAGCTATGAAGACCATTAACTGATCTTCGTAATCACTTTATCTCAGTTAAAGTTTTTATGAGAAGAGATAGAGGGAGATTTCTTAAGCTTTTTGGGAAATGGAAGGGTAAATATTAAAATTATGTAAACATTATAGCTTGGAGGGCCTGCTGAGCTTCATGCCAGGAGAGTCATATATAAGAGGGGAGGCCTCCTCATAATCACTACTAGTACATAATTATACCAGATTATATATAAACACTTTTAGAATAGTCCCAAAGCAGTAAATTAGCCATAAGAAAAGGCTTCATTTAATGTAAATATATAAGAGGTATCTGAAACAGAATAGATTAACGGTGCATCCAGAAGTTGGAAGGATAGTATTTTTTTTATAAGTTTTTATTGAATACAGAAAAAAAGAAAAGGATTAAAAACATTGAACATGGTAAATCGTCTTTGACAAACATCTCAGTCTATATTATACATTAATTACATATACAAACTATATACAAACTATACATTTCTAATCTCTATTTTAATTTATCTCTTTATTTGTGACCTCTATTTTTTTTCCCTTCCATCTATAAAATTTGTTCCATATCAAATAAAATTCTGTGTCTTCCTGGTTTTTTAATCTTTTAGTTAACCTATCTAGTTCTGAGCAAAACATAATCTTCTTAATTAGATCTTCCTCACTTGGTGTTTCCATTGCTTTCCATTTTTGAGCAAATAGTATCCTTGCCACCGTAGCCACGTGAATGATTAAATATGTGAAGGATAGTATTTATGAAAATGCCATCAACTATGTTTGAAATATAGATATTCCATTCCATGTTATGATTAAAATTCCGTTTTTACTTACAGTATATACAATCCAGTTTGTTTGAGATGTAAATCATAGGTGCCCATAGCAGGAATGGGCAAGCAAAAGCAAGTGCTGAAATGTGAACTAGGAGATTATAATGTAAAATCCATTTCTTATGTAGTTGCATGTGATGTTTTGACAGAAATATGAAAGGGCAGAACTTGCACTGTGATGCAAGTAGAATAGTGAAGTTGTAGTAATATCAATATACCAATAGCAAAGCACTTAGACTTATATACCGCTTCACAGTGCTTTACAGCCCTCTCTAAGCGGTTTATAGAGTCAGCATATTGCCCCCAACAATCTGGGTCCTCATTTTACCAACCTTGGAAGGATGAGATTCGAACTGCCAAACTGCAGGCAGCCGGCAGTCAGCAGAAGTAGCCTGCAGTACTGCATTCTAACCACTGCGCCACCATGGCTCAGTATGTTCATTTCATCTTTTTGGAAACATCGTGATTATTATTATTATTATTTATTGTTTATTATTATTGTTATTATTATTATTATTATTGACAAATTCGACATTAGTCAATTGCAAAAGGCAGCCTTACTAGGAACTGCTTCCATACTGCGACAATATCTGTAATACCATCAAACATCCACATCTGCCTATCCCAGGTCCTGGGTAAGGACTCGATAGGTAGACAAAATACCAAATCCAGTCTGAACATCTGGCTGACTGTGCAATGAACCATAATAATAATAATAATAATAATAATAATTGTAATAATAATAATAATAATAAAGTTGGAAGGGACCTTGGAGGTCATCTAGTCCAACCCCCTCTCAGGCAGGAAACCCTATACCATTTCTGACAAATGGCTGTCCAGTCTCTTCTCAAAAACTTCCAGTGTTGGAGCATTCACCGATTCTGGAGGCAGGGTGTTCCACTGGTTAATTGTTCTGTCAGGAAGTTTCTCCTTAGTTCTAGGTTGCTTCTCTCCTTGATTAGTTTCCATCCGTTGCTTCTTGTCCTGCCTTCAGGCGCTTTGGAAAATAGCTTGACTCCCTCTTCTTTGTGGCAGCCCCTGAGATATTGGAATACTGCTATCATTTCACCCCTAGTCCTTCTTTTCATTAAACTAGGCATACCCAATTCCAGCAACTGTTCCTTATATGCTTTAGCCTCCAGTCCCCTAATCATCTTTGTTGCTCTTCTCTGTACTCTTTCTAGAGTCTCAATATCTTTTTTACATCGTGGTGACCAAAATTGGATGCAGTATTCCAAGTGTAGCCTTACCAAGGCATTGTAAAGTGGTATTAACACTTCACGTGATCTTGATTCTATCCCTCTGTTAATGCAGCCCAGCACTGTGTTGGCTTTTTTGGCAGCTGCAGCAGACTGCTGGCTCATATTTAAGTGATTGTCCACTAGGACTCCGAGGTCCCTCTCACAGTGATGAGGTATAGATGTGTACAGATGTAATTTAAGTGGAAAAGATCAAAAGATCTATTGCAGACTGAGGATGGGTGATGACTTAGCTGAGAAACTGAAGAATAAACTTCATCTAAAAGTTAGCTGAACAGAGCACGTAAAGATTTCAGCCTTGTAATAATTTCAAAGGTCACCGATACTTTCCTGCTACAGCAAAATAAAAAAAAACTGACAAACCCGGATGAAAGAGTGGGGGTTGCTGAGAAACAAGAGAATGTTAGAATTAGAACAACATAACTGGAGGTTTCATTAGGATGGCTTTTGCTGTAGGATAAAGTACGAGAGCTTTAACAGAGATTTTAAAAATCATTAGGTGAGAAGTGCCATATTAAGAATATGGAATGAATACAAGCCCAGGCTGTGCCCTAAAAAACCTTTATTAGTCTTAGCACAAGAAGCATTTTATAGAAGAAAAAAAAAACACTGGGCAAAGAGAAATGGTTAACATATAAAAATCTGTAGTGCAGGAACATGGAGAACTTTAAGATGAAGTCAGAAGAACAACTGACTACAAAGGGATTTAGTTTTCAAGGATTTCATAGGAACAATTAAAGGAAATATTTAATTTAGATAAAAAATCTAACTAGAATTGAACAATATAGGATGGAACTTGAAACTGAACTATGTACAAATGATGAACATGTTATTGCCGAAATATATCAATTTTTGCTGAAAATAGAAATGGAAGAAAAACAATTTAAAGTTGCTTGATAAAATAGGTTAAGAATTTCAGTTATAACATACAGATGGATCAGTAGGAGAGGATGTGGGTAAAAGGATTGAAATGTACCTTGTGTTATAATTTAAGGAAGATTTTTTATAAAATGATGTACCACTGATATACGGCATCAGGGAAATTATCTAAGATATACTGTAAAAACGTACTTCAAATCATTGGTGGAAATGTGAAAATCAAAAAAGAACACTATGATCTTTGGTGGACTTATAAAAAAGCAAAAAATTGATTCAAATATATATGTTGATATAAAGAATTTTAAACATAAATATCAAAATGAAACCTTTTTTCCTGGGATTTATGGATAATCATTTAGAAAAGACTTACGAAAGACTGATTTTATATGTGGTAATTACAGGAAGATTAATATATGCACAATGACGGAGAAATACTGAAATATTCACAATGGAGGATTGGAATATGAAGATGACAGAATGAGCAGAAATAGGAAAATTGGCCTGTTAAAAGACTGAGACTTTGAATGGATTTTTGCTCAATACAGAAAAAAAGTGAAATGGTGATATAATTTGAGTGAAGGAGGAGGGATCATACTTTATTTCTAACTGTTGCAAAAAATGATCACAAGTCACTTCTTTAATTATCTTTTTCTTTTATCTTTTTTCTTCCTATAACTTTTATTTATATATTTTCATGTTTATCTTTTATTTATCTATTTTTTTTAAATAAAAACTTTTGAAAAACTGACATTCATTACTTTCATTTATATATAGTAGACGGTGGAACATGTACCATAATAAATGTGTCAGTTTTTATGATTTCTGTTGCTTTAACCTTATTTGACTTTTGGATCTGTGAGGAAATGATCCGGATTGAATATTGGCAAAGTAGGTTTGAGGAGATGACTAAGAACTGGATATTGTGATTCAAAATATGCGGAAAATTTTTGGCAGGGGTTCTGTATAATAGGTAGATTTGTATCCTTTCCAAAGGAAATTGCTGAATTTAGATTCAGTTTTTTCCAACAGGAAGAGGCAGTTAAGGGGAGACAGGAAGGAGAATGGGTCTCTTGTCACATTTTTGTCTTGCACTTTTAGTTTTACCTTTATGTGGTATTTTGATTATACTAACATCATCATGAGATGAAGGACTTTGAGGAACTAAGATGTTAATATCACACAAATGCACCCTTTGATTGCCAGCAAGAAATTTGGACATTACTCGTTAATTTGATAGGAAAACATGATAGAATTTACATCTGCAATCAAATGGGAAAATTCCTAACATTACATTTCCATGGAAGTAATACACAGATGGATTTATTTTCAAGTGCTAAAAAATTAAACCAGTATGGATTCATGTTGGATTAAGCACAGATTAATTTTGTACAAAGCCACAGATATCTTCTAATGTTACAGGATAATAGAATTTATCTTCAATTGTGCTAATATAGAGTACAAATACAGATAGTCCAAAATTTATGACCACAATTCTGTTGCTGAGACATGTGTTAAGTGAGTTTTGCCCCATTTTATGACCTTTTTTGCTACACTTGTTAAGTGAATCACTGCAGTTGTTAAGTTAGTGACACAGTTGTTAATCAAATCTGGCTTCCACATTGACTTTCTTGTCAGAAGGTGGCAAAAGGTGATCACATGACCCTGGGACACTGCAGCCGTCAAAAATATGAGTCAGTTGCCAAGCATCTGAATTTTGATCACGTGACCATGGGGATTGCCACAAACATATGAAAAATGGTCATAAGTCCCTTTTTTCAGTGCTGTTATAACTTCGAACAGCCACTAAATGAACTGCTTGTAAGTCAAGGACTACCAGTAAATTAGCCTGCTTTAAAAAGCTGACATGGCAGATTTCTTGATTGCTGATCACTGGAGTTTCTCTTTGACAATTTTATTACAATTCTTGGTAAGAACTGCTGTGGTATTAGCATCCTCCTTGCAGTGAAGGATGTCTTTCAGTTTTGTAGCTGCTCTCCAATTTCACTTCTGAGAAATGACACAAACAGAGCAAAATGATCACAAGAGACATTTAATTAACCTTCAGAATTGTTTTAATAAATATTGGAAACAAGGCAAGGAGTTCAACACAGCAATATGAAATAAGCATAATCCGGTTTCTCTATTTTGGACTCCAACCCTGTCAGAACATACTATCTACTCTCACGATTAGAGAACTGGGAGCATTTTTTTTTACAAAGCAGATAGCAACTAATTTCTACAATATGTTTGTCCTCAACTTTGCTTCAGCCTTGGCTGGGTTTACTTATCAAGTTTCTAAACGTTGGCTTTTTTCACTTAGCCACCATTGACTGAATTCATACTGACTATACTTTGGTCATAAATGTTATTCTACAAATCACAATGGTTGGATTCACAAAGCTATTGTGGTATAATAAGAGTGTCAAGAAACTGCAGTTAGCAAGGGGCTAGCCCAGAGGTAGGCAACCTTGGCTCTTTTATGACTCGTGGACTTCAACTCCCAGAATTCCTGAGCCAGCATGGTTGGCTCAGGAATTCTGGGAGTTGAAGTCCACGAATCATAAAAGAGCCAAGGTTGCCTACCTCTGGGCTAGACAGTCCCATGTTTACTCTCTTTAATTGACTGGGTTGGTGGAACCCTATGAAGGGACCTTATTGTGTTTTATGATTTTATTATGCTTAAGCTTGATATTAGTAGTGTTATTTTGTAGCCATTTTATATAATTTTTTATATAAAATAGCTACAAAATAACACTACTAATATCAAGCTTAAGCATAATAAAATCATAAACACAATACGGTCCCTTCACCTAAATGTATACCTGTAAAGCCGATGCTATAACCTCTGTTAAGGTTAGCAGAATTCTGATCAAAATCAGAAGTCTGAATAGCATCTGAAAAGTTAAATGTTAAAATTTTTAAACAGTCACATGTTAGGGCATAAAAGTTGTGTTGGAGGTACACTAACTGCAATTTCTTGATGAACCTGAGTACAGTCACCATGTCTCCTGAAAACCAAGTTAATGATTGAAAAGTCCAATCCAATGCACATTTATGTGTAATCAATAAACATTATACCCCGAAAAATTGACATGGTAATTTCAACCAGTGGGATGGTTGGATGGCAGGAGGGACTTTTTATAATACCACTCCATAATGCCTTGATAAGGCACACTTGGAATATTGCATTCAGCTTTGGTCGCCACGATATAACAAAGATGGTGAGATTCTAGAAAGAGTGCAAAGAAGAGCAACAAAGATAATTAGGGGACTGGAACCTAAAACAGACGAAGTTTGTCTTCTGTGACAAACTCTTACTGAACAATTCAGAATCTTGCCTGAAACTCCTTAGTTATTTCTGTCCCTAGTCGGGACCAGTTCTAAGGAATGAGACAAGATACACCAGGCCAGTGATACCAGCCAGTCAAAAAAGGCAGCCTCTTTGGATTTCAAACTGGGTCAGGATCAGATATTGGCCAAAGTGTGGGTTTGAAATGGCTGAAGCAGAATGCAAGCAGCAAACACTGAGGACGTGGCCATGCTAAGCAGGTTGAGATGCCAGCTGTTCTCCAGATGTCTCCTGGCTGCAGGGTCGTATACACAATGTGGAGCCATTGCTGCTCCCAACAGAATACAATTAGGCCGACCATGTGAATCCATCCTTCTCAGTCTGTAATTCCAGTCAACTATGGCTTCGTCAACACGTCATGGCCAAGCGAAGCATGATCTAAAGGAGGCACTGGTGGATCTGGCAACCCTTGTTAGTCAAGTGACCTCTGAAAATGAAGTCCACAGCAAGGAAGAGAGGGGAGGAAAGATGAAGCAAGAGGGATTGTATGGGAGATCACAGGAAAACAACTGCCGAGGGGGGTGCTTGGGCTTTGGAGCAAATATTTATGTGTGGTCTGTGTGTGAGAGGGGGGGGAGTATGCGTATAGATCTCTGCTCCACAATAGGAAATGCTTTATTAGCTGGGAGTGGTGGAGAAAAGCCAAGCAGGAAGAGGCAGTAATAAGAAACATTTTTAACTTCTCCCACATCCAGATCTTGCCAAACCGCTGCTTTCAGGCAAGAGGCTAAGAGAGGGGCTGGAAATAAGACCCCGTCTTCTATCCCTGCTCAGACACACCTCCCTCTCGTGCACCACCTCCCTGAGACAAACTTTAGCCAGACTGAGCTTTGGGCTAAATCAAGGGAAAACCTTCTTTTTTCAGTTGAGAAATCTAGATGGAGAGGATGATCAGCAAGAAGGTCGGTGACCACCTCTCAGCTTAGGCTCAATCAGAGAAAAACTGGGATTTGCTCAGGGCAGGGAAATTAAATACACCTTTCCAGAAGGCGCTTCAGGTTTTGATACTGGAGGAAAACCTCACATCGGAGGAAGAGTTCATCACAGCCTGCCAGAAGCAGGAAAACAGCAGGATACAGGACCTGGTCAAGCTCTGCTCCCCATTCAATTCAAAATCTTCCGGGTAAGTTGCAAACGGTGTTTATTTCTTCTGACTTTTCTATTTTTCTCTGGCAAAATTTAAACTCTCCCAAGCAATGAAGGAAAATATTCCCCTGTCCTAAGACTGATTCTTTCAGCATCAGGTCTTCTGCTGTGTGTGCCGAGGAGGGAGGGGTGGGGAGAGTCAAAGCAGGGGAGGCAGCATAGCAAGCTAGAGTTGTCAGATAATCAGTCACAAACTAAATGAGTTGCTTCACTTTTAGCCCTTTTTCTGAATGACTGGCCATTGCTACCTTGCTGAGTTCAGCTCAGAGAAGGGTTTCCCTTCTAAACCCAGGCAACAGTAAGGTCAAATCTCCGAAGAAAGCACGAAGTTTCTCCGTCTCTAGCCTAAAATTCCAAGTCCATCTTCCGAAGGGGACAGCTTAGAATTTCTCAAAGGAAGGCCATCCAGGTTTGTGGAGAGGCTGCCAGGCCATGAGCGGTTAAAACTGAGCATGATGACCTTGTAGAAGGCTTGTATAGGGACTACATCTTGAGTGGTGGCTGATTTAATTTTTAAGGGATTTAGGAGGGATCCGTCTTAGGTTGTGATAGCTCCAAAGAGCAGCACTGTGATGTACTAAGAAGCAAAACTCAGTCACTACAAGCTGTCTCCTTAATATTCCAAGTATAGATGACAGTTTTTGCAGGACCAGTCCCAAAGAAACATGGTACCAATTTCTGCAATGGTAAGCTAGCTCCAGCTGCAATAAATGTAGGCTCTTTCTTCCATTCCTCTTCCAAAATATGATTTTTTTAAAAATATTAAATTTATACACCACTCATCTCACTGTCTAAAGCAACTCTGGGTGACTTACATAAACTGATATTAATTTAGCAGGCAACTGTACAAATCAAACAATGCCCTCCCACCACCACAAACACACCCCATCCTATATGTTGGATTTGGATTTATTCCTATTTAAGGGACTGGTTCTGATTAATTTTTAGATGGGAGTTTTCTTGGAACTTAATCCAGATTGAGAAATTAAAAAACAAAACAAAACAAAACAGCCAGATAACAAGAGAAGGAAAAATAATTCTATCCCATTTTCCCATAGGAAAATGCAGTCATGAGTCAGATCTGACTTAAGGACAATTTTCCTCCTTTTTTGTGGAGACTCTGGCCTTTATTCCATCAGACAGTTGTAAGATGTCAAGATAGTTGGCCACAAATGAACAGAGAACAGCACAAGAAAGAAATCATTAAACCTTGTTTGTGGGGAAGAGATGTTTTCAGAGAGAAAGCAATACTTTGGGTTGGAGAAAGGTTAGGCCTTCTTCCCTGCCTAGCCATGCCCCTTTACAAATCAGGCCTTTCCTTGCTAAATTCAGATCTGCTCTGAGATTGTTGAATACTGCAGATGTTGCCTCTACGAAATAAAACAAAGCAATTAAAATAATTAATTTGCTGCTGCTCACAAAAAGACCAGATTTCTAGATCCAGAGATATAACTAATGTCTAATGTGGAAATACTTGCAATACAGACAGTAGATTCAGCTGAAACAGAGATTGCCTAATCAGTTTTTTTCTTCAGTAATGAAATACAGTATGTTGCTATTTATAATTACAGTCGCTATGAATATCCGCCTATTCATGTAGGTATTGAAATATGTATGTATTTGTATATATCATGTTTTGCTCTCTCCTTTTGGTGATCCTTTAGCAGACAGTTTAAATAAGATTTGTTGCCTGGAGAGAGTAGAGCAGTATTTCTCATCCTTGCCAACGTGAAGATATATGGACTTCAAACTAAGCTAGTGACTTCTGGGAGATGACGTCCACACATCTTCAAGTTGCCAAGATTGGGAAACACTGGATTATACAGAACAGCCGTCAACAAACTTTGCATTTGGTTTGAACAGTGCCCTTTTAACTGCTTGTGTTTTCTGTTGCTGACTTGTATTTGCTATGTAGAAATGGGTCATCTGTCCAATGGAGCAAGAAGGAGGAATAAACACAAACCAGTAATATTAAAGATATCTGGAGCCATCATAGATTCTATAGCCTCAGAACACATCTGTGTAGTCAACAGAGACCTCAGCACTAGCTCTTAGAGGCAGGGAATATTGCCTGTATAAGGCATATGCCATTTCTATATAAGGAAGGTACATACACAACATTCTACTATATATTTCTACATAGTAAATACAAGTCAACAACAGAAAACCACAAGCAGTTTAGAAGAGTTTAGAATAACAGAGTTGGAAGGGACCTTGGAGGTCTTCTAGTCCAACCCCATGCTTAGGCTTATGTCCTTATGTCTAGTTGTAATGCCCTATAGCAGAGGTCCCCAACATTTTGGGCATCAGGGACCGGTTCTGTGGAGAGAGGTTTTTCCAGGGACCGGAGAGTGTGTGGTTTTGTGTGCTGCCTGCATCTCGCGGATGGTGCTTTGCTTGTTTGTGCGGACCGGTTGCTGACACACCGCGGCTCAGTACTGGTCCACGGACCTGGGGTTGGGGACCCCTGCCCTATAGCATCGTCTTGAGAGAAGAAGTTGAAATAGTTTAGGTCCAGGATGTGAGGAGTCTGTAGATATTTTCACAGCTCTCTTTCACAGCTGTAGATATTTTCACAGCTCTCTTTTAAGCAGGTGCTAAGAGGAGGATATTTGGGTTTTAGAGGGGGGAAAAATCAGAGTAGAGCCTCCCTCCAAGACTAAAATCTACCTACGCTCGGAAGCATAGATTGAAAATCTGAAACTGAACAGGTAGGATAATTTTGATAATACACTCTACAGAAATATTGCCTGTTTCTCCCCCCCCCAAACAAATTTTAGCAGAAGGATACATGTAATGTTTTACACCGAGATTAAAAAAAAATACAATTTGTTTGATGGAAAGTGGTACATTTGAAAAGGATTGGGGGCTTCACCAGATCACAAGTGAAGTCTTTTTGACTTGCACCTATTCATACCACAAACATACTCTGACCACATCTTTTTTTCTGCAGCATTCCCAAGATATTGCCTTCATGTCATTTCCAGTCCATGAGTAAAGTTAGATATTTAGATTGAGATATCATGTGCAATTTAATGGGAACTTGTCCTTGGCTGTAGGGATATCTGTTTTTTTTTTTTATTCTGGCATCATATATAGCCAGCTTCAAAGAGTATAAATCTTGTTATGCTTGCTGTCAGACCTGCCACAGCTTAAACCTCAAAATAGAAACGATCCTTGGCTCCATTTGTTGAGAAAAGAATAGTCTATTAGAGATCAAGTCTATTGCAGCCGGAACTGAGAATTGCACGCCAAAATCCCTGTTTTTCCATGCCTTAACTGTCTCTCATCGCTCTCCCCTATGTACTCAATCCAGTTCAGGCAAGACCTTTTCCTAACGGTCAGTTCAAACATAAGTTTGGCATGCGGCCCCCCAATTGCCCTGAAGGTAAATCAAGAAATTCTAGTGACCAGGAAGAAATATAGGCTGAGGAGGGCAGCAAATCTCACATTGTTTTTTGTGTGTTTGTGTGTGTGTGTGTGTGTGTGTGTATTTTGCTGACTCAAGGAGTAGAAAGCACTTCACCTCAGTAGTGGTAAAAAAAAGGCTCCAAGCATTATGAATCAGCAATTCAAAGGTTACTGAAGTTCTAAACTCTGTGAAGAGAAGTGTATCACCAAGTTCCACTTTGATGAGAGCTCTGGGGAAATTCTCTGCAGTCTCAGGTTTCTGAGGATCTGCCTGTGAAGACAATCCAAAACGTTCCCCTGGTGAAAAAGGGCTGCTATCCAGAGTTGGCAGGCGCTAGAGCCTAGCTGCATAATCAGCGGCTCCAGGACCTCTAAAATTTTATGTACAGTTTCAAGTCCCCTTCAGCATTAGCTCTTCTGACACATTCTTAAATGCGTCAGAAAAATAAAATTAACAAATAACTGAAAGGTAATTATACATTTAATTAATTTAGTGTAATTTTAACTGAAGTAAATTGATTCAAATATAGGTGTATGTCTAGACCAGGGGTAGGCAATCTGGGCTCATTTATGACTCGTGGACTTCAACTCCCAGAATTCCTGAGCCAGCCATGCTGAGGGGAAAGGGAGAGGTTACCATGCTGAGCCATGCTGGCTCAGGAATTCTGGGACTTGAAGTCCACGAGTCATAAAAGAGCCGAGGTTGCCTACCCCTGGTCTAGACATTTAAATAAATGCAGTGAAAGCTCGATAGAATAAATAAAGCAACAATTAGCAGTTTGATATTGAAGAATAAGGACAGATCTAGCTCAGCATTGTGACAGTAACATCTCTGCACGATGAATATGAAGACAGAATAACAGAACAACAGAGTTGGATGGGACCTTGGAGGTCTTCTAGTCCAACCACTTGCTTAGGTAGAAAACCCTGTACCATTTTAGACAAATGGTTACAATGATGGTGTAAGATGATGGCTCTGCCGATCTTTCCAGAGAAACATAGCTGTGAGCTATCAATAGAGCTCTCCTCCATAAATTTAATTTCTTTTTTTTAAAGTCACCTGTGCTGTCAGTTATTGCCAGATCTTGCAATACTGAATTCCTCAAACTAATTAACAGAGGGAAAATAACATATAACTTGAGCTTAGGAACCTTCTGATCATATTACTGCTTTGCCATCTGACATCAATGGCAGTTCAATTTGTAATCAAGTCTTGTCGTCTAAATTTAAACTTCTAAACTATTTTGGAATTGATGTGTTTACTTTTTCAAAAATAACATTGTTTTTTCTCATTTTTTCAGTGGCCCGTGTGATGACAAAATGCACAGTATTTGTTTTAATATACGTGGTTCAGAACAGTTTATCTTCAATTTTTAAGGTCTCTATGTGTGCACTCAGATAGATAGATAATAAATGTACACATACAGACACCTACATAAATATGTGTGCATTATGTGTAGTTTTTAAAATTATATATATTATGTAATCTTGGCAAAAATGTATGTGGGGATGTTCAGTCTGTTAAGGGTTTCATCCCTTTCTTTTGGACCTCTTAGATTAGAAGAATCTAGCTGCTGATGGCAGAGCCCCTTTTAATTAGTCAAATGTGGATTAAATATTAGCTAATGCCTTGGTCTTTTTTAACCCAGTGGCACCATCCCCTTTTTAAATATAACCTTAACAGTCCACACAACAACTGCATGCAACCTTAAGCCCAAAAATATTGCTTGTCTTCAGTTTAAAGTATGATTTGTCAATGATGTGAAACTATTAAAGACTGGTAAAATTACAAGAATGATGGGGTGCCCTCTTTAAGTATGAACCTGATTTCTAGTTAGGCTTTCTTCCTTTCATTGCTGTCGCAGAGCGGAAGTATGACACTGCCTGGGCATCACAACTGTGAGAAATTCTCCAGTTCTCTACTTTGAAATTTGGCCAAAAGTCACTTCTGCACACAAAGACACATGGATATTATTGTTAGAAGAGGAACCCAGTCACAGCTGTTTATTTTAACATTAAAAAGGAGAATCAGCACATTAATTTGAGGTTTTGAGACCACAGAATTCTGTTCTGCATTTAGAGAGGATTTTTCAGGGATTCTAAGGACTTCTGAGTAAGTCTTTATAATGATTGGATAAAGTCTGATTATGTTTTTACAGACTAAGATGAGGGGTGTGAGTTGATAACATGGCATGTTGAGTGGGCTCATATCACGCGCCATACATGAATAAACCATAATTAGTTGAATTCATATAACAAAAAAAGCAATATGCTATGATTTGCAAACCACAATGGCTAAATTCACACATTATGCTAAGCAAAAACCAAACAATCCTAATTATGGTTTAGGGTAACAATGAAGCCAGCCTTTGTGTCTCATATGTTACATGAACCTGATATTCAAGTCATACTCTTAATTGCTATTAAACACTAGTGCTAAAACCACAAAGAGTAGCAAGAGAGGGAGGGGAAATCAGAAGTCAATAAAATCCATATTGAATTTAAATTTAACAATTTTAACTTAGAACTTCTTCTTCTGTATCATCCTGGATTGTCATCTTGCTTAGCTGACCCATGTCTGGAAGAGCTTTCAGTAGCAGAGTCCCAGCTTAAACCCTAAATATCTCCACTTAAATGGATCAAGTATTGGATAATGGGAAGAACCCAGCTAAATAGGGTCCCATATTGGCTTGGCTTTTGTTGGCTTCGTATACGTCTATCATATAAAAAGAGAAACTATGACTCTACAAATCAGGGTCAAGTTACATGAGTAAATTGGCATGTGCAAAATGTGGTTTGGTTGATTCAACCTAGCTGTGGTTGAGGCAGCTGTGTGATTATTTAATCATGGAGCAGTCTCACAATCCTCAACCACATTTAGTACTTCACCATTCCAGCAGCTTCATACATGTGAAATATGTCTCTGGTGCAACTTGAAGATAGTCACATCTGTGTTGATCCCATAAACTGACATTCAAGAGGTGTGCTTATTCTGAATCTGGGAATTGCTCAAGTGGCATTTAAGCAGCATAAGTTCCAGTTCTCAATCTACTCTGAGTTACTTAAGGATAAATTGTAGAAAGCATCTCAGATATAAAAATACATGAAAAGACATTTAATCAGCATATGTATTTAATATTTATTTATTTATATGTCCTATTTTTTTAATTGCCCATCTCCCTCAGTGATTGTGCATTCTCCTTCTCATGTCCCTCCGACAAATCCATAGGCCTGAATCTCAGTTGATCCCATAAACTGACATTCAAGAGGTGTGCTTCTTCTGAATCTGGGAATTGCTCAAGTGGCATTTAATCACTGGAAAAGAGGGGGGATGAAAGTAAGTTCAACCTTGTATACCCTGATTTACACATTTCTCTCTCTTTCTCTCCTAAATGAAAATGGTTTAAAATCCTGGTTTTAAATGCTTGAAAAATTGAGATACACTGTTTTTAAGCCTTTTAGACATTTATTTCTGAGTGGTTCCATTCTGAGGTGAAATGCCATGCACTTCCATCTGGAATGCTTACCCTGAGTAGAAATGCAGATTATAAATCAAATAAATAATTTGTTAATGTTTCTAGGTGAGATGGATGGCAAGCAAGTCGATCAATTAATCAATCAATAGCTAGATCCAAGAAACTGAAAAGCTTATAAATGGTAACCAAAACAATATAATACACTTATCTTACTAGATGTAAGATATAATGGCACTATTTACATTCTTATTTAGATTTCCTGAACAGTGTAACCTCCAGATGTGCCCTTAGCCATCTCAGTAGATAATGGGAAGGGAAGTTCATTCAGGGAAAATTAATTCTTGAAGCTGCAGTCATGTTGAGATTATGAAAAGCTCATGAATCAATGGGCTCCAGATTCATTTGATCTTACAGTTTCAGTGAAGTTCTAGAACCATTTCTCTGTGTTTTTTAAAGATGTTTAGGTCAGACTTTGACCCAAAGTTAGAATGAGCCCCATAGTGCCGAGTTCCAAATATTATTTATCCCCAAGGGTTGTAGTTTGTAAGTTTCAACCATAGCTTCCTTTGTTTTCACAGAAGATAAAATAGTATCCCCACCTCCATGTTTTCATGTTTTTCTTCTCTTTACTCTTGGCAAGAGGTAATTGCCCAGTTTTTGGAGCGGAATTATAAAAGGGTATGATTGTATGATTCCCAAGTCTCCTCTTAAGAGAAGACACAGAAGATAGTTGACATGAGAAGGCGCCTCTTTGGCGTATCCTCTAGGGACTCCAATGTAGACGATGTCTATGAGAATTAGAACTCAAGCCAGTTGTGAAAGGAAGAGGTCACTGAATTTTCCACTGAAGGCAGAGGAGTCTGGGAACAGCTGGAGGAAAAGTAGAACTCAAGTGATGAAGCTGATGAGCTAGCCAAGAAAAGGAAAGAGCGAACAGAGGGGGAGGAAATACAAGGGGGGGGGAGAGACATGGGAACCAGACAGACATCTCCTGTCATCTAAAATATTGAACAAGTCCAGAGAGAGGGGGTGTTCCACAGTCTGAATATAATCACACACACAAACAAAGTTCCCTTTGGAAGATGAGAACAGTCAAAGAAGACTTCTGTCAAATTTCTTCCACTTCAGAGCAATGATTGTCAAGATGCACTAAACTGTAATGAAGTTTGTTAGGCTATGGCTTAGCGTGAAGTGTAAATTCATCCCTTGCAATTCATAAATGGTACAATAATTGAAAGTTTATTATTTGTTCAAAATACACAGTGTTCAAAATAAACAGTGGCTTAATATAATTGTGGATCCATCATATCAACCGTGGCTTGCATAAATGCAGACATACTACTAAATACTTGTTAAGGTCTGCGAGAAAAATGAATTGGTGATGGAGAAGAGAAAGAAGCACCTGCATTGGATTTACTGGGACATTGTATGCAGGACTTTGATAGCGTTCTTTCCAGAGCTTAGTGTTTTTTATAGGCCAATATTGTTTGAAAGTTGTGTCTGTGTTTTTCTTTCATCAGCAGGAACAAAGCCAGCTATTTTTTGTGAGGTAGTTTGTTGCCCTGCTAGGCGGCCTCATGGCTGGAGCCACACTGGTTATGTCTTCCTCTGATAGATCTTTACAGGCTTATAGATTTCTCTGTATATATGTCTCTGTTTCTCCCCCCATCAACAGCAGAATCTAAACAATCTTGATTCCTGTCCAGCCTGCAACGCCCAGACTACAGGCTGGAATTTTTGAATGGCAGGAAACCGAGACATAGTTTATTTGTTGTGTTAGGAATCGGTGGGTGAAACAGAACAAAATGAATCCCGAACTTTCAGGACCCACATTTTTCTGCATTTACAAAGAGGAAGGTTGCATGAGTTGGAAGCAGATTGGGCAGGGTCACGACTCTGCTAGATTTAGTTTGGCAGGAGCTTTTCTTTCACAAGGAAGTGAACAAATAAGCAAGCCCCTGCCCTCAGAAGGAAAAAAAAAATCCATTCTGCTCCTATCTTCTCAGTGGAACAGCTGGAACATTTTTGGATTCTGGCAAAGAGTATTTTTATATCCTTGATGAGGTTGCTGCAAAACCCCAAAGTCTCTGTCAAATCAACAGTTGACCTCGGTTCATGAAGATATAAGAGCAAAGCTGGGGAAAAGCCAGAAATGAAGCAAAAAAAAAAAAATACTATCACAATAGTACAGGGAAACCCAGGATCTTTTGAGGCCAGAGACTACCCCTAAATAGCTTTTTGTCTTCTGGATGGGCAGGAAAAGTAGAGGACAGAAATATAGAGGACAGAAATATAAAAACTTAAGATTCACAAATGAACTGGATGTGCAATGAGTCCCTTGCACATTACCTCTTTCATAGCAACATGGTTTATTAAGATTATTGACAGCTTTCTAGTGCATCAATTTGCAAATGACACTAAGCTGGCAGGAATAGCCAACACACCAGAAGACAAGCTCAGGATCCAAAAAGATCTTGACAGACTTGAACAATGACCCCTATCCAACAACATGAAATTTACACTTAGGCAGGAAAAACCAAAGGTACAAGTACAGATTAGGCGAAACCTGGCTCAAAAACAGTAACTGTGAGAGGGACCTTGGAGTCCTAGTGGACAGTCACTTAAATATGAGCCAGCAGTGTGCTGCAGCTGCCAAAAAAGGAAGCCAATGCAACCCTTGGTTATATAAACAGAGGCATAGATTCAAATCATGTGAAGTATTAGTACCACTTTATAAAACCTTAGTAAGACCACGCCTGGAATACTGCATCCAGTTTTGGTCACCACACTACAGAAAAGATGTTGAGACTTTGGGAATAGTGCAGAGAAGAACAACTAATATGATTAAAGACCTGTAGACTAAAACATATGAAGAACAGTTGCAGGATTTGAATTTGGCTAGTTAGAGGAAAGAAGAATTAGGGGTGACATGATAGCAGTATCCCAATATTTGAGGGGCTGCCACAAAAAAGAAGGGGTCAACTTATTTTTCAAAGCACCAGAGAGCAGCACAAGAAACAATGAGTGGAAACTAATCAAGGAGAGAAGTAGTGTTAGGAGAAACTTCCCAACAGTGAAAACAATTAACCAGTGGAGCAGCTTGCCTTCAGAAACTGGGCACTTCATCACTGGAAGTTTTTAAGAAGAGATGTGCTTATGAACGTCTCACAAAATGAACTCAGGACCCCACTGAGTCAACAGTTTTGTTCTTAGGATTATACTAGGTCTAAGCTTCCTTCTTCTTCTCTCCTGCAAATGAGGAACTTCTGTTCAATGCTCAGAAAAGGCGGAGTGCAATTCTGTTGCACTGTGTGGGACATCTGTGTGGTCATTGAAGGAGATGCTTGCTTTGCCCCACCTCTCACTTCCTAGTTTTCTTCCATGGTAGTAAGATAACAGGACTTGAAAAAGAGATCCGAATCACCAAGCCAGAAGGCATGCCTCTTTAGCAGATAGAAGAAATACTGGCACTTGAACTGGTCTGTTGATTATGACCAACAACTGATTGGCCAAGAGAATTCTCTGTTCATCTATTGACAAGGCAGGAAAGTTCTCATTGGCTTCGGATTCCCACAGAGAACCACAGATTTGCAGAGGTTTAAACATGCCAGTTCTTTTATGGTTTTAGTAACTCACTCAAGCTGTACTTCATTTCAGTTGTGAAATTAGGAGACTAGGGCCTGGAAACTGGAAGGTATTCCTATGAATATTGCTTAATAATGACCGAAATGGTATATCATTTGAGGCCAAGTTGTCTGAGGGGAGCCTATCTCCCATGATTTCTATCTGGGTGGTAAGTGTGTGCTCTGGTCCCTTCTACAGGAATTGTCACATTGATGCTATAGATATGAGCATTGATGCTATAGGTGTGAGCATCGATGCTCACACCTGAGCAATGGGTGCGGCATTAAGCTCTGAGCATTGGTGTGTTCTAGATCTCTTCATCTGAGCAATGCCATCTGTCAGGAAGCATGCCTTCTCTGTGACAGCACCTGCTCTCTTGAATAAGATCCCTCCAGAGATCTGTATGGTTTCCATTCAGATGATGTTTTGGGAGGCTATGGAAACCTGGCTGTTCTTCCAAACTTAGGGATCAAGTGAATAGATGAGTTGCTGGATGAGTCTCTGTATTGATTGGCCAGAGGCTAAGTGGTTTGTTTATAGTGCATTGTGATTTTTTTTTAAATCTTGTTACACATTTAATATTATGCAAATTGCCCAGAATCATTTTTAAATTGAATGGTGCCTAAAAATAAATAAATAAACAAACCTTTCTACACAGACCAACTGGATCCTTGAAAATCTAACACCGGGATATCTGGTAGATTTCATATTCCAGTCATTCCTTTGAGACCAACTTTTGAACTCCTAGTTCAAGTGCCTTTCTTTTCAGGGGTTAAAGGTGGTCTCAGTTATAGAACATAATGTCCCAGAAATATTTACTGTCGTGCCTACTCTTGCGATTTTTTTTAACAATATCTGATTAATGAAGTTACGGTTCTTTAGCCTGATGCTGCAGCTACTTTATACTAATGAGCAGGGACCATTGTTCAATAGCACTGTATGTGTTTGACAAGAAAGTCCCAGATTCAGTTTCTGGCATCTCCAGTTTTCAAAAATCAAGAAATAGATGAAAAACGACTCCTTTCTCTTCCTGAGTCTTCGGAGAACAATGGTTCTAGCCTGAAACGGTACCTACACTAAACCAGATGGAAAAACAGCTCATTCTGGTTGAGAGCAATTCCCACCAGATGTTATGACCCATTTGTATTTTTGTTTTTGAAAGCCTATACAGGATCGCTTGTTTAAGCGGGGGTTGGACTAGAAGACCTCTAAGGCCCCTTCCAAGACTCTGTTACTGCCTTGAATGCAGTTATAATGCAGAAGAGCCATGATGGCACAGTGGCTAGAATGCGGTATTGCAGGCTAATTCTGCCGACTGCCA
Source organism: Bothrops alternatus (assembly GCA_034064705.1). Lineage (NCBI taxonomy): Eukaryota > Metazoa > Chordata > Lepidosauria > Squamata > Viperidae > Bothrops > Bothrops alternatus. The sequence continues at coordinate 428,857 of JARGCV010000020.1, read as the reverse complement.
GCATGTTCAATTCTCACTGGCTCAAAGTTGACTCAGTCTTCCCTCCTTCCAAGCTTAGTAAAATGAGGACCCAGATTGTTGGTGGCAATATGCTGATTCTACAAACCTCTTAGAGAGGGCTGTAAAGCACCATGAAGTGAGGGAATAGAAGGGTAACTCATCAAATTTGCAGATGTCACTCAGCTGGCAGGAATAGCCAACCTCCCAGAAGACAAGCTCAGGATCCAAAAAGGTCTTGACAGACTTGAACAATGGGCCCTATCCAAAAATATGAAATTTAATATGAAGAAAAGCAAGGTTTTACACCTAGGCAGGGAGAAACCAAAGGCACAAGTACAGATTAGGTGAAATCTGGCTCAAAAACAGTAACTGTGAGAGGAACCTTCGAGTCCTAATGGACGATCACTTAAACATGAGCCAGCAGTGTGCGGCGGCAGCCAAAAAAGCTAATATAATCCTTGGTTGTATAAACAGAGGCATCGAACCAAAATCACATGAAGTATTAGTACCACTTTATAAAGCCTTAGTAACATCACACTTGGAATACTGCATCCAGTTTTGGTTACCACACTACAAAAAAAGATGTTGAGGCTTTGGAAAAAGTGTAAAGAGCAACTAAGACAGCGGTTCTCAACCTTTTCCGGGGCTCGACCCCGGCCTGCATCGTGCATGCGGGCCACATCGTGCATGCACGGCGCAACGGGGTGCATCGTGCATGCATGGCGCGACGGGGCGCATCGCGCATGCGCGGCACGATGGCCCGCATCGCAATAGGGGAAAAAATGGCCGACCAAAAAAAAAATAATGGTGGGCTGCGGTGCTTGGCGACCCCCGTGAAATGGTCGTTTGACCCCAAATGGGGTCACGGCCCACAGGTTGAGAACCGCTGAACTAAGATGATTAAGGGCCTGGAGACAAAATAATGGTTGGAGGAACTGCAGGAACGACCAGTCTAGAGAAAAGAAGGACTAGGGGTGACATGATAGCAGTATCTGAGGGGCTGCCACGAAGAAGAAGGGGACAACTTATTTTCCAGAGCACCAGAAGGCAAGACAAGAAACAATGGATGGAAACTAATCAAGGGGAGGAGTAACCTGGAACTAAGGAGAAACTGCCTAACTGAGGACAATTAACCAATGGAACAGCTTGCCCTCAGAAGTTGTAGGTGCTTCATCACTCGAGGTTTTTAAGAAAAGGCTGGACAGCCACCTGTCTGAAATGGTCTGAAATGCTTGAGCCGGAAGTTGGACTAGAAGACTTCCAAAGGTCCCTTCCAGCTCTATTCCGATTCAATATAAGTCTAAATGCTCTTGCTATTGCTATACAAAAATAGAAGAGGGAGGGATACAAATTCACTCTTAACTTGACCAGCCCAGTGGTCAGGGATAAGGACTGACCATGAACATTTCCATAGAGATAATTATCCTAAGATGATTTTAGCAACTGTGTCTTGCCCCGTTCATTTGTTTCCTTGGCAGAGTTCCCAGTTCTACAGTATCTTTTCCCTCTTATTTTATTTGATGTTTTTTTCTTTCTTTCTCTCAGATGGATGACCATACTCTGTTAAGTTTATCCTTTGTTTTTTAAAAAAGGGTATGTATGTAGAAATAGACACAAGACATATCTTGAATGTGACAAGCTTTATTACAGTATATGTTTGAAAAGTGCCGATTAGTATTCTTATTAATAACTCATTTTATTTTTTTTTCATTCTGCAGAGAAAATGCCTTCTCAAGAAGCTACGGCTGGCCTTTTTTCAATAATCCTGTGTCTTGCAGGAAACATTGCACTCACAGCTGGTAAGAAATATTTGAAGAATAGAGAGGCTCTTCTGGAATTGTGTTGTTTTGGTTTGTATTAACATTTATGAAGTTTAGAGAAAAATATTAATGTCCTGCTCCATTGTCGTTCACAAATATTGTTCATTTTATGTGGTAACTCTTCATTTGCTTCAGCAGATTTTATTGAATCAGCTTCAGCTGGCTAGCTTTATTCATTGTGTTAATATTATGTTAAGTTAAATTAAGACTATGGCTTACAAACCACAATGGCTTGGTTCATACATCCTGTTAAGACAAAACCAAGCAAACCACATTAAGGTTAGTGTCATATGTGAATCCTTATTGTCTGAAGAGGAAATAGAGAATGGCCTTGAAGGACAGTGGGAAGATCTGTTACCAAGGCAACAATCAGACAATCCTGTCTTGAGCCCATTTCAAGAAGATAAAATGAGGGAAGCACATTCATACTTACAAAATGTTGTTACTATGACTGTTCTAATTAAAATATGTATCAGAACACCACAAATATAAATGGCATTTGTTTCTTAATGTGCTCTACCTTATAGGGCTGACACCTATTCCTTCAAAAATGCCTACCCCTTCTTACTTTCTGCCCCATATGCTTGTAACTTATAACTCCTCGCAAGAACAACTATCTCGGTTTTATCAGATCTCTCAAAAATTCAACTTTTTCACCGAAATTGGTGGAATCTCTTCCCGTGACTTTAACGGTAAAACAGTTGGTGACTTCCAGTAAGCTATTTAGCCATATTCATATACTGTTGTGAGCATTCCCAACATTATAATCTTCATTTTCACCACTTCTTTGATTTTTCTTTCCACAAAAGAATCTCTCTGTGCAGTGTTTCCTTGTTTACTCTTTCCTTGGCATAGTGTCCCATTTCCTCTGCTGTTTTCCGCCGGGTTGAAGTTTAGAACAGTCAGCCTTGTATTTTGTGAAGTGCCATACACGTAGATGTGGCTGTCTAACTCTAGCATTAGAGAGTACCGATTACTTTGTGGATAATTATGCCCAGTTTCAGGAGAAGATAAAAAGTGGGGAGTAAAATCGAAGAGGGAAAGAATTCCACTTACAATATCACACTCTCCTAGCAAAAAGCTGAGAAAGCTGGAGGATCATTATAAAAACCTTAAACATTGACACCCAGAAACTATATGTAGCTCTTTTTTTAATGAGATGCCTTATTTGCTTTAAGGGAAATAATTTTCAGGATGGTCTTTGAAGAAACCAATGTTAAAATGTATTTTGTGTCTGAAGAAATGAAAAAAAAAATGGATCTTACCGTTCCATCAACTGGGCCAAGCTAGCATCTACCAGAATGAGAGACAATGGCCTGTTGTTTTATTCTCCCAGTACTGAATGTGCCCCTTTTAATACTAGTGATTGGAAGTATTTTCCAGATTTATCCAAACAACATTGTACAAAATCAGTCACAGGTCACTTCCAGAAAAGTGACTTCTTGCCTGTTCCTATGATCACCCAACTATTGCTGAAGTACGTCATACTTCAGCAATAGTTGGGTGATCATAGGAATAGGCAAGAAGTCACTTTTCTGGAAGTGACCTGTGACTGATTTTGTATACTTTTAATGTTACCCTGGAATATTTCATCAGATGCCAGTAGAATGCTTACAAAAAATAATGGGTAGGGCAGACAGATTTGGTTAGAACCGTCACTGTTTTCTCCTCTCTCATATCAACCGTTTGGTGGAAAAGCAGCAAAGCATGTCAGCTGGGAATAATTCCCCAGCAGCTTCTTTCTAAGACTGGTACGATGATAATATTTTGAGCAGCAAACACCAAGCAGGGTGAGAGAGAGTTTGAACTGTTCCCAGTACTGAATCCCAAATTGCCAGGATGTGAAAGGCCTTTCCAAACCAAGTGCAGGGACTGATTCTTTGCACCAGCCTTCATTAGGGATGGAGACCAGGTGGGGATTCCAGTGACAAGTTCTGCAGAACATCTTGAACTATTGATTCAAGTGATGGATATTCCCAATTGGCTTTTGCCTCCATTCTTGTATTGTGCCTTACCTTTTTTTTCTGGGATGCTCAAGGTAATATTATCAGGTACCCAGAGAGCTTCCATCCATGGATTATTGATCCAACTAAAACTTGCTTCTTGTCTCCTCTGTCATTACTGCTTCTGAAAGCATTTAACCCTAAATATTTGTTGAATATAGGCAATCTTTCAGGCACCCCAGATGTCAAAGCAGAACTTCAGGGGACAGTCAGTGTATTTACATGAGTGTGCATGTGCATACAGACACACATCCTCCCAGATACATTTCTATGCATAGACGTATACTGAGTCTATATCCAACCTATTTTTCACTAATCATTGACTCTCTCCCATTCTTTTTTGGTATCAAAACTGCCACACCTATTTCATTGTTCCAAAGTCTGCTATATCTATGTTCATATCATGGGCAGATCATGATGGGATGCTTATATTTCTGATGTTTATCCTACCTACTATAGCAATAGGTTTATTTAATAACCGAGGAGAAAGAAGCAACATGTAAGTAGTTTACACATTTTTTTTTTCAGCACAGTTTGGGTAGTGCATGAGCTATGTGGAAGGCTTGTATATGAACATAGCCAAATTGAAATTTGAAAGGCACAGTCTCATCTTGTGTTGTCACTTTTAGACATTATCCCACCATTCACTGTCACTATAACTTTTAACTATCACTATATCTTTTAAACCTTCCACCAGTTCTTAAAGATGGTCAGAAAGAAGGTAGAATTTGGGCTACCCTCTATAAAGATTGCACCAATTGCAGTCTCTGTAAAATGTGCATTGTTTAAATTCACATATCTGTGAATTATATTTTCTTTTGTATTACAGGTCAGCCGAACTGTATCTGTATGCAATCAGTATGTTCAGAAAATATCACATGCTCAGGAGATTGGTGCTTTGTAAGCAAACACTTGGAGAATGGAAAAATGGTCAATAAGAAAGGCTGTCTGAAGGAAGCAAATGAGTTTTGCTGGGGCTCTATCACAAAAACCTACGGCATAAAATGCTGCCAGGGCAACATGTGTAATTTGAATCTTTCCATCCGGCTAATAGGTATTTTTTAAAAAAATATTTGCTTATATGAAGAGTATTTTCCCCTAAACAGGAACAAGATTGTGTGCCTTTTGATTTCCCCCCTACAATAATATACACAATATGTTGTAGTACTGTATTATACACATGCGCACATAGATATACAGCAAGCAGTTGTAATCTTTCCATTCTTGGACAAAATGAGATGCCACACATTTTGTGAATGGATTATCTAATCAACCCTATTTAATATTATAATTCTGCATTCTTTTTAAACTGTATTGTTACTCACCATAATTATCTCACTTGTGCAAAAAGATAGAAATAAATCAGATTAATGTAAAAAAAAAGGGCAACACCAAGACCAGATGGATTACACACCAAGGTTCTGAAGGAACTAGCAGACGTGATCTCAGAACCACTGAATTATATCTTTCAAAGATCCTGGAGCGCTGGGAACTACCGGAGGACTGGAAAAGAGCTGATGTAGTTCCCATCTCCAAAAACAGGGGAAAAATAGATCCAAGAAACCACAGACCTATCAGCCTGACCTCAATACCTGGGAAGATTCTGGAAAAGATAATCAAGCAACAAATCAGTGAACCTCTAGAGGCAAGCAAAGTCATAACCAAGAGCCAACATTGATTTGTCAAAAACATATCAGGCCAGACAAATCTTATTGCATTCTTTGACCAGGTGACAAAATTAGTGGACCAGAGGAATGCCGTGCATATCATTTACTTGGATTTCACTACAGCATTTGATAAAGTAGACCACAACCTACTACTTAATAAGATAGAAAAATGTGGGTTAGACAGCATCACCAGATGGATCTGTAGCTGGTTGACCAGCCGTACTCAGCGTGTAGTCCTCAAAGGAACTGCATCTACATGGAGGGAAGTGTGTAGTGGGGTACCCCAGGGCTCTGTTCTAGGCCCAGTACTTTTCAACATCTTAATCAATTATTTGGATGAGGGGATAGATGGGGAACTCATCAAATTTGCAGACGACACCAAGCTGGCAGGAATAGCCAACACTCCAGAAGATAGGCTTAAGTTGCAGAAGGATCTTGACAAACTTGAACATTGGGCGCTATCTAACAAAATGAAATTCGATGGTGAAAAAGTAAGATTCTATATTTAGGCAAGAAAAAACAAATGCACAGGTACAGTACAGGTGGTACCTTGCTCAATAGTAGCAACTGTGAGAGGGATCTTGAAGTCCTAGTGGACAATCACTTAAATATGAGCCAGCAATGTGTTGTAGCTGCCAAAAAAGCCAACACAGTTCTAGGCTGCATTAACAGAAGAATAGAATCAAGATCACGTGAAGTGTTAATGCCACTTTATAGTGCCTTGATAAGGCCACATTTGGAATACCGCATCCAGTTTTGGTCACCACAATGTAAAAAAGATGTTGAGATTCTAGAAAGAGTACAGAGAAGAGCAACAAAGATGATCAGGGGACTGGAGACTAAAAGATATAAAGAGCAGTTGCTGGAATTGGGTATGCCTAGTTTAATGAAAAAAAGGACTAGGGGTGACATGATAGCAGTGTTCCAATATTTCAGGGGTTGCTGCAAAAAAGAGGGAATTCTCCAAAACACTTGAGGGCAGGACAAGAAGCAATGGATGGTCTCATGACGGTCTCAGTGTCCCGGGGTCATGTGATCCCCTTTTGCAACCTTCTGGCAAGCAAAGTCAAGGGGGAAGCCAGATCCACTTAAGAACCAGGCTAATAACATATCAACTGCAATGATTCACTTAACAACTGTGGCGAGAAAGGTCGTAAAATGGGGCAAAACTCACTGAACAAATGTCTCATTTAGCAGCGTAAATTTGGGGTTCCATTGTGGTCGTAAGTCGAGGACTGGCTGTATTTTGTATATATATTTTTTGGAAATGTAATAAAGTTTTATTAAAAAGAAAAGAAAAGCAGTAATCACTAAATGGATTCTTCTTCCAATCAGATGAAGACCTGCCTGAAGAGGGCCCATCTTTGAAGAATCTTCTCCTGATGGTCCTGGTTCCATTGTTTGCTATTTTGATTCTCATTATATTAGTTGGTCTTTTTGTCTGGAAATGGGCCCAAAGCCGGCGGAGACATATGCCATTTGGGTCTAATGAACTGGGCGATGTGGATTTTATGCTGAAGAACTCTCTGGCTGGGGACAACACCTTAGAAGTAAGTCTGCATTAGGAATGGCATTTCAATGCCACTGGGGTTAGTGGTTCACCTTATTCTAAGCCAAAATTGTTTTAATGGTGACAGTTTAGGTTCAAATATCATGACCTGCACTTGTACTGGTTGCCTTTGACTTGTTTTGCCTTACTGTGGTTGAATATTTTCCACTCTAAATTGTTCAGCCTTGTTTTCTTTGTTGATTGCCCCACCACTGGGATGAATATATTTGGCTGTAATTTACATGTTCCCTGCTATTGTTATCACTTTTGCCTTCTCCCATTGGAAGAATCCTAGAGATCCACTAAAGAGGGGTCCCCAACCCCCAGTCTGTGGACCGGTACCAGGCTGTGGCATGTCAGCAACCGGTCCACACAAACAAGCAAAGCCCCATCCGTGGGATGCAGGCAGCACACAAAACCATGCGCCCTCCGGTCCGCAGAAAAAAACGGTCCCTGGTGCCCAAAAGATTGGGGGCCTCTGTACTAAAGTTTCTTTCAAAGTTACTTCAATATGAACTGTAGAGGAGAAGTTTTCTGAGATGAGAAGCCAGATAAGCTAAATCAAGATAAACCAAAAAGACGAAAAGGGCATTAGAGTAATTTCTGGCTGGTGTTAGATCTTGACTTCTTATTCTTTCCAACCCAAGTGAACATTGGAAAGAAATTACAGGTAGTCCTCGATTTACAGGAGTTTGTTTAGTAAACAAAATTACAAGGGCATTGAAAAAAAGTGATTTATGACTATTTTTCTCACTTATTACCATTGTAGCATTCTCCCGAAGTCATGTGATCAAAATTCAGACATTTGGCAACTGGTTTGTATTTATGACGGTTGTAGTGTCCTGGCACCATGTGATCTGCTTTTGCGACCTCCTATGACAAACAAAGTCAATGGGGAAGCCAGATTGACTTAACGACCGGGTTGCTAATTTATCTTCTGCAATGATTCACTTAACAACTGTGGCATGAAAGGTTATAAAATGGGGCAAAATTCACCTAACAAACGCCTCACTTAACAACAGAAATGTTGGCCTCCATTGTGGTCGTACGTCGAGGACTACCTGTACCCAAAGTAGATCAAGACCGTCTTTCCTTCAGCGGCATAATACTTTGAAAAATGTACAGATTAGAAATGAATTTGGAATGGCAGGAAAAACTGGTGAAAGAAATGCTGGATTTGAAAATGGGGGTGATCCAAGTAGACACTGCAGAGGGGGGGGGGAATCCAGAAACACCCTCTGCACACACACACACACACCCCAGTGTATCTCTGTAGGAGAAGCCCTTGAGCAGCTGCTTGGAATATTCATGATTGCTCCATTCTAAGCCTCCCTCCCTCCCTCCTGATTATGTGGCCCCCAGCAGAGCACATACTTCCCATGCACATGTACAGGTAATCCTTGACTTACAACAGTTCGTTTAGCGACCGTTCAAAGTTACAATGGCACTGAAAAATGGGACTTATGACTGTTTTACAGAGTTACGACCTTGGCAGTAGCCCCACGATCACGTGATCATGCCTCAGAGGCTTGGCAACCGGTTTATATTTATGACGGTGGCAGGGTCCCCGGGATCATGTGATCACCTTTTGCGACCTTCTGACAAGCAAAATCAAGGGGGGAAGCCAGATTCACTTAACAACCGGGTTACTAACTTAATAACTGGAGTGATTCACTTAACAACCGGGATAAGCAAGGTCGTAAAATGGAGCAAAACTCACTTAGCAAATGTCTCACTTAGCAACAGAAATTTTGGGCTCAGTTGCGCTCGTAAGTCGAGGACTACCTGTATACCAAAAAGGTATGCCATACAAAGAGAAAGCAGAAACTTACACAGATGCAACCTATTACTTCATCACACAGAAGAAAATACAGACACCTCCTGCGTAGTTAACTGCAGTTGTCAGTGCAGGTAAAAGGGTTAGAAAGAATTCCAGGTATTGGGGCGGGGGAGAAGCCGGCAAAAGGAAGATCATGGTCAAAATGGGCCAGATTTTGCCAGGGATTACAAGGGGGGGGGGAAACCCTGAAAAAAGTTCCCAGTGCATTGCTGGGATGGAAGTAATTGCCACATAATGCTTCCAACCCCTCCTTCCTTCGTGGGCACGTGGTGCAAAGTGCATCTTACTAAGGAGTTGGAAATTCCAGAAGCTGGCTTGCCATGCTTATGACTCTCACCAAAATATACCTGTTCATCTATTCCTCTAAGGTTCTTCACATGTTTGATTTGTATTCAGGTCCTGCTGAATGATGACTGCACTACTGGAAGTGGGTCTGGGCTGCCTTTTCTAGTCCAAAGAACTGTGGCTCGGCAGATCACCTTGGTTGAATGCGTTGGTAAGCCAAGGAGAGAAAGAAATGTCAGAATTGTCACCAGCAGAGAACTGTTGAACCTCTTGGAAACAAGAATATATGTTTCAGTTCTCTGATAAAATATACAGATTTGAGCCATCTTTTTATTCATGAGGCCTATTTGTGTTCAGCTTGCACTTTCAGAACACTTCCACACAGCACTGTTTCTACTGCACAATCCCTGAAAAGTGTTTTGAGCCTTCAGACCACAGGTTCTGGAGCAACTGAACTCAGAGACCCCACCCCCCAATTTGCAAAAAATAAAAATTCAATATTGTTAGTACCCTCCCATCCACATTTTAGTGCATGTTGTATAATTCTGAATAATAGAAATAATAAATAATAATAATAACAACAACAATCTCCCAGTGAGGCACTATCTTGATGGGGTTGTGGGGCTTGTGTGCTCTGAGGAAGATGAGGGCTATGCCAGAGGTTCAATCATACTGGACAGGTCTCATCAGAGGAGTCAGACAAAGAGTGTCTCTCCCATAAAAAATACAGTGAGACATAAATTTCAGAAAGCCATACCAGCTCAGATGTTGCCCAAGTTAACAAGATCTGTGGTAGATGTTGGAGTTCCTGGATATCTGGTGAAAAATGGGCTACAGGACTCAGGACTGTTGGCTGAGCAACCAGGGTCAGCAGCTGCAGAACTACTGGAAGAAAAGGTGTTTACCCATCGCAAATACACAGTGATTGAAAACAAAGAAATAATGATCTGTTATTACAGATCAAGTCCAACAAGAAGAATCCACCCGTTCTGGAAAGAACAACATCCAGAATCAGAAATAACAGAACAGAGACTAGCAGATCAATGTCAATTTATAATACGAAATAAGGCGTTCACAGAAACAGAACTGGACAAACTGCAAAGGTTTACCCAGGGCAAAGAAATCAAAGCCCTGCCAGAAGTAACTCAGAATGTAGAGGCAAACCAGGGGGAGTTGGCAGTAGAGGAAGAACAAAGCGCTCTAAGTAAAGAAATAAAAGCATTGAAACAAAGAATGCCTGAGCATCTAGAACAGCACAAAAACAACAAAATAAGGATGCCTGCATTGAAGCTTGTTCCAAAGAAACAGCTAGCAAAAGCATTAAAAGATGCAAATACTGCAATATCAAGTATAAGCACCATCTCACTGCAAGAAACAAATCAAGTAATGTACAGCACAGCTGGAGTTATAACTGAATACCTGGGATGCAAAATCAACAAAGAAGAAAAGAAACCAAACAGTGCACCACAAAAATGGAAGGTTAGACTAGAAAATAAGATCCTCTGACGATATCTGTAACACCATCAAACATCCACATCTACCTATCCCAGGTCCTTGGTAAGGACTCGATAGGTAGACAAAATTGCCAAACCCAGTCTGAACATCTGGCTGACTGTGCAATGATCAAAAATAATACCACCATTGGCATTGACAAAATCACCTTCAGTCAATTGCAAAAGGCTGCTTTACCTGGAACAGCTTACATCATGCAACAATACCTTTAATGTTATTAAACAACAGCATCTGCCTATCCCAGGTCATTGGGAGAACTTCAATAAAAATGCCAAATCCAGTCTAAGCATCTGGCTAGCGGTGTAACCAGCCATAGTAATATATTTGTAATGGGGTGGCTCTGCTTGGCTACAAAGCATTATTCCTTCTCACAAATCTCACCTAGAGCCGTGAAAGTGGCGTGACCTCGCTATATTAATTTCATAACCAGATGCTTTCCCCAAAGCTTCTAATCTTGGTTGTAGGTTGCCCTGAAGGTTGCTGGCATGAGGGGGAAGACAGACAGCCTTGAAGCAGTCCAATTTCCCCTGTAAACAGAAATGCCATTTTTCTTCCAGACAGGATTATCCCATTATAAAGCAGAAATTTATTAGCTCAGTTGCTGAATATAGAACACATCATGAGAACACAGACTTGCAAAGCTGATTCTGTAGACGAGCAAAGAAATAGACTGTCTTCTTTTATGTTCAAGGATTATTTGCACATGGACAAATTCAAACACTGGCTAGTCTTCCTACTGCCTGAAGTACTCTGGTCCATTAACAGATGCTCCACACAAACATGTTAATGTTATCAGTTCTGAGCCATTTCATTAAACATGCTTGTTTCTGTTATCTGCAAGCCAACCTAAAATGGAGATCAAGCCTGCACTTGGGCTGATCTGCCTTAACTGAGGTACTGAGAAGAAAATTCTTAACTTAATGGATAAACATCAGGCAAGGAAAGAACGGAGTGTCATCTGTTATTTTTTTCTTTTTTTATCTCTTATTCCCAGTTTGCCACTAGCAAAATGTTTTGGAAACTTATATTTGACAAAGAAACTTTGTGTTCTGCTAGCGATCATCCTCCAAAGGTTTTGTTCTCAAGCCTTTAAAAGTAATTATATTTAGATTCTGAATGGGTTGCATATTTATCCATAGCAGTTTTGTAAAAATAGGCTAAGAGAGCCAACTATTCCTCAATGACTAATTCTGATCAAATTGATCAAGGGATTTTTTTCACTGTTGTCAATTCCTGCAGCTGCTCTGGCCAAAAAAAAAAAAAAAATGAGTCAGGGATGTTAGACATTTAAATGCTAACATTTCATCTAATAGGAATATGAAATATCAATCAGCTCAGGCAAGAAGTGAAGGCAAGTGAAAAGTTTGAAAATTATGTTCCTTTCCCTCACAATAGGCAAAGGACGCTATGGGGAAGTGTGGCGTGGCATTTGGCATGGGGAGAATGTGGCTGTCAAGATTTTCTCTTCCCGTGATGAGCAGTCATGGTTCCGTGAGACTGAGATTTACAACACGGTGCTGCTAAGGCATGACAACATCTTAGGTGAGTGGAAACAATGCAGAAATTCAGCAACTCTATCAGTCCCAAGAAGTCCTAGGCAAGCAAACGGAGGCAGTACATTTCAAGACCCATGAATTCTTTCTAAATTTGCACAAGGGATTTAAAGAGCTGAAGAAGCTCAGAGAATTAAAAGTCTTTGTCTCATTTGCACATACACACAACACATAATTTATAGGTACTTTGTTAGCTTCTTTGGAAATTTTGGACCTTCGGCAATGTCTGTTGAGCTTTACCCTCCTTCCCTGCCCACAGGATTCATTGCGTCAGACATGACATCACGGAATTCAAGTACTCAACTCTGGCTAATCACCCACTATCATGAGCATGGCTCCCTCTATGATTACTTGCAATGCACAGTGTTGGACGTGGAGACCTGCTTGCGTTTGGCCACCTCAGTCATCTGTGGGCTCGTTCATCTGCACGTGGAGATCTTTGGCACCCAGGGCAAGCCGGCCATTGCTCATCGAGATCTGAAAAGCCGGAATATCTTGGTCAAGAACAATAAGCAGTGCTGCATCGCTGATTTAGGTGAGTGGATTTTAGAGCAAATGTTTTTGGCAAAGCGGAGGTGCTGATGTGTAACTTTTTCTTAAGGGCAAAAAAGCTTTCTAGGGGAAGTAATCTGAGGAAAGTTCTTATATTTGCCCTTAGAACTTCTGCAGTCTGGATGCCCTCCAGATGTGTGGGCTTCAATTCATAGAATTCCTACTGAGAATCCTGGAATTAAAATGTATATATCTGGAAGGTTGGGGGAGCCTGGCCTAACACTATACTTCCCACCCTGGGTGTATCTTAAATGACCCACCTCTGCTACAAATATAGGAACAAAATGTCACACAGGTAGGGATGGGAGGTACACTCCTGATTAGGATCCTAGCAGAGGGCTTAGAATTTAACTATTTCCTGTTTACTGCAATCCTTATCTGGATTAACTATATTGGTTGTGTGGTGTAAAGCAGGGCTTTTCAACCCATGGTACACGTACCACTGGTGTACTTTGGCACCTGGCAGTTGGTACGTGACCTAGACAAGTGTAGTAAGGGAAGATTGAGCTGAAGCGGAGGCAGCATCTCAGAGGCCTAGAGAAGAGTCAGCTGGAACTGTGGTGTTGTCGGGGCTCAGCTGAGGGCTCAGGATTGGTGCACGCAGCTCCAACTGATCAGCATTTCCGGTAGCCTCTGCTATCACGGGGAGCAGCAGACAGTCCTTGGGGTGAGAGAATCAGCTGGAGCTGCAGGGTTGCCTGTTGGAATGGAATGGAATAATTTCTGAAATAACCACTCCTTTTCACAAGATCATATCTGACATCCACAGTTCTTTTTGAAAAAGGCACATAATTACCTGATTGCATCAGTGGTGACTATTCTTTTGTATGAGTAAACAAATAGATCTGTTCCCAAATCTGTTTACAGTGCAATAAATTCAGATAACTCATATTAACAAATCAAGTCATATGTTTTAGAGGAAAGGACAAATAACCCATGATCATCAGCCATTCACACACTAGAAAGACCGAGTTTTCTGGCTTCAGATGTCAGCTTTTAACAGATCCCAGGGATGCAAGTTAAACTTTCTGTTTAGACCATTGTTTCCCAAATTGTGCAGTGTTCCTCTGTCAGAGAAGTACACAGAGTCCAAGGAGAGGTGAAGAATCATTTAGATCAAGGGTCCCCAACCCCCAGTCCATGGACCGCTATCAATCCATGGCCTGATGGCAACCAGGCCACACAAGTGGCAGACGAGCACAGGAAGCTCCATTTGCACAAGAGATATGCATGCATGTGAAACCATCCTCAGAGGCACTTCTCAGCTGCAAAAATGAAGCAAGATTCTTACTTCATAGAAAGCCAAGTACAAATAAAAGAATAGGCGGAGCTGTGGTGCATGTGAACTTGTATGCCATAGACAAAGGCACATACATATACCTTCATCCCACTAAACTGAAGTGCATTCTTGTGCTTTCTCTGTATACCAGCCACAAAAGTTATGTTATTCTCCTAAACTCAGGGTAATGCCTTTTTTTCCAGTCAAATCTGACCTTTTGGATGTTTAGCTTCCTGGTGCAGGATTGCCTGCTTATAATGGTGGAATTGCTACTCTTTTTCAGGATTGGCAGTTATGCATTCCCAGAGCAGTGATTACTTGGATATTGGGAACAACCCACGAGTGGGCACCAAACGCTACATGGCACCTGAAGTTTTGGATGAACAGATTCGTATGGATTGTTTTGAATCCTTCAAGCGGACAGATATCTGGGCTTATGGTCTGGTCCTATGGGAGATAGCCCGAAGAACCATTGTGAATGGTAAGGAAAGCCAAATGGAAATAAGTTAAGATGTGGTATTCTAGGGCCTTGCCTCATGGTTCAGGCAAAGTGCAATCCATTTATTCTTACCACAGGATGTTTATACCATGGTAAGTTGCAAGTTGGATAAGATTCTAAGTTCAAAAGGAGAGCTCTACAAAAATGAATGGAAGCTTAGCAGAAATCAATCATCTCTGATCCAGATACAATTGGATATTTTTTCTATTAGTCACTGGACTATTTTAAATATCTGAAATAGCATCTTCATCTGCAACATTTAGTGGCTTCTGGCAGTGTGCCCACCTGCTCAGAAAAGGGTAAAATGGAAAGCATATTGGGAGTCAAAGAGAGCAATTTCTCTTGCTTGCAGGGAGTGTTTTGTGACTGGCCACACCTACTAGGTCAGCCATTTTGTCAGGGAGCCGTATGTTAGCTACCTTCTTGGATCAGGCAAAATGTCCATTGAGTCCAGCCATTTTAGCAGTCTGTAATGCAGACCCGGAGTCAGTAACGCTCTGGCATTGCTACTCCTCATCAACTAGGATTCAAAGGTCTATCTTGTGTTCAGAGGTCTATTCCCTCTTAATATGGAGATTGTGTTTAACTATTTAGAATTTCAGTTATTCCTCTCCTTCATGCCAAAGTGTTGCCATAAATGGAGGGAACTGTTTACTCGATTTTCTGTATCAGCAGGCCATCTGATCAGCAATGGTTGAAATCTCACCAGATGGTGGTCTCTTTATGTTACTTCATGCTGGATTCAGCTTTCAACACAGTCTTGCAAACATTTGTAAAGTTGTCTTTGCAGTGCTGTGGCCAAAGCTAGAACCTGAACATATATGAGTGGAATAACAACCAGATTTTCTTTTTTTTTTAAACAAAATTTATTGGTTTTTTAATTTCTTAAAACAAAGTATTCAGGACACACCGTGGTGCTGGGGTAATCAAACATCCTAAAACAAAACATATATACATAATACAACCAATACATCAAGTATTCCCTCTCTTTTTCCCTCAGATAGCATAGTATATTTCAAATATCCAATTCTAGCTTAAATTTATTCAACCTGAACCTGTTTTTAAGCTTCATTAATTTACAATACAACCAGCTTTTCATAGCTCTCTACCAACTCTTACCTGCTCAGAGATCCTGTAAACAGATCCTAATTGTGTGGCGTAGAAACAGTTTTAGGACAGTTCATACATTGTGTTGAGCATAATTTGCTCAACTGTAATTTGCTGAATAGATTAAAACTGGCAGAGTTCACAGAGGGCCATTGGTTCTTTTAAAATGGCAGTGGGCCATCTCTGTTTCTCCATCAGCCCTAGTTAACAGGGAGAAAGATTGCCTGAAACTAGAGTCTTAGGTTGTCCACCTCTTTAATTTGAAGGAAAAACCTCTAACTTCTGGCACTGCAGCTGAGTTCCTGCTTTATTGAGGATCTGGAATCTCAGCTGCTGTTAGAGAAATGGAAGGAGCCGGCCCTGCCTGCCACTCTCCCCCTTGCATTTGGCTCCCTGTGTAGAAACAATCGCTAATCAGGCCTTTTAACGGGGATGTTTTTGACTGGCCTAGTTGGAAGTGTTTTCATTTTTCTTTTTCCACACGAATGATTAGCTGTAAATTATAAACACTGTAATCTAGTGTCAGCGCCCAGCTTGCAGATTAAAGGGACCATTAGACTCAATCAGCACTTTGTTTGTTCAACTCTGATTAGGAAACAAGCAGCATCACAGCTTAGTTTGGCAACTAGCCACCTTCAGGGAACTTCAGCTATCCTCTGACCAACGCTGCAGTGAAACTGCATCTGCTCTTACATTGGCAAAACATGCAGGGGCTTCCTGTGACAGTTTCACAGTTGATTCCCCCCCCCTTTATGCTTTTAACATTCCATCAGGGAAGAGGCTGGAAAAGGATCCCACCTCTGAAGTGTTCTCACCTGCTGCAGACCTAGCTATACAAGCTTGCAGTGGGGATCGCTGAAAACCAAGCAAAGATCCAATGGATTTTCAGTGGGTGTTTTATATGGTTGTGTTAAAGATCAAAGCGATACAAAACTGATATAAAGTTGAGAAAGAAAAGAAAAAAAGAACTTAAAGAAAAAGCTAGAAGAACAAGAGAGAGAGAGAGAGAGAGAGAAAGAAAGAAAAATAGAAAAGAGCGAAAAAGGTGCAAAGGAGTGTCCTCCTGATCATCTTTACAGCAGTTATAAGAACAGCTAAAAATTTATCTCTTACTCTGTTACAACACATGATTCAAAATCATAAATCATAAATTCATTTTTTTTTTAATTTTGTGCAAAAAAATCCACAAAGCATTTCCAGTCAGCAGTAAACATGCTTTTTGTTTCCTCTGCTCTAAAAGTCAACTTAGCCATCCCAGCAGAATCTTCCAATATTATGCAAACAATAATCTCACTGCATTTTTGGATTTCCAGTTACTGACCCCTGGCAATTAGCGCTTGTGCAGAAACTGCCCTAAAGTGAAAAAGTAAGATAGTGTTATCTATAAACCTGTACATTTTCCAAATATCAAAAGTATTCAGCTGATAGACTTGGATCCATGGAATAAGGATTTGAAGAATTATGTTGCTCAACAGTAAAGCTTCAATGTTGTTGCAAAGGGCCCTAGTTCAGTGATGGCGAACCTTTTAGAGACCGAGTGCCCAAACTGCAACCCAAAACCCACTTATGCATCGTCAGGTGCCGGGTAGGTGTGGCCCATTGGCTGGGCGTGGCTGTGGTGGTAATGGCAGACTGGGTGGGACTAAAAAGTTCAATCAATCAATTCCAACTTTGCAAGATCTTTTTTTTTCCCGCGAGAAGTTGAAATTGACTGACTGATTGAACCTTATTTTTTTGTACATGGCGGTGGAGGCTAAAGCGAAAAGGTTTTATAAAACCCAGCTGAAGGCCTAGGACTGGGGCGCTGGCGCGCGTGCCCACAGAGAGCGCTCTGAGTGCCGCCTCTGGCACCCATGCCATAGGTTCGCCACCACTTCCCTAGTTCAACCCTGTAAATGGGGGCCCCTTGCTGAAACTATGGGCAGGAATAAGCAATGCTGAGCTAAAAGCCTACTCTCTTGATTTGAAGAGCAGCTTAAGTACGGATATACATGTGAATCAAGAGCCAGTCCAGCACTGGAGTTAGAATGTTAGAGTTTAGAACTAAGGAGAAACTTCCTAACAGTGAGGACAATTAACCAGTGGAACTGCTTGCCTCCTGCAGTTGTAGGTGCTCTATCACTGAAGGTTTTTAAGAAGAGACTGGACAGTCACTTCTCAGAAAGAGTATATGGTCTCCTTAATCATAGGATTGGACTATCAAAGGTCCCTTCCAGCTCTATTCTGATTGATTGAAACTATAGGTAGTCCTTGCTTTAAAAAATGTTATTTAACAACTGTTCAAAATTACAATGTCTCCAGAAGGGGCGCTTTACAACTTGTAATAATATAAGAAAGCATGATGCCTTATAACATAAAAAAGAATACCTAGATTCATCTCAAATTCACATACAAGCTCCCCATTCTTTCCTCGCTTCCCAAATGCATGTTGAAACAACCATGTCTTTAAAGCTTCCTAAATATTCCTGGGGGGGGAGGCAGTTCTCCTGGGGGGGGGCAGAGGCTATAACACACCATTTCCCTGAAAATAAGCCTTAGCATGATTTTTTCAAGATGCTTGTAATATAAGCCTTCCCCCAAAATAAGGTCCAGTTATGACTGTCAGCCAGATGGACGCATTTAGTCCCGTATTTCCTCGAAAATAAGACCTAGCCAGAAAATAAGACCTAATGAGTCTTTCGGAGCAAAAATTAATATAAGACCTGGTCTTATTTTGGGGCAAATATGGTAGCAAGGTACCTCCTACAACAGCGGTTCTCAACCTATGGGTCGCGACCCCATTTGGGGTCGAACGACCATTTCGCGGGGGTCGCCGGACACCGCGGTCCGCCATTTTGTTGTTTTTTTTTGGCGTGTGCGCGCCGCGCATGCACGGTTCAGGCCGTCGCGTGCATGCCGCGCATGCGCGGATTGGCCCATCGCAGTCCGCCATTTTGTTTTTTGTTTTTTTTTTCATCGCGCGCGCCGCGCATGCGCGGATCGGCCCATCACGCACGCGCGTCGGGGTCACGCCGCGCATGGGCGGCACAAGTGGGGTCTCAACCTGAAAAAGGTTGAGAACCACTGTCCTACAAGGAATGCTCAGAAATTAGGAAGATGCTGTGTACTGATACTGACTGCTGGTTCATGTTTGAGATTGGATTGATTGGATTGAATGAATGAATGACTTTTATCCCACTTTTATTATCTTTTATAAATAATTCAAGACTGCAAACATACCTGATATTCCTTCCTCCTCCTATTTCCCCCCACCCACCCAAAACAACCTGTGAGGTGAGTTGGGCTGAGAGAGAACGACTAGCCCAAAGTTACCCAGCCAGTTTTCATGCCTAAGGAGGGACTAGAGGTCACCACCTTCTGATTTTTAGCCTAGTGCTTTAATCACCAGATCCATCTGTGCACTCATTTTCAGATCAAAGGCTAAAGTTCTTGACTGAAGGGGAGGGAGGATAAGGGCCACGCTCCAAAAAGTAGACAGATTCAGAGCAAGATACAATGGATCCAAGAGCAAACGAAGGAAATCAAATCAAATTAAAATTCTATGAATAACATGGTATTTATTCACCATGTCTTGAGCAATATTTCTTTCCTCTCACAGTAAAATTAAAGTTTTACTGCAACATACTTTTATGAGCTTTGGAGGCTGCCACTAAGTTTTTCTGGGGCCATATTTGCTCCTAAGAAGAATCAGTTTGTTTGCTTGGTGTTTGTTTTAATTTACAAATCACCCATCTCCCAAATGACTGGGCAGCTGACAACTAAAACTTGCACCCCCTCTGGTTTTTCCCACCCATGCTTGGTGATGCAGGAAACTGAGTGTGGGATTTTCTCTTTGCAAAAGAGGAGAGGGAGGGAGGAAAGGAAGGAAGGAAGGAAGGAAGGAAGGAAGGAAGGAAGGAAGGAAGGAAGGAAGGAAGGAAGGAAAAGAAAGAAAGAAAGAAAGAAAGAAAGAAAGAAAGAAAGAAAGAAAGAAAGAAAGAAAGAAAGAAAGAAAGAAAGAAAGAAAGAAAGAAAGGATAGATCAGAGCTTGGTAGGAGCCTTTTCAAATTATTAAATGGCATAGGTTTTCATGAGGTGCATTAGATGCATAGAGTGGGTCTCCTTTTCTGCAAAGAAGATATCCCTTTCCTTTTTTCAAGAGAGGCACTCTAAGGACTAAATAACTTTACTTACCCAAGGCAGAAGGAAAAAATGAGCAGATGTTTTAACAGAGAAATACCAATAGCCCACTTTGTCCAGGCTTATTGGAAGGTGCTCTCAATGTGTAACTCTAGGTTACCACAATACTAACCCTTGCTTCTGAATGGTCTCTTGCTGTTTGGCTTCTTTTTGGCTTAGCGTAGGATGCTCCCTAAACACAACCACTGTACTTTACAATTTATAGCTTAGCATGAACCCAGACCAATGATGTCTTATGCAAGAAGCTGATTAAGCAAACAATGGCTCAGCTCAGTGCCTAAAGCTAGCTATGTTGATGCCTGCCCTGTTCCAATTTGGTATTTTTTTTCCCGTAAACAGAGATTATACTATTGAAATTTGCGAGCTTGTTGATTTCTTTGTTCTAAATCTCATTACTTGTCTGATCCTTGACTACAGAAACAAGAGGCTTCGAAGAAAATAATGTCTGATCCTTGCCTATAGAACAAGAGGCTTCAAAGAAAATAGCGATTACATTAAAAACAGTCAAAATAAAATCCAACTGAGGGGTGTATTAACTTTCTCCCTTTCAGCATAAACAGTACCAGTTAATAAGCCAATTACATTCACAATAAAGAACCTTTAACTGGATGCCTTTTATGTGCCCTAAGGTACATGGCCCCTCTCTGTCTTTGGAAGATCCTGTATCAGCTGCATATGAAAATGTGCTACCTATTGCTTGGCATGGCTAGACCACCTTGAGGAAAAATGGTACCATGTCTGTCTTCTAGTTAGAGCAAAGTACTGAGATGTTCTTTACTGGAAACCAGGATCCCGTCATTCAAAATCATGTTGTCAGATGGATTAGGGTCAAGCTACATCCAGCTGTTTAATGTAGAAAGATTTAACAAAGCTACAGGTGGGAACCAAGTGTCCTAGGTCAGGACCTAGTAAATAGAGTTTTTGACCAGCAGGTGGCACCAAACGCATTAGTGCTGAGAACTGGTAGGAACCATTCTGAGCATTATAAGGAAACAGTCCAATGAACCTAGTACAGCTTCTCAAGTCATTTGGCCAATAATGCTGAGTTCAACAACCATTCCAGCTGTAATGCCAGACATTTAAAAGTCCATTGATATGAAAGTTCACATCCAATTTCAGCGCGGTGTTTAATATTGTATTATGCCTCAAAAATCTATTAAGAGTACACAAAGTAAGTTAAATACTGAATCCATCCATACTATGTTTGCATGTGTTTTACAGTCTGCGTGTAGTACTTTTCACTAGGTCAGCATGGACCAGGGGCTGGTTCATGGATCTTCACGTTTCTTAGATTAGTAGATTGTGTTTGGCGTTCTGAGGCTCAGGGCCTTTCTGAAGAACGGAAGAACATATCAATTGTGGAGAGAAATATTCTTTCTGGTGCAGGCCTTGTTTCAGTTATCATCTAGGGCAGGGGTAGGCAACCTTGGCTCTTTTATGACTCGTGGACTTCAACTCCCAGAATTCCTGAGCCAGCATGGCTCAGCTTGGAAATCTCTCCCTTTCCCCTCAGTATGGCTGGCTTAGGAATTCTGGGAGTTGAAGTCCACGAGTCATAAAAGAGCCAAGGTTGCCTACCCCTGATCTAGGGTTTTCTTCTACTGTACACGTTTCACACTCTAATTGTAAAACTGCAGACTTGAGTCCCTGATGAGTGCAACACTAATTAGGTTAGCCAGAGGAAGCCCCTTAAAAGGTGCACCCACTCGCTGAGCTATGTCTTAGCACTTTGGAGAGAGGGCCTTTTTATGTCACCTTCCCTCAAAATTCACACTTGGTTCCCACACTTTTTGTCTTGCAGGAAGCAGCCAAAAATCTCTTTTATAGGCAAGGTCTTTTGAGTGTAGCTTTTTTATCCACTTGTAGTTGTTTCAACCTTGGATTTATTTTTATTGTTATCTGTTTACATCCTAGGATTTGAAAGATATGTTAAAGAGGACAGTGTACAGCAATAACCATAGCACTTAGACTTACATACAGCTTCACAGTGCTTTACAGCCCTCTCTAAGCAGTTTACAGAGTCAGCCTATGGCCCCAAACAATCTGGCTCCTCATTTTACTGGCCTTGGAAGGATGGAAGGCTGAGTCAACCTTGAGACAGACGGAATTGAACTCCTGGAGTGAGCAGTGAGTTAGCCTGCAGTGATGCATTCTAACCACTGTGCCACCAAGTCTCTATGCCAGTGGTTCTCAACCTTTCTCAGGTTGAGACCCCACTTGCCCTGTCCATGCGCGCCGCGACCCTGACCCGGGCGCGCACGCGTGCGCGCGCCCACGCACACCAAAAAATTTTTTTAAAAAAATTAAAAAAAATAAAATAAACAAAACAAAATGGCGGCCGCGACGGGCGGATCCGCACATGCGTGGATCGGCCCATCACGCGCGCCACGCATGCGTGGATCCGCCCGTCGCGGCCGCCATTTTGTTTTTGATTTTTGATTTTTTTTAAAAAAAATTTTATTTTTTTTTAATTTTTTTTTCTTCGGCGCGACGGGCGGATCTGTGCATGCGCGGTGTGCGCGCGCCAAAAAAATAAAAAAAAATTTAAAAAAAATAAAAAAAATAAAAAAACAAAATGGCGGCCCGCGGTGTCCGGCGACCCCCGCGAAATGGACGTGCGACCCCAAATGGGGTCGCGACCTCAAGGTTGAGAACCACTGCTCTATGCAATATTTTGATGGGAAATTAACAAAAACTGATGATTTTTTTTTTCCAGTTAATGCATTGGTAGTTCCTTCTAGCACTAAAGATGTCAGGATTTTGTAACCATTGGTCTCTAATAACTTTAAGGGGTTATACTATACTTTAGTTCAACAGATGCCCCATAATTTATAAAGATATTCTTTCTGGATTCTTACTAAACCATTTGCTAAAATGCGTGGCAACAGCAGAAACTATATAATTTTGATCCTAAGTCAAAAATTGAACTACCTTGGTTTAATATCATGAACACTTTCTTGCATATGAGTATAAATATAATTTAGAAAGGAATACAATTGCAAAGTGTCAGTGTGAGAGATTGCAGCAGTACTTGTCTGTCTGTGTTTGTTTGCACAGAAACAAGAACAAGATACCTGAGTCATTAGTAACCGCAATGTTTATGTGTGCCAAATTTAAAGTAGCTTTCACAGTAAGAAATACTGATTCTAGCATGAGGTCTGTAAGACCCTTGACTGGCAAGTAGATCCCAAAATGTATACAGATACATTTTGACTCATAATAGTTCATTTAATGACCGTTCAAAGTTACAACAGCACTGAAAAAAAATGATGGGATTCAGCCAGTTCACACCACTTTGGCAGAACTGGAAGCTAATTTTTTATTGACCAGGCCCAGAATGGACGTCCGGAAGCAACATCCAGACAGGGAACCGATTGTTCACATATTTGAATCCCACCACTGCTTATGACCATTTTTCACACTTGTTGCCTCCCTATGATCATGTGATCAAAATTTGGATGCTTTGCACTATTACTGAGACGAAGTTAATTCAGAAGCGTGAATGAACAATATGTGATAGACTAGATATAGTAGATAAACCATATACAAGATTTACCTCAGGTTATTAAACTTTTACCTCAGGATTTTTGGTTAGGGATCATAAAAGATTGTACTAATACTGAGATGAATAATATGTGATAGACTAGAAACTGTGGATAGACTATAGAAAAGAGAAACACCAATCAAATAAATTGTAACAGGCGTATAGTTGAGGTTTGATGTGAGGAGTGAAAAATGTTTACCAAACCAGACGTTTATAAAGATTAATACTTAGTGATGTATATCAGGTGCTATGATGATTGATGCATACTATGATTTTATGTTCAATGCTGATTGTTTTAATAAAAGAATTTTTCATTTAAAAAAAAAATTCGGATGCTTTGCAACCGATTCAGATTTACGACGGTCGCAGTGTCCTGGGCTCTTGGGGATCATATTTGCAACCTTCTGACAAGCACAGTCAGTGGGAAAGCCAGATTCATTTAACAACCATGTTACTGACTTAACAACTGCAGTGATTCACTTAACATTTGTGGCAAGAAAGGGGGCAAAATTCACTTAACAAATGTCTCACTTAGCAACAGAAATTTTGGGGCTCAATTGGGGTCGTAAGTCAAGGACTACCTGTATTCTATGGATAAGAAACAGGATTCACATGAAGAATTATTTGTTTTTTATCTTCCATTCTGGAAAAGCCAGACCATTACATACACTAATTCAGTTGCCAAATCTGCAAAACACTGATTTAGACCAATTTAGCCTCATTTTGCCATTCTCCCTATAAGAAAATGACAGCCTCTGTCAAGCCTTCCTTCAACATTACCCCTTCCCCCACCCCCCACCCCCGCATCTTCCTGCTATTTACCTACCTTGCTAAGCTAGTGGAAACTGCTTTATTGCCTTTAACGGGAGACATGTGAGCATTTGCTCATGAGGCGTGCATGGGCATGTGCGTTGTCACTAACAAAGCAGTCTCACCACTTGCTGTTTCTCAATGGAGGCTGTTTAAAAGATTTCTTTCCTGTATTTTTCCGCTCAGCTTTCTCAGAGCTCTTCTCATGATGTTTTTGTAATTTCGGACAAGTACATTATGCCAGAAAAAAAAATATGTCTGAAATGTAATACTTGATAATTTTGTAAATTTCTTTATCATTTTGGAAGGGATGCTTAGTGACAATCTGCCAAATTCTGACAGCACTGAGATGATAGGAAACTGGGGTCACTGTGGCTTGGATTGTCCTGTAACACAAACCATATTACTTGACTCTAAGCTATCTTTCGGGTTCTTTGTTCTTTCTTAAACTTTGCACATACTTTCTCTCAAGCATGTGCTCTACAATTTTTTTTTTTTCCTTACGTCTCAGACTTTAAGAACCAATTTGCAAATGGATTTTGGGGGCAATTCCTGATTTGCACCTGCTTCCATACTCTCTCCTTTACAAAGTCTACAAAACATTTCAATGCTCTCGGCTAAACCGTTAGTAAATCAGAACAGAAAATCTGGCTACTGATTACAAATACTTACTACTGTACTTAATAAGAGTCAAACCAAATGTCTGCCTAATTCACATTCTATGAATTCTCACAGAATAAGGGGGCACTGGAATAAACCATCTAGAGCAGCGGCCACCAATCTTTTGGGCACCAGGGACCGGTTCCGTGGAGATAGGCTTTTCTGCGGACTGGAGGGGCTGTGGGTTTACGTATTGCCTGCATCCCACAGATGCGGCTTCGCTTGTTTAAACAGCTCAGTTTCTGGTGCTTGTCCACAGACTGGGGGTTGGGGACTCCTGATCTAGAGCACTTTGCCCTAATATGTGTTATGTGTCCACTAAGGAGGCGCACTTATGCCTGGGATTGTCAGAATAGAATCTTTTCACTGAGATTTTCCAGAGGAAATGTTTTAAAGTCTTTTCTTTAACAAACCCTTGGAATTGGTTGGGTTGCCAAATGACAGAAATACACATCAAGAGGGGTCTTTTATACAACAACGTCCTCAAACTCAGTTCAGTTGTTTTTGATTCCGGGGGGAAATAAAAGCCATTAGCTTATATGGCTTTGGAGAACATAACTGCTGGCGTAGGATCTAAACAAATTCCAAGTACATGTTCCTGACGATTCCCCTTGTCTGAGATAATGGACAGATTTAGTTTCTTTCCATATATATACCTGTATACTCATAGAATTGAAATGGAACCACTCAAAATTCATTTTTTTTTCTATTTGTATGAGCCCGATCCTTTATCAGCCCAGTCCTGAATCTGTGTAGCTTTTCTTTGGCCTTATTTGACTATGTTCAAACTCCAGGACCAAGGTTGGACATAACAGATGATACAAGAAGATGATGTTCACACTGAATAATTTCTGCATGCTTACAGTCTCAAGGCTTCTCCTTCCTGTTCCCTCCATCTTTTTATCCTGCAGGGATTATTGAAGATTATAAACCTCCTTTCTTTGACTTGGTTCCAGTCGACCCCAGCTTTGAAGACATGAAAAAAGTGGTTTGCACTGACCAGCAGACACCCACCATTCCCAATCGGATGTTCTCTGACCCAGTGAGTGATGCAATCTGTTAGAAAGATAACTGTTAGCAGTTTGTGTTGTGAACAGGAGGGGGTTCCTGTTGTTTCAAAAAGGACGCTTGTTGAGCTAGGACTGCTGGGTGGCCATCAACTTCCAGACTAGGGACAGAAGCAAAGAAAGCATCTTGTACCATGTCAGCACAGGAATCAGGCTTCCCAGCTAGATCTATTGAACAGTTTGGGGAGACAGAAGCCTCTTCCGTGCAGGAGGGAAGCTATGCCCTATCCCAATGATGCCATGTATCTTCTAGCTGTCTTGCAAAGATCAGATGATTTACCCCATCAGTTAATTCACTCGCCTTCTTCTCTGAGAGAGCTGTTCTGATGGCCATTTTTAGCAACTTCCTCCAAAGCAGTGTTCCTTAGCCTAAGCAACTGTAAAATGTGTAGACTTCAGCTCCCAGAATTCCTCAGCCAACATACTGATTGGGGTATTCTGGGACTTGGAAGTCCACACATTTTAAAATTGGAAGGTTGAGAAACTCTGCTCTACAGCTGCAGGGTAGGCATTTCCCTATAAGGATTCCCACTCTCCCTACACAAGGGTTGCTGTGCCTTGGTGTTACTCCCCTAGCCTAGGAGAATTCTGGGCTGCCTCACCACATTATGGCTCTGTTAACTACTTAATTTATTAATGACATTTATGTGGCAACCCATTTCACAAAAAGTGACTTTGGACAGCGTACAACAATCAACAAAATAAAAAATAATTATAATCATTATAAAAATATCAAATCATTATTAAAACCAAAACACCATTATAAACAATTAAATATACAAATCACACAGAGTGAGTAAAAAGATCAAATCATGGAGGAGACATCTAGGAATATCTCTAATTCCCCCATCTTTTACTTACTGTGAACAGAAATGAGGATTGAGACTATTAGAGCATCAATTGTTTCTCATTCTTTAAGCGACCTCATGGTCTGCTTGAAGGACTGTTTTGTAAGGTTGTTGCAAAAATTATGAGGTGGATTTGAGAGGCAAACTCTCTGCAGGGTAATTTCTAAAGAAATAATATTTCTGACAGTTCAGATTGCCAGTCTTCCATCTGAAGATTCATCATAGAGCTTTGTCTCTTCTAGTTAGCCAGAAGACACTGTGCCCATAGGCGTCTTGCCCTTTCCAGTTCTCTATCCAATCTTTTTTTCTACCTTTTCTGTCTTTCTCATTTTTTTCTTTTTGTTACAAAAACCAATATTCTACGATTGTAGAACATCTGCCAGAGACAGGGCTGAATGAATGAAGCCAAAGGATAGGGAAGAAAATCCAGGACTCGCTCTCTGTTTTCTGACTTGATAGATACCTGGCAAATCAGCTACAGGACCTATTCTTGACTTTTATAGGACAGAGAAGTGCAGATTGTGTTGTAAATTATGACTTCAGATCCCTGGGAGAGAATCTTGGCACTGGTTCAGGGAAAGAAAGAAAGAAAAAAGAATGCAAAGATAAGACAAGCAGGAAGAAACGTTGGCAGGGGCTGTTGGAATCCCAGAAGCTAGAGGGGAGGGTGACCAGGGCCTTGGGTGGTCAGGAGATAAAATGCCAACACAAAGCTATTCACCCTCCTTAGAATAAACCATGCATGCAAACAATGATAAGGGGTTGTTTGTTGCATTACAGGCCACCAAACTGAGGTTTCCTTCGTGTAAACAAGGGTGTGCCCCAATTAGCAATTGAATTTGAACAGGGCCATTATCTTAATTAAGCCAGGGATACATGAAGAGCCTGCATCATTGAACTTGAGCACCATGTCATTCCTTGAAGAGTCCTGTCCGCTATTTTACTGCATAAAAAAGCTTCTATTTCTCATCCTCATTTTCCTATGACATTTTTTTTCCTTCCAGAAACCACTAAATGGTAAATATCTCATTTTGTCCTTAAACTGAATTAGGTGGTCAGATAGCAAATAACTCAAGATCACCTGATGAACCTCCTGACTGAGGTGGATTTCCATGGGCCAAGCATTTCTGTGGCATACCATTGACTGCTAAGACACTAGTCCAGGGGTAGGCAACCTTGGCTCTTTTATGAGGCGTGGACTTCAACTCCCAGAATTCCTGAGCCAGCATGGCTCAGCATGGAAACCTCTCCCTTTCCCTTCAGCATGGCTGGCTCAGGAATTCTGGGAGTTGAAGTCCACGCCTCATAAAAGAGCCAAGGTTGCCTACACCTGCACAGGTAGTCCTCAACTTACAACTACAATTACAACAAATTTCTATTGCTAAATGAGTTGGTTAAGTGAATTTTGCCCCATTTTATGACCCTTTTTGCCACAGTTGTTAAGTGAATCACTGCAGCAGTTAATGTAGTAACACAGTTGTTAAATAAATCTGGCCTCCTCATTAGCTTTGCTTGTCAGAAGGTCGCAAAAAGTGATCACATGACCCCGGGACCCTGCAACCGACATAAAGATGAGTCAGTTGCCAGGCATCCAAATTTTGATCATGGAGATCCTACAAAGTGTGAAAAACGGTCATAAATCAATGTCATTGTAATCTCAAATCATCACTAAATGAACTGTTGTTAAGTCGAGGACAACCTGTACTTTATCTGGAAAGGAGACAATGGAACACAAATTGGAGTGGAGCATTCCGTAATTAAGAAACTCTTCCCAGACCATCATTGCCAGCTACCTTGAAACACAAATAACTTATCCTCAATACTAAAGTCACATGTTAGCATATGTTAGCCAAAACTGTACCACGTCCTCCTGATTATGTAACTTTTTCCTATAACATGGGAAATTCCGTAAGGTCGTCACACAAGTGATATGCTGAGATGACACTTTTAGAGCTGACATTTATTTGCGTGCCTAATGAAGCAATAGCATAACTTCGCTGTACACCCAGGAAGAAAGAAAAACAAATGCAAATAGCCCCAACCATTTTCGCTGATGTTACTCTAAAATTACAACAAATAGGGATGAAGTCGCTCACACTGTCCTTTGCCAAAGATTAAATATTTCTAGTGATGGAGTACCCTTCACGAGATGCACCAATGCGTTTATCTTGCCTAGATTATTGCAAGAATGCTTTGCAAAGGCTGCCTTGGAAGACCACTCAGAAGCTTCATCTCATCCAAACTATGACGGTGCAAACAATTTTGCAGTGTTTCTCAACCTTGACAATTTTAAGGCATGTGGACTTCAACTCCCAGAATTCCACAGCCAGCGTTGCTGGCTGTGGAATTCTGGGAGTTGAAGTCCACATGCCTTAAAATTGTCAAGGTTGAGAAACACTGAGTTAAAGGCATGCCATTGATTGCTAAACACAGGGAGTGCAGGCGGCTGCAGGTTCACTGTTTTTTTTTTTAAATTTTTTAATTAAAATAATCGACATTAAACATAGGATATTAAGAAGCAATCATTATAGAACCTGAAATACAACACTAAGTATTAGTCTTTGTAAACGTCTGACTTGGTAAACATTCTTCACTCCTCCCTTCAAGCCTCAACTATACACCTGTTACATTTTATCTTTTATGGTCCCTAACAAAAGATCCTGAGGTAGAAATTCAATAACCTGAGGTGGAAATTCAACCCGCTTTTTCAATATTAAAGTAATCAACATTTGAAAAACCTGGATTCCTTTGCAGATTACCCATCGTTTGGGAGCTGGCACTCATCTGCTAAGTTTTAACCCTTTTTAATGCCCAAGTAGAACAGTTTCTTTCCTTCCCTGTCCATCTGTCTCCTGTGCTTGTTCATCTCTCTGTTTTGTTCCTGCCTTCCTTTGTTTCTTTACCAGCTCAGCTACCATTTTTCCTTGCCTCTCCCCATTCTTTCTTTCTTTTTTTTTTAAATGTGCGGGTTTATTTGAAAAAAAGGATGTCTCTGTGCACAAGCATATACAGTGACTATCTAATGACCATTCAAAGTTACAACAGCACTGAAAAAACTGACTGTTTTTCGCACTTAACGACCATTGCAGCCTCTGTATGGTCACGTGATCAAAATTTGGGCACTTGACAACTGGTTTATATTCATGACGGTTGCACAGTGTCCCGGGGTCATGTGATCACCTTTTGCGACCTTCTGACAAGCAAAGTCAACGGGGAAGTCAGATTCATTTAACAACTGGGTTAGTAAACTTATCAACTGCAGTGATTCCCTGAACCACTGTGGCAAGCAAAGTCATAAAATGGGGGCAAAACTCATTTAACAACTGTCTCACTTAGCAACAGAAATTTGGAGCTCAATTGTGGTTGTAAGTTGAGGACTACCTGTACATGTACTTGTGCTTGTGTACATGAGGTTGATTTTGGTGTAATTGGCCATATGCAGATGGGCCTTAAATTAATTTATAAATGGGTATCTTATTTTATAAGCATTTTATTCTAATTCATTCAATTTCTGATTTTTTTTTGTCCCTGTCCTTCCTGGACAGAAGCATATAATAATAATTATTATTATAAAGTTGGAAGGGACCTTGGAGGTCATCTAGTCCAACCCCCTGCTCAGACAGGAAACCCTATACCATTTCAGACAAATGGCTGTCCAGTCTCTTCTTAAAAACTTCCAGTGTTGGAGCATTCACAACTTCTGGAGGCAGGTTGTTCCACTGGTTAATTAATTAATTTATTTATATTTTATTTATTAGATTTGTTTGCCCACATACTTATTTGAGAGGGTGGGCCTTGCAGAAATTTTTTCCCCCCTCTGTCTACCCTTTCATAAGTAGTCATCTTAAAATTCAGAGTTGCCTTCTATTCTGTAAGAAAGATATTTCACTCTTGATGCCTTTCTGATGTTCTCAATGCATCTCTCCTCAGGGGCCATAGCTGTTGCTAGGACACCTGCCTCCCTCCCCTTCCCAGAACTGTGTGATTGACACACAAGCCCTTCTTCCATTTTTCTGCAATCCTTGTCAGACTGTCTTGGTACCTGCATAATGAGGGATGAGGGATTGAATCTGTTACTGCCCCCCTGAGGTGATCTGCACTCAGAACCCAATCTGTGAATGGCAGCTTATGGAGAGTCTGGAAAACACCATGCCTAATAGGTTCTACTCCGACTTTCATTTCAAAGTGTGCAGAGCTTCCTGTTTCCAACAGATATCTCCAGAAATCCCTGCTCCATCACATAAAGGCAGGGTTATCTCTACATTCTGTCTCCTGTAGTCTAGATACATTAGCTTCTCAAATGCATTTCTAAATCCTCAGAAGGAAATGAACCTTTCATTTCCTCAGCTTTCCCCCCCCTCCTTCAGGGAGATTTGCTTGCTAGTTGCAGATATAGCAGCTATATAGTTGAATGAAGCCAACTGGGTGACCTTGTACCAGTCATTCTGTCTCAGCTTTAGGCAGAAGGCAACAGCAAACCACTTTTGAAAAATCTTGCCCAGAAGAAAAAAAATTGCAGGGACTTGTCCAGTCACCAGAAGCTAACATTGACTTGAAGGCACCTTTCCCACCAAACAAACATATTTAATAAACTCCTGCTTAGAAGCCTGTGTATTTATTTATATCCCACCTTTATTAACTTTATAAGGTGGCAAACATACATAATACTCCTATTTTCCTCACAACAGAAACCTGTGAGGTGGGTCCGGCTGAGAGAACGTGACTGGCCTAAGGTCACTCAGTTGACTTTCATGTCTAAGGAGGGACTAGAAATCCCAGGCTCCTGGTTTGTAGCTTGGTATCTTAACCACTAGACCAGAGGTAGGCAACCTTGGCTCTTTTATGACTCGTGGACTTCAACTCCCAGAATTCCTGAGCCAGCCATGCTGAGGGGAAAGGGAAAGGTTTCCAAGCTGAGCCATGCTGGCTCAGGAATTCTGGGAGTTGAAGTCCACGAGTCATAAAAGTGCCAAGGTTGCCTACCCCTGCAGTAGACCAAACTGACTCTCAGATAAGCTGCAAGCCATATTGAGGAAAAAATAAATAAAAGGAATTGTATAGCCCTACATTATCATGTGTCACAAATGGAAATTGACCAAGTTTGACCCTATCAGAGTAGTAGAGAGATTTTCATATTTGATTCTGTGTTGATGATGGCACATCAGTTGGCTCAACTGCTGTTTTGCTGCAGAGATAAACCATGACAATAAAATCATTTATATTATATCTTACCAAACTTCAGTCTCTCTCCTCCCCCAATTCTTTAACATGTGTCTATCCCATTCTTTGGCTGCTGCAGTTGATATGTACTGATCAGATAGGACACCTAGGAATAATTTTGTGAACTCCAGTGCTAAAATTCTTTCTTCTACATTTCAACCAGAATACCAACAAAATCACTGGTGCTGCAACAGACCTTCCAACTAAAACTGAGTAGTTTTAGGGGGGCAGATCACCCTAGTAGACCTGCCCTTATTGGACATGAGATGCAGATATAATGCAACCTTAATCAAAGACTGAGCCACTTATGACAATCAAAAGATCTAAGGTACAGGTAATCCTCAACTTACAACCACAATGGAGCCCAAAATTTCTGTTGCCAAGAAAGACAGTTGTTAAGTGTATTTTGCCCCACTTTATAGCCTTTCTTGCCATAGTTGTTAAGTGACTCTGGCTTCCCCACTGACTTTGCTTGTCAGAAGGTCGCACAAGCTGATCACATGACCCCAGGACACTGCGGCCATCATAAATATAAATCAGTTGCCTAGCATCTGAATTTTGATCACATGACCACGGGGATGCTGCAATGATCGTAAGTGTGAAAAAGGGTCATCAGTTACTTTTTTCAGTGCTATTGTAAATTTGAACTCTTGTTGAGAACTACATGTATTCCTACCAAACAAACATCTGCCTGATCTGAATGAGAATATAAACTAAGCATTTGATTTTTGTTATATGTTGACATTATAGCTGTCCTTGGTGCTATAGACTTCTGAATTGCTCCAAAATTCAGACACTGAGAATATGATTATTCCGTTCCTAGATATCATAAATCTAGATAACTTCAGCATCAACTCCAAAGCTAGCTCTAACTGAAATTCTGTCAGGCAATAGGAAATGACATGACAATGTTAATTCCTTAATTTATCCTGGATCCAGAGTTTCTATCCTTATAGACCCTAACTCTGATTGTAGCACCAAGTTCAACGAATACCATTCCCGACTTCTACCTCATATTAGCAAGCAGGCCTGATGTTTAAAAACAGACGGACCATCCTTTAAAACATGTAGGAAAGTCTCGTAGTCCCACCCTTGTAAGACTAGTGATCACAGCATGATGTACAATCCCAACATCGAGAACTTATTCAGTAAACCATAGTTAAACTGTGTCAAGCCTTTGCTCAGGATGGGAGTCCAGTGCGTACACATGCAAGATTCTAGTTGTGTAGAATTCTGGAAAATGTGTTAAGTCTAGATTTTGATTCTATCTATCCCTTCTCTTTCCCTCACCACCCCTCACCTTCCAGGCTTTATCTTCCCTAGCTAAGATCATGAAAGAATGCTGGTTCCAGAGTCCATCAGCAAGACTCACAGCTCTGAGGATTAAAAAGACAATGAAAAAACTCAGCAACTCCTTCCACAAAGGCAAATACTCTCCGAGCTTCTAGGACCAGAGATTGGATTTCTAACTCCTTAGCTTAAAGGAAGTTCAAGGTCACCCCTTCAAAGTTTCCTGCTGGTCCTGGCCTCTGTCTGTGGCTTCAGTAAACTTCCTTTGAAACTTGACCAAGAGGATTTGGACTAGAGCTATATGGTTCAAACTGACTCTCTGCAGGGAAGTTTCACAGAACAGATGACAGCTTTTGGAATCCTTAATTTGTTCCTCTAGCAACAAAAGGAGGGGGTCATGCCCACTTTTTAGAGAATGTACATTAATATAAATACTCCCTGGATCTGTAACCTGACGCCAGCCCGTCTCGCCAGCAAATCCTGAAAAATGGGAGGGATCCCACTTCCAAAGAACACAGCTGCTATGCCCAAAGGGGTGGCTGCCTTTGAAACGCCAGTTAAGGATCATTTGCAAGGTAGTGTTTAGATTGAACATATAAAGTCTGTTCGTGCCTCTAGCTGTGTGTGCATGCATGTGCATACATGTGTGCAGAGGAGCCATTTCAAAAGTGCATGCAATGGTTTAAAGGGGCAGATACAACTATGCAAATGTTTGTGCCAGATAAATCTGAGACCACTATGGCAATACGACAGTTCTGTCTGTCCATATGTGAACATGGTCAGTGTGATATTGCTCTGCTTGTATGTAATCATGATTTTTTTATATATAAGCCTTAATTTAATAGCACAAGGCTCCAAAATGGCTTTCCATCCTGTAACTGATTTTAGAACCAGCCCTGACTAGCCCTGTCATATTATCCCAGAACATGATCAGTAGAAACAGGGTGTAGCAACCATGCTAACAGAGCTGGTTTTACTCTCCTTATGGATGGAAGACAACTAGTGAACCTTACGCACACACACGCACATGCACATGCACACATATGATGCATTTTTTTTCCTGCACTTGAATCCAGCAAGAGTTAAGCATCACCAACACTATAATGTTCAGCCACTGCAGCTTTTCTTAGAAGTCATCATTTTTTTTTAGGCAATTTGGAACCAAGGTGAATGTCCAACAGCTGGATTTGCATATGAACAAATCAACTTAATTTTGAGAAATTTAAGTATGCAGATGCAATATGAGGCAAAAGTCTAACCAAATAAAAACTTCACCCTTTTGATTTTAAGATGGGGGTGAGAGGAATGGGCCCTATCTAAAATATAAGCTGGGTCAAACATTACTCTTTCCACTTGGTGTTACTGTATTGCATGGACGAGTTGCAGTAGCTGTAAGCTACACAAACCCTGTGCACAAACTGAGTCCAATAGTTCCACTAAGACTGAGATGGGTAGATTGACATGCCAGATACATCTATAAGTGAACAAATTGTAAAGGCTAAGGCCTGTCCTTGTAAAATTACTATTTTGAATAAATGGGTGTGGAAGGTGGAAAACGTTTGCAAC
This sequence comes from Bothrops alternatus, assembly GCA_034064705.1. Taxonomy (NCBI): domain Eukaryota; kingdom Metazoa; phylum Chordata; class Lepidosauria; order Squamata; family Viperidae; genus Bothrops; species Bothrops alternatus. The sequence goes on along the minus strand of JARGCV010000020.1, from coordinate 394,006 downwards.
ATTTTAATCAGGCCTAAGACTGAATGTCTGAATAGCCTATTACAAGACAAGACATAGCATTAACAGGAAAGTGTAATGGGGAAGTGTTCATTCAGGAGAATTGTGCTAACATCTCCAAGGAATTAGCTTTCTATGTCTTAGAAATGTATATCAGCATATAACATATCCAGGATAGCTGAGTAGAACCGAGTGAAAAACACATAATCTCATTTCATCTAAAGCCTCTAAATTGCTTTGAGATCATTACTAATTTGCACAGAAATTATTTTTGTATTTATTAAACATGCTTGGGGGGGGAGGGAGGTGGGAAATCAGCAGCTTTTTGTTATTGTTTGCAAAAATGTTCCAAAATAACTGGGTCCAGGCAAAGATTCTATAATGAGAAAGAAGGATGAGAGACACAAATTAACAAAGGAGGACAAAGAGTTTCAGGGGAGAAAACAACAGTTTTTTGTTTTGTTTTTTTAAAAAAGCTACAACTCCACTCAGAGACCACTTAAATCCCATTAGGACTAACAGGAGTCAAGTGTTCTAAATGCATTCCCAGATGGCAAGTAATAATTAAACTATGCCTTTTCTTTCAGCTCATAAAAATGAGTGGTGCATGCAAGCTTGCTGGATTACAGTAGTTTAAAACAGGAGAGGAAAAAAACGTATCTGTTGAGGGACACATCCAAAGCTGAATTGGAATCTGAATCAAGGACTTCCTCTAACAAACATCTGCTTGTCAAAGTCTTTTTTGACATTTGCCATCAGATACTTCAATAAGGCTGATTGAAAATGTACCTATGATACTGGGAAGCTAGTCTCATTGATTTTCAGGAAATTGCACGCTTAATGCTTTTTGACTTTTAGATGCACATAGTATTTTATAAATAAAACCTAAAAATATCAGCAATAAACGTACAGTAATAAAAAAGGTTTCACAGATATACCTATCATATACGAATCAGAGGTAGGGTTAGCTGCAGGTGCTTGTCAAACATCCACAAATGCACAGTTTGTCTGGGTTTAATTCTGATCTTTTGGGATAAAGATAGAAAACTTAACTCTCTGGAACCCAGGAAAAGCCACTTTTAGTCAGTTTGTAGAATCCTGAACTAGATAGTTTCTTACGTTCCTAAGTGCTCAACAGCTGCATGATTTCATAGCCAATTGCTTGCTGATTGCAGACTGCTGTTTATCCAGGATAGATGAGTGTCCAAGATATTGCGGCTGGCTCCATGTTTTTATTAGTCTAGGAAGTTTTGAATTCCATGTAGTACAGGCTGGAATTTTTATCAAGTTGTTTCCCCATTAAGAACCCAACCAATTTTTCAGCTTTGATAATGGATTTTGGACAAAGCTGCAAAATAGCACATTGATAAACCAAGAAAATACTATGTTGGATGCATCTGCTACTCCAAACCATCATCTCAGCCTATTTTCTAGCAAAACGGTGCCCCCGCAGCCCTCCCATTGGCACAGAAGCTTAGCTGTATATTTATTTTAATCAGAAGCTTGCCCATGTGAATCAATAACATATGTAGTAATAAGTCTACATATCCAAACAGCTCTGATCAAAAGTAATTAAGCATAAATCATTCCATGTGCTGAAAGAAGCCCTCATGTGCAGACTCTAAACTCAGGGACAAATCTCAGTCTAAGCTAAATATGGATTTGATAAAAAGAAAGAAAGAAAAAAAAACCCTCTGGTCTCCATAGCCACTGACACTGATAGCAGAAATGTGCAAAGCTGCAGGAAGAGAAATTTAGGTTAACTAGGCAGATAGGTCCAATTTAGTACACACGTTTCTCTCATGCATACGGGATCATAATTAGGAACCATAAGAGAGAATAGATGGATTTTTTCCCCCTCAGCATGTGTTCAGAAATCCCTCTATTATTTTCTTTGCATGTCCATCCTGGCATTTGATTGTTGAAGGACCAATGGATGCACACTGCCAAAGTGCTGCCAATATTGTTCATATAGCTTCTCACTGTTTAGTTTACATTCTTTTCTTCACCCTATAAACATTAGGTAACACTGAAAATGATTAGCCATTCATAGTTAGATTTACAACTCAGCTGTGAATGAGCCCTGTGCACAACTCTTATACAACGTCTGTAATTTTCCAGTGAATATGTGAAGTTTAGGTATTCATGTAATGTACGCGCTCATGTCTCTGTTCAGACCTTGATTCATTTTGATAGAAAGATAGATGGATCCTATAGCTGATAATACACCAACAGTTGTCCCTAGTCTTGCGTAACTACATTAACACAAGATATAACTTTAATTCTTCGATACCATCGATCATGGTATCATGCTGCAACGGTTGGAGGGGCTGGGCATAGGAGGCACTGTCTTGCAGTGGTTCTCCTCCTTCCTCTCTGGCCGGATGCAGTCTGTGTTGACAGGGGGCCAGAGGTCGACCCCGAGACCCCTCGTATGTGGGGTACCTCAGGGGTCGGTCCTCTCGCCTCTACTGTTCAACATTTATGTAAAGCCGCTGGGTGAGATCATCCGTGGTTTTGGCGTGGAGTACCACCAGTACGCTGATGATACCCAGCTGTACATTTCCACGCCAAACCACCCCAACGATGCCCTTGCCGTGCTGACCCAGTGCCTGGAGGCCGTGCGGGTATGGATGGGGAGAAACAGACTCAAGCTCAACCCCTCCAAGACCGAGTGGCTGTGGTTACCGTCATCCCGGTACAGCCAGCTGATTCCATCGCTGTGTATTGGGGGCGAAACAGTGGCTCCCACAGGAAGGGTTCGCAACTTGGGAATCCTCCTGGACTCACGGCTGTCCTTAGAGGACCATCTGACGGCCGTGGCCGGGAGGATGTTCCACCAGGTTCGCCTGGTGCGCCAGTTGCGTCCCTTCCTAGACCGGGACTCGCTACGCACAGTCACTCATGCCCTCGTGACCTCCAGGCTGGACTACTGTAATGCTCTCTACATGGGGCTCCCCTTGAGGTGCATCCGGAAGCTCCAACTTGCCCAGAATGCAGCCGCGCGGGTAGTGATGGGAGCGTCGTGGCGCTCCCACGTAACACCGCTCCTGCGTGAGTTGCACTGGTTGCCGGTGGTCTTTCGGGTGCGGTTCAAGGTGTTAGTGACCACTTTTAAAGCGCTCCATGGCATCGGACCCGGATACTTACAGGACCGTCTACTGCCAGCAAATACCTCCCGCCGTCCGGTACGCTCCCACAGAGAGGGCCTCCTCAGGGAGCCGTCGGCCAGACAGTGCCGGCTGGCGACCCCCAGGGGGAGAGCCTTCTCTGTGGGAGCTCCCACGTTATGGAACGAGCTCCCCCCCGAACTCCGTATAATAACAGATTTACGCACCTTCCGTCGGGAACTAAAAACATTCCTTTTCCGACAGGCCGGCCTGGCATAGAAGCTTCTGAGTATTTTTTTTAAGATTTTAAATTTTGTATGTTTTGGGTTTTAGGATTTTGGCCAAATGATTTAATTTATTTTTAATTATTTTAAATTTTGTACATTTATATGTTTTTTAAAGTTTGGGCTGTACACCGCCCCGAGTCCTTCGGGAGAGGGGCGGTATAGAAATTTAATAAAATAAATAAAATAAAAAATAAATTCAGGGTCAGGCAAAGTGGTACCCCCAAGCTCTCTGTCCCACCTGATTTTTATGCTTTTTAATTTAAAAAAAAAAAAAAAGAGAATAGGAAACAGGCATGCTGCAATGCAAAGCAAAATGCTCTAACACCATATTAATTTGGAGCAATGCCTTTGGGCCCCATAAAGGCCCACTGGGAGAGTAGAAAGTACACTGGGGGGGTGGGGGGAGAGGGAGTTTGTTCTCTGGCTAAATGGTCATTTGGGATTACCCTTGCTCATTACAGCAGCCATTATCAAAAGAGGCAAGTCCGTCTGGGGGCCCTTTGGGGAGTAAAGCTTATCATGTGCTCTCAACATTATGAATGTGCCCCTACGCTGAGTCCACCTCCTTACTTGGTTAAGGCAATCTCAGTCTGACTGAAGACCCTGAGCCCATACACAGTGATTTCATTGTCTCCTTGCAGGAAGCGCTGCCAATCCCCTGTCATACTTGCCATGCAAACTTTGATCTTCCGGCATTTGTGTACCCTGAATGATCTCAGTGATAGTTGGCTGTTCTTTTATGGGCCTTTTCAGCCTTCTAATAAACTTTTGATTTTCCTTAATCCAGTAAAGCTGTAATTGCATTTGTGTGGGGATAAATCTTACTGAACTCTGCAACCCTGACCCCGAGAAAGTGAATAGGCTGTAAACCCACTCTGAGATACGATATGACTGTTTTGTTAAAAAATCTTTTCTGTTCAGCTTCGAGTTTAAAGGGGCAAATAGACTTATCAAGAAGCAAATCCCATCACTATATACGTGGTGCTTACATCTGAGTTGACAGGGATAAAACTGTCCTCTAATTTATGGATACTCTGTTGTTCCATACAAAAAGCAGCAGGGATTATATCCCTTTTTTTTTAACTAGAGTAAAATCTAGAAGAAACAACTGTGAAATCCTAAGGATGAAAAATAAAGCTGAGACACCGGGGGGGGGACCCTGTTATTGTGGCAATACTGAACACTTTTGTAATTAGCACTAGCAGAAAAACTGAAGAAGCAATATGGAGGCCTTAGTTCTAACTAGCTATGTCGATGCTTGTTTTCTAAACTAGTTCCAGCTTTCCCTACCTTGCCCCATCTTTACTTCTAGAACTAGAAATAGAATTTCAAACCTGAAGAAACTGCTTTTTTGCTCACGGGCTGTTCTCAATTTGCATAGAATGACATTGGCCTTCACGACACAGGCTATATTATTCTGTTCTAGATACAGGAAAGTAGTGGAACTCTAATTGTTGCAAACTATAAATCCTAGTGATTTCCATCCAACCAAATGATAGTGGGGATGCTGGCAGCTTCAATTCACCAACATCTAGATGGTCACAGCTTTGCTCTATTATTATTAATAGACATGGTTTCAATATGCTATTTAATTTGCAGAACAGGCCTTTTCTGATGCAGCATGTGTATTTACAGACTTTATAGGAAGGGAATAAGATGCATTGCGTGTATGTTTTGACTGAGAAAAAACCATGGGCTTGAAGGCCATGTTCAGGAGCAGATTGCATTTTGATTAAGTAGATCAACTCTGCAGCCACTGGAAATCAATCTCATTGTTTAAACAAGACTATACAGATTCAAAATACCCTGTGTGACCCAAGCTTTTATCAGCAAAACTACTACAGCTAGAATTCCAGGAGTTTCCTGTTGATAGCAGCAACAAATTCAACCCTTCCATTTTTTAAAAAGAAATCAACTGAGACAGAGATGAAAGAAGCACACAGGCCAAAGATTTTGTTGAATGACTCTGGTATAAATCTATGATAAAAATCTGAATGTGCAATTACATTTCCTGGAATATGTTATTTCCCCACTTCTTTGTCACTAATTCCAGTAATATTGCAAAATGTTATAATGTACATGAACTGAAAGTGACCTATTAGATAATCATTAGACTTAAAAAGCTCTTTACCAAGGAAACATGATGCACGCCTTGGCTTGTTAAGGGGGGGGCAGTTTTAGGACCATCCCAGTGATAAGACTGTCAAAATCCCTGTCTCACATCTCACTTGTTCAAGAGAACAGACATTTATTATTAGACAATTAAAAATGGCCTTGGGGGTTTAATTCAACTAAGCAATAAAATACATAAAATACACAGGTCTGAGAAGCTCCAAATTATTCCCGGACCAAATACATTTGTCAAGTTGCTTTCCAAGCCTGGGCAGCCTGAAACTCTCAGAATTCCCAGGCAGCAGGGCTATTGTTGGAAATACTAAGAGGTGAAGACTACATGCTGGTATTCAGAGTAGAAATTGACACCTCCCAGTTCTCAAAGTCACATCACTGTATGCAAAAGTACATGTATACCAGCAACAACTATCTTCTAAAAGTGTTATCCTCAGACTGGAGCAATCCAGAAACATTAGACTCTGCCTGCACTTACAATTGGAAATTGTAAAAACTGAAGTCCATCACATCTGCAGGTAATTGTTGGGAAAAGCTCCCCTACAATGGAAGTTAAGTATTTTCTCTAACAAGATAGAAAATCTATCAAGTTTCTCAAATAGTACCTGTCCAGTAGCTTTTGATCTTGTGGAAGCTTGTTGCCACATTTAGAATTTTGAAGATATGTCATCGGTCTATTTACAAAATGACTTTTTGTATGATGGTTGCTCACAAAATTGTTACCTCAAGTTATCTTTTGGCTGGCACTCAACATTTGTATTGTGCTAAAGTGGTGCCCACTTGAACTCCAGAGGCATCCTTGGCAATAATGATCCTGGAGACAGACATACTACCATACTATATCATTCAGGGAGACCTGTAGGCACATCAGTACTAGGCTCCATGTTCTGCTAAATGTCTTCCTAACTGAGGTCACATTTTTTCTCCAACACAGCAGAACAAGCAATATATACAATTAGATACACTTAGGATTTGCAATGATGTCAAACTTTTCCAAATTCTACTGATCCAGAACCCAATTCAGAGTCCTCAATGGCTCTCATGTTCCTTCTTGCATCGACTGAAGAAGCAATAGCTCCCAATTTTCCATCTTATTTCCTCCCCCTCTGTACATGGATTAGAGAACAAACGAAAGTATACGATATCATCAAGAGAGTAAAAGAATTGCAATGGAAATGGGCTGGTCATACAGCAAGAAGAACTGAAGGCGGGTGGTCCAAGGCAGTCATAGAATGGATCCCACTTCATAAAAAGCGTCCACGAACAAGACCTAAAACAAGATGAATGGACGACATCAGCAAGTATTTAGGCCCAATTGGCAAAAGAAAGCTCAGGACCGTACTGGTTGGAAACATGCAGAAGAGGCTTTCATCCTTTAGACAATGGCTAAAATGATGAAGATGATGATGATTGATGATTTCCCCCTCTACTCCAGAATTATATCAAATACTAAGCCAGGGGTGAGAAATCACAACCAACAAGGCAGGATGTTGGATTCTTTCTCAACCTGCTTGCTCTTCTGAAGGGACTAGGTCTTAAATAGGGAAGTCTGGATTGAATAGGCAAAAAAAGAAATTTCTCCACATATTAATTTGGAAATCTTAAACCAGGATAAGTCTAAGAAAATGATCAATATGAAAAATTTCGGAGGGGGAGGGAATCCTCTGACATCAGCACATATTTGTTTGAAAGGCTAGCCTCGCGTAGTGCCTCTGCTTAAACTTCATGCTAAGGCACATCGTGATTTGTTTTCTTTTGGATCCATGTGCTATATGAACCCAAATGCAGTTTATACAATAAGCAAACACTGAAATAACAAAATATGTGGACAGTCTAACTTGACTCCTCACTATTTCAGAATTATGTGACTGCTTTTCTAAAAAAAAAATTGGAGGGGAGAGTATGAGATACACGGTTGATGTGATTATTTGAAATATTTTCCCCAAATTCTCTGGTCTTTCTTCACATAACATGCTTCTCTTTCAGACTTCCCTGGTCTGCAACCTCAGAATCTCTCCTGGCAGGAGTCGTACAGCTAGACAGGCTCTCTGACTTAAGCTTTGGAGCTCTGGTGTAACTCTGTCCAAATGCACGCAGACTACAAATTCCACAAGTGAATCATGAGCTGAGCTTTCAGAAAGAATTTAAGATAGGGATTTTCTAGAAGGCAACTGCTCCAACAGCACATCTGCTTCCCAAGGGACCAGCAGTAGCATAATACACAGGGATAAAAGGCAACGTGGAACTCCATGTCTCAAACAGAGCAAATGTATTTTCAGCGCTAATCTACATGAATATATGCGTTTCAGGGGAGTCACCAATATGGCTTGAAAGGACTCAAAAACCAAGGAGCTCTCTGAATTTAGCACAACTCCCTGTTCAGTTCAAATGTTGAGTATCTGAAAATAGCTCTTCAGACTTAGGCATATCCAATGTCATTGTGTCTGCATTTTACATGACATCAACTTGTTCATGAAGCACTAAACTACTGGCTTCTGAATCCCACTCAACACTGGCCATTCTAATTTTATTTGAAATGAAATCATTTTCAAGCCCATAATTTAATGGTAAGAAAACTTACACAAATAGTATCTTTATCAATTAACATATCACTTAACATAGAAACAACAGTTACATTCTATCTTGGATACATTTAAACATATGATAAACTACCTATTTTTGCAAAAATTACACATACATTGTATTCTTCCCCCCCCCCCAATGTAACAAGAGCCTGATATTTTACGGTGGGGTCTATATACCATGCTAAGCTGTGGTTTACTTTAACAATTGCTTAGTAAACAAACTACAGTGGCTGAATTCACTCATTAGACTTAACAAATAATTCCAACAAATAATTCTGTAAGCAAACACATTTTTTTCTCTGCAGCTGAATTCAACATGTAACCATAAAGCAGAACCAAATTATCTATCAAATATAATAATAAATATGTTCGCTGGATGTTACAATTTTCAGTTGACATTTTCCTATTCAAGATGTGCACTATTTCACTATTTCCTGATCCCTGTCTGGAGCGTGTAACATTTCACTATTTCAATATTTCCTGATCCAAAACACAAAGTTCTTCACACATGCCCCACCACATTTTAGTCATTTTTTAGTAACAATTTGTACATGTGAATAAGCAAGGATGCATAATGGGAATGGTATTCAGTGGAGTTCCATAGTGCTCTATCCTGGCCTGTTTATAGTTTTATTAGTGGCTTGAATGAAAGAGTTGAGGGGACAATGATCAAATATGCAGGTGACACAAAACTATGAGCAACAGCTAGAGAAACAGAAGACTCTAAAAGACAGGCTTTAACAGTAGGCCAACACGAAGAGATGAAATCTTGCAGGTAAAATATATATTTAAAAAATGAAAGGCACAAACACAGGATAAGTAAACAATAATACATGTAAGAAAGATCTGGGTGTTTTAGTAAACCACAAGTTGAACAGGAGCCAGCCATGTAATGCAGCTGCTAAGCATGCAAATGCTATATTGTGATGTATTAACAGGAACACATTCATTTTTCATTCATAAGTAATCACTGCCCCACTCTACTCAGCATTGATCAGGTTCCACTTTGAATACTGTGTCCAGTTCTTGGCACCACATTGGGAAACTAGCACGAGTTCAAAAAAAAAGGGGGCACCAAGATGGTGAGGTGGTTGGAGACCAAGTCCTATGAAGAACCATTAAGAAACCTGGTGTGTCTGGAACAGAAAACTGGGGGCGGGGGGACAGACACTATCAGTCATCAGACAATTAAATGGTTGTCACAAGAAGAAAGGGAGCGGCATTGTTCTTTTTTGCTCCAGAGGGCAGGATGGGAACCAGTGAGCTGAAATTATAAGTTAGGAATTTCCTGACGGTAAGCACTGCCTGCCATTGGAGGTATTCAGACAGAAATTGGAGAGCTATCTGTCTGAAATGCATTGGTGATTGATCTTCTTGCACCAAGTAAGAGTTTAGAAATATTTGCAATTGTAGTTGTACCTGCAATTATTTAATTAATGTTATGGCACAACTCTAGCAAAAAGAAAATCATATAACTATGGTATAGTTATATAATAAGCCTACTTTTTTATCATCCCTCAATGATTTGATGAACTGGCTTTAGAAATTATTTCAAGTGAGAAAAGAATTTGAGATTTTCTTGGACTGCGGTGGTCTTATACTTCAGAGTTATGAAGTGGCTAAGTTGTGCATGAATATCTTTCTTTATGCAATCATGGGGGTGGGGGTACCACCTGACTTCCCATACTTTCATTATATCTCAAGGGTCAGGACATCATGAGGAAAATCCTTGGAGGAGGGGCATTTTTGATAGCAGTGCTTGGCCACCACAAAGGACTGACTTATTCAGCCTTTGGAAAATGATTAGAATTTATCCTTTTTCCCCCTAGAGAAATCCAAAGAAATCACCCACCCAACGTCTGCTTATATATTTGCTGGAGAAATATGAAAGATCAATCAACACCCAACCTTACTGTGTATTTCTCACAGCCATTTACAGCAACATGCTTTTTAAACTGAGCCGCCCGATACAGCTGTATCTGTGGGGCATAGAAAGCGTTTTATCATCGCCAACCAATCGCGCAAAATTTACTTCATCCAACAGTATCTGATGTAAGCCTAATGCATTATTCATAATAAAATGTTCTCCGCGTTGTCCCTCGGATGGCTTCAAACGTGTGCGTGAATGAACGGAGCTCGAGACACCAGCTCGCTCCTGAGGTCTTCCAAGCCCTACACGAGGCGCTTCAGGGGAGGTCACTTTCCTAGATTCCACCACCCGGTATACACACGCACGCTTTCAACCGCCCGTGTCCTGAAAGGTGAAGCGACGATCTCCAGGCACGCACCCAAAACCTCTGTACCCGCCTTCCTCATGCCCTGGGCACGCCTCTCGCTATTCTTTGTGTACCGCCACCGATTTACTGTCGGAGGATAATTTACCATTGCGCTTCGCTTCCCTCCCTCCTCTCCTTTAAAAGCCCCAGCGCCACATCCCCTTTAAAACCCGGCTGACTTGTCCTCTGTTCGAGCTCGCTGGCTGGCGCGCGCGCTCGCTCACTCTCTCTCTCTCTCTCCTGATGTCTAATTCGTCTCGCGCTGCTGCTGCCTTTGCTGCCGTTGTTATTCGCGTCTCCTCGGAGCCCGCGTGAGGCAGGGCGACTGCAGGGCTGCGCTCTCTCTCTCTCTCTCTCTCTCTCTCTGCCTCCGGCGCTGCCGTCGCCGCGGAGCCGTTGCCATGGCGGGGGGGTTGGCTCGTGCTGCTGCTCTCCGCGCCCTCCCCCCGCCCGTTGTGCTGGTGCTGCTGGCGCTGGTGCTCGGGGGCCAACGGGGGGCCCAAGGTGAGCGTCGGTGAGGAGGAAACGGAGCCTAAGCCAACATGGCGGCGGGCGCTTCGGCGCCGGGCTGGGCGTGGGAGGGCGGGGAGCCCCCTCCGAGCGGGAACCTTGGGGCACCTTCCTCCAGGTGTGTAGGTTGGCGGTCTGCGGGAGCGTAAAGGTGCCGCCATGGCCTCCTGGGCCTGGGGGCGGGTGAGGGGGAGCCCGAGTCAACCCAGAGTCGGAGGGGATGAGGAAGTCATCTCTCTTTTTTTTCCCCTCTTCCCCTCCGTCGGTCTTCTGCCCCCTTTCCTGAAGCCTTTCCCCACAGGGTCACTCGGGGTGCAGTGCAGGCGGCTTGGGGCTGAGGTAGAGGGCCCGCGCGGGCTTGAGGTTGCGAGGTGCATGCAGGGAATGGGGAAGGTATGGCGGATAAGAGGATGGAGGTGTGGGGGAGGAGAGGCTGGAGTAAGGAGTATTCCGGTAATTGTGGGTGGCATAGAAATCTGATTTGGCAGGACACCATCAGAATGTGTGTGTTTTTGCTTTTTTTTTTTTTTGAAGCTGAGACAGGTTTGCTTTGATCTTTTTGTGGTCTTCAATTCTATGTCTGTGATGCTTTTGATGGGGTGGATGGAGGTCACATGGCCACAAAGCCAATGAGACTCATTGTTTTCATGAACTGTTGCAGATCACATTTTGTGATTAGCAGTTAAAAACACACACCCTGAAATGGGTATCAAAACAAACAGAACCCAAACTCTCAGTAATCGGCAACATGGTACAAGAAAGATGGTATTAGATTTGAATTCTAAACCTTTTAAATTGGCTATAAGCCAGTGGAGCTTGAGTTCACCCAAAAGCCTGTCAAGCTTAGTGACTGAAGATTCCTCTTCGCTGTCTCAAAAAAAGCATCCTCAAATTAACAACCAATCAAAACTTAATTTTGTGTTTGCAGACTTTATTAATATATAGGATGTTGCCTTAGAGGATATAGTATATATTATAGAGGATATAGTATATATTAAAGCTTTTGATGAGATATCTTGTTATCTATAGATACTTCTTTTAGACAACTGGCAAGCAGAATTAAGAAAAGTGAATGGCTAGAATTCTATTATAAAAAGGCAGTCCTGTTTCTGATATGTTAAAAACCTGTGTTAAACTTGGTGAGTTTTGCATTGATTGAATGCTTCAATATGTTCAAATTACTTGGTCAATTTGTAATGAGTTAGTCTATATTAATCTTCAATTTTTTTCTCCCTGGTAGCATGGATGACCAAAATTATGATCTGAGTGCACATATAGTCATTTAAAATATTTTAAGTTTAGGTACAGTTAATCTTTGCATGGAAGATTATCTGAAATGTAATGTACGCTGCAATGATTTTATTTTGGGGAAAGAGTATAATGAATCAAAGCATTTAACCAATTTTCCAGTAGCAAAAGTAAACTTGATTTATATGTAGAGCAGGTGTGTCAAACTGCCGGCCCATGGGCCGGACACGTCACGTGGAAGCCGCACCCACCCCATCGCCAGCAATGGCAAAACCGGCCCGATACGTTGTGCGACGTCATGTGATGTCACGGGTTTGACATGCTGATGTAGAATATAAAAAATGAATGAGGAGAAAATACATTCTCATGGACATGCGGGGATTATCAAGAAAGCTGAGGATGGAAGTTTCAGTCCAGACAAAAAAAGAAATGCTACCCCACACTGCAAAATGAGAATCAGCAATTTGGATAGGTTAATTCATGGGGTGGGGGATAAGAAATTTCTTTCAGTCATTGTGGCTATAAATTTAAAGGTATAAAACTGATACCTTCTTTACCATGTACTAAGAATATATGGGAAGTATTGCATTTATATTTTTATGGGCATCTGACTGGGTGTTGTAGAAATATACTTTTAAGCTGAACCACTTTTGCATGCTTATGTTTAGGACTGGGGAAGATCTGTTCCTACCAAACAGTGCATTTACAATTTTCACAGCATTATTTCCATTTGGTTATTTATCTCGTACCGAGGTGATCTCAAAATGAAAGAACCCCAGTGCAGAAGGAAGTAACAAATAGCAAAGAAAAATAAGTAAAATTGTAAACATGGTCATGGCCAGATGATTTTCACTTAGTGACTGCTTCATTTAATGACAAAGTTATTAATGAGGACTACCTCTTATGAAAAGTATGTCATTTAAAAGAATAAATAAATGTTTCAAAACAATAAAATTGCAGTCTTGAATATGTTGGTTCTACCAAATTCAGTACCTGGGTTCATAATCCTAAGGCATAGTTTAACATTTTTCCCCCATAGGCTACTGTTGACATATATAGTACAAAGTCAAAATTAGACTTCTAATGTTACTTTTTAAATTGAAGATTTGCTCGTCTTATGAATACGTCAAAATAACCTGCAGCTTAAAAAAGCAGTAAAACCAGCAAGATGGTCAGCCACAAGTATATTAGTTGTATAACACAGAGATCCCCAACCTTTTGAGCACCAGGGACCAGTTCCACAGAGAGAGGTTTTTCTGTAAATTGGACGGGGCATGGTTTCATGTACTGCCTGCATCCCACAAATGGGGCTTTGTGTGTTTGCACGGACCGGTTTCTGGCATGCCATAGTCTGATGCCGGTCCATGGACCGGGGGTTGAGGACCCCTAGTATAACAGATACAAATACAATTAGCCTTAGAATGTTTAGGATTTCATCCTGAAATACTTGTTTAATATGGGTGGCAGTTCTTGTGAGCTTTGTAAACAAATTAGCATTATGCTGCCTTGTCTCCTAAAGATGAATTACCAACAAATATTTTTTTGAAATAAGCTAAAAGTTATAAAAATATATGATGTAATAAATTCAGATTATAGGATAGTCATAATCAGATTTTGTGGATGATGACAATAGGAGTCATAGCTATATAAAGTTTTTTTCTTGTTTTTTTACTTTATAGTACTTAATTCCTTCAGTAGCTGCCTACAAGAATGGCCAGAGATGGTAGTGAATGTACTTTCTAAGAAGAACTAAGCTAAGATAATCAATTGCTTTAGATAGGATATCAAATAATTTTTGATAATGTTTAACTTTAATTACAGACTTACATGGCCAACAACAGATGAAAGTGAATTTTAGAAAATTGTGGATGCATTTATAGTTAAATAACTGTCTATGAAAATCCTTATGCAGATGAAGAAGCTTTGTCTTTGATATTTCAGACTCTGAAAAGCTTATATTGATTTCCTTGTAATTTATGCTTGTTCAGAAAAATAAACAGGAATGGGGAAATTGACTTGATTATTTTTTGATGGCTTGTTTGGGTAGATGATTACTATTTCCAGGAAATGCTGCTGCTTATTTTTATAATGTTTCTTGATAAAGTGTGCATGTGTTTCTGTAATGACTATGCAGGCATGTAAAACTATGCAAGCAGATGTATTTATCAGTGAATGAGATCAAGGAAGGAACTAATTCTGCTCAGTTACAGGTAAAGTGTATCAGTAAGTGAAAGTTATTTACAGGCTGTATTGCAAACAGCAAGAACTGTGAAAGCTTATTCTTTCAGTTGTCTGTTTACAGGCATAATGTGCTTTTTGTTCCTTGCAGAGAAGGGCAGTTTTTAAGCTCATTCTAGTTGCAATGGATATGTAAGGGTTTTTTAAAATATAAATTTAAACAATCTCTAATAATGTACAAAATATAGTTCACATTGATGTTTCCTCAGTTTGATTTCACATGATGTTTCCTCATCATATGATTGAGGAAGCTTTATGATGAAAAATCTACTCATTTCTTAAAGAAAACATTAAAATGTTTTATATTATATTTGAAATCTTAGTAATTCTTAGAACATGGATGTACATAGCTCAGATTGTTTTGAATACAACATAATTTATGCTTTATTACTTTCCAAGAAAGATACGATTTAAATGGAGGCTAAGTGCACTGTCCCCAAAAGCATGTTTGATACTTTAACAATAACAATAATTCAGCATGACAGATAAAATTCTATTTCCCCATTTCTGGCAACTGGGAAGTCTGTCCTATTGTGAATGAAGGCTTTGGTGTGAAACTGCTTTTGCAAGTGACCTCAATTAAAACATCATACTGTATTCAGGGACTGTCAGTGCGGATTTGATTACCTTCTGCACAAATCAAGTGAGTTTATTATCAGAGTTGGTTCTGAGCTCACGTTTCAAGAGGGCAGATAATAAAGGGATACCTTCTATGAGGCTAGTTAAAAGAAGCCTATTGGAAGGCAATGAAAACTGAGTTGGCAGCCCTATAGTCATAACTGCTGGGATTAAGAAGCAATAAAATTGGAACATATTCCTGAGAATCAAGAACTGATTGCAATACCTGTTGTTAAGCTTAGAATACTTGGTAAAATTTATTTTAAAGAAAATGATTTAATCATCGGAAAGATTACGTATGTAATTGTGAATAAGACCATCCACAGATAAGCCAATCCTCAGAATTTCAACTGAAATACCATGAAGTAAGTTTCACTCACATATAAGCTGAGTCTTGAATTTTTAACCACAATGATAGGCAGGAAATTACAAACTTGCATCATCATTTACAAAATTGCATTATTTTAAGGCTGTGATGGGCTTTAAAAATCCGAGCTATGGTCCACAGATAAGACACCCCCAAAATTTGCTTTGCATTTTGGAACCTAAAATTCTTACTTATCCAGAAATATGTGTTAAGTGTAATCAAAGTATTTTTGATACGAAACATAGAATCTGCAAAACAAGAAATGTTATAGAGTAGTAGATAAGAAAAAACATGCTGAGGAAATGTGCATTGGTGTAACATTTTGCTATTTGTAGCAAAATAAATTATTGGGGGTGTTACTGTAGATAGAATATTTATAGAAAAGGAATCTCAGAGTTGTTTTTTCAAGAGGCAACTGTTTTTCTTTGAAGACGTTTTGCTTCTCATCCAAAAAGCCTCTTCAGCTTTTGGATGAGAAGTGAAACTTCTTCAAAGAAAAACAGGGAAGTCCAGTTGCCCCTTGAAAAAGCACCTTTGGAACAACCATGACCTGGATGACTGAGAATCTCCATAGATATATAGAAAAGGAAATAATATTTTAACACTGTTCTGTATTGCACTTTCTTCTGACTGGTGTATATGTGTGTGTGTGCACGCACGCACGCATAGGAGTCCTATTTCTACTTATTTTACATTCTAATAGATGCTTTTCATTTTAAAAAATAAGATTAAGAATACCGTATGGAACTTTGCACAATATAAAGTTGTCTTTAATTGGTTTGTTCATTGGCTTTAAGTTTCAAAAGGGGAAATCTAAAAATTATTTCAAGATAAGGGATTACCGGTAATATAATTCACACTATTAGCTCTGAAAGCTAACAGGTGCATATAACTCTACAATTCAGAAGTATTCAGAACATAGATTGAAAGGGTATGATTTTGCTTTAAATGTTCCACTATTTTCAGTTTTGGCTTTATGGAAATTGGGTACTGCTAAGTTAATTTCATCCTTCATATTTATAAGCTTTAATCACCGAATGTTTTAAGTCTGTAATATAAATGTTGAGTGGGCTGCATTTAACTTGATTTCCTCTCATGAGCTTTTACTGGAGATTTGCTGCCAGATGCAGTTAATAGTTTAGAATGTTGCTTAAATATTAACAGGCAAATATTTAAAGAACAGCCAAAATACAAAAGTAATATTTCAGTAGACAAATTATATAGACTTAAAATGAAGATGCCTGGAGTTACTCAAATGGATAGAGCTGGACAAGTCTAATTAGGAGGAGATGTGAGGGTGGAGGTCTGTGGAGAGGAGCTGAGTAGATGTACCTGCTCTTAAATGAAACCTAGTTCTGTTTATTTGAACCTGCAGGAGTCATTTTAAAGACCCCTAAAGCTGCAACCTTATACCAATTAATTGTGGATATAGTGGTATAAACATAGTGGTACTTTATTCTCAGTTGTATTTGTGTTTATTTAGAATTAGAAAGCAGAAGATATCTATTCTGATTGACACCAACTTATATTATTTATTTAAATGTATTATAGTTCCCAGTCATAGTAGCATTACTAAATCTTGGACCTGGAAGAATATGAAGTTTCTTAAGGTCCTCTTGCTATCTGAAGCTTAATATTTGGCAACCAGAAAAGGTGTATTTTGTTATAATTGAAATTCCACTCCTGAAAAAGGCTTATTAGGCAGAAATATGGATGTATGTTTGGTATTGTGAAGGCTATCTTATCCAGATATTCCACAATGCTTTGTAGCTGATTTTAGTCATGGGATGATTTAATTTTAAATTATTGATTTCTTTTGCGTACTCTTGCTGAATATTTTTTACTGACTTTTACCATATTTCTATGGTATTTTAAAATTAATGCAACTCGGACACTGTTTTTTACTGGACATGGTTATGGTTTTAAATGTATCAATAAAAAGCACTTGTTTATTGAAAAAATAAAGAGAAAAACAAAGGTGAGCATGGCCTTTATTTCCCCACCCAAATTTGTGTCATAACAAGTTGGTGTTCTGTCTGTGATTAAAGTACAGTGTCAGTTCATTTCAGCAAAAATGCATACCTTGTAGATCTCTTGTACAAGAACAAAGTTTTCATTCTGAGGCTCTGAAGCTTAATGTTAAGCTTGTTTAAACAGCTTCTTCATGGGTTGGGTCTGATTTGCAGCAGAATGTCAGACATAAGCATGCCAAACAGATATAAATACAATTCACAACAAGTTTGTCTTGCACCTTTTTTTCAGTGCATCTTATCAGAGGTGTAGATAAAGATCTTAATCAGCGAGCTCTTATGGTGTCCAACCCGAAATATTCTTTTATTTAATTATGTTAGATTATGTACTGAAGACATCTACCTCCACTCTCTATTTAACTGCTAGAAAATATTTTTTGAATTTTGCATTTGTGTAGGGTTTTTTTTAATGTTGGACTTGCTCAGACAACCTCAGCTGCAGTCTGAATCATTTTGTTAAAAAAATATATACTTGTCTCATACATGCCTGTTGATTTATGAACGTTTTCCAAGCTGAAATAATAGGGAGTCTGCTAGTTTGGTTTTAATGAGGCAAAAAGATTCTTCTCAGTTGCTACCTAGAATTTGAAATGCCAGAATTGTCCCAACGCTTTTTAACTAGTTTTTGCTGGTCATCACTTCTTCCCAGGAAGGGTTGAAACTGATTTAGCTGATTCCTTCTTTAGATTGCTAGGTAGTACGAGATGTTGTAGACAAAGAAAGGGATCTCATTACATTGCCAGTTTGGAATATTTATTATTTAGCATTTGTTAAATGCCTAAGATAGTTGTACAGAAATTAGAAGATAAGATGGTATCTGTCCTCAGCTTCAGATTCTAATAGACATAGTGCAAAAGGAAGGAAATGAAAAAAACAACAACCAGTTTTGGAGCAACCAGTCTTCGTTGATCCTTTTTCCTGAGTGACAGGTGGTGCTTTCATTATCCTTACGAGTACTTCTTACCAGCAGAGAAGCTCAATTCATGCACTTATCTTCTGTGGAGGCTTTGCATCTTGCTTTCTATCCGCCCAACCTAGCACATCGCAAAATCCCGATTCTTCTATATGCCGACGATGCGGTCATTATTTCTCAAACTCCTGTAGGACTGAAGAGAGCAATTAGGGCAACACTTGGCTTCTGCAGACAGAACAAGTTGGTCCTTAACTTTGATAAATCAAAAATTTTAGTTTTTGCTAAAAGACCCAGCCAATACTCCTGGAAAATAGAAGGACATAGTTTGAAACAGGTTAGAACATTTAGATACCTTGGGGTGGTTTTCCACTTGCAAGGGACATGGAAGGCATACCTGGACCACACATTGCAAGCAGCCAATAGGTCCTTAAATGCAATCAAACATTACTTTTACACAGGCGGAGGTCAATTAGTACCTGCTGCCTTAAAACTTTTCGAGGCCAAAACATTGGCGCAAATTCTATATGGGGCACAAACAGGAATCCTTGCAAAGAAAAACTTGCTGGAAACCATACAAACCAAATTCCTGCGAGCCATCTTAGCTGCACCCAAAGGAACCCCAAATGCCCAATTAAGAATTGAGACAGGCATGCCCCAAATCCAGGTAAGAGCCTGGAAGAAGATGATCATTCACTGGCTTAAAATGCATTTCTTTCCAGAGGGATTGTCCCCGTTAGTGCTGACTGACAACTTTCCTTCCCCCTGGAAGCAGGCGATAGATCATAAACTGGGCTCTTATGGGCTCTCTTCAATGTTCTTAATGTCCCTAGGCTTTGACCAAGCAAAGCAAGTAATATCCAATAGAATAAAGGACATGGAGTTCCAAGAAGAACTAAATAGGTTGCCTTGCCACAGTAGGGATAGAATCAAACAGGGTGTGTGGGAATCGGCAAGATATTTGAATAATCTGACCTTCCCAAAACAAAAAGCTTTTTTCAGAGCCAGATTTAACATTCTTCCCTCAGCACTCCTACAGGGCAGGTATAAGAGAACACCAATAGCAGAACGGGTATGTATATGTGGTAAAGGAGAAGTCGAAGATATCTCACATGTTTTATTGTACTGTGAGTTACACCAAGTTTATAGGACAGTGTATATTCTCCCTTTATTAGAGAGATTGCCAGGGAGGGCAGACAATTTTTATGTAGGCTTTCTCCTCCAAGACTCAAACCCTTCTATCACGCATGCAGTGGCAAAATACTGTGTTGCGGCAATGTCCACAAGAAAAAAATTGGTTACAGATTTATAGTCGTCAACTTGTGCCAATTTTTTGGAGATATCTCTAATTATGCTTGGAACATTATATTTACTCACACATTAATCGGCTATCCATTCACGTAAATTAGGGAGTAACCCTAACATTTTGAGAACATGTATTTTCTTAACAGGGATGTTATTATTTACTATTAATGTTAGTACTATTTTTATTTATTTATTATTATTATTATTATTTAATATATTGTAAAAAGTGATGGCTATTGATAGTCTATGACCGTAATAAAGTTTATTATTATTATCATCTTGCTTTCTTTTAAAAATCCAGATACATTGTGGTAGGCAAATATACTTCAAAAATGGTTTTGGAATACAGAGCAAACTTTCTATTCTGTGGTACGTTCTATGCATGTTAACTGTTAGAAGTGGAGTTCATAGTGGTTGGGGATCATCAGGTATTGGGAAGACTGCTCTAGAAACTTTACAGGTAGTCGACTTACGACCAGAATAGAGCTCAACATTCCTATTGCTAAGTGAAACATTTGTGAAGTTTGCCCCATTTTACAACCTCTCTTGCCACAGTTGTTAAGTGAATCACTGTAGTGGTTAAGTTAGTATCATGATTGTTAAGTGAATCTGTCTTCCCCATTGACTTTGCTTATCAGAAGGTCACATGTCCCTGGGATCACATGTCCCTGGGATCCTGCAACTGTCATAAATATGAATCAGTTGCCAAGCGTCCAGATTTTGACCGTGGAGATGCTGCAACTGTTGTAAGTGTGAAAAACAGAAGTCACTTTTTTCAATGCTGTTGTAACTTTGAATGGCTACTAAATGAACTATTTTAAGTTGAGGACTATCTGTATAAAAATTTTAAAAAATAGATTAGGGGGAAAAGAAGGAAAGGACAGAGAAAAAGCAAAATTGGGGAATGCAGACAAGAATTGTATTGTTTTAATTTGGCATCTGGATAACATAATTTTGACTCTGAAGAAAAATAAGATGAAAATAATAGGAAAAGGCTACTATTTTTATCAATCCTACCTATAGAATTATAATAGGAAGGTTATCCATATTTCTAGTATAAATATCTTGTCATTCCTTTTATTACTAAGAGGCTGTTTTTTTTAACTTGTGGATGCAGTGGTTAATTATACATGACCTACCCCTAATATGTGGACTGTGGTGATGTTTTTTTCCTCCAAATTGTACACTAAATTTTTCAGAACTGATAAATGTATACTGTTTCCCAGTCATTGGCTACTGGACAAAGCTAATTATTAGTGGTACTTCGAGTTGCATTGGTGCCCTACCATATTTACAGTATTAAATCTAGATTAAGATAGTTTTCTTGGTCACTAAAGATGAAGCCATCAGAAAATAATTAAGTTTGTACTATTTCTAGTTAAAAGGAGCAGCTTAGGTTTTATTCCTCTTCCGTGGAAGAAACACTTATTTAGTCTGAATCTGCAATACTGTTACAATCAGTAGTTTCTACTTCTTTTGATCCTTAAGTATATTCATGGACTTCCAGAAACCAGGTTTTTGCATCTCTTAGGCTTTCTATTGTTTCATGTTAGTCTACCTTTTTCTTGATTTATTTTCAAATGTGAATATTTTTTCACATATTCACATTTTATATATAATTTAAAACAAAATATTAGGAAATACTTAATCTCTTTTCTAAAATATTTTTAAACTTTGTTAAGCAGGCCAAGCAGTATTTAAGCTGATAATTTGTTTGTAATGAAATTTGTAGAATTAACCATAATCTAAAAGATACTTTCAAGTCTGATTTGACTCTTAATGATTGCGTCCATGCAGCTTTTGGAAGGTGTCTTGTAAGTGGTTTGCCATTACTTTCCTCCAGTCAATATGTTTTTCAAATTCCCAAACAACTTGGCAAGAAGTCTGATCCAAGTATGGCCAGCATTGTTTGGCTTCTGAGATTTACTATGGTTAGTTAGATAGTGTCATTTGCCGATAGCAAAATATGTTAGTTTGGAATAATGATTAAGGCATCAGGCTAGAAACCAGGAGACCATAAGTTAGGCACAAATCCAACTGGGTGACCTTGGCCAATCACTTTCTCAGCTAGGAAGGAGGCAGTGGCAAATCACTTCCGAAAAAACTTGGCAAGAAACTTCAGGGATTGTCTAGGCAGTCTCAAGGATTAGACACAATTAAATAACATTTTATTATATAAATAATTAGATAGGAAAAATATAAAGAAGTCTATGTTTTTGAATTAGAAAACTTACATTGTCCATTCGTACAAAAATGAACTATGAACTGTCATCCATATGATTTAATAATGTAGAAGGCACCATTTTCATTAACCTTTGGTAGAAAAGATCATGAATTCAAAATGCTGGGGACAGGAATTCTTCATAGCTGTGCTTTGCATTGTTGAATTAGCTTTCTGTATATTTAACCTATGTCTCACACCTTAAAAATTGCCCTAATGCAAAAACAATGTGAGTTTAAAGTTGTTGCATCTCACTTTTATAATGCAAGTTCCTTCTAAGCCTTCTTGCAATACTGTATTACTGTTCATTTATTTACCAAATATTGTATGCCACAATAATCAGAGATTCTTAGCAGCTCACTAATACAATTCCTAAAATTACAACATAACTAATAAAAGCTCACTTAAACCCAAACAACAAAGCACTCAGTTCCAGCATATCACCCTTTATGTACCAAAGATGCAACAAAGCTGCACTGTCTTAACTGCTTCCCCAAAGATAAAAATAGAGGGGACCAGTTGTGGGGCTAGGTGATCCATAAGGCTTATTTCTGAACCTAACTCTCCAACTTCATACGAGGAGGGAATCCTCAACAAATCTTTCTGGCGTTCAGTACACAAACAGGATTACATGTGTTGCAAAAGGAAGGAAGGACAGACTAGAAGCCAAATAGAGCATATAGATCATGATAGCTGATGCTTACCATCTGGTGCCTATTGTATAGGTGTCACCCAGATTAAATCATCTGCTGCTGCCTTCTGTACTAACTAAAGTTTCCAAGCAGTTTTAAAGGCAGTCCCAAGAGAGTGCATTATAGTCATCTAAGCACAAGCTAAGAAGGACATGATTGACAGGTGCTAAGGCATCCTATTCCAAGAAAGGTTGTGTTGCTGGTATACCAGATAAAGTGAGGCGACAGTTCTGGCCATAGCTCCCACTTGGTATTCATACTGAAACTGTGAGTCCAGAAGAATTTTCAGATCAGATGGTTTCTCCTTCAGGGAGAATGTAGCCCCATCTAGAACTAAAATTGGAACTAATATATTGTCTATGTTTCTGAAATTCAGTTTGAACTTCTTTTATCCCATCCAGTCCCTCACTTCTCCAAATGCCAAGTTGGGACCTCCATAGCATCTCCTCTTTGCAGATATTTAACAGGATATCATCAGCATATTGATGATGCATTACTCCAAATTAACAGATGATCATTCCCAACACTTTCTTACAGGTGTCCAATAGGATAAGAAGGAGGATCGAGCTTTTTCCTGCACACAGGAATGGCCTGTAACTTAACCTCTCATCCCATCCCCTCCCCCCCAATTACTTAAAACAACCTCCGCTTAGGAAAGAACAAAACCATAATATAGTGCCTCCAACTCCCAATCCTCAGTAGGTTGGAATAAGTACTCCACAATAGCATGATCAGTAGCATATAAATGCCACAGACAGCCTGGTAGGACCAGAGGGCCACATTCACCCCAGTTAAATTCTGCTCCAGATCTAGATCTCCCTTGCCTAGATTTGCAACCAGACAGGAAGGTATCTAAATAATCTAATTCACTCGTGATCCTCTGAATCTGACACTCTACCATCTTCTTCATAACATTCCTCCCCAAAAGAGGAGACTAGGACCAGCTAGATAGAAGTAGTCCAATACAGCTGAACCATCAGAATACTACTATGGGAAGGCAGCTGGCTTTGATATGTAGGTAGTTGTCAACTTACTATTAGTTGGAACTGGCATCTTGGTTGTTGAGCAAAGCAGTCATTCAATAACATGCTCATGTGACCGTTTCACTCAGTAACCGCAGCCTTGGCTCTCCCGGTTGCAGTCATTAAGTGGATGGAGCAAAAGAGCTGACAGGTAAGAGCAGACAGTTCCCTTCTATGTATGGAAGAGAACTTCAGCAGGGTGTAGGGACAGAGGGGAGGGGAACTCCTGTGCTGGGCTGGAGAAAGGAAGCTCAGGTTTTTGTGATCTTTGCAGGGATCATAGATATTTGAGCTTTATTTCTCCGGCCTAGCACAGGAATTTTCTTCCCTCCCTAGGCAGAAGAGAACCCTTGTGGGGTGCAGGAGCAGAACCTGGGTCTTTGGGATCCCCACTTTGTTTCTCCAGCCCAGTATAAGAATCCCTCTCCTTTCCATGCGCACAAGGGAATTCCTGCACTGGGCTGAATAAATAAAGCTTGGATCTTCTCCTGCATGGGTGGATTCCGAATCCACCACTGGGTTACGTCAGTCCTCTGCCCAATGAGAGACTAGGTCCGAAATTTAGCTCCGCCTCCGGCTTCCTTCCTTTCCCAGTTTTTACCTAGCCCAAGAACAACTCTTCGCACTAGCTCCGTGAAAAAAAGAGTATTTTTTTCTTTAAGGTTAAGGACTGGTAGGAAAAGGTTTTGTTTGATTTGGAATAGTTTAGAATAGTCAATAGAAGACGAAATTTAGTGTTTTACCTCGTGCTTTTGGGGACCTTCGGTCGATCCTCCCCCCCACGCATCGGGAGCGCGACGGCGAGACCGCCCCGGGCCTAGGGCCTGGGAACAGCGGGAGAGCAAGGGAAAGCATCCCGGGATTCTGCTGATCGTTTTGGCTGCGCTCCGAGAGACCCACAGGAGTACGGGCGTCGAAGGAAAGCCTTCCAGAGCTCGACGCAGAACATCGTAAAAAACGCAAGTGGGGCAAGGGGGTGCGGGGAGGACTCCAGCCAGCTCGCCGGGAGGCGGACAGAGGCGGGGATCGTCGGTCACCGAAGGGGTAGGCCGAGGCCAGTATCCCTTAGGCACCGCGTGGTCGGGAGCACAGAGCTCCGACCAAAAATTTGGCGCGGCGGCCATTTTTAAAAAGGGGAGGTCTCGGCTACTGGCGCGAAGCGCCATCTTGGAAGTTGGGCGTGTCTGAGCGTTCCAGACTTCTGATTGGTGCCTCGTTTCTGGCGCGAAAGCCTTGAAGAGAGGCGGGCCATCTTCCCTTTGTTTTCGCCCTGTTGGTGTTTGTCTGTGGGCCCAGGGAAAGAAAAAGTGCTGCCGGTAAGGCAGAGGCCTAGATCCGGGCTGCCCAGAGCAGGGAGGACTGAGGCCGGATACCTAAGGAATTCCGTCGGAGGTGTGTGTGTGTTTCGGTGTTTTTTGGCTCCTAGCAGGGTTGGAACCGGGAGGATTTCCCCAGCGGAGTCAAAGCGGCCGGGACGGGCATAGGGACAAAACTCCCTGGCTAAGGACCCACGGGGCCGCAAGATCACTTCGACCAGGCACGTCAGGGACATTCCCTGTAACGCTGCCGGTAACAGCTGTGCCCGCTAGATACCCGGAAAGGGTGCTACTGGGAGCATGGCGATGGCAGAGGGCACTTCGGCCCAAGGCTCAGCACCCCCTCCGTCGTCACCTAGACGCAGAACGGAGGAAACGGGGGGGGCAAGAAGAAGGCCAAAACAAAGCATCTGTCTGAGCCATCAAAGGCGGACGAGCGCCAGGCCATAAGGAGGCACCAAGCCTTGGAGAGGGAGTTTGCCAAGGCGCAGAGGCTGAGGGACAGCGGGATGGAAAGTCCGGCCTTGTCCGTTAGGGAGACACCAACCCCCTTCGAGTCTACAGAAGCGGTCGAGCAGGAATGGTCTCCCAGGGGGGAGACAGAAAGGGAGGTGTCCCCCATCTCGGTGCCATCATCACCAGAGCATTCCGAGCCCTCAACAAGCCAGGAGGAGGCTGGGCACAGAGGTAGGAAAAGAAAGAGGTCTGGTAAGTGGCCATCACGACTTCATTCCCTCTTAGAGGAAACTCTAGAGCACCTTAGGGCTTCTAGGAGTAATTCCTTGCCCAAGAGGGCTCACACATCACGCACACCAGCTTCCCGTGAAGGAAGGGTAATGTTCCGGGACTCTGATGTGTCTGAGAACTCTTCACAGGTGGCAGACGAGGAGCAGGAGGACTGGGACGATGAGGACGCCCCGCTGTCAGAAAATGAGGACGCAGAGCCACAGACGGCTCCGGTGTCAGGTTTATTCGATCATAACCTGTTTTATTCCCTCATGATTAAGACATGCTCTGTCCTTGATCTGCCAGCCAAGACCAAAGAGGCCAGACCGCCGTCCTCAGAGGAAGAGGACGCAAAGGACCCACTGCTGCACTCACCGGTGTCAGAGGTAATACAGGTACCATGCACTAAGGTGTTCAGGTCAACGGTGAGGTCCCAGTGGTCAAATCTAGGTACCATCCTATCGCCAAATGGCGTGGAAAGGAAAATGTTTAATGTTTGCAATCCGTTAGCAACATTAATAGAGGTGCCACAGGTGGACGCTCCGCTAATTTCTCTCCTTCCTTCCTCAGCCATCCCAGGAGACCTAGCAGAGTCAATGAAGGCGGAGGATAGGAAGGTAGAACTTTCCCTCCGCAGGGTTCACCATTCATCTGCCTGGGCCATCAGAGCCGCATCCACTAACTCAATAGTCGCCAGGGCTGCGATCAGGTGGCTGCGGGAAATCCAGGCAAGTGTCCCACCAGACCAGGTACCTGTGAGACAAACACTGACCAAACTGCGGAGGGCAGCGGAATTCATGGCAGACTCCTCGCTGTTCGCGTCTAGATACTCGGCCAGGTCCATTGCAGGGACAGTGGCAGCCAGGAGGTTGATATGGCTCAAAAACTGGAAGGCGGACCTTAAGTCCAAATGGCGGCTCGCCACAGCTAAGTATGCAGGATCAAAGCTTTTCGGAGCGATCCTGGACCCTTACCTGATTGAAGATAAAAACAAAAGGAAGGTGCTAGCTCACCCATCTAAAAGAACAGACAGGGGTACCCAGGAGTTCCGTAGACAGGCACCCCGTCAGAACGGGGCTGGAGAATGGAGGCAGCCCTTTCAGGGGGGACGATCCTGGGAAGGGCCCAGAACCCCGCGCACCTTCTCATACAGGCAGGAGCGCGGCCAGGACCGTCCAGCCGCAGGTAGGGGCCAATCCTCCAAGTGCCCCTTTAAAGGGGGGGAGGACGACCCTACAGACGTTCCAAGTGACACCTGGAACAGCCCCATCGGGGGTCGTCTAGCGCTGTTCAGCGAAGCATGGCAGGCGACCACGACGGATGCCTGGGTCAGGGAGACAGTGACCCAAGGCCTAGCATTAGAATTCTACTCCACTCCACCGGATCACTTCATAAGATGCCCGGTATCCCGCAACAAGACCAAGGCGGGTCTCCTAGATCAGGCCATTGGGCACCTGGAGGAAATAAGGGCCATAGAGCCGGTTCCTCCAGGGCAGGAGGGACAGGGGTTCTACTCCATTCTCTTCCTGGTGCCAAAGGCGTCAGGGGATTGGAGAGCAATCCTCGACCTCAAGCGGTTAAATCGCTACGTAGTATACAGAAAGTTCAAGATGCAGTCCCTCAGATCCATACTGGCCAGTATCCGAAAGGGGGATCTGCTATCATCGATAGACCTCACAGAGGCCTGTCTTCACATTCCAATAAGACCAGGATACAGAAGGTACCTAAGGTTCTGCCACAAGGGGCGACATTACCAGTACAGGGCACTCCCATTCGGGCTGTCCTCAGCGCCCAGAGTGTTCACGAAGGTTCTGGCGGCATTGGGAGCGCACCTGCGCATGAGACCGGTGCGGGTCCAATGCTACCTGGACGACATCTTGATACTCTCAGCATCACACCAGGCAGCGCTAAGGGACATCCAGATCGCCATAGACACGCTCCAGAGGCACGGATTCTCAGTCAACCACAAGAAAAGCCAGCTCACACCCTCAAGAAGGCTCCAGCACCTGGGAGCGATCATAGACTCAGAGCAGGGCATGGTGTATCTCTCCCAGGAGCGTCGGGAGAGCCTACAGAAGCTAACACTTCTGGTAATGCAGAGGAGGGTGGTCACAGTAGTGCAACTTTCCCAGCTCCTGGGGAAGATGATATCATGCCTGGGAATTGTCCCGTGGGCCAGGCTACACTCCAGAGGCCTGCAGTGGCTCCTGCTGCCTTTCCAAAGGCAGGACCAGAGCGCCTCGCTCAGGAGAATCAGGGTGCCCCCTCAGGTCATAGCATCCCTGAAATGGTGGAGGTCGGGGGCCCTGAACAAGGGCACCCCCCTCAGGGAACCCAACAGGGTCACGGTTACAACCGATGCAAGCCTGTTCGGATGGGGGGCTCACTCCGGGGACCGGATGGCCCAGGGAAGGTGGAGTCCAGGGGACCTAAAACACAGAATCAGTTGGCTCGAACTGAGGGCCATTCACCTGGCTCTGCTTCAGTTTGTACCCCTGTTGGCAGGGAAACACGTGCTAGTCCTGACGGACAATGTAACAGCAAAGGTGCACGTAAACAAGCAGGGCGGGACCAGGTCAGTGGCCCTCATGCAGGAGGCCAGGGCACTGGGCCTGTGGGCAGAGTGGCACCTGGCCTCACTAAAAGCAGAGCACATCTCTGGGGAGGCAAACCACCAGGCGGACTCCCTCAGCAGGGTCACGATAGACCACGCGGAGTGGAGACTGGCACCGAAACTGTTCGAGGCAATCTCGGACAGGTTCGGACGCCCTTGCCTGGACCTCTTCGCAACACCAGAAAACACTCAGACTCACCGCTTCTTTTCCAGGTTCCAGACCCGGGGAGCGGAGGGGACGGACGCGCTCAGATGCAAGTGGCCCCAGGGGCTACTGTACGCCTTCCCTCCTCCGCCCCTAATTCAGGCAACAATCCGCAAACTCATCCTGGAGCAGGCGGAGGTGGTACTAGTTGCTCCATACTGGCCGAGGCGTCCGTGGTTTGCGGACCTGGTAGAGCTATCGC
The DNA here is from genome assembly GCA_034064705.1 of Bothrops alternatus. NCBI lineage: Eukaryota > Metazoa > Chordata > Lepidosauria > Squamata > Viperidae > Bothrops > Bothrops alternatus. The sequence continues at coordinate 365,400 of JARGCV010000020.1, read as the reverse complement.
TTTCGCCAGTATGGAAACTCCCACCGAGACAGGTATCTCTGAGCCAGGGGAAACTTCTACACCCAGACCCGCAGTGGCTACAACTAGCCGCCTGGCACTTGAGCGGGAGGGTCTGAGTAGGCAGGTTTCTCACAGCATGTGATCTCGGTCATTCAAGACGCTCGCCGGCCCTCCACCAACAGGATCTACGATGCCACCTGGAGGAATTTTTCTTCCTGGTGCAGCAGGCAGGGGATAAACTCCCTGACCGCTAACATCCCTAACATCCTAGAGTATCTATGGGAGGGAATGGACAGGGGACTAGCGATCAACACCATACGCAGGCAAGTAGCGGCATTACAGACGGTCCTAGTCTGCGAGGATCGGGGACCCCTGTCACAACACCCAGCGGTGAGCGCCTTTCTAAAGGGCGCAGCCACAAGGCGGCCCCCTGTAGTTCACCGTTTTCCGTCCTGGGACCTACACAGGGTTCTACAGGCGTTAACTGAGGATCCTTTCGAACCACTGGGGACGTGTCCACTCCGTTTCCTGACGCTGAAGGTGGCCTTTCTAGTGGCCATCACCTCGGCAAGAAGGGTATCGGAGTTGGGGGCCCTCTCGGTCCGACCGGATCTGATCACCTTCGCAGAGGGTAGGGTAACCCTACGCCTGGATCCATCCTTCTTACCGAAGGTCAACACATGGTTTCACAGGTCACAGGACCTAGTATTACCGGATTTCTGTCCAAACCCCACACACCGTCTGGAAAGACGATGGCATACACTGGACATGCGCAGGGCCCTGCGCCATTATGTCAGCAGGACAGCGACCTTTAGAAGGTCCGAGGCCCTATTTGTTTCATACCACCCTGCATCTAAGGGTCTGAAGGTATCATCCTCGACCATTAGTAGATGGATCAGAACATGCATAGCCAAGGCTTATGAGGCACTGGAACAGCCAGTACCACATAACATCACGGCCCACTCCACAAGGAGTGCGTCCACATCGGCTGCCTGGCGCACCCAGGCATCACTAGAGGAAATTTGCAGAACGGCCACATGGGCCTCTCCGTCCTCGTTCATAAGAAATTACAAGATTGATCAATTTGCTGCAGCGGAGGCTTCATTTGGCAGGAGGTCTCTGCAGCAGATAGTACAGGCCTAGTAAGAGATAGCCTAGACTCCCACCCGAGGGGACTTATGAGGGCTTGGGTACGTCCCAGTGGTGGATTCGGAATCCACCCATGCAGGAGAAGAAGCGTTGACTTACCTGAACGCATTTTCTCTGCATGGGGGGATGGAGAATCCACACCCTCCTCTAACCAGTCTAGGCAAGAGCTTCTCTTACAGGAGGCAGAAAAGGAGCTGCACGGTCCGATCTGATGGAGTGCTTCACCCGGCAAAAACTGGGGAAGGAAGGAAGCCGGAGGCGGAGCTAAATTTCGGACCTAGTCTCTCATTGGGCAGAGGACTGACGTAACCCAGTGGTGGATTCTCCATCCCCCCATGCAGAGAAAATGCGTTCAGGTAAGTCAACGCTTCTTCACGGTCCACTTAAAGTTACTTTAATTTCTTAGTTAATATAGAGTCAGCATAACTTTATGGCCAAACAACAGAGGAAAATTGCTCAAAAACATATCCTTTAACAAAAATTTGAGGGAAATGCCTATTGTGTTTTATCTAGTTTCTTTGTATTTTCGATAAACTTTTGACAGACTTATTGTCAGAAATAAATTAGCTTAACCTATTACTGCCCAAACTTTAAATGGACTGTCTGATTCTTTTTCACAATAAAATAACATTTCTCCTTTATTGTGGTTGGCAGTGCTTTTTTTCTAAAAAAAAAAAAAAAAAGTGCAGGAACTCACACACGCCATACAACCCGCCTTGCCTACCCTACAAGGTTCCATCCAAAAAAGGTGCCGGAACTCCGTTCTGGGCATTCTATGAGAAAAAAAGCCCTGGTGGTTGGAATGCATAGCATCTCTCCATCTTGGAACACTAAATTCTGTTTCTTCAGGTCCTTTTTTTCCCCAGTCCCCAAATAGAAAAGATATCTATCTGCCTGTACCACCCAGCAGGGTTGAAGTATTAACCTATGTTTATTTTTTGTAAGCTACTTCTGATAGGAGAACATTTTTAACTTTTTCCTTTAATTTGTAGATTGTCTTACATAGACAAAAATCCACATTTAATGAATGATATATTTGCTATCTGATAATGCAGTTACTTTCCTGTAGCACACTAAAGCTGTATGAGGGGGAAACAAAATCGAACGTGTAAAGATGAGATTATCCTAATTGTAGCCAATGATTACTTTTTTAATTTAAATTTTTTATTATTAGATATCCATTTGCACATGTATACAAAGAAAAAATTTCATGTTAAAACCATTCAACTTAATACAATCATTATAAATTTGTAGACCTTCACTACGTATATCAAAATTCAACCACAAGCCAAATACATTTTAAAAATTCTAAATTTCACTTCTTTTCAGTTCAATCCCCTGGACATCAAACAACCCAGCCATCCTATCAAAAATAATAATTTTCATGTCGATACACCCATCCCTTCAACAAGTACACTCTTAGTCGAATCAATATATATCTTCCATTAATCACCCTCTCATGTCTCTCGCTCATATACCCAGTCCTTAAGTCAGTCCATAATTCTTTGCTTTTATTTCCTTGCATAAAATATTAAGTTTCACTTCTTTTCAGTCGAATTCTGGGCTTCTTCTGCCAGGTGGATTTCCATAACAAAGCTTCCCTTCCAAGTAATAAGTCTCTCTTTATTGCTTGCACTATCACTTGATTCCATATGAGCCATACTCTGTGGATTCTGTCAGTTTGCCAAGAGAAATTTTTAGCCTCCTCTCCTAGATATTTTTCCAATGCTTTTACAAAAATTCTTTTCGAATCTTCTTGTTTCTCATTTGGGGATTCTTCCAGTCCCCTGACCTTAATTGCTGCCATCACCTGGCGATAGTGCATCATAGTTGAGTGGTTTTGCACCTCACTTTTCATGTCAGCAAGTTGTCTCTCTTCTTGTCTCTCCACCTCTTCCATCTTTTCTTCATCCCCCTCCCAGACCCTCTTAAAAGTTCTCCCAGTATCTTCTCTCATTTTCTTATTGTGCGTTTGTATTGTTTCTTTGATTTGGTCTAAGTCTTCAATATCTGCTTTGCTTTGATCCTCCCCCTTCTTCTCCACTTCTCTGCTTTGTTCCACTGCCTCCATCGTCCTCTCCGTTTCTTCCATCCTTTTCTCAGAATTGTCTATTATTGTCCAGCTTTCTCATTATTTTTTCAAACGTTGTTAACATTGCATCTTTTAATTCTTTCATCATTATATGCATTTCTGGAGAGGCCTGAGTAGACAGGGGGGCCTGGGATTCTGTAGATATGGAGGAGGGTGGGGGGGCAGGTAAGTTGTTCCCTGGTATTTTAAAGGTCTGGGCTGGGGAGGATGCTGCCACCTTTGAGGGCACCAGTTTGGAATGCATCTTCGGTCTGCTGTTAGCCAAGCTTCTTTATGCAGAGGACTAATCCTTACGCTTATAGTGCCAAGATGTACTCTCTTATATTCTTCCTTAGGTTTATTTTGCAAAGTTGTTAAGTTTTGCGTCACGTCTGCCCTCTAGCGGTCTCTTTTCACATTACAGTTTCTCTTTCTCCTTTCTCTTCCGGTCACTTTCTCTTTAAAGTAAAAGTGGTCGCCATCTTGGGTATATTTTGTTTATTGTGAACGTAGTTGATCTGAGGTAAAATATAAGAAATACTTGCTTTTTAAGCTCCTGCGTTCAGTCTGTCAATCTCTGTGCCTCTTTGAAAAGTTTTCCTCGGGCAGTGGCTGGTCTCAGTGTCTTGGTCTGTCAGCTGACAGAAGCCGCTCCGGACTGGAGCTATTGTGAGCGCACGGGGAGTCCTCTTTCTTCCCCCCTGAACGTTTTTTCGGGGGGTTTTCAGAGGATCTCAACCCCCACTCACAGCTCTTCGCCCCTTCTCCAACCGAGGAGGGGTTTTTTCCGCCGCGAAAAACAGCTGGTTTGCGCTGTTTTGGTGGCTTTACAAGTCCCGGAGCGCAGCGCCTCCGAATGAGGCTATTTCGACCCCAAGGCAGCCACCGGAAGTGTCTAATGATTACTTATTGATGGCTAATTTCCTGCAAAGATCCCACAATTTTTCAAGGCTCTAGGGCAGGGGTGTGAAACTGCTGGCCCGCGCGCCGGATGCATCATCCGGAAGCCACACCCATCCCATTGCCGGCAATGGCAAAACTATCCCGATACGTTGCGCGACGTCACGAGTTTGACATGTTTGCTCTATGGTGCTGCACTAAAGCTTTTTCTATAGTGGTAATATTGAGAAGTATGTTTCTCCATGTCACTACTTCTTGTAGTATCTGGAATATTTCCTTTCAATTCCAAGAAACACTTAACTTAGCCAACATGTTTATTGCTTCAAATCATGTGATGACTTTCTTTTATTACTGTTTTGATGCTATAAGAATGTATCTGTTTCAGTATCTATAAAGGCAAATTGTAAAAGGCATAGCAGTGTCCGTAAAGAAACAATAAACTAGTCCTTCATAGCTGCAGATGTTCACAGAGTATGTTTACAGTTCATGAAAGTATATAGAACAGGGCTTTTCAACCAGTAGTACGGGTGCCACCTGTGGTACACTGGCACCTGGCAGGTGGTACGCAACCATCCCAGAAAAGTGGTAGCGGGGGAGGGGAATGAGCTGAACCCCTGGCAGCATCGCACAAGCCTGAGCGAGAGATGGCTGGAGCTGCAGAGCTATCAGGGCTCAGCGGAAGCGCCGGGATTGGCGCTTCTTTGGGACGGGGCGTTGTCTTACCTGAACGCCTTTTCTCAGCATGGAGATGGAGAATCCACCAATGGGTTATGACTGTATTCCTGCCCAATCAAGATCAAGTCAGCCAAAGCTGCCACGCCCCTTCCTGGACCCTTTCCCAGGTTTGACGCGAGCGTAGCCCTTGACTGACAGTGCGACATCGTGGCTCCTTCCACTAATGCTAACCCTAGACCTAAATGACCTACCAAGGTGGGGGTGGATTCTCCATCTCCGTGCTGAGAAAAGGCGTTCAGGTAAGACAACGCCCCTTCTCCAGCACTAGGAGATGGAGAATCCACCAATGGGACATACCCAAGCCTACTCTCCCTGAGGGTGGGCAGCCGACTGGTCCGATGTGGCACTTTGGCGAATAACCTGTTGGAGAACTCTCCGGCCAAAGGCCGCCTCGGCCGAGGCAAACCTATCAATCTTGTAGTGCCTAATGAATGGGGATGGTGTAGCCCATGTGGCTGCCCTGCATACCTCCTTGATGGATGCCTGTGTGGACCAGGCCGTGGAGGTAGCTGCGCTTCGTGTGGAGTGTGCTGTGATCCCTCTTGGGGCTGGCAAGGCTTCCGCCTGGTACGCCCCGGCGATACACGCTCTGATCCACCTACCAATTGTGGAGGAGGATGCCTTCAGACCCTTATAGGAAGGGTGGAACGATATGAATAGAGCTTCGGACCTACGGAATTCCGCTGTACGTGCGATGTAGCACTTCAGCGCCCTACGTACATCCAGGCACTGCCATTGTCGCTCTCTATCGTGTGACGGATTGGGGCAAAAATCTGGTAGCACTATGTCCTGCGACCTATGGAATAGGGAATTTACCTTCGGGGTGAAGGTGGGATCCAGGTGCAGGGTCACCCTATCCTGATGGAAGACGCACAAGTCTTCCCTGACTGAGAGTGCTGCCAGTTCGGAGATGCGGACGTGATCGCCACTAGGAACGCCACCTTGTGGAACAGGTAGCGCACGTCGCATGTCGCTAAGGGTTCGAAGGGCCGCTGAGTGAGAGCCCAGAGGACCCGTGGTAACTCCCACGCAGTCCCTGGGGCCGAGGGGAACGCAAAAAAAAACCCGAGGCCGCACAGGCCACCGATCAGCTGATCGGCGCCTATCCCGCAGACCCTGGAAGGGGGGGAACCGCGCGAACGGCGAAGGGTGAGGGGACCCCCCTCCCCTTCGCCTCCCCCCTTCCTTCTGCCCTCCTACCTGGTCTCGGTTGTTGGATCATGAGTGGGGGGGCGATTCAAATGGGGAAGAGGAAAGGAGGAGCCCTTTCCCCCCTTACCTGGAGCTGTTTCTAGCTTGCTTCTTCTAGGGGAATCTAGGAGACAAGTTCCCAATCCCTGCTTACTCTGAAGCAATTTTCTAAAAAACCTGCTCTAATCTGATGAAGAATCCACCAATAAATGACTATATCTGCCTAGGAGCCACGTTACATGTCCTTCTTGGGCCAGATCAAGTCAAAACTGGGAAAGGGTCCAGGAAGGGGCGTGGCAGCTTTGGCTGACTTGATCTGATTGGGCAGGAATACAGTCATAACCCATTGGTGGATTCTCCATCTCCTAGTGCTGGAGAATGTCAGGGCTCAGTGGAAGCACCAGCATCAGCGCCAGGCTCCAGCTGGAGCTCGGCACTGATCCTGGCGCTTTCACTGAGCCCAGAAGCGTCGATCAGCTGGAATGTTGCAGCATCTCCAGGGTCTTGTGATTTACATTCAGATGCTTGGCAGCTGATTCATATTTATGACGGTCACAGTGTCCTAGGGTCATGTGAAGTGACCAAAACTTGTTGCAACCACCCAGCAACCACCCAGCAGACGGGGGGGAATAAAAACCAAACACCCCCCACTGCCAATCCTCAACAGAAATGCTCACAACAATGAAAACCTCAGACAGGAGGAAGAGCGCCGCCGGGCAGGCAGGCAGGTGTCTTGCTTGGCTGTGGCTTGGGGGGCACTTTTTTCAGTGCTATTGTAACTTCGAACAGTCACTAAGCAAACTGTTGTAAGTCGAGGACTACCTGTATTTTATCACTCTTTTCCTTTTTTTTTTTTGGTCAAGTTTTTGACACCTTGCTAGGCGACTGGTGATACTCAGATATTGCCATATCCTAAAAGTGGTACAATGGGTGAAAAGGTTGAAAAGCCCTGATATAGAAGACCATAATAAACTCTACTGAGGATGAGGCGTGAAGAAATATGATGTAATCCTGTGATCTTCTTGATTTATAGCACTTTCTTGTTAGGAATGGGAAACCATTTTTTCCCTTTGTTTAGATAAATCTAATGTTTTGCATTAACCTGTCCAACAGGTATGTACATGCTCTTTATTCCTTCTGGGAAACAGAATCTGCTGAGTATTGCAGAAAGTATGTTACATATCTTAGATTCACACATCTTTTTTATTGACATTACTAAATTTATCCTGACTGGTTAGATTTAGCTTGATGGTTTTTTCCATGTACCTTAACAGAGGAATGATTTTGGCTCAAAACCTGAAAAGATGAAATTTGATAGCTGCTTTGTGTTTATTAAAAACCAGAATGTAAGTTGTTTTCCAGTGACATAGCAAGTGGCTGTTGAGTTGTAGAAAGCAAGTGACATTTCACAACATTTGAACTGAAATTATGTGCAGTGTTGGCAAATATTTGCTCCCAATCCTGATTTTTCTGGCATTGAAGCATTGGCAGAGGGGGGATTAATTATTGCTGTGCATATTATTTTGTTCTTCTGCCATTAAGTAGTGTTATACCAGTCAGATTCATTTTCTGTTTTTGAGGAAAGCTGGAAATGATCACGATAGCCAGTAGCAATGTCGTTTAGGTGGGAGAACTGGGTATAGAAAGGCCAAGCAGCCCTCTTTTGCAATTCTCCTGTAAAATTCCTCCTCTTCTCCATAACTTATTAGCAATTCTTCCTCCCTCATACATAGGTTTGCATTATGAGGGAGAGATAATGTTACCAATCTTTGCAATATAGTTCTCCATTTACATGAGATTTTGTAACAAATAGCGTAGTTTAAATTATAATTGCTGATTGTTTGCTTGTAGAGTTTTTTGTTTTTTTGTGCCCTCCAATTATTGTTGACTCCTGGACAAATATCTGCAGTTTTTTTGGCAAGGATTTTCAGGAAATGGTTTGCCCTTGCCCATTTTCCAGGACTGAGAGAAAGTCATTGACTGAAGGTCACCCAGCTGAGGCAGGACTAGGGCTCTCATGGTCTCCTGGTTTCTAGCTTGGTATCGGAACCACTTTCCCAAACTGGGTCTCTGTAATAGCTGTTACGACTTACTGATGTATGCAGAAGTTAGATTGAAGTACAGATATAAATAATAAAAATGACCTGGAATCAAGCTTGACTCCTAATCCTTTCAGATATGTTCATGTAATTTTCTAAGTAACAGTCTGGAAATGGTTTGTCAATGCCATCTGCTGAATTTTTCTTCTAAAGACTTTCCATTTTAGCTTACAACCTTGGTATTTCCTGACAGTTTCCTATCCAAGTATTAATCAAGCCTGACCTTACTTAACTACCAAACCCAGAAAAGGTCAGCCAAGTGCTACCATTTGCTCAGACATGTAAATAGTAATACCCATACATAAATGCATTGAGCTATATTTATCTAGAAAACGGTAATTATACTAAACATAATGGGGCTTACAAATAACTTTATAGATTGTATTTTAATATTTGAAGATTTTCACATACAGTTCAGATATCACATCCTACTTCTCTAAATCACATACTATATAGGATAAATTTTGTTTCCTCTTTAGTACATCAATTTCATAACCTGTTTTTATTTAACCACCATTGGCTATGGCATTGAATCAGGCAAATTATGATTGTTGTTAACTGTGGATTAAAGTGGTTTTGTGGTCTACAATTTGAAATTGTTACCATCGTAAGTGTAATTTGGTCACTTAAGATATAAGTATAATTGGAAGAAACTAAAATACAAGGGAGTACTGGTATTTGAGAAGAGAGAGGAAAGTGAGAATTTTCAGGTACTTGAAATAGTATTTTAGTAAACCTTTCAGAGCTGGTTTCAACCAAATAAATTTTTAGTCATGCTCTGCAAGATAAGCTAACATCAATATCAGTACATTCAGAGAATATGGTTTATTCTAGACTACCTAGTACAGTGGTGGTGAACCTATGGCACGTGTGCCAGAGGCGGCACTCGGAGCCCTCTCTATGGGCACACGTGCCGTTGCCCCAGCCTTGCCTCCCCTCGCTACCCCCTCACCAGCAGCCCCCCTGGAGGAGAGTCGCCCCTGAGTATGGCCCACGCGGAGCAGCACAGCCAAGGACATGGCAGCCAGGCAGCATAGACAAGACTCTGCCCTCACGCCCCGTCGCGCACAGTTGATGCTATGAGGCATGGGCAGAGGGCGTGGCTGCCATGGCAATCTGATGGGCCCTGGAGGTGGTGAGTGGCCCTGCGGGCAGGCCAGGGTAGGGGCGGGGCCAGTTTTTGGGCACTCGATCTTGAAAAGTTTCGCCATCACTGACCTAGTAAATTTATGACAGGCTAAATTTTCAATTGCAATGACCATTCTTTCTCCCATAAAGAATTGTTGATCTATAGTAAATCAAATCAAATCTGTCTTGAACTGATCTTGACTGCTGGTGATTTCCTGTACATATGTATGTAGCTTTTCCCCCCCTCAGTAGTATGGAAATGTCTTGCCATTGCCTTCTTCCAGGATTTTTTTTTTTTTTTTAAATTCAGGATAGCCTCCAGCACTAAGATTTCCTAGTGATCTTTCATCCAAGTACCAAATAGACCTGACTCCGTTTACCCTTCTAAATGCAGCCTTTGTAATATAAGTAAAGTCACATGAAAAACAATATAAGTTACAGATAGTGGTGACAAAGCTAGAGGCAAAACTGACTGGAATTTGCACTATTTCAGGATTAGATAGCTCTTTGTTTCTCTCTGCTTGAATCTACAGCATTCATAATGATCAGTGATACTGAGGACAACATGAAACTACCCCACAGGGTACATGGATATAAATTACCTATCTTAATTTTATGTCATATTATTTCGAGTATCAGCAAATATCTTTTTCCTAGGTTGTGGTATCTATTATGGTAGCCAGTGGTGTTTATTTTTCTTTGTTCGTTGGCCCCAATAAAACTGGGAGAGAGAAGAAAATACTACTGTTTATTTTATTTAAATATTTTATGTATTTGCAAATTATTAAAATATATTAATTTGTCTGCATATAGCCTTCATTATTTTTAAAAGAAGGAAACTTATTTTTGTTCTAGAGAATTGATGGTTGCCTTGGATAACTTTGTTTTTCTAGATGGTGAGAGACTAGTTGCTGAATCTTTCATTTCAGATATTCAGTTTGAATCCTGATATTTATGCCAATGTTTGAACCTTTTCTTTTTGGGACAAGTTCAGTGAGAGTTATTTTGCATGTTCATTACAGTAGATTTTCATTATTCCTACTAAAATTCAGCTCACTTGCCACAAACACAACTGCGTCTATAGACTTCATGCTTTCAATTTTTAAGAAATCAGATGGAGCAGAAACAGGGCTAAAACAAATGTATTACTGTCCTTTGTGGAGTTGGTCCTTCATTGCAATAGATGGAATACCTGAGTTATTCAGAAATATGTTATTGTATAGCTAAAGTGTAAGGAAATTAAGTACCTACTTCTAAGAGACATAATTCCTTCAAAACTGAATTGACAGAATAACCTTGAGATATGAATCTGCATTCTGTAGAAAGCAACTGTGCATAAGAGAAATATCTTATTCCATGGGGGCAGTTAAACATCAGAATTATAGCAAATAGACATTAATTATTTTCTTCTATAGACTTCCCACAGAGAGGAAGCCTGTGGAATAAAAACATTGTTCATATACAGTAATATTTCTATTACTTTAAACTCTTAATGGTTCAATTAAACCTTGCAATAATATATAGTTCCATTTCAAAGGTAATAGAATTCCAGTTAATCCTTCTTGTAAGTAGTTTGTCACACAGAATTATTTCTCTTGTTACTTCAGCTTTATTGTGTTTGTGCTCTGACTGCAATCAAGCCAATGCCACATGCGAAACAGATGGCGCCTGCATGGTCTCAATAACAAATGTGAATGGAATGAAGCATCACACCCGGACATGTATTCCTGAAGTGAAGTTGATTCCTGCTGGAAAACCATTTTTCTGCCTTAGTTCGGAAGCTGTACGCAACACACATTGTTGCTACTTTGACTACTGTAACAAAATTGATCTCATGGTACCCAGTGGTAAGTACAATAATAGATTGAATATGAGAATGCTCTGTGAGTTTTTATAGGCAATTAAAGCAAGCCTGATTATTTTTATGCTGTAGTTATATCAGCCTTAATATATCCTGGTAATTATTTAGTTATTATTTATTTTTTCAATTTAAATAGCTTCCCATTTTAAATTCATGACTCTGGATCGCTAACACTGTTAAAAGAATGCATATAAATTTAATTAATGAAGAAGAAAAAATAAAAATAGAAACCATTGTAAAAACAAACCATCAATCACAGGTCAACATAAGCAGTGTATGGGATTCAGCCCAAATTTCTAACCCCCAGACTCGGTGACAAAACTAAGTCTTGGCAAGGGCTTACAAAACAGCTGATAGGGTCCAGAGTCAATTTAATCTCTACAGAAATTATATTCCAACAGTAGGTAAATAAAAAGACAAAGCTCCCTTCCTGGATATTCCCAAATGGCATTCATTATTTTATGTACTTATTTATTAAATTTCTATACCACTCTTCTAAGTGACTTGGGTGCTTTACAGCATCTTAGATAAAAAGCATAGTAAAGCAGCTGGATTTTTTTTAAACACAACATAAGCTAATTTTAATATTTTTTTCCATGAGAGTTCATGTGCAATCTTCAGAAAAATATTTTAATACTTGCATTCTGTGGAAATATCTAAGCCTGGACAGTTTTGGAATTGGATTTATGTCAACAAAGATTGAATTTTAAAAAGATGGAATTATATTCAATATTGAAGAGATTGTTTTGGAAAGTATATTATTGCATCTGTTTATGGTATCATTTTGTACCAAATGTAATAAAAATTGGTGAAAAACTTAAAAGTACAGCCATATAAAATAATCAGTTGAACTTCTAATTAAATGTCACTTTCCATCATATTATACAGTCTCAGTCAGACAAGTTTTTAAAAGCCTATTCATTAGCTAGGTTGCAATATTAAATTCTATGAATTAAATTTTGTGGTAATACTACTATACACTCTTATGTGTAAAAAGTAAGAAATATTGTTGGGGAAGGGTTTGACTCCCCCTTGTGGCAGTACATTTCATTGCAGCATGCATGAGTGATTTCAGAAAAATAATCTGTATTTAGAATATATGGAAATCTTTTAACAAAAGCTGAATAAAACATTTGGCATAAGATTATTCCTTAACCAATTAGGGAAGATAAAATAGAAAATTGAAAGCAATGCTTAATACTATTTAAATAATCTTTGAAAGTATAATGAAGTCTTTTGTCTTCCATATTGTACACTTAAGCTGATGTAAGCTTAAGTCTGTTTCCATAAGCTATGTTATCGAAAAGTCTCCACTGACAAATAATTTCCTACTAGAGGTACTCAATCTTGGGGAGGTATTGCTTTTATTATATGTGGGTATATCTTCATATATATTAAATAAAAGAAAGCAGTAAGAAGAATTAGATTTTCAGTGACGAAATAATAGTGTTAACTTTCAACAGGAATATAGGACTATGAAAGAAGAAAGGTCTTATTATTTTGTTTAAAATCATTGGCCACACTATCACCCGCCATGTTTGTGAGTTCATCGAAGCCTGGCACTTCACAAACAATTCCATCAACAGACACATTGACCTACAACCAGCTTCCAAACCATTCAGAATCCAAATCAACCACACAACCAACCAGAGACAGGACCCACCCTCAACCAACCCACGCAAGCTCCCTTCCCCCCCACCAGCAGTTCACTTTCCAATGACCCTGACCTGAAGTAATCTCCCCATCACAAGATCCACCACAAGCCTCTCACTGATGACTCACACCTGACCCTTATTTGACACAGCTATACCTGAAACCCTTATAAACAGAAGAGCACTGACACAGACATCCCCTAAACTCTGCTGAAGATGTTACCTAGCCTGGTAATGCAGCGTTCAGAAGCCAACCCACAAGGTCAGAGAATGAACTTTCACCCTCATCCTATACCCGAGCTACAGATATTCGCCACTATTGCAAACCAATGTTCTGTTCATTGGCAATATGAGGAAAAGAGGGAGAAACTTTTAAAGTACTAAAAACATTTCAGCTTATTTGGTCTTTGGTTACTTGTTTATATGTAACGCTAAACAAAAATTTAATGTTATGAACATGAATCCTGATTTCCTGTTTTTGGTGCAGCAGCAATGGGGGATAACAGAAATATCCACTTCCACTTTTTTATGGTTTTGGTGTAATTACAAGCTTCCATTTTTAATCAGTAAAAATAAATGTTTCTGATTTCATTGTAGCTGAAGTACATGCATCCCTGAGACTCCAAGGCATGTCAGTTCCTTTAAATGTTTATTCTTACTTTTCAATTGTATGCCTTCAAATCTGCTGAATGTAGTCTCTATTATTTTATTTTTTCTAAATCCTTAGATATATACTGGGTTTGAATTTGAAGCTTTTCTTCCTTGTCTTCCCTCTCCAGGACATTGGAAGGATAATGAAACTTCTTCAATCTGGGGACCTGTGGAGCTGGTGGCTGTCATTGCAGGGCCAGTCTTTCTTGTGTTCATCATTATGATTATATTAGTTTTTGTCTTCCATCACCATCCACGTGTGTACCACAATCGTCAGCGGCTGGACATGGAAGATCCATCTTGTGAGATGTGTCTATCCAAGGACAAGACTCTGCAAGATCTAGTCTATGATTTGTCTACTTCTGGCTCTGGTTCAGGTATAATGTGTCTTTTATTTAAAGATTTTTAGTTTTATTATAAACTTCAATATATAAATATAATCTGTACTGTTAACCTAAGAATACCCATGCCTCCTAGAGTTTTTTGCACAACTTCCACATAAATGGCTACCCATTTTTTTTTTTTTTTTTGTACTGGAGGTTGCTTCAGAGTGTTTGCCACAAACTGTACCTGCAAGGTATTAAAAGCTAAAATTATACACTTCAAAATAAATTAACTCATTGTCACCAAAACGTGCAGTTAATTCTTCCTTTAAACAAGTCATACAGAGCTATAGGTAACTGTATTTGAAATCAAGGTAATACAGTGTTTTATTAGTACTGATTCTACTAAAGTTAGTAATAAGAATGCTAACAAACAAGGTGAAATATTAGTAATAACTTACTTTTTTTTACAAAACTTAAGTTTCAATAAATGATAAAATACAAAAGAAAGAGTTAGGGAAAACATAATACAAGGGTAAAAATATTAAAAAAAACACAGAGAAGAGAATAGCTTCTGGCTTTCTTTGATATAGTTACAAATCCCCTAAATATAAAGCAAGGTAACCTTTAAACCGTAATACACAGTATTTCCATAATTATAAACGGTTATAATCATCAAATCCCAAAATTAAAATTTTGTTTCTTTCAGTTTCAACCAAAAAAAAATCCTTAAGTGGTTTCCACAGAGAAACAAAGCTAGATAAAGAACTCTTTTTGATCAAAGCAGTCAATTTCACCATTTCCTTCCATTCCATTAACTTCGCTGCCTATTCTGTTGTAAGAATTTGTAACTCCTTCCATCTCTGAGCATGCATCAGTCTCGCGGTTATCTTCTATTTAAAAAAAAGTTCTGTTTTCCTTCAGTTTGTCCGTCAAACCTAAAAGAAAAATTTCTTATTTCTTTGTACATTTATTTTAAGAATTCTCTGAATTAAAGTACATATCTGATCCCTTAGCTTTCTAATAAGTCTATCAAAAATGATCACAAGTACCTTCACATTGGTTGCATTTCCAACATATATTTATATACCTTTGACAATTTATCCGATATTAAATACCAACAATACATTATCGTGCAGAAATTCTCTTTCAGATTATAATTCAATATAATTTCTTTCCATGTATATATTTATTACATTTTACCAATGGGAATAAAATACAAAACAGAAAAAGCAAATATCCAAAAGTAACAACAATAACAACAACAAAATGTGTAGAAAAAAAGAGGAAAAAAGACCCAAACATCTAACATTAAACACACAAAAAATCCACCCTGGCTGGATTTTATTTTTCTTTTCAGCATCCAATTCAATGTAATTTCAATCCTTGACTCAACATATTTTCCCACTGATCAAGCATTATATTGTATCTTAGCAATAGCACATTCATCATTAATACACAAATTAGTTCAAAGTCAATTTCCTCATTTGCAAAATCATAATTTTTATGCAGTTTAAACTTTTCTATCAACTGAGCATAAATGACCTTTCTTTATGAATTCTACTTTTGAACTTAATTTAGATTGTCCAAAAAAAGTCAGTAAATGGGCATAAGTCAACCAGTTTCATGTAACTATCATTTCTGTTTTGAAAAAGGCTTTTTGAGAAACAACAATAGAGGAATTTTAGAGGAGTCATTCTTGGTTTATACCTATTCCAAACCCTCAATTTGGCATGCCTGATAAAGTGATGGGAAGTGCAGTGGCCAAGCCTGAGACCTAAGTACGCCTGATGAAGTTACTTGCCCCAGCTCCTGCCCACCTAGCCGTTCAAAAGCATATAGACACAAGTAGATAAATAGGTACCAACTTGGTGGGAAGGTAACCGTGTTCTTGGCCTATAATCATGGCAGCCCCACGACACAGAAGCGTCTTCAGATAATGCTGGCTGTTCGGCTGTGAATTGGAGATGAACATCACCCCCTAGAATCAGGCATGATTGCCAGCAGAAATCTTTTACCATTTTAATAAAGGGATTATTAAAATATATGTTAACCCTAAGTTTATGATACCATAAATAGCTGTGCCACCTAAATCTCAAATCAAGTATTCCTATTCCAATAACCTGTTTCTTAAAGTCACCCAATCATTCATGCATATCAACAGTAAGCAAAGAAATGCCATTTTAGGTGCATTGTGTCACTGTCACCGTGAGCATCAGGAGACCGTGTGGATTGTTGCGCCAATCATGCCAGTCTGCCACAAGCGGCAGGAGGCCCCAATGGCTTGTCATGCCCATTGCGCCACTGCTGCCACTCACGGCCTGCCACGAGCTATGGCATCAGCGTGCTGAGGCACGTGGCCTCCTGTTGTGAGCGGCGGACTGGTGTAATCAGCGCAACAGCCATACTGCCTCTTGTGAGCGGTGGCAGCAGATGTACCACGTGATGTGCAGCCGCAGAAGAACTCTGTGTAAGGTGTAAGGGTGTGGGTGGCCTGACTGCGGCAGCCCTAAGATAGCGGGTGCGGGGCATGTGGGGCAGCTCTACCCCCCACCTAGCTTGATGTTACACGTACGCCTTGCCCCAAAACTAGGACTTATTTTGAGGATAGGGCTTATATAGGCACATGCATAAATTTCAAGCTAGGGCTTATTTTTGGGATAGGTCTTATTTTTGGGGAAACACAGTAGTATACATCTATGGCAATGTCATTTTTGCCCTCTTTTATATTGACCCAAATGCATTCAAGACAGTTTCCATCATTGTTGTGCTCTATTTCTGTAGAGATGTAGTTATTTCATATATATTGTCAAGACTGCTAACATCGGATGTTCTTGCTTGCCATATATGAAGAAGCAAGCCGGTTTTGTTTAGCCTGTGTAGCATTTTTAGAGTTAAAGCAGATAATGCTAGTAGTGGATGGGAAAATATCAGCACAGTATGCCAAGGTCAGCTGCAAAGGGAGGGGCATCTCACACTTCACTTTAATTGGAGAATGTGATTGATGATTGTGGAATGAGGCAGTGAATTATGCTTTGTTACGGGTGATTGGGGGAGGGAAGATTCAGTTTTTGGCTTTTGTGTGTGCCGAAGTTATGCAGAAATAAAAGGATTCTTTAAGGTAAATAAGCCTCAAAGTTCTTTGAAAAGCTGCTTCTTTTCGGAACCATGTCATATATAGTGCAACTCCACTTTCTCTCTTATTTGATCTTGTTTCTTTTAAATAATTTAAATCCCTCTAGCTGCATGTTCCATGTGTGGGTTTCATCCCACCAAGTTTCCGTAATGGCAACAATATCATATCTGCCTTCATTTACTTGAATTTCTAGTTCACTCTGTTTATTGTTCATACTCTGTGTGTTGGTGTATAGACATTTGTGTCCTTTTTGGCTGACCCTGTGTTTACTTTCTACATAATCTATCTGGTGCCTGAATTCCCCTACTTCCTTACCACCTGTTTGATTAGTCTTGGTATAGCACTCACTATATAAGCTTGATTTTACTTGACAGCAAGATTGATATTCTTACCCGCACAAACATCTATGTTACATGCATTTATAACCCTATTAGTTTTAGATTGCTGGGGACAGTAATGTTCTATATGTCCCCGTTGTTTAGTTTAAATGTTTCTCCAGAAAGTCTGTGAATCTAATGCCAATTAGTCCCTTTCTTTGATGGATGCAGACCACCACTTTTGTACAGTTTTTCATTGGACCAGCTGCAGACATCATGACTAATATAATCAAAGCCTTCCCCTTTACACCACTCCTTTAGCCACACATTGAACTCTGCTATATGCTGGCATTTTCCTTTTTGTTCCTTATATACTGATAAAATCTCTGAAAAATTAAGCCTACAGCCTATCCTACTGAGTTCCTGCCCCAAACTCTGGAAATCATTCTGCACAGAGAGTACATCTTTTTGGAAAAGATCATTCATGCCAAGATGTACAATAGCATCAACATCACAGTCTTTATTGGCAATTCTTGAATACCTTAAAAATATGCCTCTACTGGCAGTAGCACCTGGCAGATGCCTGACCTCTTTCAGAACCTCGATATCGTTTCCTAAATTTACATCCTTTATAATTGAATCACCAATCAGAAGGTGGCTTCTCTTTTTGGGTGCCCTGCTCTTCTTGCATAACTGGTGTGTAATATCTGATTCACACTTTCCCCTATCCAAAAAAAGTTCTTCATCTTGGACCACAATCTCCTGCTTATTTGAGTTATCATCATCACAACTATCTTGACTTGCCTCCTCAGTGTGTCCCTGTTAAGGTCAGCAAGGGCATCGTATCTGTTATGCAGGGACACAGTGAAAGCTTTGTGTTTATGGTTCACAGCTCTCACCCTGCCAGATCCCACAGTTATCCATACTGCCCTTCTCCTGCAGGATCATTGTGGTAGAGGGGGCTGATAGCATGGCAGTTCAATAGAGCAGAATGGCTGAGTTGGACACCTAATTTCTGCTTGAAGAGCACAGACTAGAGACTCCAGACTCCAGTGGTTAGAATGCCATATTGCAGGCTAATTCTGTTCAATTCTCAGGACTCAGGGTTGACTCAGCCTTCCATCCTTCCAAGGTCGATAAAATGAGGACCCAGGTTGTTGGGGCAATATGCTGACTCTGTAAATCTCTTAGAGAGGGCTGTAAAGCACTGTGAAGCCCTATATGTCTTATAAATCCACTTGATCTGTGCAATCTAGTTACTAGCACCATCTAGTGTCTAAAAAATAAATCGCAGCTGGGAACACTACCAGAAATATAAAGGAAAACATAATAGAAAACGTCTCAGATTGTTTATAAGTCCGCTCCAATCAGCACAGGATTGAATAGAAAAATGAAGTGTTCTCATGAGAGCTCACCACAAATTGTCCAAGTTCCAATTCCACAGGAATAGATTTACCAAAAAGGTAATTTTTAATCATTTTTTAAAATTTCCCATGTTTCTTTAAAAGAAAGGCAACTAGTAGTACAAATGTTCAGAGTCCAATATCCTGGTCCAATTTTTAAATTATAGTCAAAAGAAAAACTGAGAAGCTTCAAAACAAAATATTTTGCAATTAGCTGGTGAGTTGAGTAAAGAAGTAGGGTTTACTTCAAGTTTGAAGGTGTGGTGTACCTGGAAAAAAAAAAAGACCCTAGGACTGACACACAAAGATACCCATCCATTTCTAAAATATTTTTAATACTACTATTACTAGTAGTAATAATAACATTGGATGTTTTTGCTTTGACAGTAAATATATGAAAAACTGAACTTCCAAATATTTCAGTGTTTTAGAGCAAATTGCAATAGTTAAAAATGAAAACTCTTGCATGGTTTAACATTTTATTTCAATGCCTCCCAGTGGTAATTCCAGAACAGGCTTTAAGATACTGAAAAAGAAATAAATAAAGAGTATTGGCAGCGAGCTACAGCAGTCAAAATTATTTATGTCCAAAGGAGTTCTAGTTCTAGGGCCACATATTTCCTTGGCTTAACTATTAACTGCTTCTGTTAACGTGAATCCTCAATAAGAGATTTTGGAAGGGGGGGGATAGAATGTCACATTGATATCTGGTATAATTATATCAGATGTGTGTGTACTTGAAGGGGGATAAAATCAAGGTGAGCTTACTGTTCTTGTCATTGACTTCTGCTTTGCCTCTGTTTTCCTCCTTCATTCTCTGCTTTCAGGCTTGCCACTGTTTGTCCAGCGTACTGTGGCTCGAACAATTGTCCTCCAGGAAATCATTGGCAAAGGTCGCTTTGGGGAAGTGTGGCGTGGCCGATGGCGTGGTGGTGATGTAGCTGTGAAAATTTTCTCGTCACGGGAAGAGCGATCGTGGTTTAGAGAAGCTGAAATCTATCAAACAGTCATGTTGCGCCATGAGAACATTCTAGGATTTATTGCTGCAGACAACAAAGGTATTTTGTTGCTTTGATGTTCCAGTAAACAAATGCTTCAATTGCTTTTGAAGCCTAATATTGATGTATGATAGGTTCATACTTTGCACTAAAATCTAATTTTCCTTTTTTTAATGTGTGATTTAGCATGTACTACAAAAGAGGTCAACTTGGAATTAAGACTTGTTCCCTTAGCGTGATCTGTGAATATGCTTTGAGGTCTGTGGCTTCTTTGCTTATTCCAGGTTTGCCTTACCTTACCAATCTGCAGAGTATGTCAAAACAGCTTTAAAAGGGGGAGAGGGAGGCAGAAAACACAGTGGTTATCTTTGCTTGTTCATAGGCTTGACTCTGAACTGTTTACAGCAGTGTTTAAAACCATAACTACATGTGATTTTGAATTCAGTTATTGTGTATTAATAATATGGCAATGGCTATTATATGTTGCTTTGAATTAAAACCCAATTAATAAGCTGCATGATAATTTAACAATAGTGATAAAAATGTGTGTATCTGTTAGCTGTATTGATACAATATCCTAAAATGTTATAGAACATTTTATATGCTAGGAAACTAGAAATAGTAACATAGATTTTTGGCAGGTAATTTGGGGGAGAGGAGCTTGGATAGAAATAAAAAAATTACTTTTACTTAAGAGCTGGGGATGTAAACATTGAAGAAAAAAGGAACAATGTCAGATCGGCTTTAAGAGCAAGAGGGAATACATACTGACAACAGGAAGAGGTGACTGAGGGAACTTGAAACACTGGAGAATTGTCAAAAATTCAAGGTGGTAATGAATTGGGAGTTCTACCTCATGTTAAGGTTTGCATACAGGAGAACAGGCAGGACATTTTTTTGTCATTACAATAGACTGAGACAACATTGTATAATTAAAAAGTTATCTCTTGTGGATTTCATAAACAGTATAGGGATTACTTTTATTATCCTAACCTAAAATATTCTAGAATGTTAGCCTTTAGGTATTTAAACATTGGTTTGAGCTAAACATCTATCACACAGGAGGAAAGAAATCAACTTTGGCCCTACATCCTTCTTATATAGAGACTTGGTTATTAGCATGTAAGAAATTTGGAATGATGAATTGTTAATCTCTCAGTCTATTTTCACCATCACAGAGATGGCTTCATCCAGGAAAAATACAACTGCTATAATGACTTAGACTGCAGGATGCAGTGAAAAGCAACTGGCACTTTGTTTACTTCCTTCTTTCATATAAACTGCACAAAAAGTTTTTAGTAAGCAACTATTATAAGAAAAAGAAACTGATCATGTTAACATAATTGCACTGTGTAATTCAAGCTACGATTGACAATTTCTTGTCTAGAACATTACATTCTTCCTTGGGATGGCAACCAGTTCTTAAAGTTTAATTGATTACTTTCATAAAAGTAATTTTTATCAGATCTACATTTGAAACTGTGGAAAGGAATAATCTCACAAAAGCTTTTAAAACTCTTAGTTTCTGAACTTTACCACCTTTGGGATTGTCTCTTATTGTTTCTTTTATTCCTTTGTCTTGAATGTGAATGCGAGACATTCTAACAAAATATGTTTGATAGCTTGGTGCTAGATTAGCGCTTTGGTTATCATTATTTACAATGTTCACTATATTATGAATTCAACACTAAACAATATTAAAATGACTTGGCAGTTTAATTACATTCAAGTGTATGCTCTGAGGCACAGTTAACATCTATAAAAGTATCTGGAAAAGGACATTATTTTGAAGCTCTTCAAGTTTCAATAGTCTAATGCTATATGAAATAACATCCCTGCACATTAGTTCTTAACTGCCTTCTAGTGGAGCAAAGACTGACAAACCCAGTGATGGCGAACCTTTTCGAGACCGAGTGCCCAAAAACTGGCCCCACCCCACCCCCTGCCCCACCCTGCCTGCCCAAAGGGCCACTCACCGCCTCCAGGGCCCGCCGCAGATTGCCATGGCAGCCCAGTAGCTCCATGGCAGCCACGCCCTCTGCCCTTGCCTCATAGCATCAACTGTGCACGATGGAGCGTGAGGGCATAGTCTTCTCTATGCTGCCTGGCTGCCATGTCTTTGGCTGTGCTGTTCCACGTTGGCCAAGCTCGGGGGCAACTCTCCTCAAGGGGGGCTGCTGGTGAGGGAGTGGCGGGGGGGCAAGACTAGGGCAACAGTACGTGTGCCCACAGAGAGGGCTCCGAGTGCCGCCTCTGGCACGCGTGCCATAGATTCGCCACCACTGGCTTAAGCATTATTATCCTCTGCTTTTATGATAAAACAAGCTATCTTTCTGCCTTTTATAGACCCAAAAGAAGTCTGCAATCACTTATCTGTGGAGAGAAGTATATAGGCCTGGATTAGTTAGCTGCATTGTACAGTGGCAAATCTGAAAACAAAAACTGGGTACAGAGATATTTTTATAATGTTTATTAAAATTTACATAAACAAATATACACAAAATATATACAAACTAAGGGAAAAGGGAAAAAGTGCAAGGAAAAGAGGAAAAAATAAAGAGATATGCAAAGACTTCACCAAGACAAGTATAATTTCAGTAACTTATCAACTTTTCCATATAACAACAAAAATTGTTCCATATCTCGTTGCTTGCCTAGAAACAAAATTTAAAGCTTTTTCATTCAGTCCCAATCACAAAATCCATTCAGTTATGAGAAAAAAAACAACATATATTTTTACTTTAATCAAATAAATGTTTCATATTCTTTTCCTTTTTAACACGATACCTTATCACTTTTTCTGAAAATACAATAAAAAATACCTTGTTCCCATATATTATCTCATATCTATAAATAAATCTTTAAAAATCTCTTTTTCATTGAGTCCCATTCAAGGAAAATGCATTAAGAACTACCAGAAACAACATTGTATGTATTTTAATCTTGATCAAATAAGCCAACTTTATATTCCTTCCCTTTAAAAAAAAATCCTGATCTTCAATCTCTTTAAATAGTATACCAAAACTGAAGTTTAACACATCTCTTTTGTAGATCCAAGGTAAGCAGTTATTCAAATCACTTGCCTTTCCTACAGCTCCTAGAGCTCTAAAACCCACCAGAACAACTGCCTTACAATCTCCTTGTGAGGAGCCTCTGTATAGAGCAGGGGTCCCCAACCCCTGGTCCACAGCCCAGTGCCGTGGGTTGGGGACCGGGCCGCAGAAATGGCAGGCAAGCGTGCAAAGTTGCATTTACACAAGCGTTGCGCACGCATGAAACCATCCCCTCCCTCTCCCCCACCGCCTGTGGTCCGTAGAGTTGGAAAGGCTGGGGACCGCTGATATAGAGAATTAATGGGCCATCCCAGGTTCTCTCTTTATGATCCATTCACCAGCTCCTCATTCTACTGTGGTGGTCAGCTCTACTCTCCACAGAATGCTATTGCTTCTCCAGATGTTCCTGTTTCTCTTCTACCTTCTCTCTCTCTCCTTATTTCCCATCGGTGTCTATCAGAGGGCATGTTAACGACATTTTCTGGGGCAAGGATGAGAAAGAGGAAATCATTGCCAAGTCCAATCTCTACCATAATATTTTGATTATTGTGAGGACTAAACTGGGAAGGGAAAATGAATCTACAGTACAAACTTGCTTTAGTATAAATCCCACAATAAATAGCTACAAATAAATAAATAACTTATTTCTGAACTATGCTAAATAGCAGCAAGCAGTAATGAATCTGCTGCTCTTCAATGACATCTAAAAAAAGACAATTGTTATTTTCTTGTTTCAGTACATTTTCCTTTTTTTTTTTTTGTATTGCCAACAGATAATGGTACTTGGACACAATTATGGTTGGTCTCTGATTACCATGAGCATGGCTCTCTGTTTGATTACCTCAACCGATATACTGTAACTATTGAAGGGATGATTAAATTGGCTCTGTCTGCTGCCAGTGGCTTGGCACACCTGCACATGGAAATTGTGGGGACTCAAGGTAAGGGATACAGATGTACATTTGATAATGAACAGTTGTAAAATTAGAAAAACAAGCTTCTGTTATTGATAGACATGAGCTGAAAAAGAGAATAAATTCTTTTAATATAAAGAGATTCATTGACTCTAAGAACAGCAATAATGATAATTTTTAAACTTGTGTGCTGCCCAATTCTCAGTGATTCTGGGTCATTCAAGATAAACAATAAAATTTTACAATACAATCAATAAAGATGCCAAGCACAACAGACTAGGAGGAACAAGGCAAGGGATCTCCTTATTTACCAAAGGCCTGGGTGAAGAGCCAGGAGTTCATGGCTCCTCAAAACAGAGTGGAAGCTAGCTGGATTTCAGGGAAAAAGCATTCCAGAGAGTTTGCTACAAAGAAGATGCACTTCTGGGGTCCCAATTGATGATATTGTTTAATCAAAGGAACTTGGATTATGCCAGCCTTGCTGGATTGAATTAGCCTATAGATTAACATTGAGAAGATTTAGAAATCTGATATTGTTTATTTAAGAGGAAGAGATGTTTGGAATATGTGGAGCTAAAGTTTCCTTTTAACGAACTGAGGTTAAGCATAGTTTCTTTTATTTGAAGTAATGAGGAATTGTACTTTAAAGTAATCAGGATTGATGTGCTAAGAATAGGTAATTCCAGTTCTTCATCCTGCATTTTAAATGGTGATTTAACAAGATAGAAAAGGCATATACTGTCCTACTGTCTTAATCTAGAAAGAATTGGCAGTAGAAGACCTATTCAATTTACATTGTTAAAGTTGGATAAGAGATCTTGCTTTTTTCCTTCAGGATAAATTACAATTTCTAGATCTCATATGAATATTGCCACAGCTTAACCAAGATTTTTACATTGCACTCTCTTTTTTGTTTTTTCTTGACCAAAGTGTATAAACAGAATTCACTCTCATACTTTATTAGGAAAACCTGGGATTGCACATCGTGACTTGAAATCCAAAAATATATTAGTGAAGAAGAATGGCACTTGTGCCATTGCAGACCTTGGTCTAGCTGTCCGCCATGATTCTGTAACTGATACAATTGATATTGCCCCTAATCAGAGAGTTGGAACAAAACGGTGAGTATATATATATATGAGCTGACTGGGTTGGGTAGATAAAGATACATCTGGTAATTTTGAATGCTTCCTTTCTCTGCAGCCTTTTGGCTGCATCATTGTTAGAATTGTATTTTCTTAGCCATTAGCTGTTAAATCTAATTAGTTTTTTCATCATGCATCATTAGGATTGGATATTTGTGAATCAATTACAGCATTAAATTACTTCTGAAATTTAAAGAGTTCCCCAATAAGGTACTTTACATCATAAAACATTTTTAACAAAATCATGTGCATTAGAAATGTAATTAACATTTCTATAAACCTGAGCGGTTCATTAAATGGTGAATTGTTGAAGGAGAATAATCTATCTTTAATGATAGCTGAACAATATTAATTAGGCAACTGCCTTTTATCTATATGAACTATATACTTAAATTTTGCATTGTGTTTTAATATGTTCTTCTTTCAAAATGATTTCCAATACATTATTTGGGATAATCCTTAATATCCTTAGTGTAAAATATTGTGCACTGTGTATTTCAGCAAGTTTTTCTGGCAACCATATTTCTTGTAGATCTAAATCTAATCACTCACGGCAGTACGGTATTACAGAGCAGACAAATAAATCATCTGACAAACGAGAGAAAGTTTTGTAGAATGATTGCTTGTGTTCCTATTCTTGCTTTACCTTTCCTGCCAATAAAACTTTACAGTGCTGCTAACTAGCAAGACAAAATTATCTTTCTTTTTACTTTTGTTGGTAAGCATTTTAAAAACGTTGTTAACAGAAAGTCAAATAATATAAAAAAATCCTTAAATATTATAGGCTTTCCTCAAAAGTTGTTGAATGAATTTTTGTTCTTATTCACAATAGACGATAGATGCATAGTTTTCTGTGTATGTGGCATATGTGAAGCATATGTGTCTCAAATGGATGCCATTAATCTGATTGTTCTTTTGCTACAGTTACATGGCCCCTGAGGTTCTTGATGAAACAATAAACATGAAGCATTTTGATTCATTTAAGTGTGCAGATATCTATGCCCTTGGCCTGGTTTACTGGGAAATTGCTCGCAGGTGCAACTCAGGAGGTAATAGATTCCCTCCCTCCCCCTCTCTCATAAAAGTTAAGAGTTTCCTATTGGCTTCAGATCTTACAATTCTGTACATTTTGATGCAAAGGAAGTAAAGTTGCTGATTCAGAATCTGATTTTTTCCCACTGATTTTGCATTGTAGTCAGACTTTCCTTTAATAGGTTTGAATGATAGTCATTGGTTCAAATCACAAAGCTATAGTTCAGGATTAACATTTAATTTTTTTCCTGTTCTCTTTGATATACTAATTAACAGAGGTAGTAAGTCATGAAGTATTAATAAAAAAAATCCCTCCTTAATCTGCATGACTGCAGAATGTATTCCAAACTAAGGTAATTTTTTTACTACATTTTTATTGATCAATTGTGGGGATTATTTAATTCATTTTTGTCATCAACTGAAAAACAATATCATATTTTAGATGGAAATAAGCAGGGAGCAGAAAGTAGAAATATGGGCCATAGCTGCTTTTGTATATGCTTAGTAAACGTATTATTTAAGCTTACTCACATAAATGGAAAAGAGGAAGGACAAGAAATATAAATTTTCCAGACTCAAAATTTTCCATTTCCGGAAAGTCTGCTAAATTTTGTACATTGTATCTGCATATTACTATTTCAACATCTCAACAAACGTACATATGGCAAAGTTTTTTTAGTGTCTATGCACGTATTGTTCAGACCTCATTAGAATAAGGTTAAATTTATCACATCAAATAGTATAATTGAAATGCTTACACAGACTGTAGATATTAAGATGACTATGCTAATTGGAATGATACTCATTTGTATAAGAAAAAATTCACATTTAATGGTATATAGCAAAAAAAAGTACACACTAAAAGTTAAATTAGACAAAAAGAAGATCCATGACAAAGAAGAAGACATGCCTTATGAAGAAATGAAGAAAGATTTTGCAGTCAGACAGCTTAATCAAATAAATTAAACTGAATTAGACAACAAAGGATAACTTAAATATAATGAATCAAAAGGTGGTCTTTTCCATAGATCATTTTTTAAATTGCCACACTTTAGAATAAGATAAAATGATTATTCTGCCACAGACTAATAACAAAACTCTTTAATCTCAGGGATAATACTAATAACTTTGATTAAAAAAGGATTCAAATATAATTGAAATGTTAAAAAGCTAATTCAGACACCAGTGTTGTTAGTACTTTGTAAGAAAGTATTGAAATCAAAATTTTGGTATAACAAAGAAACTGCAGAAGTAGTTGTAAGATTAATTTTGCTAGAGCAAATTCCTGTTTTTAAAAACTGTCTTTTTTATATTATACAAATTAGGTACTTTTAAAAAAATATCAGTAGATAAGAAATATTAAGTTCAAGAGCGTTTTTTAAAATCTTATATTTGTTTGCTTATTTTTATGCCAAAGTAATTCTAAGTGGTGTATATAATAAGATAGGCAATTAATCTCTCATTGAAGATTTTTGCGCAAGATACAAGCTGTGTAGTAACTGTTAAGTATATGTCTTCTTTATTCAGAAAAATCATTGGATCCCAAATACAGAAGGTGAAATGAATATAAAAAATGTTTTGAATTTGTGTTTAAAAAGGAGGGAAAGATATTTTGTTCACTGTTATCATGATATGTAATATTGAAAAATAGTTTGGAAAGCTATTATAGTGATATTTATGAGGAAAGCAGTAGTGAAATCTAAGATGATCTTAATAATTATATTGTGAGAAATCTAAAGAAAAATAGTTTCATATACTTATGATGGATTGGATAGTATATTCTGTATATTGGAAAATCCTCAACTACCAAAACTGAAAGATTACTTTTAGGTTTAACTTAGCCATTATTTATAATCTCCTTAGAAGAAAAATATTTTTAATGCACTGTTAAAGTTAAGAATATAATAGTGAATAATAATTTTCTTGTTTTTTCTAGGATTATATTTTTCATGTAATAATTGCTGGATATATATAACTCCTTTTTTCTTATTTTCTATATTGCTTCCTATGTTGGTAATCATAAATATTGAAAGTTAAAGGAAGCAGGCCACAGACTCTCAGGTGTTTTTCCTGTGCACATATTATTATTATATAATGTTCATATTTTATTACTGAAAACCAATATGCACACATCATCAGATATCAGGTTCACTGCTATGTTCCATGTTGTATTTTATACTTCCTGCTCCTTTTGCAGGCTGTTCATCCTATATCATTAATGCTACTATGCCTATGTAAAAGATATTTTCATAAGAAATAATAGCTTGTTTCTCTTTTTTTCTTTTTAGGTATTCATGAAGAATATCAGCTCCCATACTATGACCTTGTGCCCTCTGACCCGTCCATTGAAGAAATGCGAAAAGTTGTATGTGAACAGAAACTACGACCTAACATTCCCAACTGGTGGCAGAGTTATGAGGTACAGTTGATCTTGAAAACTAAAAAGCATGCCATAAAGCATCATTCTTCATATAGTATTTGTCATATTAGCTAGAGGGAACGGAAAGCTCACGCAAATTGTTGGCATGAAATCTTGGTAGCAGTTGGATAAAGAACTCCAGATATCAACTCATCCTCTGTTTTTACTGTATTTTATACTGAAGTATTTTATTCTGGCTTTTTGAATAAGGTCTGTGCAATCTATAGGTGAATCCAGATCTACAAAAAGTTCTAGCCAGTCAGTTAAAAATGGACTAGGTTATACATTGCACTAAGCTAAGGTTTGCATAATTGTGGCATTTTGAATAACACACATTGGATTCACACATCACACATTTCAAGCCAAACCAAGCAGATCACGTTATAGCCAGACATGGTATTTAAACACAACCATTTTTTCAATTTTTCTTTATTTGTTTGTAGAAAGATATAAATAAATAGTCTACATGCAGAAGACAAAACTCAAGTGCAGATTTCAGATTTAGAGTGTTAAAGAAATTGGATTGGCTCTGGCTTGGTTTTCATGTAATACAAAACCAACCCCCCCACACACACACACAAATTATAGCATCTTTAACAAACCAGTTTTTAAAAACAGCTTTGAATTCTGTGGAAATGCAGTTAGTGACAAAAAAATGTCTTTTTCATGATTGTGGAAGACAAATCTTTGCTTCTTTTTAAGAGGCAGTTGGCAAACACTGAATTTTGTTTTGACCAGATTTTTTTTTAAATCCTATTAAAAAACTTAAGTTGCCACTGCAGTTTTAAATGCATACTAACAAAAAAAAAAAAAGCACAAAGTAGCATCATAAGCAACCTATTATTCATAGATTTTTTTTAAAAAAAAATTGATTTGATCTACTGAAAAGAGATTTCTCCTGATGTCGTTCTTCCCCTGTTCCCAGGCTTTGCGAATTATGGGGAAAATGATGCGAGAGTGCTGGTATGCCAATGGAGCAGCACGGCTAACAGCCTTACGGATCAAGAAAACCCTTTCTCAACTCAGTATCCAGGAAGATGTGAAAATTTAGACTGCAAGCCCTGTCTTGAGGAAAGTGCACAAAAAGCTGCCATGCAAGAATCGATGTGGTGAAGAAGGCCTACCTCGTCTTTGTATTCAGCCTGCTGCTATCAACTGGACAGCTTGGCCTGCAGGTGGCCAGGTGAGGAGGATCGACATTAGAGACTTCACTCATTTCCTCATTTAAGAGTGAAACAACGCATCTTTTTTGAATTCCCTTTTGTGAAGCATTCTGAGGGGCTTGTATAGGAGAATGTCAGTCACAATATAACATTGTTTCTCTTATGGAAATCCCTGTAAATTTGAGTTATGTGCTGATTAGGGAAAGCCTTTAAGGCTTGGGAGAAGAAGATACTTTCTTGTGGATTAAAAAGTGTGGCAAGGGGAAGGTTTCAAGGACTGACACGTACACACAGGCACCTTATGTGCACTTTGTCTGGCCATATAGTGGCCCTTTTCTAGCTCAACAGATCCTAAGCCAGAACTACAGAGCGTGCATGTGCAAAGGTATGTGTCCCTTTGCCCTGTAGATGTGTATTGTGTCTGCTTGTGCTCCTGTGCATGTTGAAAATGTAGTGTGTCCTTTTGTGAAGTGCAGGTGCTAATTCCCTATTTCTCAGTAGCTGATAATTAGCTGTCTTCTTACAGAGTAAGGGATTCTGCCCTGCTAAATAGTAGACTTTTGGGGGGCACTGTACAAATGGTTCCACTGCCATACTTCCCCTCTTTTTTTTTTTTTAAAGCAGGGAAAATACTTTTGATTGTGCGTGTTTGTTTTTTAGTTTAAAATTCTCCCATAATGGGTAGCAATGATTAGCAAGCAGAAAGAATTGTGGAAGAATTAGGTATCTGCTGAAATTGGTGCTTTCCTAGTTAAAGAAAGGCAAACAAAATTGAACATATAGGATCATTGCCCTTCCATTTCTCAAGGTGCCTTTGGCAGAACAACTCCGGTGTTTTACATTTCTCTACCGAATGAAACGGCTATGGAGAAATATGCACTCAGAGACTTCCTGGCAACATTTGTCCTTTCGAGGAACAATGACTGCAAAATAAAGCTGATGTGTGTGTGTGTGCGTGTGTGTGTACGTACGTTTATGTGTATATAGATAGATAGATAAATATGTGATCTCCCTTATTCTGGAAGCTACTTTGTGTCACTTGGGCATGGGGTGGGGTGGGGTGGGGTGGGTTAGGGAAGGATTGGGAATGGATTAACTGCATGCATTTTGTTTGAATTAAATGATCAGGGCGTAGTAGGACTGATGAGGCTGTCACATCGTTTTGTGGGGGGGAACAGCCTGAGATTGTATTGTGATGCAAATAATGCATTAGAAACTCCATTATGTGTAGATTGGGTGTTTGATAGATAACTCCTGAAGCCATAACTTTTAACTGGAGTGGTTTGATTAATTTTTTTAATTCTTGTTTTAATGGAGGGGCTGGATTTTAACTTTTTTTACTATTGTTTATAAAATAGATAATTACCTCTCATTTGTTTTTAAAGAAATCACTGCAAAAAAAAGAGAAAAAAACTGAGAAATGCACACAGCTCAATTTTACACTGGAACTGTTTCTATACAAACCATGAGCCCTTGACTACTAAAAGGAGGAGTTATCCCTTCTTGGACAGGGGATTTTATAAGAATATAAAATATTCTGTATTTGTTGTTTGTCAAAATAGGCATGTGTCTTTCCTTCCCTCTCCCTTAGCCTTTCTTGTGTCTTTGATTGTATTACATACATTGCAGAGTTGCATTGTGTATTGGAGTCAATTTGATATGTTCCTTTAGGTCTGTAACAAGTTGTAGCTTCCTTTAATGCTGTGTTTTGAAAATCTCAGGCGCTTTTGTTTGTAGGCATATGTGGGATTTGTGCTTCTGATTGTAAAACTTGCCTTTTTCTGTTATTTTGGTCTGATCATTTCTGAGCCAGAGACCACCACAAATCTCTAGCAAAGGGACACCATTTACTAAAAATCTTCCTCGCATTTCTGATCTAAAGTAAAACGCACCTTGAAATTTATGTTAATCATATATTTTCATAAATAAATGGCATCTATGATTGCTGGAGTTGGACTTGAGAACAACGTATCACGAAGATTTACACTTGGAGCTCAGGTAATGGAAATATTCATGTGTATAATTTCACTGTCAAATCCACCTCCAATTAAAAAGAGCCATTTGATTTTCATAGATAAGTTGAAGATTTTAAGTGATAGACATGAAATTAATGAGGCTAAAAAGTGTGTACTTCCCTTAAACATATTTGTTTCCAAATATTCCCAAGTGGTAAATAATTTTGCCAAAGAGTGTGTCCTATTTGTACTGCATACTTCTTGACATTTTATTCCTAGATCTACGTCTTAGAGGCAGAGAATCCTGTTTCACATAAAGTCAATTTAAATTGGGGTAAAATTCCCCCAATTATGCCTTATGGTAATTTGCTACAAATATTACATCAGTTGCTTTCTTCTCAGAATAAATCAGTTCTAGTTCTGCATGAAAGGCTATTTATTTAATAGTGCTTGTAATCTGCTCAAATCCCATAAGAAACTGAGGTATGTGCAATATCAAAACAAAAAAACCCCAACCTATAACAATAACTAAATTCAAATACTTATCAATAATAAAAAATAACTACAGAGAGCAGAAATAAAAAGATAGACGGTCATCCAGATCAAAAGTGCACTGAAATAAAATAAAATAAAATAGCTTTAACCTGTTTACTGAATTGTACTAGGTGGGGACTGCATGTACTTTTGCGGAGAGAAAATACCCTGAGTTGGAGTATATTGTAAACCTCACAAAGGAACTGAATTTTCACAGACCCTTTCTTGATGACTAAACCAGTGAGCAGATTCACTGGTATAATATTGCTTATATGTGTCCTACCATGTGCCATTTAGGGCTCTACGGCTAATGGCCAGCACTTTGAATTGGGCCCAGAAGCTTACCATCTACCTATGCAGGATCTTTAGGTGTAATTCTGGCTAGATGGGGCTATCTTGCCAATAATCTTACTGCCACATTTTGTATCAGGTACAGCTTCCAGATTGTCTTCAAAGGCAGCTCATAATACACATTGTAGTAGTCAAGTGGTAATCAAAATACGAGTTACTGAAGACAAGGCATTCTGTTCCATGTAGGATTGTAAATAGTGCAAAGCCATCTGACCACAGTTTCCACCAGCCATTTAAGAAGGAATTGTGAATCTGCATGGATCACAAATTGACAACCACATCCTTCAAGGGGAGATAATCCAGTCCAGAGTCGTCTACTGACCATTATCAACTCTGTCTTACAAAATTTGATGTGAGTTTACTCCATCCAAACTTCATAGATACTGATTCAAAACTTATTTAGGCTTGTGAAGTATAATTGAACATTGGTGTCCTTAGGGTTTGAAGAAGACATTATGTTTTATAGTTCATCTGTGGACAGAGGTGGTTCTGCAGTCCAGTCTAGCACAATGAGGGCAATGGAAATCCATTGTTGTAGTAAGTGTGGGTGTATTCTCTGATGCTGCCCACAGTTTTTATCAGTGGCACCTTATCTTCAAAGCTGGTGAAGACTTCACAGGGCTTGCCAGCATGTTCTGTCATTAGTTGTGGCTTCTAGTTCCCATGGTTGGGTGTCACCCTGGCCTAGGGTTTCTTTCACAGTGTCTTTGTAGAGCTTGCATAGTTGACATTCAGGTCTCTTCCCAGACTCCAGTTGAGCAATTGGCAAGGCATACAGCCATCATCCATGCTGAGGACATATCCCCCCCCCATCTCCTCTGATAATCGGACTCAATGCTGGTGGACTCCATATAATAATAATAATAAAGTTGGAAGGGACCTTGGAGGTCATCGAGTCCAACCCCCTGCTCAGGCAGGAACCCTACACCATTTCAGACAAATGGCTGTCCAGTCTCTTCTTAAAAACTTCCAGTGTTGGAGACTGTCTTGCCAATGAATGCCAAGGATTGATTGGAGAACTCACATGTGAAATTTCTCCAGTTTGACGTATCTACGATACAGAGTCCAGGACTCATATTTATATAAGAGGAATGGGCTAACCAGGGCTCTGTAGACTTTTTGCTTCATGGAGATATGGATACACAGCCTCCCCAGTGCTTGACTATCCATGCTGTTCCTGGAGTCAATTTCTTTCTCCAAAGAACCATCACTCAAGGTGACACTTCCAAAGTATTTGAAGCTTACATTTGTCAGCTTAGCTTGAGCCAGCAAATTGCCTGTTCCACCAGTTTCATATAGATTTTAAACAACATGGAGCCCTGAGGGATCCCACACTGAAGCTTCATGGATTCAGGTGCATCTCCCCCAAATCCTTGACAGACCACACACTCAGGTAGGAGCAGAATGACTGTAAAATGGTGCCTCAAACTCCCTGTAAGAAGGACACCATGGTATTCTTGGTGGCAATGTACACTGCTTAGTTCTGATAAACCAAGAGGAGCATAGTCCTCTCACCTCATCTGCATCTGAAAGAAAATTATCTATTAGGAAAACCAGTGCCATTTCTGTCCCATAACCAGGTGTGGATTCTGATGAAAAGAGTCCAGATAATTTGCTTCCTGTAGAATCTTCTCTAGCTAATTACCCACTACTCAACACCCTTTCCTAAGAAGGGTAGATTACATATAGGGCAAACTTTATCAAGCACAGCTGAATCTATTTTTTTTCTTCTTCAGTTACCCCCTTCAAAGCAGGCAGCATCAGCTTCTCTCAAGCATAAATAACCTCTCAGATCCAGCTGATCACACCCTATTTAGCCACCCAAAGGAGTCAGTACAGGCATGAATCCAACCTAATGGTGGGTGATCAGACTACAGAGGATTCTATCTGCTTCCTTGGATTCCACAAACTCAAAATAATCCAGGTCCTATCTGGTGGCACCCCAGGCTGCAAAATGGGCTCTGCCCTCCTAGCATCCATCCAGAGAGGACGGGAGCCATTTTATTCACAAAGAAACCCTCAAATTAATCTAGCAGAACTGGACTCTTGAGCATTTTTTTTTGCATTATCATGACAAACTAAAAATGACCAAAGAGTTGTTTCTAAATGGAAAACAGGAAAATTTGCTTGATTTCAGACTATAGGCGTATTCAAGAAAGGGCCTTCAAATTGCACCATTTTAATAAAGCAGAGTTGGATACTTCTTTAAGACATTTTTTTTATGTGCCTATATCACACTAACGATGTGATAGTTAACTACTGCAGTTGGAATGTTTGACTAAGAGGAGAAAATATCCTGTTTACTGCGGTAACAATAGTGTTAATGTTTTTAACCATTCCTTCATAGTGACTTAAAAAAAAATCTAGGAACAGGTTCCATTGCTAATTAAACCAGTAACTGTCATGGTACATTGAGCTTTTTTTCATGAAATTTTAGTCCACTGGCCAAATAACCCAG
Organism: Bothrops alternatus; assembly: GCA_034064705.1. Taxonomy (NCBI): domain Eukaryota; kingdom Metazoa; phylum Chordata; class Lepidosauria; order Squamata; family Viperidae; genus Bothrops; species Bothrops alternatus. The sequence goes on along the minus strand of JARGCV010000020.1, from coordinate 330,762 downwards.
CCATGGGGTTACAAATAGCAGGATAGAATTCCAATGTTGAATTTCATTTGGGGAACATCAGCCAGCTTTATCAGAACAATATTAAAGAGTCTTGATATGAAATTTCCCAGTAGAAAACTGCACTTGCAATGCCCTTAAATCTTTTCCAAAATTTATATAGTATGACTTACAGTTGGGGGTTACACCGGCTTCAGAATAGATCATTCTTGGTACTATTGTCTTGTCTCTTCTGTCTTTCTTATCCCAAAAGTTGATTCCTTCTTGACCTTTATATTTGTTTCAGGTTTTATATGTTTTATTAGAGAAAGACTGTAAAATAGCCACTTAGACACTTTATCTCCTCAGTATGCAAATGTAAATAGATGTAATATAGGAAAGAAATCTTTTGTTTTAATATAAGAATGAGGCTGTCAAATTTTTGGTTGTACATTATTAAAAGTTTGTTTTTATTCACATAAACTCTTATGACTTTTTATGTTTCAGTTTGTTCTGACTTATCTATACTGTACTTTAAATACTTGAATTTTAATATTAGCTAAGAGAATGAAAAGATATATACGTAAAGCTAACTCAAAGATATAACTGAGCTACATGAAGCTATGTTTCTAATAATTGTATAAAAGATTACTATAGGAAAAAAATACGTTGTCAATATTATTGTAACTGCTATGGGAATAAAGCAAATGTTAGGGCTTCAGTTGGATCAATTTCATAATACAGGTAATAGCAATGGCACTTAGACTTATATACCACTTCACTGTGCTTTACAGCCCCTCTCTAAGCAGTTTACAGAATCAGCGTATTGCCCCCAATAATCTGGATCCTCATTTTACCAACCTCGGAAGGATAGAAGGCTGAATCAACCTTGAGCCAGTGAGATTCGAATTGCTGAACTGCTGGCAGTCGGCAGTCAGCAGTCAGCAGAAGTAGCCTGCAGTACTGCATTCTAACCACTGCATTACCTCGGTAATCCTCAATTTATGACCACAACTGGGATTAAAATTTCCATTGCTAAGCAAGGCGGTTGTGAGTCAGGTCAGATTTTGCAACTTTTTTGCCACAATTGTTAAACGGATCAGTGCAGTTGTTAAGTGAATTGTTTGTGGGACTATCGGTAAAAAAAAAAAAAAAAGTTCCATCAGACTTTCTAACTTCTCTCGAGATCTCAAGAAGAAACGGAATGCAGCTGAAAGGCAGGTTAGTAAAAAAAAGTGCTTGGGAGAGGCGAGGGCTTCTGGGCGGGGGTGGGCATGGCAACCTTATCCTGCATGGTGGCGGGAGGGTGGGGCGTGTGCCCTTCCTGTGCCAGGCCAGCTCCTGCAGCCCTGAGGCTCCCGTGCTGGATGGCAGTGGGCAGGGTGTTGAGGTGGGAACCGGCAGGCCCACCAAAGCAGCAGGTGGAGCACCGGAGGCTCAGGGAGGGAGGGAGGGTGCTGAAGTGGGCAGTCAGGCCATTGGCAAGAGTAACGCGGCTGAGCAGAAAGTGGCCTTGGAACAAGTGGGGCAGGTAAGGAAAGAAATCCTCACTCCCCTCAGAAATTGCCTTTCTTTCCTTACCTGACTCCCAGCCCCGTGCCGTTTCTCCGTGATCCACCATCCCGCCGTGTGCAAGGAAACAAAAGTTTTTTGGGGGGGGAAGGTCAATTGCAAAGTTGGAATTGATTGATTGACCTTCCCCCCCCAAAAAAAACCCCTTCCTTTGTTTCTTTGCACGCAGCAGTGGCGGATTGTGAAGGAGAAATGGCACAGGGCTGGGAATCAGATAAGGAAAGAAAGGCAATTTCTGGGGGGAGCGAGGATTTCTTTCCTTACCTGCCCCAGTTGTTCTAAGGCCGCTTTCCATTCAGCCATGTTGCTCCGTGAGCCTCCGGCGCTTCACCTACTGCTTTGGTGGCTCTCTAGGCAGTACTGTGAAGTTCTCTTCTCTGTCAGTGAAGAGAATTTCACAGCTCTGCCTACAGAGCCACCAAAGCTGTATCTGAATGGGCAGGTGAGGGGGGAACCTGCCCCAGTTGTTCCATGGCTGCTTTTAACCAACCACATTGCAGTGGCATTGGACGCAATAGGCGAGGTGGCAAACAGCCACGTTGCACCGAAACCAGCCATGTGCCGCCCTGTGCGTAGCGCCAATGCTGCTGCCATGAGGCTGTGGAACAAGCCGGCCAGAGGGAAGGAACCAGTATACCAGATCCCCCCTCCCCCATCGGCTTCGCCTCGTCACAGAGGCCATCCCTGCAAGCCCTTAAGTAGGACTTACTTTCGTGGGGAGGGTTTATATGAGGCGCACCCCCAGAAAATCAGCTGGGGCTTACTTTCGGGGGCGGGTTTGCTTTCAGGAAAACACGGTATATGAGATTATTTTAAACCTAAATCTAAATTTAAGTTGTATATTATTGTACTGATTATAAGATTGGTTGTGTTAGATAAGACTAGCACTTGGGAAATACAAATAGAGGGAGGGAAGAAAAACGAGTGCTCCACACTTAGCTAAAAGAGGTAAAAAAATCCACCCCAAATATCTGCCTCTGAAGCCCCCAATCTGGTACACCAGAGACAAAGAACTAATAACTTCCAGAAGGAAATGCAGTTTATATTGCAATCAATTCAAGAGGCAATTGAATCACATAAAGAAAACTCAAGAAGAAACCAGGGTGAGACTAAAGAGAATCTGACTAAGATAAATGAGCAAGTTTTTAACTTAAAATCAAAACTAGGGAATCCCCAGAAAATGACTATAAAGAATGAACAAGGAACTCAGAAAATAAAAGATAGACTAGAAGAAGGTGATCCAAAGATCGAGGATACAAAGGAAAGAAACTGGCACAGAAAAAGAAAAACATTTTGAAGACTTAGAGATAATGCTGGAGATGGAAAAGGCACACTATCCCTCAAGATTTCAGAATATACTTGAAGATAAGGAAGAAGACCGTCTAGAACAGATTATAGAAACTGGGAAACAAGAAAAGAAAAGAGAAGCTGAGGGAGAAGGAAAGTTGGAGCTTTTCAACAAATATGAATGGATTGAACTCCCCTTCAGAAATATCCTCCTTAAATGGCATTCCCCACTACAAAAAGCATCCATAAAAACAGGAAAACTTCTTGATGATTTAAATACACAGATTTGGAAACCTCTGACAAAGGAAGAAAGCTAGAGTTAGACTAAAGAAAATAGAGGATCTATTATTGGATGGGGCCCTATATTATCAAACAGGTGTTTGAAACAAATAACCTTTAGATACTAAAAGTGTATCATACTCAGAAAGATATGATTTATACTTAGGAACGGTACACTTTTCTATGAAATGGGAAACATGAAAATAACAGGATGGCTCTTACCTTAATGTAAAGCTTTTACTCACCTTAATGTAAACACTGTTGAGAAAATTGTAACGTATAAAGATATTTTGAATACTGAAGGGAAAACATAATTGAAATAAGAGTTGGGAAAACAGTATTGGCTTAATAAGGCAACTTTAACTGCAAATAAAATTGAGATATGAGCTGGATAGAAAAGATGTTATAATCTAGAACCATTGTTAATAGACATAATATTAGAAAAATATAATAAAGAAGCATATACTTAATGTTGTATGTCTGTTGTGTGTATTAATAGTAAGAAGAATTGCATTTAGTGTTTGAAAAGTGAAGAAACATTACTTGAAGAAGAGAGGATTAAGAAAATACCAGAATGTGTAGAAACTCAACCAAACAAGGACAAACAAACACTACATAGCAGGACTGAATAGTTTTATATTCTCAAAAATATTCTGCACCCCGAATATTCTGCAGCATACAAAAAAACTCATGACTGAAATGGACCTTTATCTTTTGCCACTGTTGTAATACTGTCACCTTAAAAAGTGGTGCAACAATTACATGTAGGTTAGGGAATATTGGTGAATTGGTTTTTATTGTTGCTTGTACTCTTCTGCTATGTTTCTATCAAATCCTCTTCAATAAATCCTCAAACCTATAAATGTGGGATTGGGTCAATTTGTCAGCTTCAAGGTTAATTCCCTGCAATTACACTTCGACTCAAGCAGACTAGTAGGGATATGGCAGTGTTTCTCAACCATGGACACTGGAAGGTGTGTAGCTGAGGAATTCTAAGAGTTGAAGTCTACATATATCTTACAGTTGCCACAGCTGAGAAACACCTTTGTAGGGAGATAGGCATTTTGGTCATCTGATTTTGTACCATGTGACTGAGGAGTTTGTGCCTTTTTACTCTGTTCATAGATGTATATAAAAAAAAGATAGAATAATCAAGTCTGCTACAGTCCCTTACATTTTTCACAAGCTTTCTCTATAAACAGGTCTACGCTTTCACTACTGGTACCTTTAGACAGAGACTCAGAATTGCTAATCACAAGATATTGAAGTATGGAATTTCCCCCCTTTCTGGTAAGTTTTTTCCCCCTCCAGCAACAACAACAATAACGACAACAACAAAGCACATAATGATACAGGAAACTGCATGATAAAACTCTCATCAGAAGCCACACAAGTGTTAACATATTACTCTGAGGCTGGAATAAATTAGGAGTAAATCAGAGTTGGTCTGGCAGACAAACATATAAACAAGGTGTGTTTTCCAATTTTTGGCTTAATGTCTATGGAGATTCTCAATCATCCAGGTCATAGTTGTTTCAATGATGCTTTTTCACAAGGCTACTGGACAAGAAAGTCCAATGCCTTGTGAAAAAGCATCTTTGGGACAATTTTTGGCTTGTTTTCCTCAATTAACTGTTGATGTCAGAAACAAAAGTTGAAGCTCTGGACTCAGAACAAGATTATGGTAAGACAGGAATTCTAATCACGTTCTAATGCCCAGATATGACTTGCTGCAAAAGCAATTCATGGTTTATTTCTTAAACTGATTTCAGACATCGTATTACGCCAAAAATAAACCATGTTATTTCTTTAGAGTTATGTGAATTAATCTGGTATGGGTGTTAAATAACCAAGGGCTATAAAGGATTAGAGATCATGTAAAAATGAGTCTCTTGATTTCCATGTGATGTATTTTGTGACCTTTATAACCCTTTGAGTATAATTTGGACATAGTGATTAAGCCCATGTAAAATATGGAATAAGGTAAAGCTGCAGGATTAGACTCACAGTCTCAGAGAAATTAGCAGGATTTAAAACTCCAGTAAATTTAAATTACTTTGAGAAGGTAGACATTTCTGAACATAAATGTAAGCTATAGCATATGTTAAACTTCTGAATGGATTTCAATCCCTTCAACTAAAATTAAGGTTATCTGGGCTTCCAAAATTACGGTAATTCTGAAAAACTATTTTATTATAGCTGTGCACAATCCTGATGAAGCACTTTGCTCTTTATTTCTCTTCCGTATACAATGTTTGTAAAACAACCATCAGTAGTAAACAGAAGTGGAACATAAGGTGAAAAGATGCCATAGACTTTCTCACCCATCAATCCCCATTTTTACTTCATTTTAGTTTCATCACAGAAACATTCTGGCAGAGTATCAGAAGCCAAATGGCTGGATCTGAATCATGTTTCGAAAGACTTTTTGCAAATGGATTTTGAGATTGCCAGTCACCCGCATACCCTCAGCCTCCCAGCAGCAGCCATCTACCGGTCTGCCAGCCTACTTGTGAGCCACCTGAGTCTTACAACTTCTTGCTGGCTTCCTTGTTGACTTTGCTGATTGGAAACCAGCAGGAAGTTACAAGGTGGTCCTCACTTAATGATCATTTGTCCTTGTTCCACATCAACAATGAAAAGTGCCAGAATTACTGTTGCTAAGTGATGCAGTGATGTGATATCCCACTTTACCAGTGCATCACTAAACAATGGAAATTCTTGTTCCAATTTCCATTGTTAAGCAAGGACTACTGGCAGATGTATAACCAAACCAATGTGGCTTTTCTTTTTCAGTTAAGTTTTTCTGAGAATGGATGTTTTCCTATTGTGCTGATCAGTTCCTCCAGCTGCTGTAAATCTTGGCACGGATAATGATTTGGATCCCTTGTACTCAAACTATGTACAGTGTTTGAGTTATTGGAGTGATAACTGTTATTCAAAAAGCGTTTGAATTAAATTAATTAATTTTAAGTCCATCTTGGACTCACTTCAAAGATTTTCTAGCCATCAAGCTTTTGTATTGTATTAACATACATGACCTTGCACTAGGACTCTATTGCCTCACTTCTGCGTAAGAGGACAAGCAAGGAGACCCCTCTGACTATTCTTGAAAGGACAGATGTTCCAAACAACAATCCCATATGAGAAATCCATGTATTGTGCACGTCAGCCCTAAGGAGAGTTCCAAAATACAAAGTATTAGTCTCCTGAGTGATCTTTCTACAGCTGCTACACTCTTGTGTTTGTCCTACTTCCCATTTGGTTGTTGTTGACTCTTTCATTCCTTTCTGACAATTAAGATCAGCTGTGGAGACCTAGCCCAGAACTTGTTCCATCTTCTAAAGAATTGCTGGCCCTGCCTCATAATACATCAAAGCTCAGCTATCTACATTGTAATAATAGGTTAGAAAATATTTGCTTATAATTTTAATCTTTCCACTGTGCATATGTAATATTGAAGACAGTACGATACTTTGATATTTTTTTATTATTTTAGCATTTTCTTTGCTGGTAAACTATGAAAACAACTAATCCTTTTATGTTAATACAGTGATTTTTTTTTTCTTCCTAGTATTTTCCCTACAAATGCAGGATGTCATAGACCAAAATTCAGAGTCAGATTCTGACTCCAATTCTGACAATGTTCCAGTCAAGTCTTGTGTATTGTTAGCCTCAGGCTAACAATGATTGTGATTCACCTGAGGAGGCTGATCAATCACAGGTATCCGATCAGCTAGATCAGGGCTTTTCAACCTTTTCACCCATTGTACCACTTTTAGGATATGGCAACATCTGAGTACCACCAGTCGCCTAGCAAGGTGTCAAAAACTTGATGACCCCCCCCAAAGGAAAAAAGTGATAAAGTAATAGGTAGTCCTCTACTTACAACAGTTCGCTTAGTGATTGTTCGAAGTTACAATGGCACTGAAAAAAGTGCCCCCCCAAGCCACAGCCAAGCAAGACACCTGCCTGCCCACCCGATGGCGTTCTTCCTCCTGTCCAAGGTTGTCATTGTTGTGAGCATTTCTGTTGAGGATTGGCAGCAGGGGTGGGGTGGGGTGTTTGATTTTTATTCCACCTGTCTGCTAGGTGGTTGCAGCAGGTTTTGGTCACTTCACATGACCCTGGGACACTGACCGTCATAAATATGAATCAGTTGCCAAGCATCTAAATGTAAATCACAAGACCCTGGAGATGCTGCAACATTCCAGCTGATCGGCGCTTCTTCTGGGCGCACAAGGATCAGTGCTGCTTTCCAGCTGATTGGTGCTTCTTCAGGGCTCAGCAGAAGCACCAGGACCAGTGCCGAGCTCCAGCTGGAGCCTGCTGCTGACCCTGGCTCTTCCACTGAGCCCTGACAGCCCTGCAGCTCCAGCCATCTCTCATTTAGGCTTGTGCGGTGCTGCCACCGGTTCAGCTCTTTCCCTTCCCCCGCTACCACTTTTCTAGGATGGTCACGTACCACCTGCCAGGTGCCAATGTACCACAGGTGGTACCCGTACCACTGGTTGAAAAGCCCTGAGCTAGAGCAGTCAGATGTGATGAGACATGAACCTCAAGGTCTTGATGCATTCAATGGCAAGCACAGCAGCACCATTCAATGAGTTTCCTCACTAAGAAAAGGGCCAGTCCTGAATAATTGCAGAATAATGATTTTAATTATTAAAATTAAATGTGCAGGTTTCACTGGGTTGAAAAAAATTAAAAACTATATTGCCAAGCTCTATGAAGTATATTCATTAGCAACAAGATAAGTTACCAATTTTAAAAAAGATACAGATCTCATCTGCCCTACTGCAATACTGAAGAGAAGATTGTACATGCTTTAAGACATGCGTCTATGTTTAAATGTTTGGAATGAGTGACTGAATCGGCAGGACAAATCAGAAGAAAGGGAGTCAGAAATCTCAAGGAATCAGCACCAGATCAGCAGCTGCTTGGGGGGTTGGATTTAACCAGAATTCCAGCACTATCAGCCTCGGGGCCAATGAGGAAGCTTTGGGTATGGGAAAGAAATCACAGGAAAGTAAGTTGTTTCTGCTTTAGATTGATTAAGGCTAGATCGCATCTATATTTTCTCAGAGCAAGCTGTAATAACTTGATGAGCTTAACAAGATACTTTGAGACAAACGGTCATAAGTCAAAACGGTTCCAAAATAATTCAGTATTATGAGGGGGAGGGAAAGCTGGCTTGTGACAATCTTGCCTGTTTTAGCCCTGTGGGCATCAATTTTTTATTTTAATACCAAACTTCTCCATCATTATTTCTATCGCATTCATCTTTCAAATGCTTTGTTTCACACACTGGTATGATATCTTGTAGCAGAAAGCAATCGGGAAGACAACAATGGAAGACTTGAAAGATGTGTGAACTCACTAGAAATGGAAATCCAAAACCATTTGTAGACTAGAAACTCAGACACATTTGCCATTTCATCATTTCCAACTTCTCTGGGAGATTACAGAGATGATAGATAGATAGATAGATAGATAGATAGATAGATAGATAGATAGATAGATAGATAGATAGATAGATAGATAGATAGATAGATAGATAGATAGATAAACAGACAGACAGACAGACAGATAGAAAAAAAGAAAAAGAAAGAAAGAAAGAAAGAAAGAAAGAAAGAAAGAAAGAAAGAAAGAAAGAAAGAAAGAAAGAAAGAAAGAAAGAAAAAGAAAGATGTCTAAAGATTTATTTAGGGTGGTGAGAGCAAGAAACCAGCACCCTAAATCTTAATTTTTTTCTATCATATACGCTTCCCAGTCACAATAAGATTTTCAACATTCTAGCCCTCCAATTGCCAGGGGATGATAGAAACTGCAGTCCTTGGGGGCACTAGGTTGGAGAAGACTGAACTGATCTTTTAATGCTATATGGTCAGTCTAAATGCTTATATAGGTAGTTCTTGACTTACGATCACAATTGGGAACAGAATCTTTTATCATTTAGTGAAGCAGTTGTTCAGCAGGACACCCATGTGACTGTTTCACTCAACAATTGCAATCCCAGCTCTCCCAGCTGCGGTTGTTAAGCAGATGGTAAAAGACCTGCCTGCCAAAGGAGAGCAGGCAGTTCCCCTCCATCCATGGAAAGCAACTCCTGCATTGGGCTAGAGAAATAAGGCTTGGGCCCCAAAGATTTCTGCAGCCCGACAAAGGATTCCCTATGCATGGAGGGGAGGGGAAATCCTTCAGCGGCTGGCAGCAGCCTGCAACCTTTTCTACTGGTTTTCCCATTGACTTTCTGGGGAAGCCAGCAGACAAGATTGCAAATGACAATCCCATGATTACAGGGCACTGTCCAACCAGTGGTAAATATGCACTGGTTGCCAAGCACCCAGATCACAAGCACATTATTGCAGGGGTGGAGTGGGGGAACAGCATGGTGTTTTAGAATGGCCAGAAGTGTTTCACTTTCCAAAATTTCATAATTTTGAGCAGTCATTAAACAACTAGTTGTAAATCAGGGAATACAATATAATAATTGTGCAATTTCATTTCATTTCATTTATTTTGACTTATATGCCGCCCTTCTCCCCAGACTCAGGGCGGCTCACAACAGGAATATAAGTACAGAAATACATAAGTCAGTTAATGGTACAATATAAAACTGTGAAACTATAAAAACTATACTCACTCATACAACATACACTCCCAATCAAAGGCCCAGGGGCAGAGCACAACTCACACGACCCAGGCCTGTCTGCAGAGATGTGTTTTTAAAAGTTTATGGAAAGCTAGGAGGGAAGGCGCAGTACGAACCTCTGAGGGAAGTTGATTCCAGAGGGCTGGGGCAGCAACAGAGAAGGCCCTAACCCTAGGTCCCGTCAGATGGCACTGTCTAGCAGACGGGACCCGTAGGAGGCCAACCCTATGTGCCCTAACCGGTCACTGGGATTCATGAGGCAGAAGACGGTCCTGCAAGTATCCTGGCCCATTGCCATATAGGGCTTTATAGATCATAACCAACACTTTGAATTGTGTTCGGAGACCAATTGGCAGCCAGTGCAGCTCACGGAGGGCTGGAGTGACATGAGCATGTTTTGGGAGACCCAAGACGGCTCGCACGGCCGCATTCTGAACCACCTGCAGTCTCCGGACATTCTTCAAAGGTTGCCGCATGTAGAGAGCATTACAGTAGTCGAGTCTTGAGGTGACAAGGGCATGGGTGACTGTGAGGAGTGATTCCCGGTCCAAATAGGGCCGCAACTGACGCACCAGGCGAACCTGGGCGAATGCCCCCCTCGCCACAGCCAAAAGATGGTATTCTAAACTTAGCTGTGGATCGAGGAGGACACCCAAGTTGCGAACCCTCTCCGACGGGGACAAGACTTCCCCGCCCAGGGTAATGGATGGACAGATGGAATTGTCCTTGGGAGGCAGAACCCACAGCCACTCCGTCTTGTCAGGATTGAGTCTGAGCCTGTTAGCACCCATCCAGACCCCAACAGCCTCCAGGCACCGGTTCATCACTTCCACTGCTTCGCTGTAATGACGCGGGGTAGAGATATAAAGCTGAGTGTCATCAGCATACTGATGACAACTCACCCCGTGTCGACGGATGATCTCACTCAATGGCTTCATGTATATGTTGAAAAGCAGAGGTGAGAGAACAGACCCCTGAGGGACTCCACACTGAAGAGACTTCGGAGCCGATCTCTGACCTCCTGCAAACACCGACTGCGACCGGCCAGAGAGGTAGGAGGTGAACCACCGCAGAATGGTGCCCTGCACTCCAAGCCCCTCCAACCGGCACAGAAGGATACCATGGTCAATGGTACCGAAAGCCGCTGAGAGGTCAAGAAGCACCAGGATAGTGGAATAACCTCTATCCCGGGCCCGCCAGAGATCATCGGTCAGCGCGACCAAAGCAGTTTCCGTGCTGTAACCGGACCTGAACCCAGACTGCTGAGGGCCCAGATAATCAGCTTCATTCAAGGACCGTTGGAGTTGGAGTGCCACCACCTTCTCAACAACCTTCCCTAAAAAGGGAAGGTTGGAGACTGGACGATAATTATTTAAAACTGCCGGGTCCAGGGAAGGCTTCTTGAGGAGGGGGCGCACAAGTGCCTCCTTTAAGGGAGCCGGAAAGGACCCCTCCCTCAGTGAAGCGTTGACAACAGCCTGGACCCAGCTCCGTGTCACCGCCTTGCTAGCCGAAACCAGCCAGGAGGGGCACGGGTCCAGTAAACAGGTGGCAGAACTCACAGCTCCAATGGCCTTGTCCATGTCATCAGGAGTTACCAGATCAAACTCCTCCCATTCAACAGGACTAAGATGGGCCTCTGTCATCTCGACTGACTCATTGTCAGCCGACACTGTATTCCAATTGGAGTCCAAGTCAGCCCGGATCTGAGCGACCTTGTCAACATTAAATCAACATTTAATCCCAGCATTATCTATATATAAAGGACTGAAAAAGTAGCATTTTAAATTCACTCTTTTGGTTCAAACAGCACCTTTTTTGTTTTTCCTTGGACTGAAAAGTTGTGATGCTCCTTAGACTCCTTTACATGTTATACAATTCAGCCAGGTTTACAAACAACTATACAGACATGCAAGTGAGGTTGCAACAATCACAATACTTGCAAAACCCTGTACAATGGCTCATCTTTTGCACTTATCCTTTCTTCACTCCTCCACTGTGTGATTTAAGAAAGTGAGATCCATGATGTCCCCCAGACATTAGATGTCATCTTAACTTATCCATCTCTAAAGAACCCGGGTTGAATAGCACATTTATTTTCGGGGATTCCCCGATTTATTTCGGGGAAATAAAATGCTTGTATAAAAAGGATAGTTGTAGAACTAACAATGAACAGAGCTGGTATTTCTAACAATGTGCTATTTGTAACTGAACAAGGTATATAACTGAATAAGCCTATAACAGCGCACCGCTTCTCTTAACGGTCTTTTCTGGCAATTAAGGTGTCCTCTCAATTTATCCATGTGGACGCTAGGGGGAGCTATATCACCACACATCTTTCCCGCGTTTCCGCGCAGAGTGTGAAATATGAATGTTTATTCATTTGTGGCTGACAGCCTTGAGCCACATTCTGAAAGCATCCTTTTTTGTGGACAGGAACAGAAGGAACTAACTAGGAAGAAGTTTCTTTGCTTCATTTCAGGAATATCGAGCTGTTCCGTCGCTCTCACCAGGAGCGAAGTGCAATCTGGAGCCACCTACCTAGATCAGGGTTTCTTAAGTTTGGGAGCTGCAGTCCAACATGTCTTAAAAGTGGCCAAGGTCGAGAAAGCCTGATCTGTGGACGATTCCCAGATTCTCTGATTAGGGGAGTTGCATTCCGGTACAATTGAGGGGCGCCGGGTTGGGGAAGCAAGCGTAAGGTAAGGTGATGAGACTGTCTTGTGCAAGGAAATCTCTTTGTTTCGGACACGATCGCCCTGTATCTTCCCACAAACCGAACGGTGCGGGAGCAGTGAGAGAAAACATAGCTCCTTGGAGACAAGTTTCGGATTTGCGCTTAAAAGCGTCCGCAGCCTTTACAAAGATTGCTTTATACTTAGGACACAGGACCGCAAGATCCGGTTTCTCAGCCTCAGGCGCACCGCAGCGGAAGCTCCGCTACCCGGGCCATAAAAAGCAGCTTTGTTTCGCACTGTGGCCGACCGCAGACGGCTGAAATGACGGGGCCTCCAGGGAACTGCTTCGCTTGTTAACTGTCCTCAAAGGTTCAGGGGTTCTCAACCTTGGCAACTTTAAGACTTGTGGACTTCAACTCCCAGAATTCCTCAGCCAGCTTTGCTGGCTGAGGAATTCTGGGAGTTGAAGTCCACAAGTCTTAAAGTTGCCAAGGTTGAGAACCCCTGTATGAAAAGCTCTCTGCAGTCCGCCAGGCTCATCTCTAGAACAACACCGAGGACTAGCGGCTTGGAAGTTGGAAGAGGAGAACTCTCTACTCCAGACACCCCTCTCTCTCGGAGTTTCCATCTTACCGAGGAGAAAGCGTTCCTGGGATGAATGGGCCGAGTTAGAGGTGAAAGGGGCGGCTTGATTTTAAACCTAAACTTTTTTTTTGGTTAGGTATAATGCCAGAAAAGACTGACAAACAAAGCTTATACTTGACTTTGCAGGTCATAACAGCGGCAAGAATTATATTTGCACAACACTGGAAAAAAATGAAGGAATACCATCCAATGAAGAAATAATAAAAAATACTAGAATGTGCAGAGATGGACAGATTGACTATGAGACTGAAAGAAAAGGAAGAAACGGACTATTATCAAACCTGGGACTTATTTTTACCATTGGCTAGAGGAAAGAATAAAGGATTAGGAATTAAATGTGTATTAGCGTGTAAACTCAGACAGCAGGTTGGTTGAAAAATGACTATTGTATGAATGGAAAAAAAATGAATAAAAAAAAAATTCTATAAAGCGAAAGGGGGCGGCTCGCCCAAGAGAGCTTGGCTAATCGAAATAGCCCCGGTACCTTCTATACCTGTATCTGAAAGCCTCCAGACGTCAAAGCTGGAAACCCGTCACTTAGCCCGGTTATAGCGGCGCTCCCAATTCAGAAAGGTGAGTTTTCTCGGCGGTGGGCGAGGCCAGGGGCGTGGCCTCCCCGGACGGGGCGTGGCTTCGGCGGCGCTGTCTTTTGCAAAGCGAGGCTTGACTCGCCGAGAGGACGCGGAGGGGCGGGTCTCCCCCATCGAATCCCGGAGCCCAGACCGCACCGTGTGGCGCGGCCGCCCGTCTTTCCTTTCCGCCGCTCTCCAGCCATGACCCTGCGAAGACTTCGGCGCCTCCGGCCCGGACAGCCGGCGCAAGAAAGGGCGGCGAGCGTGGCCGGCCCGGAAGCTCACGGGGGCCGCGTGTCGGAGCTGGAAAAGGCGCTGGCGGCCTCGGGGGGCACCTTGCCCCGAGCCAGGCGGGTAAGTGAAAGAGGGGACGCCGCCCTGGCGGAGGGGGACGGGAGGCGGCGGGAACCGAGCATGGCACACGCGCGATCCTCCTAACCCGGCGCCGGCTCTCCTTGGCCCGTCTCGCCCAGCCGCCCCCGCCCCTTCCAGTCCTGGGTGTGTCTCGTTGCGGACCCGATTGTCGCCTTTGCCGCCGCTCGTTTAGCCGCCCGCTCGCCCCCCCTCCCCCCCGTTGCCATTACCTTTCCTGCCCGTCCTCTCCCGAGAGGCGAAGAGCTTCCAAGGACTGGGAAACTCGGGTCTTTCGCTGCCCGGTCCTGGGAGGAAGGGCTGCCTTTCCCCCGTTCATTCTCCGCGAAAGCCTTCGCCTCTCCTCCTCCGGGGAACCTGCCTGGGTTCAACGCGGAGCGAAACCGTCCTCCTCCCCTCACCTGCGCTACTTCTCGATGCGGGAGGCGCGCTTCTCCGTGCCAAGTGGAAGGTCCCGCGTTGGGAGACAGAGGTAGCCGCGGGGAGGTGGATCTACACACACTTTCGGCTTGTGTTAGGAAGGCCGATCTTAGCCTCCTGCTGCCACCCACCCCGACTCATCCCATCCCACCTTTCCTGACAAAACTTAACGCCCCTCTCGGGGGAGGATGGTGGAAAGTACGAAGCCGGAGCGCAAGTTTCCGACCGAGCCACCAGAAACTCCTCGTAGGGCAGAGAGGTCTCCAACCTTGGCAACTTTTAAGACTTGTGGACTTCGACTCCCCGAATTGGCTAGCTGGGGAATTTTGGGAGTTGGAAGTCCACAAGTCTTAAAAGTTGCCAAGGTTGGAGACCTCTGTTGTAGTGGACCTGTTAGTCCTGGGATTGACCAACTGTTCTGAATTTGCTTGGAGAAGCTAGAAGACAGGTCCCCTGGGTGGGCTAGGGCCTCTTCTTGATTGTTACCACTTAGTATCTGGAGGCCATTTAAACTTATAATTGAATGATGGCTTCCAGCCCATGAAAGTATTACTGTAAATGAAAACTAATGGGTGGCAAACCACTTTGGGGACTTGAATCTAGCAAGGGGGGGAGAGGAGAGGCTTCTGTCAGATGCTTTATTGGGGGAACTCCTCTTTGGCCCAGCTAGTTACCTTTGCAGCTGATTTTCTAGCTGGGAAAGCATCGGGTATGTGCATTCGCTGAACTTGTTTTTTTGCATTGCAAAAATGTGTGGCTTATGTCTCACAAGGCTCGTACAGGGACAAAATTTACATGGATGCATGTCCTACTGGACTGTGAGATATATATATTTGAATAAGCATACATTATACTCTTTTTTTAGATACAAATATAAAACATGAGTGTGTACATTCAAAGAAGTTGTGGCATTCAAATGTTTCATTGTTTGCATGGGTTTCTTGCTCTCTGGAGGGAATCGTTAGGAAGGCAATATGGTGAAGAAAAAAAAAAGCGTCCATCTGTTCAACATCTCAAATTCTGTGGTTACTGTTCCCCTCCTAGTTACGGAATCAGTTTTATTTTTTTCATTGTTACCGGATTACAAAGCAAAAAGTCTTACTGAGCTCCCAAACCTTCCACCCCAAAATTGATCCCTGATAACTCCGGATTTCATTCCTTTCAGACTAACGTATTGAGGGGAAGAAGTTCTGTAGTTCACTTTGCAACTGGAGCAGTATAGATCAGCCAGTGAGTTATTAACTAATGCAGACTAATCATTATCTATTGCTGGGTTAGGTATACCTGAATTCTTTGGGAACTTCTAAGTGTGTAGGGGGGGAAAAAACCTCCTTAAAATTGAGGGTTCCTGTTCCCTTCTCCAAATCATCCTAGCGCTGCTCTCTTGGTGAGTTAGACTGTAGCTTCCATAGTCCACAGCTAGCAAAGTGGAAAAATGGAAGTGCCAGGATGCAATGCTTCTGGGAAATTAAAATTGAAAGAAATAACTGTGTTGTTTTCTTTGGTAAGGGTTTATGAAACAAGTTCTATATCTAAATTTGTTTCTGAGATGCTAGGTTGGTCATTCTAACCATGTTTTGAGGGGAAGGGTGTTGGAATTATTTTTTATTCAGTACAGTACTAAGTGACTGAGGTTAGCGTTCTTAGTGCTCATTTTAACAAATCAGTGTCACAATTACTGCTGCAGATACTGCTGCCTCCAAAAGTTCATCATTTTATGACTGTGGTGTTTGTGGCTTAACACTAAAATGGGAATTAATTTGTGTGGCAATCTCCTCCTTTTTTTGTGAAAGAGGGGATAATGGCACAATAGAACAGCCCTTCAACTCCCAGATTTCCCCAGCCAACATGGCTGGGTGAGGAATTCTGGGAGTTGAAGTCCCCAAGTCTTAAAGCTGCCACGTTTGGAGACCCCTGATCTATATGTTCGAGAGAAAACAACACACACACATCATTTGAACTACATATCCCATTAGGTACAGGTAGTCTTTGACTCACAACCATTGTTTAGCAATCATTCAAAGTTACAATGGCACTGAAAAAGTTACTTATAACTGGTCCTCCCACTTATGACCGTCGCAACGTCCCCATGGTTATGTGATCAAAATTGAAGCCATTGGCATGTATTTATAATGATTGCATTTTCCCAGGATTATGGAGTTGTCACTTTTGTCCTTCCCAACTGGCATATTAAAGCAAATTCAATTGGGGGTGGGGAGGGACTGGATTCATTTAATGACCACATGATTCATTTAACTGCAGTGATTCACTTAAAACAGTGGCAAAAATATTGTTAGATTGAGTATGGTTTACTTAACAACTACTTTGCTTAGCAATGGAAATACTGGACTTGCAATTACAGTTGTAAGTTGAGGTCTATCAACAGACATGATGGTCAAGAGTCTATGGGCATTGTTACCCAAAATATCTTTAGAGTCTTCACACGGTCTGCACTCCCCCCACCCCAAATCTAAAGCTCTATCCCAGGGGTGTCAAACTCACCGTGTCACGTGACGTGTCGCGACATATCATGACTTTTTCCCCCATTGTCAGAGCTGGGGTGGGCGTGGCTTCCACGTGACGCATCCGGCCCACAGGCTGGCAGTTTGACACCCCTGCTCTATCCTGTCTAAAGCAAAGATAAATGTAATATATTGGGGGAAGAGGGCGTATTTTTTTTCAAAAAGATTCTATTCATCATTTAAAAATTTCAAGTTGCATTCCAGAAACCAGCTTTGGAGTATCAACCCCTGAGCTGCATTTGAACCAACTGTTAGAAGGAAACAGGGACTCATTTCCTGTATGGCCCTTCACGTCCCATAATAGTGTCCTGTGGTTACGGCTGCCTGCCTACTGTGCGCAGATAACAACAGCTGTTAAAAGGAACTTGGTCTGCTGTGACCTGGTGCCAGTGGTTACCCCCTGACAGCCAGTTCGTTTGGCGGGTTCTTGACTTTATTAATCACCCTCCGAGTGGAGGGGAGAAGTGGCAGACTGCCACGCATGGGTAGCGTCTGTGCTAAAACCCCTTGACAACCGTGACATCACTGTTGTCCAGAACAGAAGTGACGTAACTGAGAAGAAACAATTACTGGAAAGAGGGAGGAGGCATGGACGGTATGAGCCCACGTGGAATGGCTTATAGCCTAATTTTTAACATTTTGTTTCCTCCCCCCCCCACAACCTCTCTGCTGGTTTGAGGTTAGGAGCAATATTTTGATTTCTGTTTCCTGTGCTCATTGCCAAGCATGGGAGTTCCCAAACAAGAAACACAGTAATCACATTTCTTTTGGGGGTGGCTTTTACCTCCAGCTATATTATATTCTAGCTGTGGTGGTGCAGTGCTTAGAATGCAGCATTGCAGGCTAATTCTGCCGACTGCCAGGAATTCGATTGCGACCGGCTCAAGGTTGACTCAGCCTCCCATTCTTCCGAGGTCGGTAAAATGAGGACCCAGATTGTTGGGGGCAATAAGCTGACTTTGTAAACCGCTTAGAGAGGGCTGAAAAGCACTGTGAAGCGGTATATAAGTCTAACTGCTATTGCTATTTTTGAACCCCCTGGCTTCCACTGACAGCCCTGATGTGTATCTGTTACTCATTTTGCAGCATCCATATGTGTGTGTGTGTGTGTGTGTGTGTGTGTGTGTCAGACAGACCTCGGATGGCTGAGCCACAATTCTAATCAGATTAATGGCATGGCTGCTCTTTCTCCCCCAACTTTTAAAAGTGATAAAAATTGTCTGTCCTTACAAGGACCAGGCAACTGCTCCTGTTCAGTGCTCAGGATTTCTTCTGCAGAGATTATACTTCTTGCTGTCCCATCCTCCTCCTCCAAATTGTTGAGCACAGAGTAGTGAACTATCTGGTGTCAGTTAACTTCGTAACTGACTTGGGGGCCTTCCTGTTCCTACTCCCAACATTCTAACCTCCATAGCGTGTTGTCCCTCAAGGCCAGCCTCGTGGAAGTATTTTACATCAAGAAGCAAGTGGATCTTTGAGAATGCTATGATATACTCTGTTGCCATAGAGAAGGGGGTAGGCAACCTTGGCTCTTTTATGACTCGTGGACTTCAATTCCCAGAATGCCTGAGCCAGCTATGCTGGCTCAGGGATTCTGGGAGTTGAAGTCCACGAGTCATAAAAGAGCCAAGGTTGCCTAGCCCTGCCATAGAGGCACTCTATGCCTCCCAGATCTCTACTGCCGAAATCCAGATAACTACAAGATGGCGGCAAAGAACCCCAGTAATCTCAGTTTGTGGCCCAGATTTTGCAGGTTCAGAAATGCTTCCCTAGGGGGGAAAAAACAAGATCAAAGGTTCTTATGCTCCAAGTAATTACATCGCTGTATTTTATATTATTTTTACGTGTGCTTCCTGAGGTGCCAGACCCAATCAAGCACATTGGTGATCAGGAGTCTGGTAGCACTTTCCCGACCTGACACATTTCATTGAAAAGCTTAAGCTTTTGTGAGCCGAACTTGCTTCATCAAGTACATGAAGTGCTTTGTTGATGTAGGGTTTTAGCCCCTCCTTGCATTGGATGAAGCAAGCTGCAGTTCATAAAAACTTATGCATTTTAATAAAAAAATGTTACAGTAGTTGGGAGGGATGCTGCCAAGAGTCCTGATTTATTTTTTTTGCCACCATAAACTAACCTGTCTCTCCTCTTCAATTGGTAACTAACGTATCTCAGTTGCTTGAGCCATTCCTGACCCGTTTTTCTGGGTTCTGTAAGTCTCTAGTTTGTGTGGTGAATTTTTTCAGTAGTGTGGTTTTGGATAAGGTCCTTACAAATCGATGAAATGAAGAGCCAAAATACATAAGTATGTAAAGCCTTAAAACAGGTTCAGAAAGGTTGACCTTGCCCTCTTCAATGACATCTTTCTGCAGACCATGAAGACTGGAGGAAAAAAAATAAAGAAGGGGCACACACACACACCCGCCCACCTCTTTTCTACAAGCTTTTTCAACATAAGCCACTATAAAGACTCCAACCAACTGTTTTCCATGGAATTAAAAAAAAAAAATCCTGAATGCTGAAAGTTTTTTGTCCTGTAATTGGTGGCAGAACCAACCCCAGGCAATTTCCTGGTTGGGTATCTGGTAGGTTGTATGACAGTGATGGAGAATATATGGCACGCATGCCAGAGGCGGCACTCAGAGCCCTCTCTGTGGGCACATGTACCATTGCCCCAGCCCCGCCTCCCTCCGGGGCCCCCTTCTCACCAGCAGACTCCCCCGCAGGAGAGTCATCCCCAAGCACGGCCCTCAAGGAGCAGCGCAGGCAAGGACTGGGCAGCGGGGACAAGATTCCGCCCTTGCGCCCCATTGCGTGCACTTGATGCTGTGGGGCGCTGATAGGGTGTGGCTGCCATGACGCTGCTGGGCCACCTGGGCAATCTGTGGCGGGCCATGGAGGCGGTGGGTGGCCCTGTGGGTGGGTAGGGTGGAGGGTGGGGTGGGGGCGGGGGGATGGGGGATGGGGCAGGTCCTGGTTTTGGGGCACTCGGTCTCTAAAAAGTTCACCATCACTGTTTATTTTATTTATTTATTTTATTTGGGTTTGTATGCCGCTTCTTTCCGGAGACTCGGAGCGGCTAACAACATATAAACAACAAAAAAGTACAATATAAAAAACTCAAACAAAACTATCTAAAAAGTCAATAAAAAACACACATTCAATACAACAATCAACTACAATCATCCCCAGGCCTGCCGGCAAAGATGAGTTTTTAAATTTTTCCGGAAGGCCGGGAGAGTCGGAGAAACGCGGACTTCAGGAGGCAGTTGGTTCCAGAGGGCGGGCGCCACAACAGAGAAAGCCCTCCCCCTAGGGCCCGCCAGACGACATTGTTTCACTGACGGGACCCGGAGGAGGCCGACCCTGTGCGCTCTCACCGGTCGTAGGGAAGTATGTGGCAGAAGGCGGTCCCGTAAGTATCCTGGTCCCATGCCATGAAGGGCTTTATAGGTAATAACCAACACCTTGAATTGGGCTCAGAGACCAATAGGCAACCAATGCAGCATGCGGAGAGTTGATGAAATGTGAGCACAACGAGGAAGGCCCACAACTGCTCGCGCAGCTGCATTTTGCACTAATTGTAGTCTCCGAACACTCTTCAAGGGTAGCCCCATGTAGAGAGCGTTGCAGTAGTCGATCCTCGAGGTGACAAGGGCATGTGTGACTGTGAGGAGAGACTCCCGATCCAAGTAAGGACGCAACTGGTGCACCAGGCGAACCTGGGCAAATGCCCCCCTCGCCACTGCCGACAAATGATGATCCAATGTCAGCTGTGGATCGAGGAGGACTCCCAAGTTGCGAACCTTCTCTGAGGGGTTTATAGATTCACCCCCCAGGGTAATGGAAGGACAGATAGAAGTGTCCTTGGGAGGAATCACCCACAGCCACTCTGTCTTATCGGGGTTGAGCCTTAATCTGTTAACACCCATCCAAACCCTCACAGCCTCCAGACACCGGCACATCACCTCATTGTATGACATACCATACATGAGTTTCTTCTTCTCCTCATAACCCCAAAACTCTTGTTTATTTGCATAGGATGCGGCCTGGAGGAAAAGGTGTATTGTCTGTGTAGTTTTGAGCCTCGGTCCCTCTCTCCCAGGAAACTCAGTGGTTTATGTTTAGGGGAGGGTTCATTTCCCAATGCTTGGTTTTGCCCTGAAATGCAAACCTTTGTGCCTGCTTAGCTCCCCAAGTAATGTTGGCTTGACTTCTCTCTGAGAATTTCTTTTTAACATTTTTATTAAAATTTTACAATACAATAAAAGTCTAAAGTGAAAAAAGTGAGGGGAAAAAAGAAAACGTAATTTTGACTTTTCTCTAAGAATTTCTGAGGTGGAGTATTTATTGAAAAAGGGTAAATGTGGAACGTAACATGTCACTTTTAAGAAAAGGACAGTTCAGATATTAAATAGTAGGATAGGGAGAAAGGTGCCAAACCAGTGTTTCTCAGACTTGGCAACTTTAAAATAGGTGGACTTCTACCCCCAGAATTTCCCAGCTAGTCATGTTCTTCATGCTGTTAAGTTTGAGAAACTTGGTGCGAAACGATTGATTGATTTAAACAGATGAGTAGAGAGCAGATAATAATTGGATGCGCTTTTCCCTTTTCAAAGGGGAAAATTGGGTTTGGAAGAGTTGTCTGTTTTCACGGTTTGTGTATGTATTGTGCATGCTTGGCGTGTGTGCATTTGGGCTGGAGACCCCTTTTTTAATTAAAAATTTTCAGTGCAGTAAAATATACAAAACAAACAAGAACAAAGATAGAAAATAAGAAATAGAGATCCAATTGCTCCTTCTGCCCTTCCTTTTAACCGTAATTATCATCGTAAACTTTTTTTCCTGCATCCTTCTAATCGTTTATAATCCCCAAATCATCAATGCATTCTTCTTTTGCTTCATCAAAAGTCCATTTAAGGTTTCCAGTCTTTTTTTTAAAAAAGTATCTATTGTTTTATCTATTGATAAACTCGTTAGTTTCACCATTTCTGCAAGTTCAATGAATCTTCCAATGTAGGCATTTCATTGCTTTTCCAACATTATTCCATGTACGATAATTTTGCTGCAGATACCATATACAATATTAAACCCATATTTCTTTTCTAATTTCTTTGCTGGAGACCAGTTTAGAAGCAATTCTGAAGTATGGAGAATTGAATGCAAGCCTAGCTTCACCCTGAGACTAATTGTGTGCACATGGAGTGCAAAGAAATCCTCCAGTGCCTTATATCAGGTGTATTTACTGTTTTTAGCTCCAAGATCCTTTTTGGTAATATTACACTGTACATTGCTGATGGCTGCAAACAAGTAGCCAGATCAGTTGCATGGTGCTGCGGGATGTCACCCAAATTACACTGGGCTCATTTTTTTTTTATCCTGTCCATCTTATTGGTCTGCCTTGTTTATCCTGACAGATGACAATTTCTTCATTTGTTTCTCCAAATGCAGTAAATTGACCTGGTGGACGAAGTTAAAATCTTGAATTAATACAGATGAGCTGGAGTATCTACAGAGCTGTTCTTGGCCTTTCAAAGGAGCAACATATTTGCCTAGGATGAAACCCATGTGGCGATGTCTTAGAAAGAGTAGAACTTCTTGGGGCTCCATTTCAGGCACCTTGAATGTGAGAAAGGAGCTAACCAGGTTGGGTCAGATTAGTGCTGAGAGGGGAGACCACTAGGGCTTTAGGTGAAACTGGAGAGTAAAGAAAGCTCCCCAAAATAAAGCAATGGTAAACCAGGTCTGTATACTTGGCAAAGGAACAACGGGAAACCCAGAGTCAAGCTCAGCAAAAAAGAATGCTTTACAGATAGTCCTCGACTTACAACCATAATTGAGCCCAAAATCTCTATTGCAAAGTGAGACAGTTGTTAAGTGAGTTTTCCCCCATTTTATGACTTTTCTTGCCATAGTTGTTAAACTGCACCTGTAAAGTTAGTAATACAGTTCTTAAACGAGTCTGTCTTCCCCAATGACTTTGCTTGTCAGAAGGTTGCAAAAGAGGGTTGCATGACCTTGGGACACTACCACCATCATAAATATGAACCAGTTGCCAACCATTCAAATTTTGATCACGTGACCCTGGGGATGCTGCAGCGGTTGTAAGTGTGAAAAACAGTCATAGGGTCACTTTTTTCCAATGTCGTCGTAACTTTGAACAATCTCTAAACAAATGGTGGTAAGTCAAGGACTCCCTGTACTTTTTTCAGGCGGGGAATGCCTTTGGCCAACCATTCTGGCTTGCTTCATTTGCCGTGGTCTTGGATGGACTTTGGTCTATAACAGGGGTAGGCAACCGTGGCTCTTTTATGACTCATGGACTTCAACTCCCAGAATTCCCGAGCCAGCCATGCTGAGGGGAAAGGGAGAGGTTTCCAAGCTGAGCCATGCTGGCTCAGGAATTCTGGGAGTTGAAGTCCACGAGTCACAAAAGAGCCAAGGTTGCTTACCCCTGGTCTATAACCATGGAGGCCTGTAAAAACTGCAACCCCGGAGAAACAGCCCCCCCCCACACCCATGACAGGAAGCAGCCACTTTCTCAGCCTGCAGATGAAAAGCCTTGTTTGTTTATG
This sequence comes from Bothrops alternatus, assembly GCA_034064705.1. NCBI lineage: Eukaryota > Metazoa > Chordata > Lepidosauria > Squamata > Viperidae > Bothrops > Bothrops alternatus. The sequence goes on along the minus strand of JARGCV010000020.1, from coordinate 307,212 downwards.
GAACCACCAGCCATTTGTCCAGTTTGGGGCAGGAAGAGAGAGGATAGTGCAGGAGGCTCATTTCGCTTTCAAAATTGCCACATGCGATGATTTGCGTGGATTCCGACTCTCCCTGTGGTTTTGCATCCTGAAATTTCCCGGGTGGGAGTGAAGGAGAAAGGTGGAACTAAAGGACACTCAAGGGCCTTGCTATCCTTTTTGGGTTTGTCCCTTTTCCTCACGGCCTTTCCCATCCCTCATGATCCTGGCCGCCTGGCACAGAGTCTTCAGCCCAAAAGGGCGTTTAGCATTTCTCCCTGTTTCTGCCGCCCCCGCCTAATATTGGAAGCACATGTTTTGCTGGGTGTCTGGGTTTCATTACTGGTGGAGACAGGCTTCTTTGCAGGTCTGAGGCTGCGCCCTTGCATGTTGGGCCCAGGGAGCAACACAAGGGGACGAAAGAGGATGAATAATCAGAGAAATGGAGTCATTCTGAAACACAAGCATCCGCTCGCTCTCCGCTGGTTGCCATTTGGAAAGGCTTCTATCACTGCTGCTTTTGGCAAGGCCCTCTTTCTTTAGCGCCAGAGGTTCTCCCCTCCAGTGGCTTGCCATGCAACACGTCTCATCCACCAGCAGAGTCAGTGGGCTCCCACACTCTCTGCAAAGAGCAACCCCGCTTGGCTTTTCTTCTACACGTGGCAACAACACACGCAGGCACTCACGCAGACAGGCAAGCACCGCCCCCCCACCCCCGAAACCCAGCTGGCAGCTTTGAGGCTCTGAGGTTGATCCTGTGAACTCAGAATTTGGTCTCCTTGGCTGGATGCAGTGGTTCAAAGCCAACTGGCCACACAAAAGGAGGGAGGGAGGATTGGAGAATTGGAACATTCTCCCTATTGTACTTTGGGTCAGCCTGGAGCTGAGCTGGGGTGGGCGGAAAGAAGCTTTGAATGCTTGTATTCTTGGGACAATTGGGTGTTTTTCCTTTCCTGCCTCACAACACGCATCTTTAAAAGATCCCAGCAACATCTTAGACCAGTGATGGCAAACCTTTGGGGCTTGGCATGTCAAACATTTGGAAAATGCCTAACGCGACTCTGCTGGGGTGTCTCACACACATACACCACCCTGACCAAAAGAGAAACAATTCTCTATTCCCCCCCCCCGCCCCATACACCTGCCAATCTAGGCCATCCTAAATAGCAGCGCTCAGTGGCTGTGCTGGCCCAGACGTCAGCCCTAGCACTACTGCTGTCACTCAAAAAGGCTACCTCTGCCATCCTCCCAAGGTGCAATTATCCTGCAATCCAGTGCTCCCGGAGTTCTCTTCCTGTTGACAGGCCCCTGTGGCCTACCTGAACTTGTTCCAGATCACATGAAGCCTTCGTTCTTGAATCAGCTTCACAGAATGCTGTTCCATGGTCTCTTCAGCCTCCAAAAGCTGTGCCTTATTCTCAATGTGACATCTGGAGGTCTGGAGGCTGTGCAAGAGCACACACCATTCTCACACAGCCTTTGAAAACGCCGCAAAAAACTCTTTCAACAATAGTTGTTGGGTGCTTGTGAATGCCGCTGTATCACCTAAAACATGGCATGATTTGACACGTGCCTTAGGTTGGGCTTTGACACGTGCCATAGGTTGGCCATCATTGTGTTAGACCCACATCCTTGGCCCATCAAGACTGACAAATGATTATCTCTACTGAACTACAAGTGAGCATTATGACTATCAGCTGTAAGTGCAATGGGCAGCATATAAATGTGATAAATAAATCCAGCTGCACTGGGATTGAGGAAAAGGTTCAGAAATCATCACCGGATGTGCTTCTCCTATATCCTCAGCCAGGAAATCAGCAGGTATGTGTCTCTTGAGTCAATATTACTCTTATTTTCTGACAAAAGGATTCTGAACTGTAGGGAAGGTGTGTAGTCAGTGAACATAAAGAAACTCAATTGGACTATGTTTCTATCAATTATAATATGATACAATATAAGATTCTCCCTGGAGTCAAGCTCAACTCCTGATAACTACCATGTCTATTTTCTTGGCAACAACATGAAAGTGCTTTCCCACAACCACTTTGGGTGGCTTTTTGATTGACCAGTCTAATCTAGTGTTGGTATTTCCTGGTGGTCTCCCATTCAAGCAGTAGCCATTCAACTATTAACCCCCTGGTTTCATTTTCAAGATCAGCCCAAGTCGACTAGGTGCCGCCTCCTCCTGTTTGGTGATGACTTGATGCTTGCTAAACATGGCTTAAGTGTTGAAAGAATGCATGAGGTCGTTTTGAAGCATGTATCATGGGAAATTGCATTCTTTTTTTATTTGCAAGATGATCTGAATCCTTTATGCCTCTACTTTGCACTTTGGGGTAACTTTCAAGTTGATACTTTCATCGTAAACAATAGAAGAGGGTGTTCTAGTACAAAGGCATGTTATATGTAGAACTACAAGCTTAATGCAGAAAACATTCCTCCCGATAGCTAATCAGAATATTTGGGAGAGGTTCTCCACAGACACAATAGCTCTGATTATTCAAGCATTGGACTTAAGTGCAGAATCAATGCATGGGAGGAGGAATATATGTTCATTCCCCACCAATAGGAAACCAATGTCTGTATCACTTTGTTGGTCTTTTCATATTACTATTTTTTGTATAAGTATTATTTTTATATCGCCTTTGTTCCTGAGATCAGTATAACTCTGTCTTTGCTCTTTCTCAGCTCTAAAGTAGAATGTCTGGATAAGGCTTAGAAGGGCTCCGTTTCAGCTTTCAGTATCTTCTGTTTCTATTAAGTAGAATTTGAATTTTGACTACTTGCTACACCTCCAGGGTTCCATCCTGACTTCTCTGGAGGAAAGAGGCAGGGCTGGTGAAGACACGGCCCATGTGCCTTGGGAATCAACTCCTGTTACAGTAGGATTCAAATCTATTTACTCCACTCTCAGCAGGCCACCCAAATATCCCACTTCACTGATGGGAATTTGTTGAGGTCACTGAAACGCCATTGTCGAGCTTGACAAGTAGGGCCATTTCATTCCAATATGGAGCTGGGAACCCTTATCCCCACACTTGCTTCTGCCACTCCCTTCCCCCCACGCTGAATAAATGCTGTGACCCACCGGTTTGCTGCTTCCAACAGTCTCCCTCCTTGTCTGCTGTTCAGATGCCGGTTCGCTGCTCTCAGTTGCTTTTTTTCCCAGCGTTGGGCTGCTTAGCTGCGCTCCAGAGCTGGCTCTCTTTTTCTCTGTTGTCAGCTACCTCTGACTCCACATGCAGCCATTTGTTCGCTGCACTCCTGTCTGCTGGTGTTTTCCTCCTTGCCCCAATTTCTCCATTTTCCTTTATCCTTTCTATCTTCCTTATCTAACTTTCTGCTTCTTTTTCCTCCCTTTCTCCCCCCCCATACCTTCCTACTTAGTTTGGTTACTTCTCTCCCCCTGATCTGATACTGCTTCATACACTGCCGCCATCTTGGATCGCTTGACTGTTCTTCTGAAAAGTCATTGCAATCATGAACCTGAGTTTGAAAATGCTTGTGAATGGTTGCAAAGATGCAAATAAAAAGAGATTTGGTGCCTACAGGTTAAAACAGAGGTCATTCTAGGCTGGGGGAAGAGGGTGGAGTGCTTGCTTGTCAGAGGCAGACAGGATGAAGTCTTACATGAGCAGCTGTTTATTTTCAAACATAATTCCAATTGCATGTGTAGCTGCCTAATAGAAAACTGATGCTTCGTTTCTTGGCTGCGCCTTGCAGGAGACGTTGAGTTCAGCCATAAACCAAAGACATGCACGTTTGCACACTTGTACAACTCGGAAAGTTTAATGAAAGCCAGAGCATTGTCAATTGCCATGTTGTTTGCAGTTATGCCAAGATGGCTGAAATTCTTCAGGGGATGCGACACGGCATGAATGTGGGGCACTGCCCACCTCCAAGGGTGATTGAATCCATTTATATTAATAAAATTTCCTAATTGGTTCTCCAAATTTCAGTTCCCATCATGTGCTCTGTTGAAGCAACCACAATGAAAGTGTTTGTTCAGAATGGGCCTGGCAATTAATTTTATTTTAAAATTTGGGCTTCGGAATAAAGTGGGCTTTCTCTTCCAAAGGTTTTTTTCCTTTTTCGTGGCACCAAGCCATGTGGCTTTGAAAGGCTACAGTGTTCAGATGTGACTTTCTGAATGCTTTTCATCCACCCTGGTGGTGGGTGTAAGACCCTCTTAGTTGGCATTTGTGGTTTTGGGTGTGTGGAAACTTCGCCAAGCTTGAGAGGCAATTCCAAGAAATCTTCAGGCTTATGTGAAAATTGGATATAAAGCACCAAGATGCCCCTAGGAGATCCAGCAGCCTAGAATAGTGATGTGCCATTTGTTTTGATCAATTTTTTAGTCAGATGATATAAATCTTGGCTGGCTTCATTGACAGGTTTTGGGGGGGGGTTTGCTTCAAGGAATGAAACAGAAACCTCATTCTGAATGTCCATGAATGAGGTCCTAATGTGCTTTCAACCTAGAGCAGTTCCCATTCATGCACTGTGCAAGTGGCTTTCGTAAAAGTGAATAGCCAGTGTACAGGTAGCAAACAGACATCCCCTGGAGCAAAGGAGCAGTTGTTTCTAACATCAGCCAGAGATGCAGGAAGCATAATCCAGATCAGGATTATAGGAAGGGGGGGGAGATTACAGGATGAAGAACAGGGAATGCCTCCTCCGCTTGCCTCCAGCAGGCTCCCCATTCGAATTCCCTTCCCTTGTGTGTTGTTAACCAACTGCATGAATGGCCTCTTGTCTAGCAACTGGCTTCCCAAAACAGCGTCTGATTTGGATTTGGCTGGCTCAGGCAGAGTCCTCGTTTCATGATGGCAACCTGTTTACACTGCCAGGTTGGCAGTGACAGGCATCCAGAGCAAGGTAACAAAGCTGAGCTTTTAGCATCGTTGAAAGCACATAATGAAAATGATCCAAGTAATTTTTACAACAGCTCAGTAAACAAGGTAGGCAAAGATTCCCTCAGATCTTGATGCCGCTGAAGGACTGAAAGTGGAGTCATCAGATGGCACGAAAATGTGCTTCCTATGCAGCCTTTAAGGCCTCTGGGGTTGTTCTGTGGCTCCCTTGGGCCAGTCCTTGGCTCAGTGCCATTAGCGCTACATCTGAGTGAGGTTTGAGGCCTGCCTCCTACCATACTCTTTACTAATTCTCTTTTTTGCATCTCTCCCTCAGGGCTCTGCATTCAAGTGGCACTCTCTGAGCCAGTCGCCTGAGCAGCACAGGTAGGTGCTAAGTTGTTCCTTTCCTGCTGGGAGAGTTTCAGTGGTGAATTTTTGTCCTGCTCTGCTGAAGACAGGCTTGCTTTTTCCCCCATGTCAGCCTACAGAGAAAGCCTTGCCTTCCGTGCAGTCTAACCAAAAGCTGTCTGTTTCTTGCTTGTGCTCGCTTAGGACACGGTCTTGTTTCCCCCCTGTGGCTGAGAGTCAGTGAGATGGCCCTACAGTGGTTTGGTGGTGGTGGTGATGGGGAATAACAGAAATTATGCACCTGGAGGTAATTTGCAAGCACTGTCAAGGTATTTTGTCTTCTGGGATAGAGCCTTTAGACCAAGGACCCATTGGCTGTGTTAACTCCAGTCCTATATCTCCTGCTGGGGACAGAATTTCACCAGCTAAAGCTTCAGTTAACCTCTCATGGAATAGGGTAGATTCACTCTTCAATTTGTCTCTTTAATAAGTAAACTTTTCAATTGACGGGGATTGCAATTCCTCCTTTATCTCTCTTATATGCAACTTTCCTCAGCCTGGTGTCCAGCAGACGTGGGACGTATAATACAGTGCTTTGATTCAAAAGCAAAAAAGTGCTTCAGAGCGCACAGGGCAAGCATACCATATACCTTTCTGCAACTTCTCAAAGCAAAATCCTCTTCTGGGATCACATGGTAATAGGAGTATACAGGTTGGAGGACCAATTCCCACCATTAACCTCTCTGATTGAGCAGGGCTTATGGGAATTGTGGTCTTAGCATATCTGATGGGTATCAGATTGCCATCCCTGATAGGAGTTAATCTTCCCTTCAAGGGAGCCAATGCAAGAAGACTAGGATGTGGCCTAGTTGAGTGTTGCTTCACAACAAGAGACTTTAGACAAAATATCCATAAATTACATTTGATATTGAATCACCTTCAAGCTTTAGGAATGTGCCCTTAAACCTGCATTGATGAAAGTTATAAGAGCAAATTGCCACTTCAGCTGTTTAGGAAGAAGCTTTGTTGTGCATAAACAAAGAGAGAGAGAGAGAGCCAAGAAAGTGCTCACTGGAGAAAGGGCCTTTGTTTTTGCCTCATCTACCAACCCCATGGCTGCAGTTCTCCAAATGATTGGAAGTGAAATTCTCCTGAAGCTTTCTTAGGGAACAGGAAAGTTGGGTTTTAACGGTGCACGTGAAAGGTATAAAGCAGGGGTAGGCAACCTTGGCTCTTTTATGACTGGTGGACTTCAACTCCCAGAATTCCTGAGTCAGCATGGCTCAGCTTGGAAACCTCTCCCTTTCCCCTCAGCATGGCTGGCTCAGGAATTCTGGGAGTTGAAGTCCACCAGTCATAAAAGAGCCAAGGTTGCCTACCCCTGGTATAAAGGAATACCCTTCCACAGGCTTGTGATTTCATTGCTAAATGGGGACAAATATCTTATTACATTCCATGACAAGTTTTTGCCAACATAGCATCCTTCAGGTTCTTCTAATCTGCTACCTCGCAGCATGCTGGGTGATGGGGTTTGTGGGCAGTACATCTTGAAGGTGCAAGGCTGAAGAAATAATGACCTTCCCCTTTGTTAGAACTACCGTCATATGTGATAGACAAGGAGAACAAAAGCCAGGAGTAATCCAGGCTATTAGGAAATGTTTCTGTGTAAAAGCTTCTCCTAAAATACGCTCCTGAATTATATTGGGGACATTTCTTAAATTCCAATTGACAGCTTGTAGAAATTAAATAAACTTTTGGGAGTCGCTTATAAAAACCCTCCAGTTCAACCATACTTCTTTTCCAGAAATAATAAGCAGAATCCAGGGGTGGCCAGTTGGGTGTGAACATGCACCCATACATGATTTGTGGCCAGATATTCTACTCTGTTTTATAAAGAGGTGCAACTTTTTCATATAAATGAAAGGAGGAATCTTTGTCTCCTTTTTGCAATTTCCAAATTTTCATTAAATAGAGTAGCGTATTTTTTTTATCAAACGAGAAGAAATTTTGACCACTTAGTATCCTTATACCAGATGGATTCATATCATAAATGGACAATGTTCATGGAGTGACCAGTTCCATTTAAAAGGACAGAACATATACTCAACTTGCAATATCTGGTGGTAATATATGGACTTTGATTAAAAAAAAAGTGATTGATCTGGGTTATTTGGACAGGAAGGCAAAGCAAATATTTCTCAAGAGAATCTGCAGAATGTTCAGTAAACCCGAGTTCATTTTAGTATTGAAGTTATTCAATTTTTTTAGGAGAAATTGACAGGGATTTTTTAAATGCATGTTTAATTGTGAAAGATTGCAGCTCTGTTGTTAGAAGAGTGGCCAGCCATGTAATTTATCCTAAAAGATGGTTCCTGTAGGTTAGATTATCTGCCATTCTTCGGTATTTATCTTATGTATTTCCATTTTGCAGTAAATGAGTCTGCAAGAAAGAGATGCATCTAAAAAAGCATACTCTTGAATAATGTGTAGTGGTTGTTTGCTACTGAATCTATGTTTGCTTCAGCAACCCCATCCCTGATTACATTTGTGTTTGCTTTGGCTATGTTTTTGCACTTGGATCTCCTTTTGTTATTTTGTTAGCTCTGGTCTGGATTCATAAAGACTGGATGATACACAAAAGGCTGCTCCCTTCCTGTTTGTTTCATTGGCTCAAAGTGTCGATGGAAGGAGCTGTAAGGGAAAGAGGGACTGTGAGCTGCAGAGATGATTCTTGGGTGGGGCACGTGCTTGATCCAGCTGCCTGGCTAAGAGGAAGAATGCTGCTTTCGCTTCCCACCAACCCTGTATTTGAACACGCATAAGACGGAAGTTGCTGAACTATGACTAAGGGAAGTTCCTGTAACTTAAATCATATTGTGGGGAAGATGGAGGAATCAGAAAGTGGAGAGAGATCCTTACACAACTTTGGGAATATGGCTTGGGATCTGCCTCATGCAAGGTCCTGAGGAATTTCAGCTGAATTTCTTTCCTCTTGCATTGTTTCAGAAAAGTGATCACGCTGGAGAAAGAAGAGAGCCAGACATATGGTTTTGAGATTCAGGTAAATGTAGGGAGAAAGCCTTCTATTCATTCCTAAACTTACCTCACGTACAGCTAAGTTTTGCAGGCTGCCCTCAGCAGGAATTGAGGACAGGGTTTTAAATCACATGCCTCAGGGTATTTGCAAATGGGAAAAAAAATTGAAATACAAATTTTAAAAAAATTAAAAATTGAGGACTTAGACTTAAATATCAGATCTGAGGAAAATATGACAACATCTTGAATCTGGCCTGTCTCACTATTCAGCTGAGTTTGATCTTCGACATTTCAGAGAATGAGAAATGATCCAGATCAGGCAGAATTGATTTCATCTCACAGCTTGCTATGGCTGTTTAGCTCTTCATGCTGTTTTACCTCATTCATTAAAGATTATAGCATCAACCCCTAATCCACCCTTCTCATGCCATAATAAATAATAATTCTTTTTCCTATCTGGGCAATTTTCAGACCTATGGGCTACACCATCAGGACACAAAACATGTGGAGATGTTCACTTTTGTTTGCCGGGTTCACGAAAACAGCCCAGCCCAAGCAGCAGGCCTTAAACCTGGTAAGAGACTTCATTTAATGCTTTGTACTGCTTCACTGGAGTTCAACAGCTGACTGGTAAAATCAGCAGAGATGATTCAGGTTTTAGACTTTCCTGGTCTTTAGTGGCCAGTGAGAATGTCATTCTGTCTTCTTGAACTGCGAATTTCAGTCACTTGTGTACAGCCCTCTGTTTTATTGTCTCCATGCTTCCTCCCAACTTTTTACAATTGTAGGGAACGCTGAGTAGATCTCTGTTGTGGAAAGCCATTGGAGGACAGCATGATATCACTGGCTCCTCTTGTTACTTCACAGAACAGAGCCTCCTGCAAGGTTACAGTCTGAACTCCACATGTCATTTGCTGCAGGACACCCTCCAATTCAGTTTGCTAGTTTCCCCAAGCCTCAAAGTGTGAGCTGCTCTGTGAGGCTCCAAGGAGAGGTGCTGAGATCCCCAGGTGAAGGCTAGAAATTGGGAAGTGTACAGGTAGAACTTGCTTAATGATCACCCTATTTAGCCATTGTTCAAAGTGATAGTGGTGCTGAAAGACTAGCTTTACAACCAGTCTTCACAGTTAACAACAATTGCAGCGTCCCCAGAGTCACATGATTGACATTCAAACTCTTTGCAATCAGCAAGCATTTAAGACAGTCACAACATCTCATGTTCACGTGATCATCATCTGCGTACTTCACAGCCAGCTTCCGACAAGCAGAGTCAACGGAGAATCCAACAGTAAAATTATAATTCAGTCACATGATTTCTCGCTTAATGACTTAACTGTGAATTGTTTAACAACTGCCGTTGAAATGAGGTTGTAAGCCTGTTGCAATCGCATGATATTTCACTTAGTGACTGAGTTGTCATTCCCAGTTGTGGTCACTGTGCAGGGACTGTCTGCATTTTCTCACCTCTCATTATTTAGAATCAAAGGAGACCACGGTTGATGGGGTCATGTGGAATCCTTGCAGATTTCACACTTCTCACAGGACTATCCCGTCCAGATTTGACTACAAGTCACCAACATGGGGAGTGACAATTGCCTTCCAGTTTCCCACGGAAAATAAAAGGGAAAAAAAAGTACTAGACCAGTTTAATATTTATTTATTATTTTATTTATTATTTTGACTTATATGCCGCCCTTCTCCTCAGACTCTCTGCCTAGAACAGAGAAAAAATCAAGAAACCCTCTCCAGACAAAGCCAGACAGACAACAGCAGGAAAACCTGTCTCTCCGTTTTCCTAACATCATCAATTTGTCCAGCTGGGATTTCCAGATTTAAAATATAATAGTTCAGAAGGCATTCCTGCTCCCTGGAATGCTAGGTATTTTTTCTGAACAATCAAAATACTGTATTTTTTCCTCTTAAAATGGGCAGTGGGCCCATTGTCTCCTGGCCAACAGGACTCGTGGAAGAAATATTGTACTGTACAATAGCCAAAGAGTGGGGTCTATCTGAAACAGGCCAGGAATGCAGGCTCCCTCTCCTTGTTCCTTCCTTGCCTGTGTTTCATTGGCTCTTTGCAAGGAGGCCTCAACCATCTCTGGCTTCACATCACAAGGAACCATGAAGAAGGCTGGGGCGCAGCTTTCACGTGGGTGCCTTCTTCTCTCCTCCCAGCTGCTCTTCTCTGGAGAGCCAAAGCATTGCACCTTCATTTAAAGCAGCATTTTTTTCAAACTTGTCACCTTTAAGATGTATGGACTTCAACTCCCAGAATTCTCCAGCCAGTTGAAATCCACACATTTTAAATCCGCCAGGGTTGAAAAACACTGCTTTAAAGAGTCAGACTGACAGCAGGCTGAAACAGAGGTGAGGGTGAGGGGGTGAATGAATTAGAGGGTTTGGCTGTGCAGTGTGGTAACTTCCTTTATTTCCATTAAAGTCTGCTTTTTCTGCTTTTTGTACAGAGGGCATTTTTTAAAAGTACACCTCTCCAAGCCTAGATCATTTTTCCCAATAGCAGAAATTTTTCTGGCTACCAAGCAGTCTCTTTTTTCTCTCTCTTATGTAAACAACCCTAGTCCTCAAAATCAGAAGCTGTACTTAAAAATAGCAGAACAATCTCAGAAAAAAATTGAAAGAATATTCTGTTAACATTTTCTATATAGTAATAAATTACTGTTATCTGTACAGGATTTTTTTTCTGAATTGGAATATTGCATTGGAAGGTTTAAAATGCTTCTATTTCTCCCTAATACCACATGTACCGCATATATATATATATATATATATATATATATATATATATATATATATATATATATATATATATATATATATATATATATATATATATACATACACACACACACACACACACACACACACACAGACACTCTTTAAGATTATGTGTACATATAAGCACACGCTCACTCTCTCTCACATACATACATTCTATAAACACATCTAAATGCAAACACTTAGATTCCCCATGTTTCTGTTCTTTCACCCGACTCTTTTTATTTTAATTTCTGTCATTTTGTTCAATAAAACAGAGAAGAAGAAATCTAAAAGGTCACGAGTATTCTTGATTAAATATTTCCCCATGCCCCTCCTATGGTCCTGCCCTGACACATAATTAGAGTGCTCAGAATAAAACCAAATCAACGTGCAATTATGCTGTTTACATAATTTAGATGGCACCCAAAACAAAATTGTCATTGCCATGTTGGTGTATAGAAAAAAGAAATCCAAACCCATACTTTTATGAAGACTAAAAAAATGCAGTACAAGTGTGTGCAAGCTTTTATGATCATTTCTTTAAGCAAGCAAAACCAGGGGAAAAGGAAAAATTACTTCACCTCTTTTAGCCATGAAGCAGAGAGATCACAGTCAACTCTGACATGGGCATTGTGGACTGAAAGCCTTCTTTGTGTTAAAGATGTGGGGATCAGGCATACAAGGCCAATAAAAAAGGGGGGGCTTCATCCATCCCTACCTCCACCATCATCCTTCCAAGCCTGAGAGACCAAAATAAAGAATGTTTTTGGTGAATTGCAGAAGTGATATCTTAAGTTCAGGCTTTAAATGTGCAGCCCAGTAGAAATCCTTTGTCCCCCCCCCCCCCGCCACACACACACACTCCTTTTTGTTGCCTCTCTGCTTTGTAGGAGACACAATCACAGGGGTGAATGGGCTTAACGTAGAAGGCATCCGGCACCGTGAGATTGTGGAGATCATCAAAGCATCTGGAAACGTGCTCAGGTAAAAGCCAGATCGATGCTTTTAGCCAGAACTAGCCCTCCCCTCCCCCCCCATTCCACATGCCGCTGCTGTGGTTTTCCAGCCACAGAGGCATCACTCATCTCACTTTGTCCCCTGTTCAGGTTAGATACCTTGTATGGCGCATCAATCCGGAGGGCCGAATTGGAGGCTCGCTTGCAGTATCTCAAGGTGAGTGGCATTCAAGCAGGAATAGTGGAGTGAAATGTTTACAAGTTTGGCTCGGGTTGCTGCCAAAAAGAGGCAACCGTTTTGAAATAGGGCCTGTACATGGATATGAAATGATATCTCCCAAACTCAACCTGGGTAACTGCCCTGCAAATATTTATATAGACAGAATTGCAGGTTTTTTTTGGCTTTGATCAGGATGCTCCACATTCCTAAAAAACACAGAAAGCTGTCCTATGCCAAGTGCAATTATTAGTCCATCTGGCTCAGTATTGACTGTAAAAAACAGCAGTTTTCACTGCATAGGAATTACTAAGGGGAAAGGAGCAAAGTTAAAACTTCCTCCTCTATTCTCCTCCTCCCCCCCCTTCCTTCCACCCACAAATAGGTCCCTTCCCATTTGCCTCCTGCTTCACCCACTGTGATCCCCCTATTTTGGGGGTTCTGTGCAACTTCAGCTGAAGAAGTTCTTTCCTGTATAACAACATCTTGGAATGGAGGAAATCAGGGACAAATACAACCTCTAGGGCAGCGTTTGGCAAATTATTTTTTTTAGTAGGTGTCAAAAGAAAAAAGAGGAGTTGTGCAGACCAGGCTAACCTTCTTTTAACACTGATCAATAACTTTTCCACTTTCCATCAAATGTTTTCCAGCACTATTCACTTTGTTCTATCACAGTAGATGTCATTTTCACGATGGGTTTTTATGTATCAGTTTTACCCCAGCAGGAAACTCTTGATCTCTGTTTTTCCACATGCAATATATCCTAACAGCAGCAAGAAGGGATGGAGATAGCCATGCCACCTAAAGAATGCAGGATATGTTTCAGGGCTGAAATTTTCCTTTCCCCACCCCCACTTTATATGCTGCTTTTGTTTAGGAAAAATAGATGTATGAATCCTCTTAAGAGGTCTAATTTTACTTACAATTCCAAGCCCCTGAAAAGCAAAAAAAAAAAAAAAAAAAGTGGTTGGCCCAAACTGTATCTTTATGAGGTGAGGGATCCCTTAAAAGTAATCTTATTCCCCATGATTAAGGGGTAATTTAAGGTGGTTCTGGACATGACATGTTTTTTTTAATTGGTTTTTAGATATCTTGTTTGGGTTTTTTATATTGTAATTCTCTGTTATATATATGTTGTTAGCCGCTCCGAGTCCCCGGAGAGGAGCGGCATACAAACCCAAATAAATAAATAAATAAATAAATAAATAAATAAATAAATAAATAAATAAATAAATAAATAAATAAATAAACAAACAAACAAATAAATAAATAAATAAATAAATAAATAAATAAATAGATAGATAAATAAATAAATAAATAAAATACCTACACTGATATAAAAGAATACAGTTGGCGTAACTAAATTGAGTACATTTCTTACATTGCTTGGATTTTGGGTTTTGCTTCTTCTTTATAAATATTATAGGCAGTGTGGTGTAATATTAAGGCATCAGGCTAGAAACCAGGAGACTGTGAGTTCTAGTCTGATCTTAGGCACGAAGCCAGCTGGGTGACCTTCGGCCAGTCCCTTCATATCACCCCTAGGAATGTTGACTCAAAGGCATCCGTCTGTCTGTCTACCTACTTACTTACCTATCTACCTATCTATATCTGTCTATCTATCATCTAACTCTATCTAATGTTGCAAGCTTGAATAAGTTTTTTTAAAGAAATAAATTTAAATTAATAATAACGCAGTGCAGCTTTGATTCCTGAGCTACTACTCTCTTATTTCTCCCGTTGTTCAGAAAGATGCTCTTCATCATCTCCTACCTCATATTTTTCCTTATTAAATATTTCATAAACTAAATCGGGAAGTTCTACCTGCAGAGTCTGCTGATAAATGGAGCCACAGCCTTGTCTAATTAATGTCTGAGAATCTGTAGTTCTGAGGATTTTTTTTTTAATGTGTTTAGCAGAAAGCCTCCCTATCCTTGAGAAGTAGGTAGGCCATTAGTATCTTTCAGAAGCCAGCAGGTAGTTGGACAATAGGCTGCAACTCTTCTCCTCTTTCAGGCTTTTGTTGTGTCTCTTTGCAGCCCATAACATTCCAACTCTTATCTATTGGATTCTTTGAACCCCCGAACCCAGGCAGGAGAAGCCATCTGCTTTACCCACAGAGCAAATAAAAAAGGAAAGATGAGATATAAGGAGAATGGCTCACCAGCAGTCAAGCACCATTTGAAGGAGATCATAATTAGATATATATATAGTCTTGACTGACCCTTGTTGTTGTTTGTAATGTCAGTTTCTTTCCATTGTAGCAAACACTCTATGAAAAATGGGGAGAATATCGGTCATTGATGGTCCAGGAGCAGCGCCTGGTCCATGGTGAGTGTCAGAAGAGTGTCGGCGTTTTTTCTGATTGTCTTATAGATCAGTGGTTCTTAACCTGGGTGATATCGCCCCCCCATCACGCCCAGGGGGTGATTTCATTTTTCAGGGGGGCGATGGAACGAAAAGGTGCGACGCGGGGGCGAAGGAACGAAATGGGGGCGATGGAGCGAGAAGTTTTGGAGACACTTTTGAGCCTTCCCCTGCGGCTCCGAGCCTCCTCCGTCATTTGCAGAGAGAGACAGAGACAGAGAGAGGCACTTGTGCTTCTCTCTCTCTCTCTCTCTCTCTCTCTCTCATGTGGATTTGCCCCCTCGCAGGGCTCCTGATTGGCCCTGTCCCCGGGTGCCCCATCCCCTGGGAGAAGCGCAACCAGGAAGTCCCTTTCCCTGGCTGGCCCCACGCAGAAGCCCCAGGATCCCCACTGGGAGCAGCCTGCCAGAGCCTCAGCTGAGCGGGCCAGCCTTTCCGCAAGCCGCGGCGCGAGGGAGAGCAATCCCTGTGATCCCCAGCCGCGGGACTGTTGGCCCAGCTGGCCGGGAAAGCTGCTTTTTTGACAAAGAATGTGAGGTGAGCAGAAGATGGGGGGGAGAGAAAGGGAGGGGGAGGCATTTTACAACCAGCAGCAGAAGAGCCCCAGCTGGACCCGTGGGAGCACCTCCTCCTGGGCCCTGGCGCCAGCTTCCTTGCCCTCCTCCTCCTCCCCTTCTTCCTCCTGCTGCCCCCCAGGCGGCAATCCCAGCTGGGACGGCGGCTGGCGGGGGCATCGCTCCCTGGGTGACGCTGGTGGGTCGCAGATCGCCGGGAGTGCCGCGCAGTGCGGAACAGCCCCAGTTCCTCCAGCACGACGAAGCTACTGGCAGCACAGGAGGCTCCAGCGTTGGTCCTGATGGGAGGCGGATCGTTGCCGGCGGCGCGGGAGGTTTGGTGATGCAGCTGATGGGTGGGGCATTCCACAGATGCCCTGTGGCCCTGACTTGAGCCCGGGGATGCCGGCGGCACGTGGGACAGCCTGCCAACGTGACCATGAGCCGGGGCGTCCCCACAGGCCCAGCAGGCAGCGGAGCTGGGTGCCTCCAGCGGCGACGGGTTCTTCAGCTGCCTCCTGCCCCCCTCTCCGCCCCTTCGGCGTCCTCTGCCTTTCGTTCTCTCTCTCTCTCTCTCTCTCTCTCTCTCTCTCTCTCTCTCTCTCTCTCTCTCTCTCTCTCTCTCTCTCTCTCTCTCTCTCTCTCTCTCTCTCCTCACCTGGAGAAAGAAGGGAGGGAGGGAGAGAAAAGAGAGAAAGAGGGAGAGGGGAAAGAGAAAAAGAGAAAGAGAAAAGAGAGAGAGAGGAAGCGCGAGTGCCTCCCTCCCTCTCTCCCACCCCCTCTCTCTCTCTCTCTCTCACACACACACACACACACACACACTGAGTGGGGGAAGAGGACTGGCAGACCAAGGGCAGAAAGAGGAAGAGAGGGAGGGAAGGAGAGAGAGAGAGAGAGAGACTCTTTTAACATCTAAAATGAAGATAACACTGAAGATATATATATATATAATAAAGGTAAAAAAGGATATATGAAGTGTTATCTTCATTTTAGATGTCAAAAGGGTTTTGCAGCTCCCAGTGTTTTGTTTTCGGTGGGAAATGGGTCCAAGTGGCTCTTTGAGTGTTTTGGGTTGCCTACCCCTGCTCTACCCATACAGTGGTGTGCCATTGGCCAGAATGGGCAGTGATGGAGGGGGGAGCGCTTCTTTCGAAACATCGCATACTGTTTTGTGTGTCTCTTTGTATTGTACTTTTTTAGCATGCACTCCAGTTCGATATTCTATTTTCTTTGTGTCTTTTTAATCCTTTTTACAGTGTGCGTGACTATATATACTTTCCTCAAATCTTAATTTAGTTTCAGAGTTTTCGTCTTGAAATTTTTAGTTCCTGCATTGCGGTTTGTTCTTATGACCTTTTTATATTTCTTTTTGTATCTTTAAATTTCACTTGTAATTCAATCATTAAATGTTACTGTTTTTCTTTTGGGGCATTTCACTTTCTTGCAATTGAATTTTGTTTTCAGTGGTCATTACATTTAAGTGTCTTGAATAAATAAGATAATGATGAAATACACGTATTACGAAGTTTGGGAATAAAGTGACAGGTGGCATCAAACTTTTTCGCACAGTTGAGATATGGGAAAAAGACTGGAAATAAATTATTTGCATCATATGTCCTGATGACAATTTTAAAGAAAACAAAAAAAGGGTTTGCATAAATTGAAGGATTATTTCCTATGTTGTGATGGAGAAGTTATGTTGGGGGAGGGGGCGATGACAACTTCCTCATTGGCTCAAGGGGGCGATTCGTTCAAAAAGGTTAAGAACCACTGTTCTAGATCATGGATGGAGAACCAAATCTGGCTGAAGGGGCTGGTAGCAGAAAGACATATTCCATGGTTTGCAGACTACTCTTGGCTGTGTTTGTGTAACCCACTAGGCGAGCGTTTCTGGGAATTGAAGTCCATGCGTCTTATAGTTATTGAAGCTAAGAAACACCGCACTAAGCCAAACCAAGGTTACCACAAAGTGTGGATTCAAACATGGACAAGTTCTTCTCTTTGGGAGAACAAGCAGGTTCCTGCTTTCACTTAAGTAATTGTTTGCTCTTTTCTGGTAGGGATCGTGGTTAAAGACCCCAGCATCTATGATACGTTGGAGTCTGTGCGCTCCTGCCTGTATGGCTCTACGCCCTATGGGATGCTGTTGAGAGGAGCTGGGAGTACTTACAGCAGCGTGGGCTGTGTCAGCACTGCCACTGATGAGACTGAGGAGTCTCTTTACCAAACTTGCTTTTTTGACTCTGCCGACTCCCTGGACATTGTCTCCGCAGCAGCTCAGTCTTCACGCCCCAAGACAACATTAACCCGCAGCATCAGCGTCAAATGCACCGCCACCACCACCAGCAGCAGCAGCAACAATGGGGATGCCTATTTCTGGGACAAATCCAGAGAACCAAAAAACTCCGTAGTCACGTCAAGGCCCCCCAAAAGCAAACAGGGAAGCTTCCGCAGGAGACTCCTCAAATTTATTCCGGGGTTGAATCGTTCTTTGGAGGAAGAGGAGAGCCAGTTGTAAAAGGACATTCTTATTGGGAAAGCAAAGTACAGTTCAGCTGTGAGGCCGACTGTCTCTGCTTGCTGTGTTCTCTATTTATTTATTTATTTGATTAGCAGAGGCCTGGGCTTCCGAAGGCCATCAGACCAGCTCTATGGAATGCAGGTTGCATCCGCCATGGACTTTTGGAAGAATAATTCGTCAGCTGGGATGGGAGCGGGGTGACAGTGGGCCTTCAGGTGGAAGGGAGAAAGGAGACCTCAAAAGGAAAAAAAAAATGTAGCACATTGTGAGGCCAAAGAAGTGCAAGTGATTTTGTATACTTCATTCATAACGAGGGTAGTTTGGGTTTAGGATGTTTTCCAGGAATTGGCATAAAGCAGTCTCTTCAAACCGTTGGGTGGTTCTTTGTTGTTGTGGGCCATAGGATGACTTTTAGAAATGGATGGGAAACAGGACATTATTATTGGTTTAACTAGTTTAAAAAAACAAACAACTGGTATGTTTGGTTTGCATTTGTACATTGGGTGGTTTATGTTAGGACTTAATGAGGGGGGCATTAGAAGAACCAGCATGTTAACTTAGCCTAGAGCATGAAGTAACATTTGAGGTTTAGTCAGAAAGATTGAGAAAGCTCAGACCCGAGGCAAAAACTGTCCTCAGTAGAAAGCAAAAGCTACCACCTTCTTTTATTGGACACCCTCCAGATGCATTGGGACTTCAAGTCCCAGAATTCCCGTTTAGCCTTGTCTTTGGCCACGTTGGCTGGAAATTTGCATTACATTTAGAAGGCTCAGTTACAGGATGGAGTGAGCTGCGTATGAAACCGGCCTCGGTTTAAGTGGCCATGACGTAGCAAGAACTCCCAAGATATTTCTGCATTTTGGTTTTGTATTTTTAAGTGTTGAAGGGCAAGACTGCCAGGGGTTTTATGCACACCAAGTTCAATCTTTCGCTTGCACTTGGGGCCAGGCCGATTCTGAGCTGTGCTTAGAAGAAGGAACACTTGCAGTCAGCCCATATGTCTATAGCAGCAGATACTTTCCCTCCTGCTGGGAAGGTCCATGAATGGGGAACTCCCAACCCCCTCCCCCCCAGTTTGTTTAAATGTGGTTTCTGAGCTGCTCTATATCTATCTCTGCTCTGGGGAGCCACATCCTGTCTGTCTCATTACCTCCAGAGGCTGCAGCAACTCCCCACAATCTCCCTCCAGTCTTTAAAAAAATCCAGATGTTATTACACATTTCCCCTCTCCTCATTCTAGAGCAACTTTGAAAGGAAAAGTTATAAGAAAAGAGCTGTTGGTGTTACACTTTTCTCTTGCAGGGTACC
Organism: Bothrops alternatus; assembly: GCA_034064705.1. Lineage (NCBI taxonomy): Eukaryota > Metazoa > Chordata > Lepidosauria > Squamata > Viperidae > Bothrops > Bothrops alternatus. The sequence goes on along the minus strand of JARGCV010000020.1, from coordinate 288,253 downwards.
TAAGGCTACTTGAAAGGCCAATAGACCAATAGGAAGTCCAACGTTCAGTTTAATAAATTCGGTTTATTCTAGTTTTACCGACTTTTCTCCAAGTTTGTGAAAGATTGGCTCTGTCAGGAGTCCCCACTTTGCTCCTGCTGAATTAAACAGTAATTCTCAGGACTGCTTAGAGAAGAGAAACAGGGAAAGTTAAATAAGATCACCTTATTTCCAAGAGAGCCGAATCTTAAAGATCTGGATTAGCAGGGTAGTTGGATATTATGAAGGCCGGCCGTAGGCAGAATGAAACTTGTGGCTACCCTGCCCAAACCTCAGTGCAACATCTTTCTAAGGACTGCTTAAAGCTATAGAAGGAGAAAGGGAGAATGGAACATAGACATAGACAGACATAGACATAAAGATCAATTAATCTTAATTGTAATCCAGCACATCTAGAAGGTGCCAGATTGAGGAAAGCTGGGCGAACCTTAGACAAAACAAAAAAGGTGTTTGTCTAAAACCTTAGACAAAAAGTGATTTGTGATCTTCCATATGCCACTGCCCTACAACTCCCGGCACCCTTTATTATCTGCTATGCCAGCAAAGGCTCTTGGGAATTGTAGTTTAGCGACATTTGATGAGCCATATTCCTGGCCTAAGTGAAGTCCTCAGAACAGAACCGTACCTCTGAAAACGGCTTCGTGTCTGAATGTTCCAATCTCTCGCCAGCAAATGCCTTGTGTGAGAGAAACCAAAGGGCAGCTTTCTGGTTTTTTGTTTTTAACTTTATCTCTCAGGAAATAACTGCAGGAAGAGGGGAGGAGGGGTGACACAGCGCAGACGGGAAAAGAGTGGCCGTTGTGCACCCTGACAGATATTTCTCAGAAGAGATGCTAAAGGGGGGGAAAGCAACAAACAAACAAAGCAAGGCCAGCAGTTTAGGGAGGCACTGTGTGTCAATAACTGTGTTCAGCTTACTTATGCATAAAAACCTTATTCAGAATTGGATTTTTGTACAGACATGTGCAGCTATGTTTCCACTGTAAACTTTTGGATAAAACTTGTGAGATGTTTTGCATTCAGATAGTAGTGCTCTCATTTTCTATGGGTCTTGCAAACAGCATGGTAGGCTTTGGAGCTCTTCAACCATCTGCTGCTTGGATTTTCTCAAGAAACCGAGGAAGATGACCTCTTGACTTGGAAGTTCTTCAAACTACAAAGAAGACTTGGGCCACAAAAGTGCAGGATATTAATGCTACCCAGTCCAGGCCAAGGCCAATTGTCTTATTGGGCAGAAGAGCAATATTTAGAGCAAAGGTGGGGAACATATGGCTCCTTTATGACTTGTGGACTTCAACTCTCAGAATTCCTGAGATAAGCATGGCTCAGGAATTCTGGGAGTTGAAGTCCACAAGTCATAAAGGAGCCATAGTTCCCCATCCCTAATTTAGAAGGTAGGAGCTTCTCTGAATGTTCTGCTGCCAAAGCTTTGAGCTTATCCAGCTGTTGCTGAGCCCCAAGTGACCCAGTGCATTCCTTCATGCAACTTGAGTTCACACATTTGCTTCCCCACAGCCTCTGGCTTTTTTTGCAGCCAAGTGGTCCCCAGTCTGGCGGCTTGACTTCTGCCTGTGGAACCTGACCATGACCTCAATCTAGATCCAAAGTGGAGTAGTTAAATTTAACTTTGGACAGAGCAGAGGGCATGTTGCCTCTGTATTGAAATGACTCTGGTATGGCCTTGCTCCTGTGACTGTAGATGTAGGTTTCCATCCAGGCTTGGACACAATGTATGGAAAATCCTGAATTTTGCCTGACTCAAGATTTCTTGAAGTGTAGCATTGTCAGTAGCCCTATTCACCTTCCAGCAGCCGGATGCCTGATAGAGATCACTCTTGACTGATTCCAGGAAGCTCATTGTGATAAAATCTAAAGTCGAGAGGGGAAGACGCACCCTCTAAACAGAAGAGAACTACTACTTCACTATGTACTTGCAACCACTGGTTCCACTGTGCATACCTGTTATGTACTTCGTTCACGTGCGAATGATGAATACACATGGCGATGTTAAACAGCTCTTTATTCTTCTTCCAACAACACCCGAACGAACAAGCAAAGGCACGCAAGGCCTTTTTTATGTGGCCAGAGACCCGGACAATGACAAACAAGTAACAGCATTTCGCACCTTGCGCATGTGCACAAGGCTGGCTCCACTTTGTCTGGTCCCAGGCAGCAAACGCCTTGCGCATGTGCACAAAGCTGGCGCCACTCTGTCTGGTTCCGGGCAGCTTATGGAATGCCCGGGACCAATGCAACGTCCCGAGCCTGCTTTTGCAGGCTCAGAACACAACAATACCTATAAGCACTAGTTCTACTGCATAGTATGTTTACAAGAATTCTGTTTTTGGAAACATGGCCTTGAATTCAGCAAATGCATCACACCCGGCTCTTGTGTGTGAGAAAGGCATGCACACAGAGATACACAAGCACACATTCCCCAACAAGACACTGGGCAACTATGCAGCTTTATACATATTACAGAAATCGGCCCCACTGCATTTTAATTCCCGGCATAAGAAGCCAAAATTACAATTCTATTGACGTGAAGCCGTTTTCAATCAACAATTGAGTTCTTGAATTATATTAAGATTGGGTTTGTTCAACCATGGTTTATTGAAGAAATCACAGCTGTTCTCACACTGGGCTCTTATGCCAAAATCAGAGAATTCTGACCATTTCCTATCAGAGGCATTCCTAGAGCTTGATATAAATCAGGGACCATCATACTTGGCAGCTTTAAGACTTGTGGACTTCAACTCCCAGAATTCCTCAGCCAGCTTTGCTGGCTGAGGAATTCTGGGAGTTGAAGTCCCCAAGTCTTAAAGCTGCCAAGTTTGAAGATCCCTGATATAAATCAATACAGATAGTTTTTAGCTTATGACCGCAATTTGGACTGGAACTTGCCTTGCTAAGCAAGGCGGTTGTTAAGTGAGTTGTGCCCAGTTTTACAACCTTTTTTTTTTTTTGGCCACAATTGTTAAATGAGTCTCGCTTCCCCATTGATTTTGCCTGTTGGAAGCCAGCTGGGAAGGTCACACATGGAGATCGCATGACCCAAGGACCCTGCAGTTGTCAAATACATGCTAGTGCAGCGGTTCTCAACCTATGGGTCGCGACCCCATTTGGGGTCGAACGACCGTTTCGTGGGGGTCGCCGGACACCGCGGTCCGCCATTTTTTGTTTGTTTTTTGTTTTTTTCTTCACGCGCGCACCGCGCATGCGTGGTTCGGGCTGCGTGCGCGGATCTGCCTGTCGTGGTCCTCCATTTTGTTTTTTGTTTTTTTTGTTTTTTTCCGTTGCGCGCGCGCCTCGCATGCGCGGATCGGGCCGGCGCATGCGCCGGGGTCGCGCCACGCATGGGTGGGGCAAGTGGGGTCTCAACCTGAAAAAGGTTGAGAACCACTGTGCTAGTGGCTGAACACCAGAATTTTGATCGCATGACCACAGGGATGATGTGATGGCTGTGTGAGAACCAGCTGCAAGTCATTCTTTTCAGTGCTGTGGTAATTTCAAATGCTTACTAAATGAATGGTTGCAAGTTGAGGATTACCTGTAGCACTTACAAAACTTAAAAAAGAATTCTCAGTCACAAGTCTGTGCTTCTAATTTTGCTTTTTCGAATCTATTCCTAGTCAGCACTTAGAGGGAGATTCAACCACTTGCATTCTTGCAAAATCTCTTGGATTACTGTGGCCTGTTGGGATTTTTCCCTCCAATTGGCAATAGCACTTAGACTTATATTATTATTATTATTTATTTAATTTCTATGCCGCCCTATTCCGGAGAACTCAGGGCGGCTCACAGCATGATAGAAATTACAATAAAAACACGTAAATATAAAAACCCTTACGCTAAAAAGGAAACCAATCACTCCACAAACATACACACAAACATACACTGGCTAGGGGCAAGGTGTTAGCTGCCCCAGGCCTGCCGGCAAAAGTATGTTTTAAGCAATTTACGAAAGGCGAAGAGGGTGGGGGCGACACGGATCTCCGGGGGAAGTTGGTTCCAGAGGGCCGGGGCCGCAACAGAGAAGGCTCTTCCCCTAGGCCCCGCCAGGCGACACTGTTTGGCTGACGGGACCTGGAGAAGGCCCACTCTGTGGGCCCTAACCGGCCGCTGGGATTCATGGGGCAGCAGACGGTCCCGTAAATAACCTGGTCCGATGCCATGTAGGGCTTTATAGGTCATAACCAACACTTTGAATTGGGTTCGGAGACCAATTGGCAGCCAATGCAGTTCGCGGAGTGATGCCGAAATGTGGGCATTTCTAGGCAAGCCCAACACTGCTCGTGCGGCTGCATTCTGCATTACCTGAAGTCTCCGAACATTTTTCAAAGGTAGCCCCATGTAGAGAGCATTGCAGTAGTCGAACCTCGAGGTGATAAGGGCATGAGTGACTGTGAGAAGAGACTCCCGGTCCAAATAGGGCCGCAACTGGTGCACCAGGCGAACCTGGGCAAATGTTCTCCTCGCCACAGCCGAAAGATGATGTTCCAAATTTAGCTGTGGATCGAGGAGGACGCCCAAGTTGCGGACCTTCTCCGAGGGGGTCAAAAGCTCCCCCCCAGGCTAATGGACGGATAGATTGAAATATCTTTGGGAGGCAGAACCCATAGCCACTCTGTCTTGTCGGGGTTGAGTTTGAGCCTGTTGGCACCCATCCAAGCCCTCTCTAAGCAGTTTACAGAGTCAGTATATTTCCCCCCAACAATCTGGCTCCTCATTTTTACCGACCTCAGAAGGATGGAAGGCTGAGTCAACCTTGAGCCGGTCAGGATTGAACTGCTGGCAGTGAGCTGAATTAGCCCGCAATATGGCATTCTAACCACTGCGCCACCGTGGCTCTTTTTAAATGTAAATTAAAACTTTACCTTGGGGAATTAGGCAGCGGTGGTGGCGATAACAGCGCCTTAAAATGTGGACAGCTGGAACTCTTTGAAGGAGAAATTGTAGCATCTGTTCTCTACAAAGACCATCTTCCCATTACAGTAGTTGGGTTGGCCTGTTGTTACCCCCAAAACCACCTGTTTTGCCTTTTTTTTAAAAAAAGCTACCTTCAAAAACTAGGCATGTTCACCCTCTTCTGCTAAGTTCACCAAGATTCTTGTCCTTGTTTTCCACCAAGGACACCTCATAATTAGCAAATTAATTGGCTGTTTGGCAGACCAGGGATTGAGGAGGCTTATACAGCATCCTAGTGTTAATTAACTTAAAGGACCCCCACCCCATCTGTTACCTGCCAAGTGGAGACCAACTGTTTTGCTTGGTCAAAGAAATACATGCTTAGCTGGGTGTTTGTGGTCTCTTAGCAAAGCCTTTTCCATTAATCTCAGTCAGTACATCTGAGAATAAGGCAGGTTTACAAATCCAGAAGATAGTAGAGGACAGGAAGACCTGGAGGAACATTGTCCATGGGGTCGCAATGGGTCGGACACGACTTCGCAATTAACAACAAAAACAAATCCACTGCCTTTCCAATTGCATCTTTCTCCCTAGCCCAAGGAAAATAGCCAGTTTTTTCTCAGGGTCTTTGTGGCACTTAATGACTGCCTGAAGACCAGATATCAGCAAGCACAGCTTTCAAAGTTTTGACTAGTATTGTCCTAACAAAGCTTTGTGATGGAAGGGTGGCCCAGGGGGGAAAGGGAAAACATCATGGCAGGTCCCACACATCATGTTGTGTAGAAGACAATTTGTTTTTCTCCTGAGAGGGAACCCTAATCCCCATCAGTCTCTAGCTTTAAGATAAAGTTGCAGACCACCTGCTTTCATTAGGAGAGATTTGTAAACAGCAGAGCTGAGTTGTTTTGAGGAAATACAGCATGCTCTCTGGTGGCATCCCTTTTCCTGAGAGCAGATTGCTGTAACAGTTCTCCCTTGCAAAGTTGAGGATGAACACCGTGATTGCACAGTAATTAATAAAGCCTTTTCTATAAAATATCTTTGGTGCCATTTGGGGAAATTTAAAAGGTAGCTTCAGAAACCGTAGACTGAAATGCCAGGCATAAAAGCATGCAGGTGATGCAGAAAAAACTGGATCAAGCCTCTCCATATCGAAGTCAGGATTGTTTAAGCTCCAATCTGCAAAACCCAGTACCTGAAGCTTGATTCTTACATGGAGATGATTCAATACTTCAGGCCAAGAGTAGACAGCTGTGCTTCCTAGGTCTGCTGGGAATTGTAGTTCACTATCGGAAGGCTGCTGGTGCCAATGGGGTGATGTCTGAAAATGAGTGTAAACAGCCTTCTCTGAGCAGAGATGGTTATATCTGGGCTTATCTAGTGTACAAGCCAACCCATCAATGTTGGCCAAACCAAACTGCTGTTTTCCTCTCTTGAAAGTTTCAAAGTTTTGTTCCTTTATTGGAGAATATCTGCCTCTGCACTTAGGGCAAACGTGTGTGCACACAACTGGACCGACAACTGATGCCATTTATTATTTATTAATTTTGTTTGCCGCTCATCTCATCACAAGGTTCTTCCATCAGAGAATTTTATTCTCTGGCAGAATTTTATTTTAAACCTGCACAGCTTCCAACCAAGGAATTTTGTCTGGTGGCAAGGTCCAGGAGAAGAACCTTTTCTGCCATGACTTTTTTTTTGCCCTTTGGAACAGTGTGCCCCTGGAGCAGGGGTAGGCAACCTTGGCTCTTTTATGACTCGTGGACTTCAACTCCCAGAATTCCTGAGCCAGCATGGCTCAGCTTGGAAACCTCTCCCTTTCCCCTCACCATGGTTAGCTCAGGAATTCTGGGAGTTGAAGTCCACGAGTCATAAAAGAGCCACGGTTGCCTATCCCTGATCTAGAGGTAAGCTCCACCCTCACCCTTTTCTCCTCCCTAAAGGGCCTCAAAAGCTGGCTCTGCCACGTTAGCTGTAATTGTCACCAAGATTCTTAGCCCGGTGTGCCTTTGCCCAAACAGATCCACATCGGAAAGATAGATTAATATCTCGTTAAACATACAAAGAGACCTCAATGGATACAAGTTGAAAAGTTGGATTGCTTGGTCACTTTACATACAGTTCAAACACATTGGGTTTGGGTTGTGTTCTTTCACTGGTTGGCATCATTTGACTAATCTGTGATCTAGTAGGCCTGCTCAATAGCTTGATGTGTACTATGTAACATTTCATAGCATCCCATAATATTCTTAGCACAATCTTGTTAATCCCCAATTGCATGTTATAATTAGTTTTGAAGTTGATGAAGTTCAAATTTTGGTACAGACTTCAGCCGGTTTGAGCTGGTCCTTATCAGAATTTCACATTTTTGCTGTGTTACTTCAAAGAACTAGAAATATTAATCAAAGGCCCTTCTAACTACTGAAAAGATTGCTCAAAGCCCCCACCCCCAGTGCTTCCATCAGCAGGTTGGCTTGGAGCCCTGGCTGGGGGCATTTTATGCTGGAGGTGGCTGTTGGAGCAAGAGAGAAGATCCCACTTCTTGTACCACTTATGTACTTGCTTTCTAGTTTTAGCAACAAAAGTGGCTGAAGAGAACAGTGCCTTTAAGGAATCTGCAGGTGAAGACCCAGGTAAGACAAGGCTATTGGGAGGTGGCCCCTATGCAATCATGAGCAGGAGCTGAAGTGAGGGAGAAGATTAAGTCTATAAATGGCACAAAGAAAGCACTTGTACTAAGCAGGTGTTGCTGATATCAAAACACTCACCTGGCTCCATTGCCATAATACTTGGACACCTGGCAGTTCTATTTACAGTACTGTAGTGTTACTTTAAAGGGCTACCAAATCTGGGCTGCAAAGCTCCAGATTCTGAGTCATCCAGATTTCCTCAGGCTGGGAGCCCTACAAAAAAAAAACCCACAGCGAACGCTCAAGAGAAATGGCAACTTTTATTAAAAGATTCCTGGCAGTAAATTATTTTCCATCATTATACCAATAAAAGTTTCAGGTTTTAAGATGGAGCCTCCATAAGAAGGGGGTGAGGTGGAATAATTCATTTTATACGCTGGCAAATTAGTTGTTTCTTGATATGTTCTGTTAGCAGTTCTAAAAACCTACCTGATTTTTCAAATTAAATTTTTCATTCCATAGAAAACAATTTTTAGCAACATATATTAATCTAAACATTCTTGAAGTGCAGTATAGTATGCATTATGATTACAGTTCCAATACATCAGATTGTATTATTTAAATTCTTGATATGATACAGATTAATTGCAAATCAAATTTTATTTGATGGATTTTTTAAAAACTGAATTAAAGCGATTTTATAGCTTCCTCTACCATTTTGTTTCCTGGTTCATCACCTTTCTAATCTGACTCAGTGGAAAAACTGCCCCTTTTTTACTTTGAACAGGGGTCAGCAATGTTAAGATGTGTGGACTTCAACTCCCAGAATCTGGAAATTGAACTCTACGCATCTTCAAGTTGTCAAGATTGAGAAACACTGCACTACAGTACATAGTTACTATTGTTAGTGACAACCTGAGCGAAATTCTGAAGTTTTATCATATCATCCAATGTTGCTGTGGCAATATTAAACCTGTCTACATTAATAATTTGCCTCATATTGCATTAAGTGCAAAAGGAAAGAGAAAATGGTATAGCTATGGTTTATAGTTTTCCAACTGTGTTTCAGTTCTAACCAAAATTCCCTGATAAAACGGTTAGGCCCAAGAGGGAACATACTGTCTGGTGCCATGGGGACCCATTTATCTTTCTGAGCTAATAGCAGCTTGTCACTCATTGTGTAACCACAACCACAGAGTTGGAAACTTCTCCATTCTGTGCGGTTATTTGTATTTGCTTCCTGGTCCTAACCTAAAAGATAACTCTGAGAAATTCAAATGCCTTTCTATGTAAGGATAGTTCAGCAACTTCTCAGAGTAAAGGAATGGAAAGATCATGGCTCACCATTAGTTGCTGAGTTTCAGACCCCATCATCCAGAGCTGTTAGTAGTGCTGGCTGGGGCTGAAAGCCTGCAAAGATTAGAAGTTCCTAATATCTGACATTATTATTATTATTATTTATTATTTATTAAATTTCTATACCGCCCCTCTCCCGAAGGACTCAGGGCGGTTTACAGCCTTAAAATTTAAAAAACATATAAATGTACAAAATTAAAATATTTAAAAATAAATTAAACAAATAGGCCATAAAGATATTACTGCATTATTATTATTTTTTGTTATTCAAAGCAACAAACACTTTAGCAACAGCTTGTTCTGTGGTTTAATAGTTTACATTAGGTTTTTCAAGCATTTGAAAAACCTAATGAATTCAGGATGTTACTGACATTTAAATTCTATACTAGTGGTGAAATATCCTAAATGATTTATTATTATCGTTCCCTTACCTTTATAAATTCCTTTTGTTTGAAAATCTGGAAAGTATACTTAAAGATCCTTTAAACTATTCTCACTGAATTTACAAAAATTCTCAGCCAAGAATGTATTGACTACACAAAAATACAGTGAATTCACTTTATATACTGAATTCTCTCAAACGTTTGTCATCTTGGCCTCAAGAAGCTACATTGCCGACTGTATGAGGAGCCTGCAGAGAAATTGAGAAATATATACATCTATTTAAAAATACAGCTATTCATATAAGGAATGGTTGCTGGAATTGGGTATGTCTAGTCTAATGAAGAGAAGGACGAGGGGGGACATGATAGCAGTGTTCCAATATCTCAGAGGCTGCCACAAAGAGGAGGGAGTCAAGCTATTTTCCAAAGCACCCGAAGGCAGGACAAGAAGCAACGGATGGAAACTAAAAAAGGAGAGAAGCAACCTAGAACTAAGGAGAAACTTCCTGACAGTTAGAACAATTAACCAGTGGAACACCCTGCCTCCAGAAGTGGTGAATGCTCCAACACTGGAAGTTTTTAAGAAGAGATTAGACAGCCATTTGTCTGAAATGGTATAGGGTTTCCTGCCTGAGCAGGGGGTTGGACTAGATGACCTCCAAGGTCCCTTCCCACTTTATTACATTATTATTATTATTATTATTATTATTGTTGTTGTTGTTGTTGTTGTTATTTACCAAATATTGAGATGAGACTGAGATTCAACCGGTGATACATTAGAAAAGAAAAATAGTGGGGATAGTAATATTTGCCATTTAGTTTCCACCTCAGCTGCTACTATCAGTGTCTTTCTATAATCCATCCTTGTATACCCATGTTGAATTATCATATCTGCTTTAAGAAGAAAATGATGAGCTTTTTAATCAGGCCTATGCATTCCAGCTTACTAAGGAGGGAAGGAAGCATGGGCTACAACTCTTAGGCTGCTGTACACTGCTGTATGAAAGTTGGTACCTTTCCAAATTTTGCTTCCTCAGGACATGACATCATATGTGTTCAGTTCTTGCTTCTCTTTTCTGGTTCTGCAGTGAGAGTTATGCAGAACTTCTGGTGGAATTTAAGGAAACATCTTGACCTTTTCACATAGGAAACAGAAAAGCATCTTGTTCTTAGGAAAGATTTTGCTTCACGTGGAAAACAAAATGGACATCTTGTTCTTAGACTTCCTTTTAACTGCTCAGTTTCTCTCTGTAACATATCAGATAGATGCACAAGATAATTTGTCCTAAATATTGAGAGGAAAGTCTACCTAATAGGATGTCTGTGGAAATTCTTAGTCATCCAAGTCATGGTTGTCCCTTTCTTTGTTTTTCCTTAAAGACATTTTGCTTCTCATGCAAGAATCCTCTTCAGTTCATTCTTCAGTCCATTCTGAAGAAGCTTCTTGGATGAGAAGCGAAACATCTTTAAGGAAAAACAGAGGAAATCCAGCTTTGGGTACCTAGGGGTTGCTTTTCAGTTTTAGAAAATTCTCAGAGTTGGGCCAGGAGAGATTCTCTTACCTTTTTTATTTAAAAGGATTTGCTTAAATTTGACACTGTGCCATTTCTCCTTTTCTGTCTCCAGTTTGTCTCTGCTACCAATTTTTCATACATCCTAAAATGCCTACTAGCTGATTTGACCTTCTCAAACTTGCTAGAAGCTGCGTTTGGGAAAAGTTAACAGCTGAGAGAAAAGAGCAAAGTCATTAAGTATATTTCAATATATTACGGGTAGTTACCACTCAATTATATGCTTATCCCTCAATGTGATGAGATATATTTGAAAAATGTAGATAGGACATCTTGCCTGAATGAGGACTTTAAATTAGGATGTAATTAATGCTTATTATTTTAGACATAAGCTTCTACCATTGACTTGGCACAGAAACAAGGAACAGACGGGAGGAATTAATTTAATTGACTTGCTCCTTATTCTTCTCAACCTGTTGACCTCTAAATGTGTCACATTACAATTCCCATTATCCCTAGACACCACACGAAAGGCTGCCCCATGCACGAGCTATAGACCCTAACGGAAAAGTGTGAAATACATTGAATTAGATCTCTGAACAAACGTATTCTGATATAGTTTATTTGTCATAGATCAAGCATAATGATCATGATTATCAGGCCAAAGCCTCTGTCTTTTGGCCCTTTGGAAGCTTCGTTGCCAAGCCAGAGTGGCCCACAGTGATTCATATGAATGCGATATACTGTATTTAGAAAGGTGTGTGCTTTTGAAATTATGTATACAAACAGACATAATTCTATATCTAGAAAGCAAAGCTCTGACAAAAGAAAAGATAAAAATATATTTGTGTGCAATGTGCCCATTCAATTTTTCTCTTGTCCGCCCTTTACTCTTAACTAAATATAGTACTGTATTTTGGGTATCTCTGTAATTATAGCAAACATCTCTCTGACCCACTCAGGGTTGACTCAGCCTTCCATCCTTCTAAGGTTGGTAAAATGAGGACCCAGATTGTTGGGGGCAATACGCTGAGTCTCTAAACCGCTCAGAGAGGTCTATAAAGCACTGTGAAGCGGTATATAAGTCTAAGTGCTATTGCCATCGCTATCAAGCAATTGAGGGGCTATGGTTCTCCCCCTCATGCACACACTTACCTTCTGGCCTTACTTTGACCCTCAAAATGGCAATGACAGGGACATGTGTGAGAGATGGATTTGAGTGTTTAAGGCCAGATTTCGGTGTCTGGCATGTTTGCCTTTTAATTGTGGCTGGATGCTCTCCGCTAGGTCTGAGAAACCATACTGGCACAATAACACAACTTCTCAAAAGAAGAACTGCAGGGATCAGATGAAATGGGAAATGCATCGCGTGCAGGAGGAAGCGGTAAGCAAAGCAGGAAGTGAAATGACGCCAGGGGCAGCTTGGCATGGGGTGTGTGGTGAGGCCCCATCCTGAGATCAGCTAAAGGGAAAGAGGAATAGAAAAACAAGTTTGCCCAAGTTCAAAAATACAAGTATAACCGCACGTGATACACAGCGATTTCTTGACTGAGATAATGGGGATGTAAAGAGAGGAGCGGATGTTAAAGAGAAGTACTACTTCCCAATAACCTATTCACATATTCTGCTGAACAACAGATTGTGAAACCAGTTCTAATAGCCTTGTTCACATATAAGACTAGTGATTCTGGTTAAATATTGCAGCAGGAAGCAACACTGGCCATTCTTGAGTGATCTCAGAAAACAAAGCATGGCCAGAAATGATTAGAAATTGGATGAGAGATCACCAGGAGATCTCCAGGCTGTTGGCTAGACTGGGAAGTTGGAAAAAGTCTCAGAACGAGCAAAATATGATTTATTTTATTTATTTTATTTATTTATTTATTTTGTTTGGACTTATATGCTGCTCCTCTCCGAAGACTCGGAGCGGCTTACAACCTATATATAAAACAATAATTAAATCTAGTCCAAGCAAAAAATGTATAAAAAAATAAAACCCCACACATATTCATCAGACACACAACAACCCACAATCATCCCCAGGCCTGCCGGCAAAGATAGGTTTTAAGATTCTTTCGGAAGGCTGGGAGAGTGGGAGAAACGCGGACTTTAGGGGGCAGTTGGTTCCAGAGGGCGGGCGCCACAACAGAGAAAGCCCTCCCCCTAGGGCCTGCCAGACGACACTGTTTCGCTGACGGGACCCGGAGGAGGCCGACCCTGTGCGCTCTCACCGGTCGAAGGGAAGTATGTGGCAGAAGACGGTCCCGTAAGTTTACAGTTTTGCTAAAGAATGGAGGTACTTAGACGTTAGGAACCAAGCTTGGTTTGAAGGAGAATTACAGCCCACAATGGCTGAATTTGCATACATGTGATCTTTATTTAACACTCATCCAGCAACTGTTCAAACTTAGGATGGTGTTGAACAAGTGGTACTTGCCACTGGTCCTTGTATTTACATCCCTGCAGTCACGTGATCATGATTTGGGCATTTGACTGCCGGCTTGGAATTGCGACATCATAGCAGCAAAGTCAACCTGGAAGATGGCAGGAGGATGTACTCACTTAACAATCTGTGGTGATTCACTTAAAGACAGCAACTAGAAGTGCTGGAATTTCCATCACCAAACAGCATGGTCATGAGACATCACATTTATGATTTCCCAGGTATCAGCTTTAGTTGACTGTGCATATGGGTGAGTGTACTAATAATAATAATAATAATAATAATAATAATAATAATAATAATAATAATAATAATAATAATAATAATAATAGTAATAATAATAATAATAATAATAATAATAATAATAATAGTAATAGTAATAATGTCCAACCCCCTGCTCAAGCAGGAAACCCTATACCATTTCAGACAAATGGCTGTCCAATCTCTTCTTAAAAACTTCCAGTGTTGGAGCATTCACCTCTTCTGGAGGCAGGTTGTTCCACTGGTTAATTGTTCTAACTGTCAGAAAGTATCTCCTTAGTTCTAGGTTGCTTCTCTCCTTGATTAGTTTCCATCTGTTGCTTCTTGTCCTGACTTCAGGTGCTTTGGAGAACAGCTTGACTCCCTCTTCTTTGTGGCAGCCCCTGAGATATTGGAACACTGCAATCATGTCCCCCCTCGTCCTTCTCTTCATTAAACTAGAAACATACCCAGTTCCTTATATGTTTTAGCCTCCAGTAATGTCAAAGAGGATGCCTTCCATAGGCAAGTCAGAGACCATTGTTGGCTGTAAAACAAGTTGAGAGCAGAAATTATGATCCTAATTTTGGTCATTAATTGAGACTAGTATAGTATCAATTATAGTGTAATAATACAATAAGCTAAAGCCAAAGTGCATTATACAAGTAGTCCTCGACTTACACCCAAAATTTCTGTTGTTAAGTGAGATATTTGTTAAGTGAGTTTAGTCCCATTTTACAACCTTTTTGCCACAGTTGTTAAGTGAATCTCTGCAGTTGTTCAGTTAGTAACACGGTTGTTAAATGAATCTGGCTTCCCCATTGATTTTGGTGGTCAGGAGGTCACAGAAAGTGATCACATGACCCCGGGGACATTGCAACCGTCATAAATATGAGTCAGTTGCCAAGCATTCGAATTTGGATCACATGACCATGGAGATGCTACAATGTGAAAAACGGTCATAAGTCATTTTTTTCAGTGCAGTTGTAGCTTCGAATGGTCCCTAAATAAACAGGCTACAGTACTCTAAAACAACCACCTAGTGGTCACCCAAATTTTGCAATTGACATATAATGGCCAACTATATTCAAGTACAACAATGCCATCTTTCTCGACCTGGATGCGTTCTGCCACGGGAAGTGTCCATCCTGAATTATGGGAATTTATTTATTTAGAAAATATTACTGGCCGTCTTAAATGCATAATTCTGGGCAGCAAACAATACATACAAAGCCAATTATACAAATCCCATAGTCAATTATAATAATCTAATGCAAAAAAAAGAAAAGTGAGGCACTATATAGCAATGCCAGAAAACAAACACGTGTAAATTGGGTCCCCCTAATATATCCTGGCCCTTATGCATGAGAAAAAATCAGTCTTAGCAGCCTTCTGGAAGGCCAGGAGAGTGGGGCCTTCCAGATCTCAGAAGGGGGGAGTCTGTCCCATAGGAAGAGGCTGCAATATCAGTGACCCCTCCTTGGTCCCATATGATGGCTCTGTTTAATAGAGGAGACCTGGAGTATGCCCACTCTGTTGGATCTTGTGGAAAGGGCAGAAATCCTTGGAGACAGATGGAGCCCCAAGTAATCTGGTCCTGTACTATGCAAGGTTTTAAGGGTGAGGATCAGCACACAGAATTGCACCCAGAAGCATTCTCCATTGACTTTGCTTGTAGGAAGCCAGAAAAGAAGGCCCCAAATGGTTGTTGAAGGAAAAGTCTTCATCATGGTTCAGTCCAAGCCGGGAATAAACAACATGGCGACTGCTTTAGAAAGAAGGTTGCAGTTTATTGAAGAGGAGAGCCAGACAAAAAGATGGCCCTGGAAGAAAAAAAGAGAGCAAGCACATGTAGGGAGTGGATTTTTATACCCTCTGGAGCCTTTTGTTTGGAGTTGTTCCTGTGGCATGAACTTTGACCTGAGTCTGAGTGTGCCCTTTGGTATCTCTGGGTTAATCTTATTATGTCCTGTCTTAGAGTATGGGTGGGGTATGTAGATTTTAGGTGTTTTTGTCTTCTTAATCTTCTAGCTTCAACCTTCCTGAATGGTTTACATCTGCATTTCTACAGAGCTGGTTTCTGCTTGGGGGAGGGAGACTTGGGGCTATTAAGAAAACTGGGCATACTTTTCTGCCTCTTTAAGATCCTTTGAGGAAATATTTTTTTCTGCCCTTTTAATATTTCCTTCTCTGGGGGGCTGACTTCCCACATGGTGATCACGTGACCATGGAATACTGCAATGTCATAATTGCATGCCAGGAACCAGATCTACACATCAAGAGAGTGCCCTGATTGGGAGGAATTTAATGTGCAAGATGCAATATAAATCCAGCAGTTGACCAATTTCTTTGCCATTTCTTACTACGGTATGTTTCCTCAGCTGGTCCCAATCCACAAAGAAGATTACAGGAGGATTACAAATCCTGTTATAACAGGGAGGAGTGTAAGCCGAATATCTTTCCTTGAGGGAACCTTGTATAGATGACATTTCCAGTCTTTGTTTTCAAGTGACAATTCCGCTGGTACCATGAGGCTTTCTCCATGTTTCCAAACCACGGCTCCTCCTGGTCCTAGATAGCACAGCCAACAGCAAGGCACATTCGGAACTGCAGTTCAGCACAATCTGGCAAGCAGTAAATCCCCCCACCCTACATGTTTTCCAAAGAGATAGACACATATGAGTTCTAAGATAGCGGTGCCTGGATCGGCTGCGGCTGCATTGGCTCTTGACGGTGAAAAGTTATGGGAGGAATATTAAGGGATATAGGCCTCATGATCAGGAAGGTTTTAATGTGTTTGAGCAATGTGGTGGAACTAAGGTAACATACAACATACGACTGACAATCTTTGCTGGTATGGTGAGTTTCTAGCTGTTTAGGAACTGTTGGTGAGACCGTTAAAAGTCATTGGTGCTGTTTGAAATTGTTCTGCAGGCAGCAAGATCTGACTGCTGGCCCAGTGATGGATTCTATTGCAAATAAGGGCTCTTTCCAAAGGAGGCAGAGGAGGAGAGGTCCGGGGGCTTATGGAGTGAAGGAACTGCATGGGGCTGTTGGCAGGCCCAGAGGATGGGAGAGAGGCTCTTGGAGGAGTTGGTGGCGGAGGCAGCGTTCTCCAGGGGCGAAAATGAGTGAGGCCTCTTTAAGGAAAAGGTAGAAGAGACAAGATCAGAAAAAGGAAAGGAGGTGAGGTTGTCCTGCAGGAATACAAGCTAATTTGAGAGCTAATCCACATGGAGCTCCATTTTGCTATCGTTCGCTCTCTAGAGACTAAAATGGAAGATCTGTAACTTGAGCTGGCCACGAACAAGGAGTGTATATCGGAGGTGGTGACCCTTTGAGAGCTGTATGCAACGAAATTTCATTTTGATGTATGCCAATTGGTGTACTTTCAAAGTGACAATAAAGTTGTTGTTGTTGTTATTACAAGGCATGAGAAGCTAACAAGACATTCATTATAATGTGATCAGCTTTCATGGATTGTAACTGATTTCCTCTGATGCACAAAACCACCTGAGTAAGGGGCTGGAGTAGTGACTGTGTAAAATATCAAGGCATAGGGATGTGTATTGTTGACTTGCTTTGTAGCCAACAATGTTCTGTGACTTAACTATGGAAGACATCCTCTTTAACATTGCCCACATTACCTACCCATACTAGCACTCAACTAAGGTTGATACCCAGAAGATGATTTCTATACATTATCTCCTCCATGTTTAATTCTGGGAAATTAAAAGAATAGTTAAATTTTGATTTACAGTAACTAGACAACCGATCAAGCAGTAGATGACAGGAATAAGATAGAGAAAACTTAGCTGTGGCCATCGAGTAGCTATCTAGGAAGTCAAAATCAATTTTCACCATCTTTCCATGCTGAGAAAGCTGTTGAGATAGAGCTAGAGATAAAGGATCTCCCCTACGCCTGAACCACCTATGTTTCGCTCTCACAAAAAGATTGGTAGAGATAACAAATTAACAGCTTTGCAATAGTAATAAACTTATAACGGAAGAGTTGAGAGCTTCAGTAATGGGCTCAGTTTTTGTGAATTTGCCTCCTACTTCTACAGTAGCCTGAAAAGCTCTGGACAATTCAAAAACAACTATCTGAATCATCATACTTTAGCAGGTTCTTATAGCCAGTGGGGAAATCATAGCTTTTCAGATATTTTAATTAATTAATCTAAGGTTCTGGATGCCCCATAAACTGATCCCATGAGCTGGGTTTGTATAATATGCTGTGATCCAATATGATGGCTGATTTTGGTTCAGAGTGTTTAAGAACAGTGCTTTTTTTCTAAAAAAAAAAAAAAAAAAAAGATGCCGGAACTCACACACGTCATACAACCCGCCTTGCCTACCCTACAAGGTTCCATCAAAAAAAGGTGCCGGAACTCTGTTCTGGGCGTTCTATGACCAAAAAAAGCCCCGTTTAAGAATACTGCTGAAACAAGTTTATAGGAGGAAATTAACCTGGCCCAGAGCATATCAGCTATAAAAGATCACTCCCACCATTTTGACCTCTTTCCAACAATCTTCTATTCCTTATTGGGAAGGTCATACATATAATATGTATGGGGCAACCTTTGAAGAATGTCCGGAGACTGCAAGTAGTCCAGAATGTGGCCGCGCGAGCCGTCTTGGGTCTCCCAAGACATGCTCATATCACTCCAGCCCTCCCTGAGCTGCACTGGCTACCAATTGGTCTCCAAACACAATTCAAAGTGTTGGTTATGACCTATAAAGCCCTTTATGGCAATGGTCCAGGATACTTGCGGGACCATCTTCTGCCCCATGAATCCCAGCGACCGGTTAGGGCACATAGGGTTGGCCTCCTACAGGTCCCGTCTGTTAGACAATGTCGTCTGGCGGGGCCTAGGGCAAGGGCCTTCTCTGTTGCTGCCCCAGCCCTCTGGAACCAGCTTCCCTCAGAGGTTCGTACTGCTCCCTCCCTCCTAGCTTTCCGAAAACTCTTGAAAACACATTTATGCAGACAGGTTTGGGGCGTGTGAGCTGCGCTCTGCCCCTGGGCCTCTGATTGTGACTGTGTGTTGTATGAGTTAAATTGATTGCCTGGCTTTTACACTGTGAATTGGTAGTTTTAATTGATTTTGTGTTATACTCGTATTTTTGTTGTGAGCCGCCCTGAGTCTTGGGAGAAGGGCGGCATATAAGTCTAATAAAATCAAAATCAAATCAAATCAAATATGCTAACCCCAAATGCAATGTACTTCATTTGGGCTCAGGCATGGCGTGAATACAGTCACTAGAATGTGCATATTGCGATGCGCAACTTTGCATGGTGGGTGAATTTAGCAATCACAGTTCACTATGCGATATGAACTTCACTGCAAGAGAGGTATTAGCTCTAAGACTGGCGAGGAATTCTCCGAATTGCAGGATTATAGACAAGAATCCCAGCAGAGCCGACACCAGAGAAAATATTTTCTAGCAGTTCTACTGGTACAACGACTCCCTCCCTTGGCTACCCCGAATGCTTCTCCCAGCACCTTTGATTGACAGGGCTTTTGTCTGCATCTGTATCTGTGCCTCCAGATGGTGCTTGCAGGAATCCATGTGCTGCTGCTTCTGTGCCTTTCCCACCTGGCATCCACGCAGCTGGCTGGAGCAAAACCAACAACTGCATTCCCAGAGCTTGAGTTTTTGCTGACACTAAGGAAGCAAACTGGAGATGCAAACCCATTGTGACAGGCCAGAAGGCTCAGGGGTCTGAGGCCCTTTCGCTTGATTTGCAATGGCGTGCCAGGCACGGCGGCCACTGGAGAGAATGGCCAAGGGTATTCTGCGGCCGGCAGCCCGGAAGGTGAGGGTGGGGGGGGGACCTAGAAATCCAACAAAGGATGGCAGTGGGGCTCTATCAGAAAAAGAGTTGTGGAGGCACAGCCTTCTGGGTCTTCTGTTCCGATCAGAGGCCAAAGCATTCAGATGGAACCACTAATGCAGGGGTGTCAAACTCAATTTCATTGAGGGCCGTATCAGCATTGCAGTTGCCCTCGGCGGGGCCATGTAGGTGTAGTCAGGGTGGGTGCGGCCTACTGGGTGGGCATAGATGAAGTGGGTGTGGCCTACTGGGTGGGCATGGCCAGCTCTACATCGTTGGCATCAAGGGTGCCTGTGGAGGCCTGGGCAGGAGTGGGACAGATCTGAGGGTCTCTGGCAGAAGATGGTGGGACCGGGGCAAGCCCCAAGGCATGGTCCATTTCTTCATTCCTCACAAAGGATGACATCTCCCCAGCATGCACCCAGGGGGCGGGGCCAACACAGCAGGGGCTGGTTCCTCGCTGTTTCTAGATGGCCTTGTGGAGCTAAGACTGAATGTATTTCAGCATAGATGGCCACCACAAAATTGTATATTGCCTCCTGGCCGGCCTGGTCCAGGGCCAAGACAGCAGGGGCCATTCCCTCACTGTTTCCAGGATGGCTTTGCAGGCCACATGAAACCACTTCATTGGCCGCATCTGCCCCCAGGCCTTGTGTTTGACATGTCTGCACTAATGGAACCTGGAAGCACTAATCCCTTTCTTTTGATGTTGGGGGGGGGCAGCCTTAAGGAATGCAGCATGTAAGCTTCACCCACTATATAAACACACCAATGGGAAAAAGCTTCACCAGTTGAATTGTACCAGCCCTGCAGGTGTTAAGGATAAAAAAATCCTAGTGGGGGCAGACCTGGTGATTTGACGTGGAAACTCTGCATTATCTTTTCTAATGCCTTCTCTTTAAGCAATTCAAATAGCACCTTCCACTGGCCAGGACATCCCTCTCCCCCTCCAAAACTGAATTCTTTTCGTGCTGCACTACATGGAGTTTTGAATTTAAAGGTTAATCAGGGGTGGGCAACCTCGGCTCTTTTATGACTCGTGGACTTCAACTCCCAGAATTCCTGAGCCAGCCATGCTGAGGGGAAAGGGAGAGGTTTCCAAGCTGAGCCATGCTGGCTCAGGAATTCTGGGAGTTGAAGTCCACGAGTCATAAAAGAGCCAAGGCTGCCTACCCCTGGGCTAAACGGTACTTTGGAACGGAGGGAGTACAAATAGCATTTAACTTACGACATTCGTTTACCAACTGAAATTACAACGGCACTGAAGAAGGTGACTTGCAACCAGTCCTCACACTTTACAATCATCATAGCATCATACCTATAATCACATGATCAAAATTCAGGTGCTTGGCAACGGCATGTGTATATGATGGTTGAAGCATCCTGGGGTCAGGGGACTGCCATCTGCAACCTTCCCAAGTGGCTTCCAGCAAGCAAAATCCACGGGGGTAGCTTAACAATCGCCTGATCTGCTCAACAACTGCAGTGATTTGCTTAACGACGGTGGCAAAAAAAGGTTCTAAAATCAGGCGTAGCTGGTTTAGCAGCTGCTTTGCTTTGCAACAGAAATGCTGGTCCCAATTGTGGTTGTAAGTTGAGGACTATATCTGCATTCACATAACTCCTGTCCTGGGCGCTTTCTTAGGGTTGCCCTCCAGAGCTGCACCACAATCCCTGGTAAAGAGAGCATGATAGGACATGACAGCAGTGATGATTCCAGTATTTGAGGGGCTGCCCCAAAGAAGAGGGAGTCAAGCTATTCTCCAAAGCGCCTGAAGGCAGGACAAGAGGCAACGGATGGAAACTTACCAAGGAGAGAAACAACTTAGAACTAAGGAGAAATTTCCTGACAGTTAAAAAACAATCAGCGGAACAACCTGCCTCCAGAAGTTGTGGCTCTTTCATCACTGGAAGTTTTTAAGAAGAGACTGGACAGCCGTTTGTCTCAAATGATATAAGGTCCCCTGCTTGAGCAGGGGGTTGGACTAGAAGACCTCCAGGGTCCCTTCCAGCTCTATTCTATTCTGAAGTCAGGCTTGGTTTCAGGAGTTACTGCTGAGTGCTGCAGGCATATCCCCATGCAGAGGGGGGAAACAAAGGGTAAAATGACAAGATGAGTCTGCTGACTTAATCTTGCAAATGCTGTCAGTCGTGTGCATGTCACGGTGGCATTTGCATGATTCCATCATCAGGTGCCTATTATTTTGGCAGCATTGGGTCACACACCTGCTCCCAGGTGCTGCAAAGCCTCTTTGTGCTTCTGGTTCAAAGCTGTGTCCAGTCCTCTTCCCAGGTGCGTTTAACAGCAAGCTGTCTTCCAGAAATCAGCAGGCAATGCATCTTTGGACACCAAGATAAACACCATTGTCTATTCATATCTGCCTCTGTGAGTTTGTGTCTGCACTTACGTGAAAGATTAATAGCAGGAAGGTGGATGGGATTTTAACTTTCCATGATGTCACAGCCTCCCAGCCAACAGCACAGAAAAAGTTTATAAATAGCCCTGCTGGATGGTAACACCTGGATAATCTTGGCTAGAGTTTAAAAGCTAAGCAGAGTTGGACCTTGGAGAAGGTAGATGGAAAACTGGGGTGGGGGGAGCTATCCTGGAAGAAGGCAAAGACAATCCATGTTGCGTTTTGCTATGAAAATGGTGTCAGTGTGTTCATATAGTCACCCTCCTCATAGATCTTATCCTGCAGCCAGCCACCTAATGCTTGCAGCCTGGAATTCATCAGGGAGTTTGCAATTGGCCAACTTGCACAATGGAAGAGAGGAGAGGCCTCTCTGGATGCCTCTGATCCTGAAGGATGTAAAAAGGCCATGTGTCTGAGACTTGCTTGGTGCTATCTAGGCTCCTCCAGGCTTCTTTTCCTGCCTGGTTTCCTGTGGGATCCTGTGGAATTTCTGCTTGGAAACTCCCACCCCAGCTTTTCCTGTGCCAGCCAGGGGATGCCCTTGGGTCTGATTAAAGCTGAATGGAAACCTATTATTCTTTCTTCCATCACCTCTCGCCTCCCAGATCAGTGTTTCTCAACTTCAGTAAGTTCAAGATCTGTGGACTTCAACCCACAGAATTCCTCAGCCAGAATTTAAGTCTGCGTATCTTAAATTTGCTGAATTTTAAGAAATGCTAATCTGGACTATCGCCACCTCTAGGTTTAGAGAAGAAGGGGCTCTTTTTTTTTTTTTTTTTTGCTTTTTATTTGCAAGCTGATGCAGCTCGATGCCTCATTCCAAAGATTTCTTGGCCACTATTACTTTAATGGGAAAAACTATTACAGTAATTTCATAAACCAAACCACACCAAACCTGTTGCTTTGTTGATGGTCACTAAGGAAATCCTTGCTCTTTCCCATTTCTGCAGCAGTGGAAGTTCCTAAGTGAGGTTCCTTCTTTGCATCTGAGAAGTGATTTGTGTGACAATGTACAGTGGTACCTCAGTATTCATCATGAATTGGTTCCGGGAGGCCCAGTGAGCACCAAAACAGATGAATATCAAACAAATTTTTCCCATAAGGAATAACATAGTGAGACACAAGGCAATCAACAATGCCAACAAGTTGTAGATTGGGCATTGAGTACCAAACAAACGACCAGTACTGTGACAAAATTTTCACATCAAAATATGTTGAGTACCAAACTTTTCAAAGTTTCAAAGCAGTTGACTACTAAGGTACCATTGTATTAGCAAGGGAGTGTTTATCCAGTTGCAAACTATGGTGCAAACACACCCTGGCAAATCTTTGTTTTCCTGCCAGGAGAGGGGAAGGAAGGAAGGAAGGAAGGAAGGAAGGAAGGAAGGAAGGAAGGAAGGAAGGAAGGAAGGAAGGAAGGAAGGAAGGAAGGAGGAAAGAAAGGAAAAGAAAGGAAAGGAAAGGAAAGGAAAGGAAAAGAAAGGAAAGGAAAGGAAAGGAAAGGAAAGGAAAGGAAAGGAAAGGAAAGGAAAGGAAAGGAAAGGAAAGGAAAGGAAAGGAAAGGAAAGGAAAGGAAAGGAAAGGCTGAGGCAGGTTTACAGTAAATCTGATGACATGTGGGAGAAAAATGGAATGCTTTTATTAATTCAGATGAAAAAAATAGACTTGAGAAAGAATTTTCATTTTATTAAAAATCCATTCATAACTGAAAGGTTTCCTGGGTTTACAAACACAGGATATTCCTCATTTGCTGAGCATATCTGGCAAAAGAAGGGCCCCATTGCCTCAGGCCAGCTACTCATTCTGTGCCCCAGATGTATCCAGCCAGCTCACAAGTGTGGCCAGGAGAGCAAAGGGTCTCCTTCCACACTTACTCCTGAACAGCTGGTACATGAGGTTCACCATTTTTAATTAGGAGCCAGCACAGCAGCTAGGGAGAGCCCAGTCCTCTATGAACTGGCCTTGGGACAGGAGGAAAAAGGAACACTCTATTTTTCCATCTTCACTGGTGATACAACAGACCCCTCTTATGGCCTGAAAGCTGTACTTCTTTCAATTTTTCCTCTCTTTTTCACTAATGATTTCTAATTGCTGTAACTTTTCAGCACTACAGAGAAAGCTTCTGCAACATCTCATCGTGAGAGTTGGCCTGCTGGGCTTCCTTTCCATCTCAACAAAAGCCCTTTCCTGGTGGGGTGCCTATATGAGCAGAGCTTCCAAAGAGACTCGCCAGAAATTGCCCTAAAGCTTTTCCACATTGACTTGTTTATTGTTGGTCCCCTTCCTAATGACACCAAGTGTGAAACCTGCCTCTTCTTTTTCTTTTCTCTTATAACAACTGCATATTTGGGTGACCTATTAATCATGGGCCCAGCAGTGCATTGGTTGTGCTTTTTGATGATATCTGGAGGGTACGAGACGGGTGTAGTAAATTTGCTCTACTTGACCTGTCAGCGGCTTTCAATACTATCTATTATCGACCATTGTATCCTTCTGGAAAAAGCTCTGGGGATTGGAAGTGAGGGGGCATTGTGTTGTCCTGGTTCACATCCTTCCCCTGAAGCTGCTTTCAGTTGAGGTTGATGGGGGTTAAGAAGTCCAGCTCCCAGCCCCTGCTTTTCAGGGTACCTCAAGGATCAATGTTTTCTGATTAACATCTACATTTAACTAGTTCATTTCATTTTAAAATATTGTAGTACAATAAATACATAGAAAGTAGAATTGGATCGCCCAGTCACATTTCCCAATTATTAGCAATTGATTGTTTAAAATTTCTGACCTCAAAATATTTAATAATAAGGCTTCTTTCTCCCACCCTACCCCATATATTGCTGCCTGAAATGACCGGATATTGATTATTGATTATGTGCTATCTAAACACTTGACGTTTATTGACCATATAAGTAGATTTTCTCCAGGACAATCTATCCTTACATGGTCCTTCAGTTCTTCCCACAATGCACCTATCTGTAAGTGAGTTCATCCATCTTGTTGCTGGTTGGTCTCTTCCTCTCCTTTCCCAGCATCACAATCTTCTCCAAAGACATATTTACATAAGGTGTCCAATGCAGGATAATTTGAGGTTGGTTATTTGGGTCTTGAAAAGAACACTTGGTTGATTTGATCAATAATCTGTTTGTTTTCTGGGCTGTCCATGGTATTCTCAGGAATCTTCTCCAACACAAAAGTTCAAAAGTGTCAATACTCTTCCTATCCTGCTTCCTCAAAGTCCAGCTTTCTCTCCCATAGGGTTATAGGGAACACGGTGGGTTGCATGATTCTAATCTTTGTAGGTTAGAAACATCATGGCAACTGAATATCTTTTCCAAGGTCTTCATGGCTGGTCCACTAAGGGCTACGGGATATTAGTAATATATTTTTATCCACCAAGGCTCTGTTCACTGCTTGAGTTCTGGGACTCAGAGCAAATTCCTGGACTCGAGAATTTTTTTCCTTCTAAATGCTGGTCTTTTGCTCCTGCCTCCCTTTCCACAAAATGCAATGAAAATCTCAGGATGTCTATGGAGATTCTCAGTCATCCAGGTCATGGTTGTCCCAAAGGTGCTTTTTTCACAAGGCAACTGGACTTTCTTGTTTTTCTTGAAGACGTCACCTCATCCAAGAAGCTTCTTCAGCTCTCACTGGATGGTGGGGAATGACAGGATTTATGCTCTTTGCAGACAGCTGTTCATTTGCATTCTTTGAGAGCAGACATGTCAAACATAAGGCCCGGGGGCCGAATGCGACCCGTGAAATGGTTTCATGTGGCCCGCGAAGCCATCCTGGAAACAGTGAGGGAACGGCCCCCACTGCCTTGGCCCTGGCCCAGCCCAGCCGGAAGCCAATGTACAATTTTGTGGTGGCCATCTATGCTGAAACGCATTCAGTCTTAGCTCCATAAGACCATCTGGAAACAGTGAGGAACCAGCCCCTGCTGCATCGGCCCCACCCCCTAGGTCAGGGGTTCTCAACCTTGGCAACTTTAAGACTTGTGGACTTCAACTCCCAGAATTCCTCAGCCAGCAAACAAGTCTTAAAGTTGCCAAGGTTGAGAACCCCTGACCTAGGTGCATGCTGGGGAGGTGTCACCCTTCGTGAGGAATGAAGAAATGCACCATCGCCTGGAAGTGGCCAGCAAATGGCCCTCGCCTACTTCACATAACTGACTTGATGGGCTCCGGGGGAGGGGTTTCGGCAGGCAGCGGGGGGGGGCTCTCCTCACAGCACCGAGAGGCTAAGCCGGGCAGCGCAAATCCCAAAAGAAGCATGAGAATACCCAGCCCCCTGCCTGCCCGGTTTCGGCAGGCAGTAGGGCGCCCTCCTCACAGCGCCAAGAGCTGAGTCGGGTGGTGCGAAACTAATCAGAAGTGCAATGCTGCCTAGCCCCCAGCCTGCCCAGTTTCAGCAGGCAGCAAGGTGCAAAGCTGGCGAGCTTCGCACTGCCCAGCTCAACCTCTCGGTGCTGTGAGGAGAGCACTCCGCTGCCTGCTGAAACCCTCCCCTGGAGCCCATCAAGCCAGATATGTGAAGTAGGCGAGGGCCATTTGCTGGCCACTTCCAGGCGATGGTGTATTTCTTCATTCCTCACAAAGGGTGACACTTCCCCAGCTGCATTTCTTGCCTGTTTTTCTCCCTCCCTCATCTCAAATATATTCCCACCACTCTGTACTTAGGAAGGAAGGAAAGAAGGAAAGAAGGAGAGGGAGGGCCTGAGGGAAGTTCTGCCTTAGTCCTGCCCTGCTGCCCTTTTACCATCCCCTTGCCCCCTCCTCCTGGCCTATCCTGGGGGTCTCCCATCCTATTGCTAAGGAAGCTTTGGATACAAAGCCGGGTCTCCTCCCATGGAGAGGGAATGGGCCTCCCTCTGACTTTGCCCTCGAACCCATCATGAGCAACCTGGCTAAGAAGAGCAAGCACAGCAGCAGCAGCCTTGAGGAGGAGGTAAGTGCAGCTGGGCGCCCCCTTGGGGAAGTGGGGCTGGGCTTGATGCCGCAGGTGCTCAAGGTCCAGGCTGGGCGTTTGACCTCTGCTGCCCAGGGCTCCGGGCAGCCCGCACCACCATCCAGCCCCCCCCCGCATGGCTTGAGAGGAACGGTGAGGCTCCTCCAGTGGACCATGCCTTGGCACTTGCCCTAGTCCTACCCCCTTCTGCCAGAGACCCTCAGATCTGTCCCACTCCTGCCCAGGCCACCACAGGCACCCTTAACACGAATGATGTAGAGCTGGCCAAGCTCACCCAATAGGCCACACCCACTCCATCCACACCCACCCAGTAGGCCGCACCCACCCTGGCCACCCCCACCCCACCCCCAAGGGCAACTGCAGTGCTGATGCGGCCCTCAATGAAATTGAGTTTGACACTCCTGTTTTAGAGAATCTTTGAAACTCCTGGAGGCTTATCTGTGTCGTGCAAATGGGTGTGGCTTTTCTGATATTCCTGCAACATATTCTCACCACCCACTGGAGCACAAAAAAGAGTGTCCCGCCATCAGCGGCTGTGAATTGATTGTGTTTGTATGTGGTATGAATGTAGTTAATTTTAAAATTGTTATTGTATTCTTGTTGTGAGCCGCCCTGGGTCTTCGGAGAAGGGCAGCATACAAATGTGAATAAACTAAACTAAACTAAACTAATTATCAGAACCTTTCACCACCAAGCTAAAGGCCTGCCTATCAGCAAAAACGGAAAAGAAAAAGAACTAAGACACACCAAGGAAGCCCTCAGAACTTGTGGCTATCCCAAATGGGCTTTCATCAAATCCCAAAAAAAGACCCAGCAGGAGCTCCTCCATAACAGACAAAAAAAGAAAACAATAAACAAAGCAACGTAGTCATTCCATACATTTCAGGAATATCGGAAAAACTCAGGAGGATCTTCAGCCAACACAACATAGGTGCACACTTCAAACCCAAGAATCCACTAAGGCAGAAGCTTGTCCACCCCAAGGATAACCAACTTCCCCCGGAGATCCGCGTCGCCCCCACCCTCTCCGCCTTTCGTAAATTGCTTAAAACACACTTTTGCCGGCAGGCCTGGGGCAGCTAACATCTTGCCCCTAGCCAGTGTATGTTCGTGGAATGATTGGTTTCTTTTTTTTTTCTTTTTTTTTTTAACTTAAGGTTTTGTTTTTTAACTTAAGGGTTTTTTATATGTATATAATGTAATTTCTATCATGCTGTGAGCCGCCCTGAGTTCTCCGGAATAGGGCGGCATAGACATTAAATTAATAATAATAATAATAATAATAATAATAATAATAATAATAATAATAATAATAATAATAATAATAATAATAATAATAATAATAATAAAAACTCCAGACACAAACTGAGCAACGTGGTACATACAGTGAGCCATGTGCAGTTCTGTACATTGAGGAAACAAAACAACCACTTCATAAACGCATGGCACAACATGGGAGAACAAACCCATCAGGACAAGATTCAGCAGTCCACCTG
Organism: Bothrops alternatus; assembly: GCA_034064705.1. Lineage (NCBI taxonomy): Eukaryota > Metazoa > Chordata > Lepidosauria > Squamata > Viperidae > Bothrops > Bothrops alternatus. Next base: position 260,029 of record JARGCV010000020.1, on the reverse strand, counting down.
CATTTAAAAGACAAAGGCCACTCTTTTGAAGACAGCGAAGTCCACATTTTGGACACAGAGGACCGCTGGATTGAAAGAGGGGTCAAAGAGGCCATCTATGTCAAAACTGAACAGCCCTCTCTCAACAGAAGGGAGGGGGATACAACATCATCTATCTTCAGTCTACAACAGAGTCCTTTCAACAGTTCCAAGAAGGCTCCATACCCATTGGCACTACTCAGGTGACCCTGAGGACACAGATAGGCCTCCAGGGGCTTCAACGCTAAAAGAATGCAAATGATCAGCTGTCTGCAGGAGTATAAATCCTGCCATTCCGCACCATCCAGTTGGAGCTGAAGAAGCTTCTTGGATGAGAAGTCCAGGTGCCTTATGAAAAAAGCACCTTTGGGGAAATCTCAGGAGTTTGTCCTAGTGCTACAGTACTACGGTAGAAGGGAAGAATACATGCGCCATCTACTGTCCACAATGTTAAACGCACCCATGCTTTTTGGAAGAGTATTAACATTGGGGAACACCAAGGGAAATCATCAAAACTATTAAAAAACGAAAGTTAGACTATGTCGGACATGTGATGCGACCCCCAGAAAAATACGGCATACTCCATTTAATCCTCCAGGGAAAGATTGAACGCAAACGAGGTCCAGGCAAAAGAAGAACATCGTGGCTTCAACATCTAAGGGATTGGTTTGGACAAAACTCAGCAGCACTTTTTCGTGCGGCTGCTGATAAAAACAGAATCGCCAACATGATCGCCAACGTCCGATAATGGACATGGCACAACAAGAAGAATTAACATTTTTTGAATACTGAAAAAACGTGTAGTATCACACTTTTTTCACTAAAAAAAGAGCCCTCACGTTAACTGCAATATGATATATTCTGATTTTATGCTGATATCTTCCTAGAAATGTATCCATACCTACATATTGCAATAAACCACATTATAACCATGGTTTGGTAATAAAACCAGACCTGTCCATGTGCACCCATCATGTTAAGCCATGAATAGTGGTTTTACATACCAACAACCTTTTGACAAAATAATATCAGTCCAAGATGTGAACCTCGCTTTGTATAAAATATTTCATCATCTCTCCAAATATGGATAAATAGTATACAGAAAAAACAAGCTCTTAAGGGTCCTTCTCATCCCATGGAAATCGAAAAGTTATCTCATTCAAGGTACTCAGTGCTTTAATACAGGTCATCAGACCTTTAACAGAGTTATCTAGATTAATGGCAATCCAGATACCATGATACATATTACAATCTTTCAATTAGAATAGACATGTCAAACACAAGGCCCGGGGGGCCAGATGCGGCCCGCAAAGTGGTTTCATGTGGCCCGTGAAGCCATCCTGGAAACAGTGAGGGAACGACCCCCGCTGCCTTGGCCCTGGCCCAGGCTGGCCGAGAGCCAATGTACAATTTTGTGGTGGCCATCTATGCTGAAACACATTCTGTCTTAGCTCCACAAGGCCGTCTGGAAACAGCGAGGAATTAGCCCCTGCCGTGTTGGCCCCGCCCCCTGGGTGCATGCTGGGGAGGTGTCACCCTTTGTGAGGAATGAAGAAATGGACCATACCTTGGCGCTTGCCCCGGTCCCACCCCCTTCTGCCAGAGACCCTCAGATCTGTCCCACTCCTGCCCAGGCCCCCACAGGCCCCCTTGACGCGAACGATGTAGACCTGGCCATGCCCACCCAGTAGGCCACACCTACTCCATTCACACCCACCCAGTAGGCCGTGCCCACTCTGGTCACATACCCCCTGCCCCCCCGAGGGCAACCGCAATGCTGATGTGGCCCTCAATGAAATTGAGTTTGACATCCCTGAATTAGAATATTCTACATGATCATGTATCTCTAAGCTGCCTTGATAGGATATATAATTGGCTAAAGATGCTTTCTTTAATGTTATTTCTGATCATCATATGCACAAGGTTTTTCACTGAGCAACTTCTATCAAATTAGGAGATTGGCTGATTAAATTATACAATCACCTTTCCGAAAAACTAGTGCCCAACAAGAATGTCAACACATTAAAAGGCAAATGAATCTGATAGAAGAGGATATTGGTAGCTCATGGTTAAACTGTGGGTTCCTTGGGGCTCTCTGAGCTTGGTGGTTTTCTTGCAGACATTTCATTTACCAAACTAACACTGATGCCATTACCTAGTTTGGTAATGAAACGTCTGCAAGAAAACCACCAAGCTCGGAAAGTGCTAAGGAGTCTGCAAATGAATCTGTCAATAACCACTAATAACAGAGCTGAAAAAATGTCCAAGCAAGTGAAATGTATCCAGTTAATGTTTTGTATTCCAAGAGAAATAAAACTTGGTCACATCCCATTGTCAAGATTCAAAGGCAGCCCTCCTGGGAAAAAGCCTTAACACACCATCTGCTATGAATGGCAGGGAATACCATTCCAAATGATTATATAACTGGAAGAGTTAAAAAGGAACTCAGTTGATCCAAATTCAGTGTTTCTCAACCTTGACAATTTTAAGGCATGTGGACTTCAACTCCCAGAATTCCACAGCCAGCAATGCTGGCTGTGGAATTCTGGGAGTTGAAGTCCACATGCCTTAAAATTGTCAAGGTTGAGAAACACTGAAATAAATGATATAGAGAGTCCATGAAAATCTTTTTCTGAGGAAGCAATGGGGAGCCGGAAGGTTCCCCTGTCAGGTGAGCAGCTCTATTTTGGCTTTTGCCTTTGTTCACATCAGAGCATCTCTGGCCAAAAGCTAAGTCAGAAAAGAAGCCCCAACCCACTGATATCTGGCTTGGAGATCACACAATTATACAAAAAGACAAGGACTTTGAGTCCCTTGGGTCATTGTTTCAAAGAAATTTGCTTACCAGATTCTCCAGGGTCTTCAATAAGAACATTTAACATACCGCCTTCACTGGAAAAGTTGGGATACCTTCAGAGATGCACCTGCCTTGAAAATAACCCCATGTTGAACAGTATAGCACAGTCAAACATCGGCACAGGAAATGTTTTTATGTCATAAACTATTTTGCAATAATGTTTATGCCATAAATTGTTTGTAAAATTTGCCAAATCCAATTCCATGAGAGTCATGGCTCCCAGATTTTGGGTGCATTCTGTAAGTTGGTCCATTTGAGGTAGCTTGGTTCAAAAATTGTTGCCCTGGAATGCACCATTTTGCCCAGGTAAAGATTACAAGAATGAGAGCTTTAGCAGAGTGTGTGTGTGTGTGTGTGTGTGTGTGTGTGTGTGTGTGTGTTGATAGATGATAGCTAGATAGATAGATAGATAGATAGATAGATAGATAACATCTTGCATTTTCAAAAAAAAAAAGAGAGACACTTATCTCCCTTGGATATCATTACTAATGCCATTCAGTCTGTATTTCATTAAATTAGTTTGTAACCACATGAGGGCAGCATAGCCCAGATGTGCAGAAACAAAAGCAGGTTGAACATCATCTTGGTTTAATAGCGCATATGTGCATTACAAAGGAAAACTGAGAATGCTCCCTGCTCATCACCCACCATCCTTTTGTTCTGCCCTCCTCTTTCTGCCTTCCCCCACAGAATTTTCCTGCTTCTACCTCTTAGCTTGTTCTATCTTAACCAAATTAATCAAGCAGTTCAAAGCTCTTGGGGCAGAGAATGGAAAGGGTGCTGAATTTTCATGCGGTGCTCGCCTGAAAGCCCTGGGAGCTGCGCCATGGCAAAATAGAACTGTGTGGATGAGGTTGGTTTCCCTCTCAAGGTTGGAAATGCCAGGTGGGAATCCACATTTCTGCCAAGTTAAATAGGGAAGGGATTCTTTCCCACTCAGAGCGTCCCACTTATGCAGGGAAGAGGTTGAAAGCAACAGCATTTTAAGAAGGCACCCCTTTAATTCTCTCTGCCAGATAAAAGAGGAAAAATATTCTGGGCACAGATCTTCTTCATTTTCCCCCCTCAACATGTGCCAGAGTCTGGAGGCCACGCAGTTAAAATACTTTCCATATTTCAAACCATCTATTCCCAAATGAAAATAAGTCCACAGATCCTGCTGGTAACTCATGTATGCTCTCTTTGTCTGTACAGAGAGCCATGCAAAATTTCCCTTTTAAAGATCTATGGATTTATATATATATATATTTTTTTTACATCACAACATACCCTGAACTCCATTTATCACTTCTTCAATGGAGGGATTCTTGCTCAGTGGCAAATCCCACCCCACTCCTTTTGCCCTGATCAGATGTACACTAAATACCCACTTAGTGAAGGATATGGGGGGAACAATCTGTTCCCCCACCCCCTGATAAATTAAAGTGGACCTTGGATCTATCTGTTCCCAGCTTCCCTTTACTCTAGGAGAGTAGCTACAAGAAGGAGTACAGAAGATCTTGGTTCTATCTTTCATACAGTGGACCTGGAAGTTCACTGAAGCACAATGGTGGTTAGTTTAAACAAGCCATCTTCAGTAACAATTACAAGTAGTCCTTGGCTTGTGGCCATGACTGGGACCAAAATTTCTGTTGTTAAACAAGATGGTTGTTAAGTGAGTTGCACCCCATTTTATGACTTTTTTTGACGTGGTTACTAAGTAAATCACTGCATTTGTTCAATGAATCATGCAGCTGTTAAATGAATCCAGCTCCCTCTATTGACTTTGCTTGTCAGAAGCCAGCTGGGAAGGTCACCAATGGCAACCACACAACCCTGGGATGCTGCAACAGTTGTAAATACATGCCAGTTTGCAAGCACCCAGATTTTGATCCCATGACCGTGGGGATGCCACGACTATCTTAAGTGTGAGGACCAGTTGTAAGTCACTTTTTTCAGTGCTCTTCTAACTGCGCATGGTCGCTAAAGGAATAGTTGTAAGTTGAAGACTACCTGTACTGAAGGTCTCGTCTTGTGGCGCTTGACCCGGGTGACAGAATGTCGGTCTTTTCAGCCTCCATTTCTGACATCTCCAGTTCAGAGGGAGGGCTCTGAAATATAAGGGGGGAGGAGATTGTTTGAAACAGGCTTGCTTATTTATTTTTTATTCATTCATTACTTCATTGGATTTTTTGAGGTCTCCCATCTTAAGCAATTCTGATCAGCTTACAACAACCATAAAATAAATCAATAAAACAATCTCAAAAACAATAAACAAAAACCAAGTGTAATTCTCCACTTAGGAAACCACCCAGGAGGCTCAGCTGCCCTTCCTTCTTCTGCGGGTTTTTCCCATACAATCCCAGCACTTCAGTAACAATTCAGGTTTTAATGGTTATCCATAATGCTAGAAAGGTGGGGGCCTGTATAGACTGGATTTGGCCTTATTATCTTATTGTTTGAAAGTGTTAAAGATATTGTTGCAGGATGTGAGCTGTTCTGAGTAAAACCACCCTTTGTAATTGACAGATGGTGATTTTGCCAGTTGATGGTATTCAAGTGGTACTACTCCATATGTTTTGGGATTGCACCCAAGACATCAAGTACTACCAATGTTATCTTTGCTTGCTTTTGCCAATTCTCTTCTATTTGCAGGTCTTTATATGTTGTGTCCCCCACCCCCCCATTCCTTCTCTTCTATTCAGTTATCTCCAGGCATTATGAAATATCCATTATCCAGACTTTTTTGTCTTTCTTATTAATAGTTGTTAAGTCTGGGGTTTTATGTGGCAGGTGCTTGTCTGTCTGAATTCTAAAGTCCCAGAATACTGCAGACAAGTGACATTTCTTGCAAGTATTCCAATGCGCCATTGTTGCTACAGTACTTAGTCAGGCCATTGTTTATAATCAGTCTGTGTCATCTTCTTGTAGCAGCTAACTAGGTGGTCCACTCTTTCTTCAGCTTCTTTGCAGAAGCAGTATTTGCTGTCTTCTCAATTGTGGCTTTTGGCATTTGTTCTTAAGGTTCTGTCTTGTGCAGCCAGAATTAGCCTCTCAGTCCCTTTCTTTAATTTTCTTGCTCTCAGCCATTACCAGGCCTTGTTAACTGCTTTGCCTGGTGGTTGTTTTTTTTTTTTTATGTACTTGGACATGTAACACTGTGCCTTGCCATGTCTCTTTTCTAATCTTCATTTGGTCTCTCTTGTAGGCCAGTTTGGCTTCTCCAGTACTCCGTAAGCCTTCATGACATACTACCTTCAGTGCATTTTCTTCACTGTCCTTCAGATATTCTTCCAATGCCCTTGCTTCTTCTTCAACTGTCTGGTGTATTTGCAACATTCCTGCTTTCCTGGTAAGCAGTCTCCCAACATTGCTGTGTGGATTGTCATTATTTTTCTGATCTTCCTACTTCGGACTGATGTGTTGTCATGTGACTGTGGCGGGGAGTGGCTGTTGAAACTTTGGAACCAGGGTGTAAGTACTGTTGTAACTTCAAACAGTTGTTAAGCAGCTGGCCATAAACTGAGGTCTATTAAAAGTAATATGGAAGTCAATGAACAATCTGAAACTTTATGAAAGAGTCAAAGAGCAGAAGACAATATAAACATATTAAGTTTATATTTCATACGTGCATGCACAGGTTCTTTTTTTTTTTTTTTTGGGTTAAGGTCAGTGTTTTCTTTAATGTTACCGATCAGAGACATAAAGAGGCTGAGTGCAGGAGGTTCCAGGCTACTGGGGAAGCGATGATGGCATTTAAAAATCTACAGAGGGAATAATTTAACAGCAGCATTCTTTTATATACTCAGTGAAAAAGCTCATGGCCAGTGGGAATAAGAGGTGAGGAGATACCTCATATGTGAAGAATCAGAAATGGAAGGGCAACCTCAATAAGGTAGCCACCGAGAGTTTTCAAAACTTGGGAGGAAATTGCAATTTAAGCAGGCATATTGACGTGGCATGAAATAGCAGCATTGTATACATAGGCAATGTAACAGCGATGGGGTAGGGGCGGGAGAGATGGATGACGAGAGAGTTCTCCAGATTTTTTTTTTTTTTTTTTTAGATAATACAAGTTTTATTATCACTGGCTTGTAAATCTGGGGCAATGATCTGGCAGATACAGAACTGTGGATGGTCATTGATCCAAGTACAAAAAAAGCAAAATTCTGAACAATGCAAGTATTTCAAGCAGGTGGATACGAGAATGATGATAACAGTATAAGCAAGGCCTACCAAGGAGATGGTTTTTACACGGGCTCCATCTGCAGTTCATCGGTCTCCACGGATTCCAGTTCGTGGAAGGCGGCATGTGAACCAATGACGACCAGGGTGGCGCCCAGCACCCAAAAGACAGCTGAGCCGGCGCCCGCCAGCCAGAAGAAAGGAAAAGAGACAGCTCCAGCCAGACTGTATTGATGGGCTGTGCTGAGTTCTCGCCCAAGCAGAACAAGCTGTGACTGTTGGGTCTTCAAGTACATGATGTAACACGCCCCAAAGAACACAGCAAGTGCAATCAGAAGTAATGGTGATGTGATGAGGCAATAGACGATCAGTCCTAGGAAGACAAAGACATAATTGCTCTGGAAATATTCCACGTTGCGGACAAGACGTTTACAGTTCCCCAAAATTCCGAGGCTTTGCAAAACGTTTCTGGTCCAGGAAGTTGGCCCAGGGGCGAATGGTAGCCCGACGCTGTTCTAGCCATTCCTTAGCTGGGCCTTGGGGCAAAAGTGCTGGGATGTTGATCTTGTTGCTCATCAATGCTCCTGTTGTCTCGACCTCAGTGGCTGCATTAAAGAGATGTTCTGGTCCAGTTTTACCAGCCATGGTAAATTAAGACTGAGAAGCTCTAGCCGCACCCGGTCCAGCTCCTCGGCGGAAGCGATCGGTCTCTGCATGCACAGGTTCTTATGCATACATGGATTATCCAAAGTGCTGATTTAAATTTGCATCTCTACACCTTAAGAGGTCACCTCTTCAACCCATGCTTGCAATTCACCATGCCGGTCCGTGAATTTTGGGAGTTGCAAAGCCAGTGTGCTTGAAGAGGGCCTGAGTGGAAGAGCTTGCTCTAGATCAGGGGTAGGCAACCTTGGCTCTTTTATGGCTGGCTCAGGAATTCTGGGAGTTGAAGTCCATGAGTCATAAAAGAGCCAAGGTTGCCTACCCCTGTTCTAGATTAATTCCATTTTGATAATCTGCCACCTGGAATAAGGCCGCATGACTGGGTCACCTTTCAGCCAGCACCTCATTCAATTCAAGCCACGTCTTGCTCCTCCCCTTTGTGATTACAACTGGATATTTTCCGATCTGATGCTTATACTCAAGTTTTCCCTTAGATCAATCTGTCATAAAATTGTAAAACTACAGGGGTCAAGTGAAACATTGGATTTTAAAATGGCTTACTGGGATTTCCGTCTCATATTTATTGCACACAGCTCTTAAGTGCAACTATAAAGCATTGGGATCCGCTGCTCTATCACACTGGTTATGGGTAGATCCACTAGTGCAGGGGTAGGCAACCTTGGCTCTTTTATGACTCGTGGACTTCAACTCCCAGAATTCCTGAGCCAGCCATGCTGAGGGGGAAAAGAGAGGTTTCCAAGCTGAGCCATGCTGGCTCAGGAATTCTGGGAGTTCAAGTCCACGAGTCATAAAAAAGCCAAGGTTACCTACCCCTGCCCTAGTCGCATGATTCCCCCCCCCAATCCTTGCAATTACAATTCCATTTACAAAGAAACAGGGATGATCCACAAGCCTGCCATGTATGTGAGCAGGTTGATAAAGAAGGAATGCTGGGATGACATTCATGTCTCAAAGATCTTTTGTGTAGGAGAACTAAAGGATTTCAATTATGCAGTCTCTACTCCAAAATAAATTCCCTTTTGAGTTGAATGAAGTTCACTTGAGTAGTTTAAAACTTCAAATTCAAGGCCAGGTGGGATAACAGAAGTCACTTTAGCATGTATGAGAAGTGCAAAAGAATGAGGCAAAGTGTTTGCAAAAATAAAGAAAAGTACCTGAGGCACATCCCAAGAAAAAGAGGGACACAGCTGATTTTTTTCCTTTTTTGCGTAATTATGCAGTATGGATTGTGACAGACACACAGACAGACAGAGGCAGACAGGCAGATTATTGGGGAATATGTTTTATCCTCATTGTTGAGGGAAGACATTTGCCTGTCGCTGGAAACAAGACTCAGCTGGCCATTTATTCAACTTCTAAGTGGACTAGAAGAGCAGAAGCATCAGGTCCTTCATTTTATGATGAAAAATGTTTTACCCTCCAAATAAGGACCATAAGGCTGTGATCCTCTGTGCTGGTCTGTGCAATGAAGTTGTTTCTATATGGGAACATTTTGGTATTATTGAAATCCTCCTACAATTAGCTGAAAGTGAAACTGAATAGTGATCCTCAGCCCATTTATTACAGCATTGTATTATTCAGCAATGTATTTTTCACTCACCCAGATTCTCCTGTCATGTCTACTCAGAAGTCAGTTTCAATCCATAAATGCCTCTTTCAAAGTTTGCAGTCAGATTATTCATGGCTTCCTGACGATCCAGGGCTGGAACTTAGTGATTAATTGTCTTTTAAATGCTTTTAAATAGCATCTCTTTAATTTTCCCTCATTGCCAATTTCTGGCTGGCTAATTGTGGCTTTTCCTCCATTGCTCATTACCATTGTTCATTTTTGATATAGCAAAATAGTACTAACTTTCATAGGACTTCATGACATTGTATTAATTGCTTTTAATGAGCGTTTTAGGCACAGCACATTAGGGGTGGGAATAAACATAAATCTTCAGCATCAGTGAAGATGTTCTGTTCTGAAAACAAAGTCCAAGTTTGAATTACCATATGACAGTCTGGCATTTTGAAATTCCAGAATTTTAGTATTTAAAAAATTAAAAATGAAAATCTGCATATGCAAACATCTGCAGATCGTTTGATTACTTGTTTCCAAAACCATGCCTGGATAGTACTTTCAGGTGGTAGAAATCTCCAGTAAGGAAATGGTCAAGAACAGATAAATTAGAATTTAAACAGGTGTTGATGGGATGCTCATCATCTGGATTCTCCAAGATACCATTGTAATCATCCGTGACAGAGAGTCTCAAATTATGCAACACGGTGATGCTTTAATATGACTATGTTTGACATCCTCCCAAAAAAGAAACTTAACAGTAAATAAGCTACTGTGATTGGTAGATGGCTTTGATGGACAGTTAGATTCTGGGGCTTAGCCATTAGTTTGTCTTGGCTACAGCTTATACAAGCAAGCTAGGAAGATTTTGGCAATGTTACCACTTTGCTACGTTTTGCTACTTCATTAGGTTTTCAAAAATCGTGTGCCCCCCTTCCTCTAAAGTTGCTTGTTATCCCCCAATGTTTGCAAACCCCTGACCTATGCACATTAAAAAATTAGCCTTGTTTTCAAAAATGCCTAATTGTGCAAAGGATTCCAGTCTTCCTTCCTGTTTCTATGCGATGACATACTCGGAAGAAAACCCCACAATTCCCAGAGAGATGCACACTTGTTTGGACCAAGATGTGTGAATTAACCTCCTTCAAAGGAGCTGGCCTTCTTTCTATGGGGATGACCATTTTCCACTGTCTTTGGAAGGTTATGCCGGTAGTCCTCGACTGACGATGGTTCGCTTAGTGACCATTGAAAATTACAACGGCACTGAAAAAAGTGACTTATGACCATTTTTTCACGCTTGCAGCATGCCCATGGTCACGTGATTTACATTTGGAAGCTTGACAACTGACTCGCATTTATGACCATTGCAGTGTCCTGGGGGTAGGGCTTCTGGGATCCCCTTCTGCGACCTTCTGACAAACAAAGTCAACGGGGAAGCCAAGTTTCACTTAACAACCACGTTACTAAAAATAAACAACTGCAGCGCGATTCGCTTTAACAAAGGTGACAAGACAAATCGTAAAACGGGGCAAGGCTCACTTAACCAATTTTCTCACTTAGCGGCATAAATTTTGGACTCCGTTGTGGTCGTTAAGTCGAGAACTACCTGTGTAGACGTTTCCACATGTTCCCGTTTCAAGAAACCCCCCAAAGATAAACCACTTCCAGGAACCTAAAAATTCAGTGGCTTTGGTATTTATTGATTGATTAGCGGTGGTGGTGGTGGTGGTGGTGGGGGGAAATCGAGAGTCCACAGTTGGATAATACTGTACTTTAGCAACTAACAAGTCACAGAGGGTCGTGCTCAGTTTGGAGATCGCCGGAGCTCTTGCACAAGGGAAGGAATTTTTTTCCCTCCTGCTCATAACTGGAGGGGGAAGCACACGAAGCAACTAATGTGACCCTTTGATCTAAACCATGCGACCGTCACGTCACGCTAACGACAGCGCGGTCCTCCCACGGCGGCCTCGTCAACCTGCCTCGGGGCAGCTCGGAAATGGGGGAACCTTTTTTCCACTCGCCGCGACCTGCGGATTCTTTGCCGCGGAGCGGGGAAAAGCTTACGGCACCGCAGGAGGGGAGCCGCTGCGCGCGTCGGGCGTGTATTTTGGGCTCGGAGGCGTCTATTTTTAGTCCCATTGATGGCTGGGATTCCGACGACGTCAATCGGGTCTGGGCTTGACGTCACGGAGACTCCTTCCTGGCCTGGACTGGAGGGCGGAGTTTGCAGAAAATAAAGCCGCGGGCGGGTGGGGAAGAGCAGCCGGGTTGAGCGCGCCTTGGCGGGGGATTGTTGTCCTTCGGCGCGGAAGTGGGCGAGCGAGGACGTCGACCGACTGGCTGGACCGGCTCACCATGCCTGGGGAGGTCGGGGCCCCGGAGCCCGCTTCCGGCCCGCTTTCCCGGGCGAGGGCGTCGAGAGCCGGAGCTGCGGGAACGGCGAAGGAGAAGCGCGTGCAGCAGGTGAGCAAGGGCGCGCGCCCGCCCGGGCATCAATGGCCCCACCGCCTCAAGCCCTCCCGGCGCGGTCAGCCCCTTCAACCCCGCCAGCCAGCCAGCCGGCCGGCCGTCTGTCACAGCTCATCCGGATAAAAAAAAACAACAACAAAAAAAAAACTTCGGGGCGCGGGAACTTAGCTTGGTGAAGTTTGTACCTCGCCCTCGAGGGAAGGTTTTTTAAAATGCAAAGGGTTGTTGTTGTTTTGTTTTGTTTTTTGACGAGAAGCAAGCAGAGAGCGGCCTCGTCTCTCCCCCATTCTTTAGATCCCGGACGCTCCTGGGTGGGTTGGCGTGGATGACAATTGCCCTGGAGCTGAGGAATTCTTGCAAGGACTGGACTGTTTTTAGGGCTGCTCAAAAGTGCTTTTTTTTTCCCAAAAGGCAACTGGACTGGGTTCCCCCCTCCCCCCCACTTTGAGAAAGAAGAACAAAACGTTTCGTTTCTCGTCCCAAAACACTTCATCGGTTGTGATGGCGGGGGAGGGGGGAAAGGGGGACAGAGGCGGGGAGGACCAGGCACTAAACAATTGAGGCTGAGTTGTGGGAGATGGAAGGGTTGTATTTCTTGCAGTCAACTGGTCCCTTGGTGCTCTCTATGGGGGTTGCCCTTTTTGTCTTCAGGGTGCAATTGGTTGTGGAATTTTCTTGACACTTTACAATTGGCAGTTATAGACTGGAGAAAGGTGGTGTCTTGTCCCTCCGCCTCTGTTGCGAGAGGGCTGATCAAGGTTAACATAAATGGTCTCTTTTACACCTCTTTCTTTTTTTTTTTTTAGAAGTTAGTCCTATCTTTATTCTACTATTCTCCAATGAAACACATGCCTCCCCCCTTTTTGTCCAAAAGAGGGACAATCTTTTTTTTTTTTAACCAAGGATCCTCTCGATCCAAAATGTGTCCAGTTTGCCTTTTGAAAAAAGCACTTTTGATCTCATCATGATTTGATACCATGGTCATTTGAATCTGTCACAGCTTGCAGCATTGATTAAACACTTGTTTGAATATGATTAAAAGAATAGATAAATTATGGACTATATAGGGGCCCTACGGTAAGAGGGACAAGATATACAGGATTTTTTTTATAATATATGAGATGTAAAAATATTGGGATGGTGTATCTGAATGGAAAGTTTGGATATTTAAAGGTAATTAACTTTGAGAAAATTATGACTGATAAGAATGGTTTGAATACAGAGGGGAAATTAAGCTTAAATAAGAATCTTGAAAACAGGACATATAGTGACTTAAGATGACTTTTATAAATACAGTTGAAACATAAGCTGATCAGAATAGATGTTATATGTTGATGTTACTGTTCTTTGTACAAACACAAGGAAAATGTTTATATCCAACTTTGTATGTATCGAAAATATAAAGAACTATATTTGTTTAATGTTGACAAGAGGAGAACACTACTGGAAGAAGAGAAGATCAAAGCAACATATTAATATATTGATTATGGAACGATTGTTTTTTAAATATATGAACCCAGACAACACGCTAAAGATTGTTATTGTAAAAAATCAATAAAATATATATTTTAAAAAAGCACTTTTGAGACAAATACAGGCAGTCCTCGTCATACGACCACAATTGAGCTCAAAATTTCTGTTGCTAAGTGAGAAATCGGTTAAGTGAGTCTTGCTCCATTTTACGAGACCTTCCTTGCCACGGTTGTTAAGTGAATCACTGCAGTTGATAAGTTAGTAACCTGGTTGTTAAGTGAATCTGGCTTCTCCATTGACTTTGCTTGTCAGAAGGTTGCAAAAGGGGATCACGTGACCTTGGGAACCAGTTGCCAAGCATCTGAACTTTGATCACATGACTTTGGGGATGCTTCAAAGACCGTAACTGTGAAAAATGGTCATAACTCACTTTTTTCCAGTGCTGTTATAACTTTGAACGGTTACTAAATGAACTGTTGTAAGTCAAGGACCATCTGGATGATGGAGAATCTCCACAGATATTTTATGGGTGCTTTTATTATTTTTGGGAAATGTGAGGAAAACATCTGCTGGAGTTTCTGCACCTTAATGCTTAGAAGGCCACCTGGCTGGATCTTTACAGATCATCTTTGTTCTTTGGGGTTATTAGGGGTTAGAACAACATTCACCAATGCAGTGCATTAGGATTTGGAAGCTTTGGTGTCACTGCATCCCTGGGACTTGATAAGATAATGTGTTCTGGCTGAATGCTTGCATTGAATGATGCACGTGGAAACCCATGGGTTGTGGTCTAATTTCTAAAATAAAATGCTCCGCTACAGACTTCAAGTGTCCATTTCCTTTTCCTTTGAAGTCTGCAGCGCCCAGACCTCATCTGATCTTGGAAGAAGATTGCTCAAAAATTATTCTGCTGTTCAGAAAGGGGGAGGTTTCATTTCCCCCCTTTCCTAGAAATCAGTTTCTTGGGATTAAATATGGTTGGGCATCTTTTAAGCACCCAGCATACCTTGGGTAGAGTTCATACAGAGAGACTTGTAAGCCTCTGTTGGGGGCTACTTGTATGAGCGGAGTTAACTAATAAATTGATTTATTTGGTCCTTGGGATGTGTCCCTCAATCAAATTCTTGGTTTATACATGGACTTATTACAGAAGCACACTTTGTGTTAGACCATCGAGAATCAGGTTGTGATACATTCTAAATACTTCAGAGAACGATGTGCTTGGTGAGGGCAGTAAAGTAAAACACTTCCTTAAAATAGCTGTCCTCCTTGCCCTCTGTTTGGATGTAAAGCTAGTTTTGTTCCATGGAATTCACTCCTTGATTAAACCAATTAATTGGCTATTAAATTAAGAATATTTACTTGGAAGGAAGTCCTGCTGAATTCAGTTGGACAGAGTCCACATGTGTGGGCTTAGGCTTGTAGTTTTTAAATGTCACTGATGTGTGTGGGAGTGTGTGTGTGTGTGTGTGTGTGTGTGGTGCTGGGGGGGGGAGGGAGAGTGTAGTCGATTGATAAGCTAGATATGTTTCTAGTGTGCAACCTGTTTCTTTTGCTGGAATAGCAGTTCCAATTGCCACGTGGCTCTGGTTGATGATCTTGGCAGTGCTTCAAAAGGCCAGAATCCCTTTTTATGTAATTGTTCTGACCACTGCAGGTTTTTTTTTTTTAACACCATGCCATCCATCTAGTGAACAGTCTGCTTGAGATGTCAGTCAGGCTGGGTGTGTTAACTGCTCCTGCAGTCATCCGAGGTAAGCTTAATGTGAGCCTCCTCTTTTGGTGTGATTATATGCTTTTCTTTAATGATTAAAACATGGAATCCATAATCCTTCTGGCTATGAAACCAAGCCTGAAGCTATGTGAGCGCTGTCTAGTGAAATAGTTAATGCTGAAATTAGAACTGAGCAGTAAGCTTTTAGTATCTTACCAGGGCTATTTCCTGGGAAATGCTTTTTGAACGTATTAGTTCTACAATATTAAGCATTTTAGTTGTTTTGTATGCACTGACTGAAGTAACAAATAATCCAAATTCTGTCGCTCCGCTTTATTAATCTTGCTGGAAATTATTAAGTGAGAATTAGGCGTTCAGAATATAGACTTCAGAATGCCAAGAAATTATGGGGGTTGTAGATGGATCCTTAAACTAAATTCACAGGTTTCTCTAGCCATTTTTTCCCCCCTTCCATTCAATCATGTCCGATTCTCAGAGACTGACTGAACAAGTCCATGCAGTTTTCTGGGCAAGGTTTTTCAAAAGTGGTTTGTCATTTCCTTCTTTTTAGGGCTGAGAGAAAGTGACTGGCCCAGGTTAATGCAGCTAGCTCTAGTCATAGTTTGTTTTAATTGTTTGTTGATTGTCATAGGTCTGACTCATACCTAGTGCTGAGCCATATTATATTTACATTATAACTTAGCACAAAGGATAAAGAATAACGTAGATTACAGCTGTTGCTTTTTTTTTTTTTTTTACCCTTGCCATTTGAGATTAAATGTTTGGATGTGTTTATTTATTTATTTATTTCTCGAACTTATATGCCATGATAAGTTTACCATTGGATATCTTTTTTTTTTTTAGATATATGATAACTATTTCACTGAAGGCAAGGATGGGAGGGTAGGGAGGTGTGCTTTTCTTGAAGGTCTCTTCAAGCCGTGGATATTTATTTTCAACAGCAGAAATGCACCTGTATGCACCCATCCTACTTTGCTCTAAATTAACAAACAAAAATCATTAAGAGGAGCCTGCTTGTTAAATGGTATGTAGAGATTTGGATGCCATACCTGATCGGGCCCCCTCAGTGCCAGTTTCCATAAGCTGATTTCTGATCCTTATAGGAGTGTATCTACACTCCAGGCTTTAAAAACAGACTAACATAAGTGATAGACAAGTGGTGCTTTTCCAGTCCAAAACCACATGTAAGTCACTTAGTTTACTGGAGCTCTCCCTTCACTGCTGGCAAAAGGAACCTCTTTTTATTGGGGAATTAAAATAGTGAAAACGTGGCCAGCATTTCTTTTGGTGCATTGAAATGTATTTTTACCTTATTTTATTTTAGAATTGGCCATACTTGGCCTCTGGGGTTCTCTTCTCAGCGTTAACTGGAAATATGTGGTTTTAGAGGCTGACAAGGGAAGTTTCTTGATTTCAGATGGATTCCATACCTGGCCTATATACAGCCCTGGCATCTACTTTCAAGAGCTGCTGTCACGGAGTGCTTGCTTGTCCAGCTGCTGACGTACAGTAGTGGGTGGGGCACCCCTCGCACTTTGTCTGACGCCCCTGTGGGCTTGGCTTGCTCTGAAACACAAACATGCGTGCACGGAGCATGTTGGCTGCCAAGCCTCCACTAGCAGTTCCCAGCCTCTGTAGATTGAAACCAGCTGCAGGCATTAGTCTTCCACTGTGGCTGGCAGGCAGCCAGATGGCTGGTGCCCAAGGTGTTCACTGCACCTGCAGGCTTATGTTAATAAAAGGGGGACAGAGTAGGGGGCAAAAAACAGCTTTTAAGTTGCTCAGAGGAAGCTCTTCTTCCAAGATGAACATGTTTCATCCACAGACTCTTCTGTTTTGGACAGAAATGGCTGAAGAGGACATACTAGACATTCTTTCCAGAAGGGAAAACCCTTGGAAATAACTGCAGCTACAACGTTCTGGCCAAACTCAAAATATTTTTCCTAGCCATTGGGCTTAAGTTTTTATTTGAAATGGCATGTCACATTTTAAGAAGAAAACAACACGATTTTATTCAGTTTTCTGTGGTGGGTTGGCTTGATTCTAAGTCACTTGTGCTTCCAGATGGAGAGCTTTTGTCACTACCAATCAAAGGGCATGGCACAGTTGTTCCTTCTTTTCCTGGATATGAAAAAAGGCAAAAGGCAGAATTTTGAAAAAAATAGAGGAGAGAGCACACTAAATTGTGATTTTGCCTGTGGAATGCCACAAGAAAGCCCTCATTTGAATAAAATATCTGATGTTGGCAGTTAGAAAAGAGTTGAAATCTCTACAACTAATGAAAGATCTAGCCTAGAAAACAGTAGGAGACACGATCACATTTAAATAAGCAGCATAGTATTATTGGGAGAGATGAATTCATTTAAGCATTCATTCATTCTGAGCAGAATAACCAGTTTTAACCCAGAGTTGAAACAAGGAGTATTCCACAAATCAATACACAGTTTTGATGCCTTCCAGAGGTGTTGGACTCTTAATGAACATGATGGGAATTGCAGTCCAATGCTTGTGAAAGGCACCATATAAAAAGGAACAATGGAATTGTTCAAACAGAAGGACTTGACATTTAAATGAACCGATTCGGCAACAAAAGATAGTTATATTCTCAAAACAAAAATGCCTTTCTTGCAGAGCTGGTTTCTTTTACCCCTGTTGCTTTTCTTGGAAGGATCCTTCCAACTCAGTTCTCCGGCTGATTTGCCAGTACACATTGTCCTATGGCTAATAACTTCAGCCAAGAAAGATGCTCTACTATTGTATTGGTTTTCTGCCAATAAAAATGGTTGTGGCAGGAGTTCAGGATGCATGGGCTTCAGCTGAACATTGTCCAGAGTGACCAAACTATTGAAACAATCAGGAGTCCTCTGGGGCCAGGTGTCAAGATAGGGAAAGACCTCTCTATTTGTCTTTTGGTAGAATTAGAAAGAAACATCTCTCCCCTTCTTCTGGGTAAGAGCCAAAAGTTTTAAGGGGCTTCTTCTTTTTAAAGTGAAGACTAGCATGAGAAAGAAGATGCTTGCCTTCTGGAGAAATATGGTCAGAATTTGAGTAAGTGGGACTGGAAAGTTTAAGACTCACTTTGCTTTAGGACATTAGGCACTGCCCAGAAACTGTTCCTATGGAGAGGTTGAAGCTAAAGAGCAAGTCTAGGCTTCATGCTAACATTATTGTTGGGACCCAGATGGAAGTGACACAGACCTTTTTGGAGATAGGAAAAAACACCCTAAAATATGAGATCCAACTATTTTATGCTGCTCCCCAAGCACTTACTAATTTTATTAAATAAGTATCCGTCCTTCTTCCAAAGAACTTGGGAAAGAGTAGCATGACCATCTTGTATGAAAGTCTATATCTAAAGATTTAGATTTAGCTGAGCAACTTTTATCAGCCCAAGGTTCACCAAGCTTTGCATGATATTTGAGGGCAGCTTTCCAAAGAGGCTATTTCATGTGTTCTAAAGAATGAAATCAGTGCCTTTAGACACTTTGTCCCTTAAGCCCTCCCAGATGTAGAAAGACAGGATTTAGATCAGTGTTTCTCAACCTTGACAATTTTAAGGCATGTGAACTTCAACTCCCAGAATTCCACAGCCAGCATTGCTGGCTGTGGAATTCTGGGAGTTGAAGTCCACATGTCTTAAAATTGTCAAGGTTGAGAAACACTGATTTAGATGAAGGCAAGCACTGAGATCTCCTGGTTCAAGGTTCTAGTCTAGTGTAACATTATGGCTTTTTTGGTATTGCTTTAGCACAGGCCCAGCCAATTCCTATTATTAGCAAACTCTGATTAAAGCAAGCCATAGAGTAGCACAGTGGGTGAAAAAAAGTTGCAGTCTATGACTCCCCATTCTCCTCTCCCCAGTAGAAAGGTGAAATTGGGAGTTATTTTTTCTTAGCACTGGACTAGGATAAGAAAAATCCAGATTCAAGTTCTTACTAAAATACAAAACTTCCCCAGTGAAGCCAGGCTACTTGTTTTCTATCTGCCATCTTAACCTATCTCACAAACTTGTTACAAAATTAAACTTTTTACAAAAAAAAAAAAATTTTTTTTTTTGAAGAGGAGCATCCTATACCCTGTTTTTTTCCCCCCCCTCCTGGAAGAAATGAATCCTAGATGAAAACCCTACTTTACAAAAAGAAATTTGTTTCTTTGATTTGTTACTTTTTAAACAGTTATTCACTTTGCAGTACATCAGTCAAGTGAGCTATGCATTTTCTGAGAAGGACTTTCTTCCCTGGAAATATTTGTTACTGTCTAGATAGAATATCAGTCTCCATAATCCCAGCTAGGAACTCCAAGCACCTTGGCACATTCCACTCCAGAATGAAAGTGAGAAGGACTTTGTCTTCTAGCTAATCTGGTCTGCACCTGGACTGTTGGCAGGAGTGGGGCTGGGGTCAACTGTCTGAAACTCCGAACTCAACTTACACCAGGCTGTGTCTAAATTGAGCCAGGTACAATCAGCAATAGGACTAGTAGGCAGAACATCTGCCTTTGAAGAAGACTGTCCGGGTCACCCTTCTTTCTTAGGAAGAAATTGCTTTTGTGTGGTTAATGTTTAGTAATTTAACTCTACCACTGTCTGTCTCAGTCACTCAGAAGTAAACAAAGCCTGGGTGAACTGAGCACATCTACCCAGTGAATGCCAAAACATGACAAAAAAGAGCAGGGCATGTGAAAGATGCAGTCTACAGTCTTGACAGTTGGAACCCCTCTTCTCCCACAGTTTTTAGTCAGGGCCAGGTCGAAAGTCGCACTCCCCCATTGCATGTGTCTTCTGATAGTAACTGTCCCTGATGGCAATCCTTGGGATCATTTGTAATGGTGCCTCCCTGGTCTCTCAGAAGGAGAGGGGGTGGAATGAAAGGCTGCAGGCTTCCTATTGCCCTACTAACATTGCAGATCTAGAAGGAAAGAAAATAGACCTTAACCAACCATGCGTCCAAGAATCTAGTTGCCCGACATTTAAATTCACTCTCTTAATTAAGCACTGGGTTGATACTATTTTTCAAATGCCACTTCTGGATCCTTTCAGGTGGTTGGTTGACAAGCCAATGTTTAGCTTGCTGCTAAACACTGTGTCTTGTTCAGAAGTCCTTTTCAACAAAACCCAGCAAGATGCATGGTGAGGCAGGGACTTTGTTGGTCTCTGTCCCAAAAGCACTTGGCAATTCAATGGTGTTTATTACCTTCTCCACCAGCCCGTTCCAAAATATGGCTTGAGAACACTCTGAAACTGAGGGTTGTCTTGCAAATGTACTGTGAGTACTTGCACACCCTCTTTCCCTTAGATCCAATTTGTGCCAGAATATTTTGCAGATCTGGGTTCTTGTTGGAGGGGTACACGATTTTGATATGATTGGCAGCCCCGGAGGCTGCCAGGGATGTTAAAGCACAGTCTCTCGGGACTTGCCACCTGCTCCATCCGTGTTGCTGGCTGGTAAAGCAATAGCTCTGTTGCTTGAGCAGAACTGCAGTTGGCTTTAGTTTTAACACACACATTGTCAGATAGCTTTCAAAGCCTTCTGTTTTCCCCCGGCACTGTTGCCATTGCTACGAAAAATTCTCCCTTTCTTTCCAATATTTTCTTAAATGGTTGCAAAAGGCACTGTGTATATAGTTTGCCCACCAAGCAATATACAGCTAGAACAGCACAAAATGTATCAGAAAGCAAGGAAAGCATCCCCAAAGTCTGTAGAAGCAGATACAGACAAGGAGAAAGAGAGATGCCTAAACAGGGAAGAAAAGGAGCATGTTGAATAAACATGAGAATGGAGCAAATTTGGTGGCCATACAATAGTTTGTGTGTTTGGGAGGGAAATCTCAGATGGGAAAGTAGAATTGAATGAGCATTCTGGGCTGCAATTACCTGCTGCAGGTTCTGTTGGTTTGCCTTTGCTAAGCATATTTACTTAACTTCATCTGTCTTTGTAGTGAGGAACCACATTCCCATCAGAGTAATTTGTTGGGAGACACAGGGTAGGCAAACTGAATGGGCCAGGGTAGAGCCAAAAGCAGATCGCATGACCCAGGCTTTCATTCCGACCGTCTTTCTTTTCTGTTCTTCCTTCCTTTCTCTTATTAAGTGGGCTCACACAGTATGCTTACCCTGTTTTGATGACTTAACCCTGGTTGTAGTTCAATATATTGTGCAAACCTAGAAACCAGCCCAATGAGCAAGGACCACTCACCTGCTGCATTTTATTTTATGTTCTTTTCTCGTATCCCCTTTTTTTCTGTCTCTTTCAAGATAAGAGGAAAAAAAACACGTACCTTTCACCAGAGATTTGAACGGATATCTTGTCAAGGGTTTTTGAAGTCAGCTCTATGACCCCATAAAATTGGGCTTTAAATATTTTAACCAGCAGCTCGGTTGGCTTGCTGGCTATAGATCTGCATTCAGATTGCACCTTTCATTATGCATCTACTTGTCTGGTACTGCTTTAACACAAGATTTTCCATTTCAGCATGTTGGTCAGGAATGGAACCCCAGGTCTTAGGTACATATTGACAGTTCTGTCAATTACTTTGAACTGAAGGGAAGAAAGGAGGTATCTGGGCCTGGAGATCTAAGTGGGTTTCCCCTGCCACCTCTGAGTGGCAAGCCACATTTCCATGCACCTAAAGAAGTTCTCGCCTCCCCCGCAGACTTTGCTGAGGCTGGAAGCCACAGGCTGTTCACCTTCAAGCCTGCTTATTTACCTCAGTGGAATTTCCCTCTGAAGCCATCTGAAGGTATGCCATGACATTTACCCCTTTGGGGGGGTCTCCCAAATTTGATTTTTGCCTTTTATGAGGCTATTCTTCTTTCTCTTCTGGAATCTGAACCACCATCACTGTTTGGAGACCAGGTGAGCATGCAGGATGTTTTGTGGCTTCTTGTTTTCCTTCAGGTTTCGCTTTCTTCCAAGGGGCTCTTTTTCCAGAACAGCGGGAGGGCATATTGACTCATAACACAAATCAAAGAGCTAGATAGTGAATCCACATCTAAATCCTGCCATTCCCCAGTCCACACAAATTGTCACCATTAGCAATTTCAGGATTATATGAGGAGTGAGGGAGGATGTTCTGAGATGGAATATTGAGACTCTCTGCATTGCGGAAAGTGTTGGATTCATGGCCTAAATCAGTCTTTCCAGTTGATATTCTATGAATTCATCATTAAGAGGGCTTTGGCTCCACGATCATTAGGTACGTAGTATACTGTCCCTGAATTTGCAATCACCATGAGGCAAAATATGATTTCTTTGGTTTTCTCTTAGCAAAATAAACAAACCCAGCCATTGTGATTTACAGGCCGTGATTTGTGGCTTAAACCACCCAGCTGTGGTTTGTTTTTCACAAGATAGTTAAATATAATTCAAAGCATTTGACATTATTCTGAACATACAAGCCTGTATCAGAATGCAATTACGTTTGACTAAAAAGTTGGCTGGTAGTTGGTGTAAGAAACAGGCAGATATCTGGGCTCTTCCGAACAGCTTATGCTACAAACATGAATCCTCTGTTAACCTATTTACCAACCTGACTCTAAAAAGAAAAAAATAAATCCTCCACAGGACATCCTCAGTTCCACATTCCTGAAATGTTCAGGTTTGCCCTTAACACAACCCAGCCTTTGAGAAATGTTGGAAAGATGGCTACATTCTTCTTCAGAGCAGCTGCTCTGGGATTCTCGCCAGGCCTTTGACTCAAACATTGCCTTAAAAACGCATCTCATTACGCAGTCGGTTTTACAAATGTGAGGCCTTTAAGCAAACTCAGAGGTTGTTTAGGCCAAAAATATTTTTAACAATAGGAAAAGCCATCAATCTTTCCAGCTGCTGCGTTATCGGTGTCTTTTATGCTTGGCCCACATAATTCCGTTTGGAGACAACAGTATCACCAAGCAGGAGAATTTGGGGGGGCGGGGAATGAAAGAAGCTAGACTGAGGCTAGACTCCTGTCTACAGAAGCAAGCAAATTTTTTTTAGGGATTGAACTAAACTTTGCAAAGAGACTTTTACATCTAACTGCTGAACCAGTAAGCTCAAGTTTCCTTTCCACCAGACCTCTTTCCAACGTATTTCTCAGCATACTTATTCAAAAAGACAATGCTATTCAGCAAGAGCTTTTTTGTCGTTTGTCTCTTCAGGTCAGCCTTGACTCCTGGTGGCGGCCTGGACAACTCACTGCCATTTTCTTGGCAACATTTTTGGAAGCGGTTGTCTTTGCCTGCTACCTGGGACTGAGAGAGGGACTTGCTCCAAGTCACCTAGGTGACTTCATGCCTAAGGCAGAGGTCCTGGTGTCCTGGTTTCTGTCCTGATGCTTTTAACCCCTACTCCAAACTGCCTCTCAGAGAAGGAGATTGTCCCTTCAAGTCAGTTTTGACTCCAGGCAATTGCCTACAGCTTTCTCAGCAACATTTTCAGAAGTGAAAATGAAGGAAGAGGCAGTTTGGTCTACTGGTTAAAGCACCAGGCTAGAAGTGGGAGACCATGAATTCTAGTCCGGCCTTTGAGCCAATCACTCACTATCAGCTCAGCTCCCTTCACACGGTTCTTGTTGTTGCTGGGGGGAAAATAAGAGCAATGATGTGTGCTGGATGTTTGCGCCTTGAGTAATTTGTAAAAATAAAATAAGAGTGGGGATATACGGTAAATAAATAATAAATACAAATAAATAAATAGCTTTGCCGGTTGTTTTGTTTTAGAGCTGAGAGACTGCTTGCCCCAAGGTCACTGAGTTTTATGCCTAAAGCAGAACCAGAACTCAAAACTGCTTAGTTTGCAGCCTGTTGCCTTAAATCATTACATCACACTGGTTTGTAAGAACTTTTTTATAACGAGCTTATTTGTTCTTCTTATGCTTAACAGCAGCTATTTTTTCTAAGTACTCATTTCCCAGCAATTAGCATCCGTAGAGAGAAAAAAAGCCAATATTGCTTCATGCATTATTTGGGCATCAGAGTTGATTTTTTAAAAAAATCTATCCAATAACAGAAAAAATAATAAACTTTTATGAACAGTGTAATATAAATGAAGAGGAAAGGAAGAGAAAGTAGGGAGGTATGTTGTAAATAAAACAACTTCTCTCCAAAATTGGCCAGATTCCTTAAAAAGACATCTATCTTCCTTCTCTTTTTGTTGAAAAAGAAAACTAATTGAAACACTATTAAATAACACATATCCATTGCTGCAAATCAAGTATAGATTTATTCTTCTAGTGTTGCATAATAATTATTTTTGTCATAGTTTGTGTAGGGAAAGGAAGACTGTAATTCTTGATGTTTTGAGAGATTTCTAGGATATAACTAGGAGGAATATATGCTTCTTTGATGTGCAACATTGGGTCTACTATCATATTAATAATCCTGTATGCTATTTATTTATTTATTTATTTATTTATTTATTTATTTATTTATTTATTTATTTATTTATTTATTTATTTATTTATTTATTTATTTATTTATTAACTTTATTTGGCTCCCATCCTACCATGGGGCTTTCCTGACAGCTTACCATAGTAGAACATAAAATATAAAAATGTAAAACATAGTAAGTAAAACAATAAAAATTAAATTAAAAAATGCAGTAATATGAATTAAAAGATAGGTGGGGAGGGAGCATGATGCCGGGATGGTGGGGAAGGTGGGGTCTGCTGCAGGGGAAGAGGGGGATCTGTCATAATAGAGAATGATAACATTCTTGCAATATTCTTCACTCCTGTGCAGTTCCACATGGCAGGCTGAAAGTTGCAATTATCTCCATTTACAAATCAGTTTCTCCTTTTAGGATTTTTGACATTTGAAGATATACTGCATCTGTGGCGTTCACCTTATGATACCTTAAATTTTCAGTTATCTTTTGATTTTTCACACATTTAATGGATGATGTCTTTTCTGTTTGCTCTCCTGGTCTAGTTGCCTTCTCTGAGAATAGAAGACCCAATGGTGGATGGAAGTCTTTAAAATGTTTCAAAGCCTGAATCTGGGAGAAATCTTAAACTACTTGGAAAATTAGCTCAAGGGAGAGAAAAGAAACTAGAGTGAGGAAAACATTCAGATATATAGAGAGGAAAATCTCTTGGGAAGACTCGAGAGGAACAGTGAAATGCATCTTAAAAATATATTTATGACTGAGACCTAGGCAGAATCCTATTAAGCCTGCAACAGGTGCAGAAAAACACATACAGAAACTGGCTCCAATTTTTTTTATTCCTTAGTCATTCCTGTCTCTGATTTCTTCCCCTTGACTGAGGGCTTCCACCAGGTTTTACTCTGAGAGGCAGAGAGCAAGTAATAAAAGAAATATGTTACATAGCTTGGCTAGTACTGCCATCATTTAAACATCTATCATTTTCCAATAATCCATCTTGGAACTGATTTTTCACCCCATGGTAGCATATTTAAAATGTTGTAGCTAGCTGTATCTATTTGAGGAGCTTTAAAAAAGAACAGATAAAAACTTGCAGTAGCAAATATCACCTTGGGGGGAAAAAAGCTTCCTATAAGACATAAGCATCCAAAATGTATTTGCATTATAAAAACAAGTTTTATGTGAATTTAGTCCATCAAGCTAAATCACCTATGCTAAAGCATATAAGGAACGGCTGCTGGAATTGGGTATTTGTAGTTTAACGAAGAGAAGGACGAAGGGGGACATGATAGCAGTGTTCCAATATCTCAGGGGCTGCCACAAAGAAGAGGGAGTCAAGCTATTTTCCAAAGCGCCTGAAGGCAGGACAAGAAGCAACGGATGGAAACTAATCAAGGAGAGAAGCAACCTAGAACTAAGGAGAAACTTCCTGACAGTTAGAACAATTAACCAGTGGAACAACCTACCTCCAGAATCGGTGAATGCTCCAACACTGGAAGTTTTTAAGAAGAGACTGGACAGCCACTTGTCCGAAATGGTATAGCGTTTCCTGTCTGAGTAGGGGGTTGGACTAGATGACCTCCAAGGTTCCTTCCAACTTTACTACTACTACTACTACTACTACTACTACTACTACTACTACTACTATTTCATTAGATTACAGCTCTGTCTATCTAAAGTGAATTGTGGGAGTTGAAATCCATACATCTTAAAGTTGAGATTGAGAAACATTGATCTAAAGATATACATGCACTTGTCCAAAATTATTCTATACCAGTGGTGGCGAACCTATGGCACGGGTGCCAGAGGTGGCATTCAGAGCCCTCTCTGTGGGCACGCAGGCTGCCGCCCCAGTCCTAGGCCTTCAGCTGGGTTTTATAAAACCTTTTCACTTTAGGCCTCTGCTGCCATGTGCAAAAAAAAAAAAAAAAGGTTCAATCGGTCAATTTCAACTTCTTGGGGGGGGAGGGAAAGATCTTGCAAAGTTGGAACTGATTGATTGAACTTTTTAGTCCCACCCAGTCTGCCATTACCATTGCAGCCACACGCAGCCAATGGGCCACACCTATCCAGCACTCGACGATGCATAGGTGGTTTTGGGTTGCAGTTTGGGCACTCAGTCTCTAAAAGGTTCGCCATCACTGTTCTATACTGTAAAACATAGGTTTTCAAATGCTGAACCTGAAGGATTAGCTTGGCCAAAACTGTAGATTTAAATTGGTGTTAAACTATCTTTTGTATCCTGCGACAGGTGAGTTCACTACAATCTCTCCAGTGCACAGGCTGTCCAGGTGCAGATCAGTTTGGTTTCAGCCAGCTTCTTCTCTCAAATACTTTAATTTATTACCTCAGGTCTAGGGACTGCTTAATATCAGTTTCTGAAGGCAATAATCAGAAAATGTCCCAATATTATTAAATTGCATTTAATACGTTCTTTTAAATGGACCTCATCTGTTTGTTTTTGTTTTTTAGGCATTTTTACCTGTGCCTTTAAGAGAAGATGTTATTACCACTATTTTATTTCCATGGCAGAGAGATTTTTTTTAAAAAAGATCTATATTATGTGCTTATTGCTATGGAATAAAAAGGAATAACCTAAGTAAAACGTTGAAACTGCAAACCAATTTTCCAAGTTTCTATATCCTCTCCTTTCAAATTACTGGTTTTTAGTGGCAGCAGAATCAAAAGAATCATCCTAGATTTTTCTGATGTTGTCGTCCTGCTTCAGACATTACACAATGTCAAGATGTCAGGTTAATTCCATTAACAACCTCCTGCCTGTATTTTCTCACTTCCACCTGAATCTGTTTTTCTTACTACAAAAGGTGCTTCTGGACAGGGAGCTCCTTGTTCTATCACCCAAAGACATTTTGCAATTGTTTTATTTTGTTTCTTCTTTGACAGATCTCTGGCAGCAGTGGACCAGCAGGGGGGGAGGAAAGAAACAAAAAAAACACAGGAGGGTTCTGATACTGTAAGGTGGTTTTAGAAAAGGCTGGTTGACACCGTGTACTCTCTCTGTCTTATTTCCTCTATCCTTTAACAATATTCACTCTCTTTTGCCATGACTTTTTTTTTTTTTAAGTTCAGGAGAGGATCCTGAGGAAAACAAAAATTGGAGTCTTTTCCACAACCACCTTTTGCTTGGTTGATTTACAGAGGAATACTGTATTTTCTAGCAACAGAACTAAAAGTACCTTCTGCCACCTTAGCGGCAAACACATTTTACTGTACTGCTTACATTTGGGAGGATCACAAACTATAAGGTATCCCTTCCTCCATCATTCTGAAAGCAGTCCGTAACCAGCTTTAGATCCCATTCTGGGAGCGAGGCAGAGACCATGGCCAAGAAAGGCCCCATTATAGCTGCCCCAGTTCAGTCAAGGGAGAGAATGCGGTTGGCATAGCTGGACTGCATTTCTGAAATAGGTCGTCTCCTCACAGCTTTCCCTCTGGAGCTCTTCTCAAGAGTTTGCAGTATCACTTGAGGCGGTTGTGCTCAGCACTTTTAGCTTTCTTCTACCACGGAAGCACCGGTTGCTCAAAATCTCCACAGTTTTGCAAGAGCACCTGAGAGTAACCTGGTTGCCTTCATCAGCGGCAGAAGAGCGAAGAGACTTCCTTTTTTAAGCGAGTGGACGGGAAAAGGCAAAAGAAAAGCTCAAGGAGCACAGAAGCGAGCCAGGCCGTGAACTTTCCCTGAGATTTCCAAGGGTCGTGGACTGGAGCGGAGGGGGCGTCGCCATCGTTGGAAACGAGCGCATGAAGGCGTGGCGTGGCTGGGGGGGTGCAAGGACCCGGGTCGAGGCCGTAAAGCTACTGCGCGTAAAGTTGAGAGAAGGGCTCTTGAAGCCGCGGGTCTCTTGCGCACCCCAAGCCCTCCCTCGCTGGTGCTCGGCCCCTGATTTCCGCTCCTTGAACCTTTCTGCTCCGGCGCTCCCCCTTTTTTGGTTCTTCCTATGACACTCTTTTCTTTCCCTTCTCCTCCTCCTCCTCCTCCTCCTCTCTTTTAACCCCCCCCCCGCTTCCAATCCTAGCTTAGGAAAAGGCTCTATTTTTAGCTGGGGGCAGCTCGGTCTATTTTTAGATCAAACAATTCCAAGGCGTGCGTCAATGGAACCCCGTGTGCGTCACCCGCGCAGACATTCCGATCCCGCCCCTCGCTCCGAGGGCGCCGGAACATTCCGCCCCTTTTCGCCTTGTATGGCGAAGGCTGCAGCCGGGCCTGTGCGTCAGAGGATCCCCCCCCTCCTCTTTTGCCCACCCCCTTCGCCTCTGCGTCACAGAGAGCTTAAGAGAATCTCCTGGCCACGGGCTGGTGAGCCCCAGTGGCTTAGTCGGCGTCTAGACTGGAGGCAGCTCGCTCCCGCGCGGGCTCGCTCGCTCTTTATCTTGGGGTTTGATCTGCGCGGCGGCGGCGGCTAGGAGGATCGGCGCTTCCCCCGATTCGCTTTGGGTTTTCTAAACATTATCCGACTTCCCCGACACCTTCATGCGTAAAAGTGGAAGGAGAGATCGCGGCTAGATTTTTCAGCTCCACTGGGTATGTGCGGATTTTATTGTTTAATCTCCCCCCCCTTCCCGTCTACTTTTTCATAAAGTGCAAACGCGCTTCGTGACTTTCGAGAAGGATCTCCTCCCCCCCCCACCCCCCGTTGACTGGTTTTGCAGGACGAGGGATGCTTTTTACCAGATCGGGAGAGGCGTGCAACTGGGGGGAAAGGCGGGGAGGAGAGAAGTTTCGGGGATCGGAAGGAATCTTTCTTGCGTGTTGAAAAGTTTAGGGCGCGAGAATGACGGGCGAGGAGGGGAAATCGGTGCTGGCATTTTATCATCTGATACGCTGCAAAATGAAAAGGAAGTGTAAATAGTGAGGAGGGCCGTTCTCACAGCAGCACATGCTTGCTGAGTGAAGTATGGGCGTGCAGGTCCATTTGCAAGAGAAGAGTTTAGCCCGGAAGAACGAATTTTAAAGAACGGCGATGGCTTCTGTTGCTTATTCGTGTTTTAACGGTATGAACTGCAACATGATTTTTTTCAAATAGGCATGTTTTGATTTGCAGATCTAGACTTAGAGAGTTACTAGAACTGCCAAATGTCATCTGACTGGCTGTTCCTATGTAATATGGGACAACTTGAAAGCATTGGTTAAGATACAGAAATCATGAACCACTGGACCACTGCCTACAAGGCAGGCCTTTTCTCCTTAAAAAGAGGTATTTGTACTTTGAAGCTTGAATTGCAAGAGGACCAGGCTGGGGGCTTGGCTGATGGCAACTATAATGGTGCACTTGTTTCCAAAAGCAGATTTCAAAGTCTACATTTGCATTTTAAAGGACAAAATTGCTGTAATCTGAGCTTATGGGAGCCCTGGCAGATGTGTACCAGTGACTGGATGCATTTTGCCCTTTTTATGTCCTGTGACATTGATTGTGATGTCAGTGTAGGATGGGCACTTTACTCGGGCAAAAGTGAAGTTGTCTCTTTTAGGGGAAAAATTGCAATATTAAGAAGTGAAGCGATCTGATGCTTGGTAAGAAAAGTAATATTGTATTTCTAGTGCTTGCGTCCAGATGCGAGGCCTCGTCATAAGGCCTGGTGATTGTGCCGTGTTTTGGAGACAAGTCAGATTCTTAACTTCTTAGATAGCTGAAGATATTTTATTATTTGATCAGGCTGAATATGTCGATTCTGCCCAAACCAAGTTGAGTAAAGAACTTTAAATGTCTTTTCTCTGTTTGGAAGATCACTATGGGAAAAGCTGTTTGTGCCAGATTTGTAAGCTCACTCTGCTTGCAGCTAGTCGTTTTATAGTTGCATAATTTTTGTTAATCTGAGGATAATGTGCATTGTGTATCTGTGTGGCCCTATGCACGTTTACGATTTTACTAGATGCAGAAATTCCTCTCCATATTTTCAAAAAGTGGGTATCTTTGAAATATGTTTTCTAATGTTCTCTTTCTTTCCCCCCCCTTTCCCTTTCCAAAGAGATGCTCTGTTTTGTGTGGGGGTGCATATGCATGTTTGTGAGTCGATCTGCTGAGCAGCTTGGTACCATCACAGGTGTTGAAGGACATAAATCAGCAAAACTCCTACCCTGGTGCTTTCATGTGGCTTTGCAAGGGGGTGGAGGAGTTGCAGTTCCTGGCATGTTCAGAGCGACAGGTGCTGCATCAAGTTTGAGCACCTGGCAGCCTTTGCTGTGGCGGGCTCCCCCTGTTTCTAAGTCTGTGCGCAGGACTTCAAAGGCTGATGAAGTCTACTTGCCACAGTCTTTGTCCATTGTGAGCACCTCCTTTAATGGTCTCGGTCACCCCAGAATCATTGTTAGACTGTAAGGGGTTTGAAAACCTAGATTGAGACCAGGAAGCTTTGGAGTCTAAAATGGGTTGAATCCTAGAATAATCTCAGCAATTACTCAGAGCAATGTGGGGTAATCACAGCATTCCCAAAAGCTTGATTTGTTTTACATATCACAATCCTGTGCATGTTTATCTAGCAGTAAGGGCAGCTCTATTCTAAAGGATTTCCTCTCAGGACAGATGCTTAGGTAAGAAGACAACCAATTACCTTCGTTATGTCATCTTTAGGCACCTTCTACCAAGGAAAATTGCTATTGTCAAGGCAGAAAGCCAGGAAATGTGAATTATTTTATTTTCCATTGTTTGATCAAAGAAAGTGGGAAAATGCCAGCTGGCTTATTTCAGCTTTTAAAAAGCTTATGCTTACACAAAAACAGCATTGGGGTTGATCTCTTGGAATGAAGCCCATACTTACCTCTTCCATTGATAGCTTTGAGTAGTGTTGATTATCTTTTCTGCAGATCAGACATCTTGACAGGTGCAGTTTTTCTCATTACTGCCCTTTATACAATATGGAGAGCTGCATCCGTTGGATATCTTGATGTGCAGCTGTTAAAAGCACAGGAAACGTGCAAAGCAGGAAAAGGGTCTGCATAGAGCAGGGAAGAGTTGGGCATCTAATGCCAGAATCTTTTTGCCCTTGTTCAAATGGGGCTCAGCACAAGCAGTGGATTTAGTCCTGGAACATTTGAGCCTGGAAGAAATAGCTTTCAACAAGAAAAGGCTTCTTTTAGATAATTCCACCCATTGTCAAACTGACAATAACAGTCTGTTCCTGTTGCAAGTTTCCTTAAGCTGTTGAGTATTTCTTCTTGGAAACAGCGTGGCCATTTATGCTGAATTGTGCCAGTTTTTGCTTACAGAGTTTGGAATCTTTCTGTGGTTTTACATTAGCACTGAACCCAGCATAATCCATAATCCGGTGGCTGGGAAGATGATCTGTCCCTGCTGTTCTGCAGCTACAGCAGAGGGTGCTCTTGAGCAGTCTCTAAAGTCCAAATGCAGTCCAACAAATTGGGAGGAAATTGTAGAGCTGTGTGGAACACTATAAGGATGGGCTTCTGTGCTGTTCCTCTGTCTTAAAGCAGCAATGGATGAATTGTAAACCTTCCCATTCGTCTTATTTCTCGGGATCTCTTGCTATTAGCCAGGCTGTCTTGGGCTGATGGGAATTGTAGTTCAGCCACCTCTTGAAGATATAGATTTCCCATTCCAAAAGCAGTCATCTCTCTCCCCTGATTGGTTTATAGCTACCGTTTTCTAGAGAACTTAGCTGTTGGCTCTTAAGCGTTGGGGGGAATTGATATATTAGGTTGAGATTTCATCCTTTCTATTTCAGGGCAACTCTCTGGGGCTATCCAAAGGCAGCAGTGCTTGGTCATTGGCCCCAAAGCCTTGCATCCTCTAAATTGCAGTAGGGATCCAGCTATCCTTCAGCCTTACTACCTTTAGTGCCTTTCGTCTCAGCCTTTGAAGGTAAACGGAAGCTGTCAAATGAATGGGGGGGGGATTTGCAGGGCAGCAAAGTTCTGCAAAAAATGCTGCTCTGCCTATCAGACAGGGGATAAGTAGCACATCTGTTGCTGCATCTGTTTTACAATGATTACGGGAGCCATTTGTGTGCTAAAACAACAAGGATCCCAAAGGGGCGGTTCGCAGGGTAAAGAGGTGAGTGTGTCGTTATAGCAACGCCGTGTCGTTTCCATTGGAAGATAGTAGAGGACTGTGAGAGAAATACACAGAGGAGAAAGCGATGGCAACAATGCCTGCAGGAAAAAAGACACTTGTGCTTCCAACAATATCCTTTGCTACAAAGGAGGTTAATTCCAGTTCTTCTCTCATTTGATTCCCTGGTGTAACTCTGTGGAAAAGGGTTGGAGCACCAGCCACAGGTGCACAAGTAGAAGTGTTTTTAGGCAGCTAGGCAGGCATTGAGAAAGAGAGGAACTGAAATATCTTGAAATGCCTTTTCTGGTGAATCCCGTTTAAAAATACTTTTTACGGCCACAGTGGGAAATATCTAGTACTCCAGCTATTATCTCCTCAGGTAATTGTTGGGTGGATTCGGCCTTCTATTATTATAAGACTGTCACCAGAAGTGTGTTGCCTGCCCTTTGAATGTCAGATCAGTACAGAAATCTCTTTATTCCATTGTCAAAGAATTTCATTTTTTGTAATGCCATATTCTTAGAAGCAGTAATTCTTACTTTAATGGCTTTGTTTGATTGTTGTGAGCCACAGAGTACCAGAGATTTGGATGGCATTCGGATTTAATAGAGGGTGATGATGCACATTTTTAGGCCAGTAGCAAAGTGTGGGGAAATGAAACCTTGCATATGGAGACTCTTGGCAAAAAACAGTGGAACAGCCACGAACTTTCTCAGATTCCACCTCAATTAGCTCAATTTCATTGTGTACTTTCAGAGCATAATGTATTTCTACTATTGATTTCTCAGTCCATGGGTGGGCCGAGGCTGCGCTTCAGCCCCTTTGTCCTTACTCTTACTTTTATTTTGATATTTATGCCTTCAAGCCCAGGGGTAAAGCTAGTATCAGTCAAGCCATTTTTTAAAATTCTGATTTACAAGCGCTGTCCTTTTTCCCCTCTCCACAGGGGCTGTAGACTAATATCACTGTGACATTGTTGTACAGTTAGATTTAGCATGGAGGCCTAAAAAAAGGCAACGGGAGAGGGAAGAGTCCAAATTAGAACAGTATCACAAAGATTTAAATGTCCAGACTGGATAAAAGACTTCACAATTGCTGCTTTAAAAAAAAAAAGACTTTTTAAAAAGGACTAACAACATGAGAAGTATTGCACCGAGCTTTGCGCTAAAAGGCCCACTGTTGATCCTTCCTAAATATCTGCTGTCCGATCAGGCCTTGTTTTCAGTGCTAGCAACAACACCTAAGATTAGGATTCCAGCTCCTGCAATGGAGCTCCCTAATCCTGCTTTACCTAGAGAGATGCTGCTCTCGCAGATTTGCAGACGTCAGAACTTTCTCTGGGGAGAGTATGCTAATAAATCCTGTGTTATGAGGAGCCCTGGGTATCACCTGTTGCTACATTGGAAAAAATCATAACAAGTCTTAACAATTGGACATCCAAATTCTATTTTAGGAGTGCAGAATAAAGAGATCAGATAGCGTCAGTGGGTGTGCAGAGGGGTTATGCTGGCATACTGAGGTTTCAAAGATGCGTGAACAAGATCTTTTCTTTTAAGCAGAGATGTTGAGCAGAATTGGCCAGTCTAGGCTGTGAATGCAAACCTTGTCTCAGATGAAAACTCAGCAAGGGACTCAAATCACTTAGCAGTTGAGAGAATCGTGGTCCCTCTGCCACTTCCTCTTTGGGAGCTTAGGATAAGTCAGGATATCGATTCACGCACGTGTTGTTGTTGTTATTATTATTATTATTATTATTATTATTATTATTATTATTATTATTATTATTATTTACAACTTTTATACCGCCCCCCTCCCGAAGGACTCGGGGCGGTGTACAGCCCAATTAAAACAACAAACAGTCTTGCTCAAATCTGGGGACAGATTAACAGGGAAAAACCTTAATAGGAACCACATTCATTAAAAAAAAAGGGTATCGACAATATTTTTCAAAATCTTTTTTGCCAACATCAATTGACCCTCTTAACAAATTGAGAAGAAGCTGCAAGCTTCAGTTTTGTTTTTTCAATTGTCGTTCAACACAGGTAGTCCTTGACTTATGATGGTTTGTTTAACAATGGTTCAAAGTTACAGCGGGCTTGGAAAAAGTGACATACGTCCTATCCTCAAAATTACAACCACCACACCATGGCCAGGGCCATGCGATCACAATTTGGGTGCTTGGAAAATCGGCTTGCGTTTATGATGGCGATAGCATCTTGTGATCAAGTAATCATCGTTTACAACCTTCCAAGCCAGCTTCTATCAAGCAAAGTCAATTGGAGAAGCTGGGTTTGCTTAATGACCACAGTATAAAATGGTTTCGAAATCGGGTCCGGTCACATGATGACTTACTTAATGACTGCATTGCCTAGTGGTCAAAATTCCTGTCCCAATTATGGTTATAAGTCGAAAACTACTTGTTCTGGAACAGATAGTCACTTCTTAGGCGATGTAGTTCTTACCCATCCAAATTTCAGGTTGTCTTGTCATTTTTTTTATCATTAGCAGAGTGAGGATTATTTCCAACTAAAGATTTGCGTGCGAGCTACTAAAAAAGGAGCTCCTGTCCTTCTCAGAAATGGGTGACAGCCTTATTTCAAAGGTGCAGTGTTAAAAATCTCTTGGAATTCTCTGTGTCTCAACATCCCATAATTCTTTCCTCTATTAAAGCAGCAGCTTTTGGTAACAGAACCTAACCAACTTTCATTTTACCACAAGAGTTGCTGGTATAGACTTGACTTTCATCTCGGCTAATGCTTCCAGTTATAATTCCTCTTTTGGGAGGTTCTCAAAGATACTATAAAGCTCTGAGATTCTGTCTTCCTGACAGGTCCAGTTCTCATGTTCCTTGTCAGGGGCTGATGCTTAAGAGACAAATCAAACATTTAGATGGATCTGCTTCAAACAAAGGACTACAATAAGATAGAAGTGGGATGATCAAGTAGAATACAACATGATCAAAACCTCTTTTTCATGTAATGTCGTTTTCCTCTGTACTGCTGGCAAGGTAGCGACATATAACATTTCCTTTTTTTAATAACTGCACCGATTGTGATGCAGGTGAGAACAGAATTATTGCTTCTAGGACTGGGCATTTTGTATAGGAGATTGAGATTGAGAGGATAAGAGAAAAACTCAATTTGGAGGCAGGATACATTTTCTTTGCTCCTTGGTTCACCAACCTGAAGGTCAAGTTTTCAAAACCACGTTGCCTCATAATATTAGGGAAAGGCCTGCTCCATAACTGAGTCCAAACCAAATTCTACCTTGGTTTTATATGTCAAGTTGTTTCAGAACTTTGGAATATTGATGGTTCCAAGTTTGTAAAATTAAGATGGAATAAATAGCGGCAGTAGAAATTTCAGAATCAAGCTTTAACAAGCTATGGGAAATTGTTTAAGATAAACAGATGGTTACTTCAGTCCTTTAACTTTCATAAGGAAAGTCTTGAAATATGCTGGGGGGTTTTTTCTCACTTGGAACACATTTATAGAATGCTTGCCTATTTCTCTCCTGATGCTACAGGTAGTCTTCAACTTACAACCACAATTGAGCTCAAAATTTCTGTTGTTAAGTGAGGCATTTGTTAAGTGAGTTTTGCCCCATTTTATGATCTTTCTTGCCAGTTGTTAAGGGAATCACTGCAGTTGATAAGTTAGTAATAGGGTTGTTAAGTGAATATGGGTTCTTCACTGATTTCACTTGGCAAAAGGTGATCACATGACCTTGGGATGCTGCAAACGGTCACGAATCAGATCGGAAGCATCTGAATTTTGATCACATGACCATGGGGATGCAACGGTTGTAAGCGTGAAAAAATAATCATGTCCCTTTTTTTTCAGTGCCATTGTAACTTTGAACGGTCACTAAATGAACTGTTGCAAATCAAGGACTACCTGTATTGGCTTAATGCAGGGGTTCTCAACCTTGGCAACTTTAAGACTTGTGGACTTCAACTCCCAGAATTCCTCAGCCAGCAAAGCTGGCTGAGGAATTCTGGGAGTTGAAGTCCACAAGTCTTAAAGTTGCCAAGGTTGAGAACCCCTGGCTTAATGCTTTAGTTCATATTCCCCACATTGAGAGAGAACCCGGTATAAAATTCAAGGGCTCCTGTTCCTTCTGTGTTCGTTGCATTTCTTACTCATTTGTCTTGTTCATTTTCCTTTCTTTCCCCATTAAAACACTTGATCGTATGCAATGTTTGACTCTCATTATTCTCAGGAATGACATTAACCAAGCAGAAGGGATAAGTATATTGCAAATCTACAGCTGGGTTTGCATTATACTACCTCGTTATTGTTTTAGAAGAATGGCTTTTCTAGACACACAAATAAGTGGTTTTACCTTTGCACTTGTCTCTTGTATTGACAGAAATATTTTTAATTTAATTTAATTTAACATAGGAATCTTTTCTGGGGTGTACGTAATGAGACTCTTCATGGCATACCTTGTATCGCCTAGGGCAGGGTTAGGCAACCTTGGCTCTTTTATAACTCGTGGACTTCAAGCTGGCTCAGGAATTCTGGGAGTTGAAGTCCACGAGTCACAAAAGAGCCAAGGTTGCCTAGCCCTGCCCTAGGGAGTAGTACCATATGTATATGACAGCTGCTTCACATATCCAGAAAATTTAAGAAATTGAACAGTACCCCAATTTCATCAAAGAAGAAAAATAAAGCAAAAGATGTAGAAATAAACTTAGAAGCAAACCTGATAAATATGTGAGGAGAAGAAAACTACCGGCCCTCAATTGCAAGAGTCAGGAAATACCATTTACTCCAACTTTCAACATTGTGACTAATAGCTTCTTCTCTTTTTCATGAAGAGGAATATCAGGGATAGAAAGGAAGGAGAAGATCTTGTATCTCCCTCTAATATTCCCAAGAAGAAATAGTACATCAGAAATAGTAGTCCTCCTTTTAACAAGGGACCCAAACTCTTTCCTTCCCCATTTCTGCTCCTCTGCTTCGATAAATAAAAGTTTAGAACTGCGATCAAGAGGAAGGTTCAAGGCCAAGGACTTGGTTTGTATTAAATCTAAAGTACCAATTTGTCCTGATGTTAATAAAAAGCCCACCATTTTTGTAAGGGTACCTAATGGAGACCAGCCTTCTCCGGCCAACTACATTTCTGGGACAACAGGTCCTAGGATCTTGTGTTAACTAATTATCATTTTAGCACATCTGATAGTCAGTAGGTCAGGGAAAGCTCACAAGACCCTCCCTCTCTTTTTATAGCACCTTTAAGCTCACTTTTCTGTCAAATCAATTCATGACAATTTTTAAAGTAGAACATAGATGCATGCAACTAACTTCTACTTGGGAGGAAGGATCTTTTGTATCTCTCCAATATCTAACAGTAGATTTTCTCCTTCTCCCTACCTTTGTCTTCCCATAGAGATGCCCTGTATCCAAACACAATATGGGACCTCGCTTCAGAATGGAGGGTCCTGCGAGCGCTACCCAGCAGACTTCTTGACCCCTGAGTTTGGCAAACCCATCATGGACCTGGTCAATACCGAGATCTCTGCTGCCACTACTACTCTGCCCAGCTTCAGCACCTTCATGGACAATTATACAGGCGAATTTGACGCTTTCCTCTATCAGATTCCAGCTGCGAACCCCAATACGACATCCTTCAAGCTGGAAGATTTCCAAGTGTATGGTTGTTATCCTGGTCCTTTCAGCAGTCAGTTGGATGAGACCATGTCCTCAAGTGGCTCAGACTATTATGGCAGTCCCTGCTCAGTCCCTTCCCCTTCCACACCAAGTTTCCAGACTTCCCAAGGTCCAACTTGGGAGAACTCCTTTGGAAGCTATTCCCCCACTCATACCTATGAGGGCATGAGGCCTTGGGTGGCGGCAGCAGCAGCAGCAGCAGAGCCTCCCAAGAGTAGTTCTACTCAACCATCTTATTTTTCCTTTGGCCTTTCGGCTCACAGCCCTGGAGTCCCACCCCAGAGTCCACTGAAGATGCAACCGACGACCCACCAGCATTTGGTGGATGGAGAAGTCTTTTCACTCCCACAAACCTCCTCTTCAATCCATTTTTCTCCTTTGCCACTCAGCCAGGCCTCACCGGGCCTAGATGGATCTGGCCTGATGGACAGTTCCCTCTCTCCAACAAAGACACGCAGCCCTGGATCCAATGAAGGGCGCTGTGCTGTGTGTGGGGACAACGCTTCATGCCAACACTATGGTGTCCGGACCTGTGAGGGCTGCAAGGGCTTTTTCAAGGTAAGAGGAATACGTTATTTCAAAGTGGAGCTGGAACTTCATTTTGAAACTTCTAGTTCTATTAAAATAGCTTTCTCCAGCCAGTGGTCTTCCAATCAACCTGAAGCAACAACTCCCTGAATTCCCTAACCAGCATGGCTTATTCCTATGATGGCTGAGGAGCTGTAGTCTCATCCAATTTGGAGGGCATGAGGTTGGGATTGACTGGCTGAAGACAATCCCAGCATTCTGCACGTCCCTAAGCTCCAGCAAAGAATGCCGGGATTTGAAGACCTCTTTTTCCAGGGAGGGAAAGGAAAAGCCTTTGCTATGTGTTGACTGCCATAGGGATGACTCATCAGACCTTTCTCTGACTGCTTTCTAAATAAAGGAGGTCATTGTAAGCACTCTCTTCCCCTCATAAGGGTAGGTGGCAGGGGGAAAAAATTCTTTTAGTGGGAGGCTGTAGAAAAGCTCTGGCAAGCCCTAACTCCATATCAATCCTTCTGTGTATTTTAGAGGTTACCCTTATTTCATCTGGAAACTGTTGAGACCTAAGGCAGCCGAGAGTCGGTAGCTCCTTGGTGCGCAGAATTCCCAAAAGGCATTGTAGATTGCTGTAAAAATGGGGGGTGGGGAGGAGGGAGAAGGCTAAGAACAAAAATTAAAGAAGCTGCAGCCCAGTGGAGTTGGTAGATACCATATTGGGAAAAGGTTTATTCTGCAAAAATCACAAGGAAAAAGCGGTAGAATCTTCGGGAAGGGATAGAAGATGGAGAACCATTGCAGATACATGAAGAAGAACTGAAATGTCCGTTCGCAGCTCTGAAGAAACAGTGTGAGAAAATGAGGAACTGTTTATGAATTATAGGAATTGTAATTGGACATACCTGTAGCATTCCAAGCGGGAGGAGGCCGATCTGTTGGATGGCTTAGCATCCCAAAGATGGTCACTGCTCTTCTGAATGCAGAGATTTTGGAAGGCCACAAAAGCAGAAAGGGAGACAGGTCTGTAACCAGTGGGGAATAGAGAGGAGAACACAGTCAAATAGCATACCTAAAATTAGCCTAGTATATTCAGCTTCTCCAGTCTGACCACTGTTTATTGAGTGGGCACTTAGACCAGGAAAGTCTTCCATAAAGAGTTGACTGTGAAATCCTGGGGACTGCACATCCGATGCCTCTGAAGGACAGCAAGTTGAGGAAGGCCGTCTTCCCCTCCCTTTCCCTTTGAAAAGCCTTTTTGGGGTGTTCTCTCTCAGCAGGCACTCAAATCAGTATTCTATGTTCACAGGGGGGTCTCTTCTCCCAAATATTCATCTTAGGCCTTCTGCAAACTTTGGGGTTCTCCACACCTGCAGATATCTGCATCCTTATATCTCTCTTAGCTATGCAAAAACTCACATTCAGGGGATGAACTTACTTTCAGGATGCTATAAGGTAAGCTAGTAAACAAGCTAAGTTTACAGCTTTCCAGTTGTTGCTGAAGTACAAACTTCAGCAGCTGCAGCCAACAGGACCTTCCAAACTGGAAGTTGGCAACATCCAGAAGGCTGCAAGTTAACTACTCGCCAAGTCCCCCCCCCCTTTTTAAACAACAACATGTAAGGAAAAGCTTGAAATACAATTTTCACTCCCGCTCCTTGTCATGCTTGCAGCCCACAGCGTAGCTCTCCTGTCTAATCTCAGCCTAAGAAAGGCTGGACTGGGTCAAAAAGAAAAGATATTATTCCCTTGGGATGTCCTTTCTGACTTCTGTCAGAAAATACGCCAGTGCAACAGGGTCTGCATTCCTCACATTTGGTTCCTTTGAGCAACCGCTAATGTGCTCTCCTGGGCAGGCGCTTCTGGCAAGGAGGCCTCTTGACAGCACACATTTCCGTCTCTTGAATTCTCCCTTGCATTGTGGTTTGGCCGTGATAGGAAATGGAGGGCGTTCCCTGCCTTTGTGGAGAACAGCGGTACTTGTAAGAGAAAGGCCTTTCTCTTTTTCCCTGGGAAAGGCTCTTCGTGAGCCGGCTGATACCGGTAGGAGCAGAGCTTCAAGAGCTCCGATGGAGCTCAGCTAGGTGACTAAATCAGTATGTCTGGCCAGTGTGTAGCCATAAAAGCTAAGATTTTTGAAAAGCAGCCAGTGACTCTTAAGGGTGCCTTGATACTGTGATTCACTGAACATTAATGATTATTTTGCTGTAAATCAGTAGAACTCAGTTAATAGGTGCTGCATGATCACCAAAACTGCTTTATCAAAGCACAGATAGTCCTCGACTTACAACAGTTCATTTAGTGACCAAAGTTACATCAGCACTGAAAAAAGTGACTTATGACCATTTTTCACACCTACGACCGTTGCAGCATTCCCCATAGTCACGTGATCAAAATTCAGATGCTTGACAACTGACTCATGACAGTTGCCGTGTCCCTGGGATCATGCAATCACCTTTTGCGACCTTCTGACAAGCAAAGTCAGTGGGGAGGCCAGATTCACTTAACAACCGTGTTACTAACTTAACAACTGCAGTGATTCACTTAACAACTGTGGCAAGAAAGGTTGTAAAATGGGGCAAAATTCACTTAACGAATGTCTCATTTAGCAACATAAATTTTGGGCTCAGTTGTGGTTGTAAGACGAGGACTATCTGTACTTCAGCTCGATTTTACATGTGTTTTAATATTAAATGTGATTTCTTGCAACATGTGACTTTCTTTTACTTTGCTCAACTTTTAACCACCAGATACATTTAGTCTGCTTGGCTGGGAATCATAGGAATAATAGTTCAACATATCCTACAGAGAGCCATTTTAGTGTAGATCATGCTATGTTGGCCACAAATCTCCTTTCTTGCAACCATAAATAAAGATGTTAATGTCTCTGAGGTATAAAGTTCCCTGCTGCAAATAACCAGTAGCTATCCCACCCAAGATCTTGGCAGAAGGAATGGGTCTGAAATCAATTTTGAGTGTAACAGTAGTATGAATAATTTCCAAATACATAGAATGGAATCTTCCTGAAATCATAGGGCAATGGAGACACTAACTTCCAGTTTTTCCTTAACTGCACATGTTTCCCCCCACAAATTTCTAAGTGAGGCAGGGATTCTATCCATGGTGAGACAAATGGAGGGACATCCACCTGTACCAGTCTGGATTATGTTCTGGGTAGAAATGGCAGATAGATGTTTCCCAATATACCCAAGATTAGGGTTGAAGTGAAAGAAAGCTGCAAGGACCACAAATTTAGCTAAAGAGCTAAATCCCATTTGAACAAAACATTACAAACTCCATGAAGAAAATCACACATGGTTTGCTTTACTTCATAAAGTAAATAAAATGGACATGAGGGAGATTTTGAGTGGTTGTGGTGGAACAGTCAGGTGACTCCTTGCAATTTGGATATATTCTAGAAAGCTGGTTAGAAGTGGGGGGGAAGGGGGGATTCATGGCTATGTTTTGAGGCTCTAACCATTCAATTGCACATCTGTTTTGCAGCATGCAAACCTTAACCCGAGTGATTGATTTTGCGATCAGAATATGCCTTTTTTTGATTGAATGACTTCTCTAGAACAGATAAATACATAAGGGATGAATTTCTTTGCTTCACATTTGAATATGAACCTAATTTGTAATTCCAAAGTCAATATTGTACAATCCCAAGTCAAGCCAAAACAAAGTTTATTCTGACTTTTGTAATTTAGTAGTTTGGACCAAAATGTATACAACTCTATATAATGAGGAAGTTGCAAAAGTACATTATATTAGAGAAAATTGCTTTGCTTAGAAGCAAATCAAGGGTTAGTGGGTCCCTAGGGCAAAGGAAAGAAATGAGAATCTCTGCCAAAAGTAAACTTCATTATTAAGTTTAATACTGGTATTACTAGTATGTAATATTATGGTCAACCAACTTTACATCTGTTTTACCTACAGATATTAACTTACGTGAAAAGTAAACTATCTCTTGCTTACTTTGCAATGTTTAATGTAAGATAACTACCACATCTCATATACAAAACACAGATAATTTAAACATTTTATCTATCCCAGTAATTAAGAATGAGGTCTTGTTTATTTTATGGTATTTTCCAAAATAGTGTTGCATTAGCATTGTGGTGGCTCCAAATTTATAATGTTGAGATTTTTCTCTCGAGTATGATGACATTAACTTATCTCCATGCTTCCTCAAGAATAAGTCTACCATTCACAGGCTGCAGTCAGGTGACAGAGATGGTGGCAGAGAGATAGGTTCTATCTTTCTCTGTTGCCATCTAGTGGCTGTTAGGAAGTTGCCAAAACTGGAGCTATTGAAAAACAGGATTTCAGTTAGGCTCCCAATCCGTTTGAAATGCAGTGAGAGCTAATGTTTGGTTTGCTTGGTCTGCAAAGGTGTAAGAAGGATTTTTTTTAAAGCTTTCTCTCCTGTACAGTGCACCGTCCACACAATGTGTATAGTCTCCTGAGTCTTGCTCTTCATCTCCTGACTCTTGCTCTTCATCTGTGACTTGAATATATAATTGCAGTCTTTGTGCCCATTTTAAATTTTCTTCCATATTTAATTTAGAAAGGTTTAGAATTCTTTGCCTTTATTTGTCAGTGGAGGCTTCAGCATTGGAAAACTCTCTCTGATACCTTGAACTTGCCATCTCTGCTTGCAGCCTGTTTCTAGGCTGGGTTTCC
Organism: Bothrops alternatus; assembly: GCA_034064705.1. Lineage (NCBI taxonomy): Eukaryota > Metazoa > Chordata > Lepidosauria > Squamata > Viperidae > Bothrops > Bothrops alternatus. Next base: position 216,793 of record JARGCV010000020.1, on the reverse strand, counting down.
CAGCCAACACTCGCTAGGCCCAGACAAGTCCCTTTATTCTTCGTTACTAGGCAACAGTGGGAACAAGTCTAGCCTCTGAGGCGTCTTAGGCATAGTTGGGCCAGCACCAGGGAGACCCAGGTCCTAACCCAGCCTCAGCCATGCAAGCTCACTGGGTAATTTGAAGACAGCCCCTCTTTCTCAGCCCAATCGACCTCACAAGATTGTGGTTGTTGGGGAAAAATAGGAGGAATGCTACCGTATACACAATGCCTAGAGCTCCTGAAAGAGAGATAGATGCAAACAAATGAATAAATAAAGACATTGTCTTAGTTCTGCAAGGAAAGAAGACAGGCCCCACTCAGCCTCGAAAAAGAAAGAAGAAATGCAAGAAGAAATGCAAGCTCTCCAACTTCTAGGCTTTTCTGCAGTCCCGACACTTACCTTGATTGCCCTGCCTTTTGTTAAATGTTCCTGACCAAGAAAGTGACAGTTTACTGTATTGTTGATATATGTTCACAGTCCCATTATGACTGTGTTATCCATCTCTGAATGTTCTGCTGCCAAGACTTATAAATAAGCCTAAAGTAAAGAAACCTGCATGCAGGAATGTATACATTTCAAAGTAGATTTTTTTTAAAGAAACTGCTAAAACAAGGTAGAATGAACAAATTTGAAAAAAATTAGAAACTGGGAAAGCTAGAGGGTTAATGTCTATGGATGAATAAAGAGCTGTCTTCTGAAGAATTTGGCTTCCCTTGCATCTCCACCAATTGAATGGAAAGAGGACTTTCCAGATGTCTCACTGCATTTCCAAAATACTTGAAAGATGTATTATTTGGATTGCTGAATCATCTGTACAGTGATTTTAAGTGCACTAGGTTTGTCATATGTGTAACATCATGAAAAGAATGTCACCTCAGTGCATGTGTGGGTGTGTGTCTTTTTATGTAGTTACCACAATCCAATAATGCAAATGAATGGGGAATGTTAGACCCTCAAAAGGTTGAACCACTGTTTCCAACATCCTTTACAATAATGAATGCAGGCTGGAGTTACTAGGAGTTCTCTTAAAGGAGAAACACTTTGCATTCTTTCTTACCAGAGATGATGAACTGATATTTAAAGTTATGCTTGCTCCGTGCAGTTTCTATTGTTTCCGCTTCAATTTCTGTGACATTAGAATATTATTACCCAGAAATGAAGATATTCAGGTCTAGCTGCGCACTGAAGATGCACCTAGATGGAACATGAGATTTTGGTCATACTTACATGAGAAAAACCACCTAGGTTGTCAAAATATTGCAAGAAATATATCTCTGGTTAATACTTCTTAGTCTCCCTGTCACCAAGATTGAAATGCCCTTCATTTATAACAGCTTAATCTTTTGTACTCTCTCATAGCGCACAGTACAGAAGAATGCCAAATATATCTGCTTAGCCAACAAAGATTGCCCTGTGGACAAACGGCGGAGAAACCGGTGCCAGTTTTGTCGGTTCCAGAAGTGCCTTGCTGTGGGAATGGTCAAAGAAGGTGAGGCATGTTCCTTCTTGTTCACTGGCCTTCTTCATTCTAAGGTCCTCTGAAACCCAGGCTGGTGAGGCATTTTAATAGTTCAGCTTCCACGTGCCTGTAGGTTTCTGGGTTGAAGAGGGCTGCAAGAGACTGGAATTAGATATTTGGCTCCCAGTTCAAATTAAATATTTGCAAGGGGAATGGCAACTGGCTACAAAAAAAAGAAGAAGAAACATAGCATTTCACCTGCATTTGTTATGCAATTCACTTGCCTTTTCCAGTACCTGTAATTGCAAAGAAGGGTTTAAAACCTCTTTGTAGCCATTGGGATGGGCTGAAATCGTAGGAAACATCCACTCTTTAAGAATGACTTATCAGTATGGGCAGTTGCCTGGCTTTTTGTGCCAAGCCAAACAACTTTAACTGTATTATGTACAGAATCAGGGTGAGGTTTCAGGCCAGGAGGATTGGTACCCTATTTTGGACATTAAGATCTTCATTTTTTGGAACTGAGCTATTCAGAGCCTTGTGACAGGGGGCAGTCAATGGAACATCACTTTCCTCCATGGATTTTTCTAAGGTTGAAAATTTAATGAAAACAAGCTAGAGCTTCTGACCGCTTCCTCTGGCTGCTCAGAGTAGTTCCTGGGGTGTTAGAGTCTTTGACCAGGGTCACACACTGCTTAAATCCTTGGTGTGATTTGTTGACTAAATCATGAATCAAATGAAATCATAAAGCAAAATAAGTCGAAATGTCAGGGTTCAGAAACAGGCTAAGCCAAACCCAAACAAATCTAATTTTTAGAGAATGCTGCATTTTGCCCTTCTAAAAAGCCCTCATAAGGTATAAAATGCTGCACAGCTCTAAACCCCATTGGATGGTGCTAAGCTGCACAGAAGTGTAACATCATATGCCTCTGGCTGATCTTCGGTTTGTGGTCCTTGATTTTTAAAAAAGAAGCAGCTGTCCCTAGATTGTGGGTTTCTCTTGGTGATAGTTCTTGCTTGCCTATAATCCTTTCCTCGCCTTTCTGTTCCCGTTCCCTTTTCCTCTTGTTTCAGTGGTGCGGACCGATAGCCTGAAAGGCCGACGTGGCCGGCTGCCCTCCAAGCCCAAACAAGCTCAAGATATTTCACCGGTCAGCCTCATCTCCTCTCTTGTGAGAGCACACATAGATTCTGTACCCAGCGCTACCAAACTTGACTATTCCAAGGTATTTTTCTACATCTTTGAAAATGTGAGATTCTGTGCCCTGCCTTTTTGTTGTTGTTAGTTGCGAAGTCGTGTCCGAACCATCGTGACTCCATGGACAACGTTCCTCCAGGCCTTCTGGAGTCCATTTAAGTTCACGCCTCCTGCTTCAGCCACCTCATTCTCTGTCGTCCCCTTCTTCTATTGCCCTCAATCTTTCCCAGCATTAGGCCCTTCTCCAGTGAGTCCTGCCTAGACACTAGCATTTTTGGGGGGTTGAATTTCTGAAACTGAGAAGTGAGAAAATATGCCTGATATCTTTGGACCTCAATCCCCTTACCATCATTTGATCGTAATGAGATTTGGAAGCTTCTTATGCTTCTTCCACAGAAGGCAGTGGATGTTTCTCTCCCTTTTTTACTCTGCTTTTTTATAAAATACACACTTGGTTTAGAGGCCTGGTTACGTGTGGCTCAGAGAAAGGCCACATACCGCGTGAAATATTTGTGCCCGAAATGTCTCTGCCAAATTAAATAGGTGGCATCAGAAGAATGGTGATGGATCATGCCAAGATCTCTCATCCAGTATTGTTCATGTATCCTTTTAGCCAGTGATAGGCACTTCTGTATGAATTCGTGTAATTTATATCTATGTACTTTTAAAAATTCTCAGTCACCATTTAGCTAGAATTTTTCAAGACAATTCAGAATCCATATCTTTTTGTTTTAAAAATCATGCGTATAATACTTATTTAAACCATCTAAGGTGGCAAGGTAACAGCTGTCACTTCACAGCCATGACTTCTTTAGTTTATTTTTGGGCACTATTATTTGAACAGATTGTTATTGTTCAGTGGCTATATTTCATGGGCTGTTGGTGTACATTGGCTATTCCTAACTGGATGACATTTAGAAGAGTTGAGATTATTGTTATTGTTTATTAATTTATAGTTCAAAACCAAGCCAATAAGCATTAAGACATATACAGCAATTCAGGAGAAAATTGTATATATAAATATATTACATCAAAACAAAGCTGTGGGAGAGACCAGCCAGTTCCTTTGGGCTAAAACTACAGATAGAAATGTTGCCATTGTCCTCCTCATATGAGGGGAATTCAACTTTGCAATGTCAAGTTTTAATTGACATGGTTAAAAGTGAACATTTACTAAAACATGGGCTATAGATTCAATTACCATATATGAACATTTACAGGTATGATTTTTCATATCTGACCCTGATGATGGTGCATCAACGTGGGCCAAAGAGAAGAAAACTTCTATGGATAGCATGCATGAAATATTTGGATTGTTGATCCCAGAATTGCCAGCTAGGAATGACTAATGATGAAGCAGATATTTTACAGTATTACATTTGATGATTGACAGCCATCCTGATAATCTAGGAGCAAACTCTTCACTTGCTAGCTGAGGAATTCTGGGAGTTGAAGTCCATAAGTCTTAAAGTTGCCAAGGTTGAGGACCCCTGACTTAGAGAATAAAGGAACTCTTGGGTGTGCCTTCTAGAATGCTTGCCACCTTACAAGAAATGTACTTGTTTTCTAAAGACTTGTTTGCTTGTGTTGTCAGTTCCAGGAATCTGTCTCCTATCAGTTTGAGAAGGAGGACTGTGTGGATGTGCAGCTGTTCTATGACCTATTAACGGGCTCGATGGATGTGATCCGGAAATGGGCAGAGAAGATTCAGGGCTTCCTAGAGCTTCCGAAAGAAGACCAGGACCTGCTTTTGGAATCTGCATTTTTGGAGCTCTTCATTCTACGGCTAGCATACAGGTAACATGTCTTAGCTGCTCCTTTCAGTTAAATAGTAAAAACCATTATATCTGTTAGCCCCATCTGGCTCCTAGCCTTTGCAACGTAGAAACAGTTCACATGAAACCATTCACTACTTTGAGTTATAACTTTGTGCAGCAGCATCTTAAAGGAGCATCAAAGGAGCACAGCAAAAAGAGGCTGGGGTGCCTTTTGTGGATAAGCTCCACTGGAGAACTTTGGGTGCATTTCAGTGACCATTTCCAAATGGTCCAGTAGGCAAGGAAAATGGACATTGACCTCTGCAGTGATGGAACCAACAGCACCAGTGGCTTGAACATCAGAACAAGGAAGTTGTAGTTACCATAGACTTACGACTTTTGCATTCTCGAAATTGATCACTATTATCACTACTACTACTACTACTACTACTACTACTACTACTACTACTAACATTAAAATATATAATGGCTGCCCACTCCAATTATTTTATTAATTTGATTTATACTCCACATAACTAGTGAGTATTTGCCTTGGGCAACCATGCCAGTATGAATGAACTCACTCTCCTGGTTCAGTAACGTAGTGGACTTCTGGGCAGGGATTTTTAAAGGGATTTTTAAAAGTGAGTGTATGTTGCTTTTATCCTATGCTTGTATAACTAACATGTCAGGATTTTTAAAATAAAAAATGTGTATGTGTGTATAACTAGATAAATCAATAGGACATTAGAAATGACATTAGAGAGACATTTAGGGGCTGCAGGTGTCAAAGTCAGAGTAATATTCAAAGTGGCAACGTAATCCTGCAAGATGAGAAAGCAAACCTGTTGAGATAATAAATTGGACAGCATGTCAGACTTTGACCAGGGGACTTAAGGCTTAAAACAGCTTGGTGTGAAGTTTATCTTGGCTTCATGACACCTGCTTGGGTTAGCCACCTTGCAGTGCAGCTGAGAGAAGAAAATAGAATATCTGTTGATGCATGCAAGAGCTATATTTGCTGCCCTGAATTCATTCTGAGAAGTAGCAAATAAAAACATAATTAACACAAGCAACTCTAAATGTGATAATTAGAAATAACGCAAGCCACCCACACTTGTGGGCCGCCCTTTCCCAGTCACAATTGGTAAGGAAGGAAATACTGTGCACTTAACTGTCACCTTAATCCACAGTGTCTATGGCAGGGGTAAGCAACCTCGGCTTTTTTATGACTCATGGACTTCAACTCCCAGAATTCCTGAGTCAGCATAGCTGACTCAGGAATTCTGGGAGTTGAAGTCCATGAGTCATAAAAGTCCATGAGTCATAAAAGAGCCGAGGTTGCCTACCCCTGATCTATGGGGATGAGTTGATTTTAGATCTTCCTGGAGAAGCCAGAGGTTGAATTTGGGATCTTCTGCATAGTTCTGCCATTACTACCATATTCCATTTCAGGTGTCCGTTTCTGAGCCTCTTCTCTGACCACGCAATGTTCTGTCTCTTGCAGATCCAAGCCAGAAGAAGGCAAACTTATCTTCTGTAACGGTGTTGTGCTGCATCGTGTGCAGTGTGTCCGGGGTTTTGGGGAATGGATAGATTCCATCATAGAATTTTCCCAGAACCTCCACCGCATGAACATTGATGTGCCCTCCTTCTCCTGTCTTGCAGCACTTGTCATAATTACAGGTAAGTGGACAGGAGGGCTCTTGAGAAAAACATACGGACAAGCGGACAGAGAGCATGCAAGCAGGAAATACAATATAGAATGGAGGGCGAAGGGAATTCCTAAGAAGACCAAACAACTTTGCTTGTTAGGAATATGGAAACTGAGAGGTTCTAAGCTCTGTAATGAGCCAGAATTGTAAGGTCTTATTTGTAAGGTTTTATTTTCATATATATATATGTGAAAATATTTTTTAACTCATGCCTGTAATGTAGAAGTCTTCAGAAAAAGTGTAATTCAAGTGTGTGAAACCTGTGTCTACCCAGTTGCTTCAGGTGCTAAAGAGCCAGCCTCAGCATCCCTCATCATTAATCATAACTGTCTGGAGTTGCAATTTAGTAACATTAGGAGGACCAAACATTCTGTCCCTGGAATAGGATCTAGTATTAGTGAGGTCGAAAATAATCAACTTAGTCATCATAGACCATGTGGCTCAGGCAGCGTTTGCCGGAGATCCCTGAAAAAAAAAATCATAGAATCCCAACTTTTGTATATACTTGTCTTTATGTGATGAAACTGATATGTCCAAAGGAAGGTCTCACATTGCTTGCTTCTGTGTTTTATTTTTTTGTGAAACACAAGGCAGGATTGTTCTGAGACATAGATTTGTATAATAGAGAACGTTTCTGTAAAAACCACAGCTTCCCTGTAGTTTCCATAGCAAAACTTCAGGGATAGAGCTTTGTAATGAATTCCAGAAAAAGTTGTATATCTAAATGCTTTAAAATAAAACTTTTGTTGCTTTCTTCTTCCTTACCCAACCAGATCGCCATGGGCTAAAGGAGCCAAAGAAGGTTGAAGACCTCCAGAATCGCATTGTCAATTGCCTTAAGGACCACGTGACTTCTACCACCAGTGAGCAGGTACAGCCCAATTGCCTCTCAAAATTATTGGGCAAACTTCCTGAGCTTCGCACCCTTTGCACTCAAGGCCTACAGCGCATCTTCTATTTGAAGCTAGAAGACCTGGTGCCCCCTCCTCCAATTGTGGATAAAATATTCATGGACACACTGCCATTCTGAGGACAAGGTGGAAGGAAGCCACCGCCATGAACCAAATGGTGCTTTCTTTGGGGGAGAGTGGCTTTGTTTGGGTTTCTCCTCATCCTGCCTCCTGCTACCACCACCACCATCTCACCATCTATCTTCCTCGGAGGGAGAGAAAACTAGCAGAAAGAATGTTCTGCCACCTTCCATCCAGAGGGAAGTTTGCAGAAACATTTCCAGAGACATTTCCAGAAGAGTGTTTTAAAATGTTAGTCCAATGGTTGGAGACTGAAAACCATAAGCACTGTATGCGCCCTTTCCCCCCCTCATTCCCTTTATGTTTAGAAGTTACTGGGACATTAAGAATTGCCATGTAATTCTCTCTGAACTTGAGACAACTTGGAGTTTGTATTTTTTTTTTTTTTACTTGTGGGGGAAAGCCCTGTGTGCCTTCTCGGGTTACGTGCACAATCCCTAAACAATGCTGCCTTGTTCCAGGACCTGCCAACAGCTCTGCGTGCAATCCAGCACCCCTCTTCCACAGTGTTGCATGGAGCCACTGTCTGTATCACAAATGGAACATTTCCATTGATTTGACAGTTGAAGGCCAGTTAGAAACTTAGATTTTTTTTTTTAAAGGTTGCCTTCTCTTATTTGACCTTGTCATCAGCCCTGGATTACATTCCCAGGTTTGGCAAGTGAAGTTTTCCAACCCCTTGGCCTAGAAGCTGCTTGCATCCTGTCCTTGATGCAACTGGGGGTGGGAGTAGGGGGGAGAGTTCAGGGAGAGTTTTGCCGTAAATAAGCATATGTCCTTCCTGCCTTCTGCTTAGACAATGGCTGTTTTGCTCTGTTGAGTATTCTCTTTGTAAAAGATGTATATAAGAAGAACGATGGGTTGGCTTGTAAATACAGAGGAAAGGAAGGCTCTTTGTCTTGAGCCACCAACAGTTGTGTATTGCTCTACACCCGCAGGACACCTTCTGTCTTTCTATGTAAATAACTTTGTATTGTAAAGTCCTCCATTTTTGACATTTATATTTGTCTATCCCTGCTTTCCAATTTCCAGTATGTGACTTTTCCAATTATTAATATATATAAATATATATATATTTAATATATTGAATAAAAAAGATTATCCAGGTAGATGTAACTCTTAATCCCACTTGTTTATGTGCCTGATCATTTACATGCCAGAGTAGCCCAGGTTCTGTGAAGCTAGAGAATTCTGTGCAGGGCAAGGCGTGGTTCTCATTCTACGCTTCAACTTCAGCATAGAAGTGAAGGGCCAGAATAGAAAGGAAAGAAAAAAACAACCCGAAGGCCAGACACTAATACTGTTTCCTATGGTATGTGCACATTTTTACAGAAAGCAGTGATAGGCGTTTTTCTCAGCCCTGTTTGGTGCTTGGGTGATCGATCAGTTGGGGGTCTTTTGCACAGAAAGTTGTCTGAGCCAGATCCAAGAACTCTAGGAAATTCCTGGAAGCTTGGCATTCAGACAAATTTGCCATCAGCAAACACATAGAAATAAACCTTATTTACACGCCATTCAAAAGAGACAACATAAAGCTAAGAAGAAACGAAAAAGAGCAGAACACATTCTCTCCACAAGCTTGTACCCAAACAGAAAACAATACCCTAATCAAGGAACTACCAAGGGGGAAACCACTCTCATCAATACTGACTGGCAAACCACTGCATATAAATAGGGAGTAAATCCCATACTCGCTAGCATTGATAACGTTACCTAGAAGCGTCATCATTTGGCAGCAAATAACTAAGTTCAGAGAGCACCAAGGACTCCAGAGGGCTGTCTGCAACCCCAAACCATTTGTGATGTGACATTCACATTAATGTTCTGCTTTCTTCAGTGCTTCAGTTGCTGTAGGATTCACAGATTTGCTGTAAGCCACCGTTTGTAATCATGTTTTTGAATAAGCCAAACTGATATAGCTACAATACAATAAATTTTAAGATTTTAATACGCAATGGCTGAGTTTGGCTTATTCTGGCTTTGCATATTCTCATTCTGGCTTTGCATACCATATAAACCCAACTGTTATTCACATCCATTTAATGCACATTCACTCATTTGCATGTTAATTAGCAAGTATACAGCTTATCTTAAGAAATTGGACCTTTTCATGGTTTGCTTCTATAGGACAACTTCTCGAAATATTTCTAAAAATATTGTAACGTTTTTCCTGATGTGCTATTTTAAGGTTTTAATGTGTTTTTTGGAGTCACGGACAACAACTTTTAGCTGATTTCAAACAACTAGTTTAAGTTAAAAAAAGAATCCTCCTGCTGCCTTAATCTCTTTGAAGATAAGAAAAGCTGGAGGTTGGGCAAACATTACTTGGAATGAACCAAGTAATAGATTTTCACCACTGGAAGCTCTGGGTAGTATAAGCTACTTCCACAAAGCATAGTTAAGCAGATCCAAGTTCAAATCTGCAAATCCAAACAGGTTGGGAGGGGAGTTAAACACATCAACCCGTACCAAGATGAGTTGATCAGCTTACCTTTTTAGGACTTGATGTGGATTTAGCCGAGGTTACAGACCACGTCTCCTCCTACCTGTCCATTGGACCTCCAACCCTAACCAAGCTATTATAGTTTTTTTTAATAAAAAAAGAGGAAAAAGAAAGAAAAAGAAACCCAGAACCCATCAGCCTCAAAGGCTATTACAAATGTAACTAGAGTAACTCTTTGTTACCTTGGTGATCTGTTTATGAGTTTTGTCTTCTCCTTTTTGGGAGGCAGGGAACATTTTAGGTGAATATTATTTAATTGTGTTTTCCCCATGTTTCATACAAATTTAATAAATTATTATGGTTGGTCATACAGGCAACCAGATGTTTAGATTGGACTTGGCATTTTTATTCACCTATCAAGTCCTCCCCAAGGACCTGAGATAGACAATGTTGTTGTTTGATGGTGTTAAAGGTATTGCCGCAGGATGTAAGCTAATTCAAGTAAAGCTGCTTTTTGCAATTGAGTGAGGGTGATTTTGTCAGTGCTGATGATGTTCCAGTAGTGGTCCAGTTGTTTTGTGATTGCACCCAAAAAGGTTATTGCTGTTGGGTACTATTTTTGCTTTCTTTTGCCACAGTCATTATGCTTCAATTTGCTGGTCTGTATTTTGTGATGTTTCTTTAGTTCTTTCTCTTCTATTCTGCTGTCCCCAGGTATTACAGTGTCCACTATCCCAACTTTTTTGCCTTTCTTATTGACAGTTATTAAGCCTGGGGTGTTATGTGCCAGATGCTTGTCTGTTTGAATTCTAAAGTCCCAGAATATTTAGCTTCTTCATTTTCTATTGCTTGTCTATTTTATGGTCCTGCTAGTTCTTGCTTGCAGCTAAGTAGTATTTCTTGCAGGTATTGTTGCTATTTTGTCATGCCATTGTTTGTAGTCAGTCTGGCTGATCTTCTTGCAGCAACTAATCAGGTGGTCTACTGTTTCTTCAGCTTCTTTGCAGAGACGGCATTTGCTATCTGTTGCTGTCTTCTCAGTTCTGGCTTTGTGTGCATTTGTTCGTAAGATTTGGTCTTGTACGGTCAAAATTAGCCACTCTGTCTCTTTCTTCAACTTTCCTGCTCTTAGTCATTGCCAGGTATTGTTGTTATCTGCTCTGTCTGCTGTTTTTTATTTTTTTGTTTTAATGTACTGGCCATATAATATTTTGCCTTACAATGTTTCTTTTCTATTCTTCATTTGGTTTTGTTTACAGACCAGTTATTATTTTATTTTTTAAAACACCTTCTCTGCAGTTAGCAAGTATACTGTCACACATCGGAGAGGGAAAATGGAAACCTTTCTCCTTGTTTGTGCATGAAAATGCTTGCAAGAGTATTATTAAACCTCTTCTGGAACCAGAAATGGTACAAATCAAAATTCTCCCAGCTTCTTTTATAATATATAGAATTGCTTAGGGGCTGAAAGCCTTCCAGATATCCAGATGAAAACATTGCATGTAGGTTCTGCTCTGTTTAAATGCAAGTCCCTGTGTGGGTCAATCCAAGACTAATATTGGGTGCACATCCTTTCCCCCTCCATCTGCCACAGAAGAAGCAACTGTAGAGTTCTTCCTACAAGAAAAAAAATAGTACTTAGAAGGACAGACCTGAATGGAAGCACAGGCTAGAATCTCAGCAAGAGCACATGGCCAAGAGCGCATAGTCTATTGGGTAATTCGCCATATCTCTATTACAGTGTTTCTCATTCTTAGCTTCTCTGTGATGTGTAGACTTCAACTCCCAGAATTCTGGGAGCTGAAGTCCATACATCTTAGAGATGCAGAGGTTGAGAAATACTGCTCTAATGATACATGTCTTTCAGTAAGGAAAGATTAGGCAATATTCAGTTTGGTCTAAAATCCTTGTTTATTGCTCAGTTTTCTTCCAATATTGTCAAACTGATTTCTCTTTTCAACCTCTCCTGTGCAGTTTCTGTTCTTTGTTTTCTTATATTATAAGCCTGATGGCAAGAGCTTGTTCCTATCACCATCATTATGACACAATTGTCATTATAATTCAAACTGCTTTGGGAGATTATAGTGAGAAAAATGGATCAATCTTCTTGCCTACCTATTTATGTCATGCAAAAGATGGGTACGAACCTAATTGCCACATTCTAGTGATATCAGGAGTACCTCAAATGATGCGTTGTGTATCAAATGCTTATATATTACCAATTTCACGTCTGGACATGATTTCCTTGAATGTGTCCACTGTAGTTTATCTTGTGCTTATTTATTTGATATATACATATTGGGAATCCTGCCCTGTTTTGGCTCGTTCAGTAGCTGAGCTCCACCACTTCAATATATAATTCATTATCCTTACAATGAGATTAATCCATCCCATCTTTCAGATGAGATTAATCCAGTTTTCTGAAAGTTGAACTGACTAACTTAATGGCATCAAGACACAAACTTGGCTAAGGAGAATGAAGTATCTCTTGTCATCTTTGCTAGCAAACCCCCCAGTCTGTTATCCTCCAGTCATGCTGATTAGAAGTGATGAAGTTCAACAACCGGTAGGACACCAGACTGTGGAAGGGAAACCTATAGAATTGATTAGAATAGGCCCCTACCCTTGCTGTGATTTGTTTGTTGGAGTACTCAATTCTTTGTAAAAGGTCTCAGCATGAACTTCTCTAAAAGGAGCCACACCATCTGCTTGGGGAGAGTTATGGTCATGGCATGTGGGTCTCCCTGAGAAGACCATTTCTATAAGAGCAGCCCATAACAGAACCTTAAAGCTATCCCTGTTCTCAGTCTTCCAATCTTAGAAGACGCAACAGACAGAAAAGGTAAATTCATGCACATTGGAAAGCAGGGTTGCATTAATGCTAAAATAGGAGGGGGCCAACATGGAACAGAGAACCAAACTACGAATTTTGGGAGAATTTCAAATGGGGGTTTTCCCCACATACACATGAGCATAATTTCCATTATCTGGATTTGCTGTGCATAATAGGAAGGAGCCAGCTTTATCATTGCTTTTTTTTTTAAACCCTTTCTGAAGCATCCCAGTTAAATCATTTTTACAGCCTATCTTACTGGCAAAGCATTCTAGTTAGTGCAACCATTGGGAAGAGGTCTTGGCCAGAATGATTTCTTGTTACCAATGGGCTAAAAGAGGACAAATGATGATCCCCTACTTGATTGGCAGATGCCAGGCTTATCTCTACCTCCCCAACAGGCTCCTTGTTAATGTCCAGTATGCAGATGGCCTTCAGTGGGATTTTGCAGAGGACCCTGGCACTATCCAAATCACTGCCGGGCTGGATTCCCTGAATTATTCCAAGGAAACAAGCTATTTGCTTATTTATTTCATGCATTTATGACCGTTTCTCCCCCCCCCACAAGAACACAAATAGTGAACATAGCACCTCTTCATTTGATTGTTACAACAAATCTGTGAAATGGGTTAAGGTAAGAGAGTTTGACAGAACAAAGTTGCTGAATATACAGCTTCACAACTGTGGTGTCAATAAGGTTTCACCCAAGGACTTAAGCAAAGATTAACATCACATTAAATACAACCTGCTGTGGGGGGTCTTTAAAAATGCTGGTGGGGGTCGTGGAATAGAATCAGATTTAAAGCAATCTAAGGTTTGCACAATAATTTACCACTAAGCTGACAACTCAATAAAGTGCTGGCTTGGTTGATGTTTTGATATTCACACGAAACAAAGAAGCATGATCAATCACTGAATTTGCCTTTTCTTCTGCATTAGGAAAGTTTACTGCCTTATTCAAGGTTTATTAAGCTGAAGAGTTCCAATCACCTGTTCTTTAATCCCTCAAGCTTTTTTTTTTATAGGAGGCATTTTATCTTGAGCTTCCTTTCTTCAATATATATTTGCCTTCTTTCTCCAACTTTCTGGCTTTGCTTTTTTTGTTCACCTACCAGTTTATAATTTTGGATCTATACCTAATGCCTAAGAAAGAACAACTGAGAAAGATTGTCCATTACACAGATTGCTGCTCAAGAATAGAAACATTTAACAATCTGTTTTGTCTATCCATACAGGAGTATGTGGTGGCTCGAATTCTTCAGCTGAAATACCAAAAAACGTTTTATGGGAAGAACACAGAACTCTGAATACAAATGGAAGAGATTTGGCTCCACCATGGAGGGGGGAGGGCAGGTCCACATTGGGTCTGAATTGCACCTCTCTCAAGTACGAGATGCTCAGCTGTTTGGGGACTGAGACTCATGTGGCCTTTGAGTAGAGTTCCAGGGGTTACACTTTTAAAATGGGTGGGATTAGAATAAATGAATTAGGATTTTTAAAAAATGTATGTGTATTCTAGCGTTAATGTAAGCTTAATTAAAATTAAATTACAGTTAATATGATGGTTCCATACACATTATTTTTTTTAAAATTTTTTATTTTATTAAAATCATCAACATTAAACATAAGATCATATTATAGAGCAATTATCATATAACCTGTAATACAACTCTAAGGATCAGTCTTTGTAAACGTCTGGCTTAGCAAACATTCCTCACTCCTCACGTCCAGCCTCAACTATACGTCACGTCCAGCCTCAACTATACGTCCATACACATTATTGATGTCCTCGCCTGACCATGACTGATCTTGAAAATCTAAGGAGCGTCCGATCTGATCTGATTTGAAGTGGAGTACTTTCAGGAAAGCCTAAGCCTATAGGGTGGACTAGGAAACAAAATTAGGAAAACCTGAATGAAGTTCAGCAACCGTTTCCATGTGGTTGCCAACATGTAACCCATTTTTGAAAGCAACAGCCAAGCCTGTTCTTAGGAAATAGCTTAGTTTTACCACACTAAAAATAATGCTAGAAAGTAACAAACCTCACTACCTTTGGCCTACATCGTATTAAAATAATTTGAGCTATTGGATATACATCAATTAGGATAAGATACATAGGCTACCCAAAAATCTGCCCTGCGGATAGGGCTAACCCACATAGCTTTTTTTTTTTTAGGACCAGGGATCTATGTGGGGAAAAAGCCATGAGACCCTTGGTCCCGAAAGTAGATTGGTCAGCAAAGTCTAACGGGGTGACTATGCCAGACAAAACCCACATACACACAATGGGCTTGCAAAGCATCTGTTTGCTACAGAGATTCTAGCCATGCCCCCCCCCCAGGTTTCAAGCAGGCAGCCAGACAGAGGAAAAGCACCCACTCTCTTGGGATCTGAACAGTCAGTCAGGAGCAAAACAAAAAAACAAAACAAAAAAAAAAGCAGTTGGGCGCTCATAACCATTAAGTTCCTCTTTGTGGTTAGATTTCCGGATTCTCTCAAGTTTTGAGACCACACTGGCTGCCTTTTGAACTGTTCCCACTCTGTTTTATGCATCAATCCTTTTTCTATTCCAAAGGATCTTCCCTGTGTGATAGAACTACCAAAATGCTAAGTAGCGATTAACTTTCGTCATCTGGGCAGGACTTTTAAAAAAAACTCCTCGGCATCCAGAGCAGAAGACTCACTTATGCTGTCCACTCCTTTTACACTTTGCTTCTTATGTCAACACCATTTCTTCCCTGTATTTTTTTTAACCCTGCAGTTAAGTTCCTTGGAGCCAGTCTCAGTTCCTGATGGCTTCATGGACTTGTCTGTACATTTTTCTTGGGGATGACATTCCACTGATTTGCCATTTCCACCTTCTGGGATATCATTTTAAGTTCCCAGTCTAATCTACAAGCCTGGGATTTATCTTGTTCTTCCATCCAAGAATTCACACGATCTGACCTTGCTTAGCTTCACATTTTACTAATTAGTGTCAATCGATTTGATTGAACTGCTACAGAATGCGGCTGCGCAAACAGTCCTGGGCGCCCCAAGGACTGTCCATGTAACACCTATGTGAGTTGCTATCAGGCCAGTTTGCTTCAATTCAAGGTGCTGGTTATCACCTTGAAAGTCCTTCATGGCATGGGATCGGGTTACCTGAGGAACTGTCTTGTCCCAATTATATCGACCGCTCTCATCCAATCAGGCTAGAGAAGGTAAGTTATGGACACCATCCAGGGAGTCTCAGCAGACCCTGTGGAGGAAGAGAGCCTTCTCTGCCATTGCCCCCACCCCGTGAACATTTTAACCTCAGAGGTGAGGCTTCCAGGACAGTGTGAAGACCTGGCTCTACCAGCTCATGTGGGGATCAAAGACAGTGTGCAACCTTGGGAGTGGTTGCACACTGAGATCTCTCCCTTGTCATTTAACTTATCTGCTCCTCATTTGGTTTTAATTCTATTTTAGCTGTATCTTTATGAGGCTTTTATGACTTTTTATCTGTAAACTGCCCAGTCACTTAGATAGTGAGGTGGGTGGTGCTTACAGCTGAAAAAAGTTGAATAAATAAATAAAAATCAATCCATTACGTGACCATTGCTCATTATATGGATCCTGGAGCAGATGTTCCCACTGCTCCTCCTAAAACAGGGCCTTGAGGCCCTCTGCAGAAATTGGAGCTGCTCCCTTATTGAATGGTGATTTGGGTTGTTGCTTTTCTACAAAGTGGGACTGAGCCCATCTCCCCCCCCCCAAATAAAGCTTTTATGTTGGGCAGCAGTTCATTGCCAAGAGGTGGGGAGGATCACAGGATGGTGAGCCCCTGTGGAAACTCTGATGCCCTTGAGCAGTAAGTAATATCTCCCAGGCAGCAGCTGTAAGTCTCACCACCTGTCGTGCTGTTGATTTGTTCTCCCCAAAATAGGACGGCCATCATGATCTCTTCACTTCCCCCCCCCAACACCAGTGGGAATGATTCCCTACCTGGCATGGAATCAAACGTTCTCCAGTGTCTCTGCCTGGTGTATCCCCCTCACTGGGAAAGGGTTTCATCAGGTCGCTGAAGAATGATGTTTAAGTGGAGGGGGGGAACAGCGAGAGGCCCAAGGACTATGTGACTCACCAACTTACTCCCTGCTGACCAACAAGGGTGTGTGTGTGTGGAGAGATGAGTTCTGCCTTAGTAGGAAAGGGAGCCCTGAAGCCAAAAACAACCCTTTGAGGATCCTTCCACCCAAGGCTTAGCCCCCAAGGGTTTCAATGCAATTGATTGCTTGATTGCTGCTGCCCAGCCTTCTTTGTGGAGACCAGAAAAATTTCCAGGTTTTGGAGCATCTCCCAAAAACTGCTTTAGAAAATTGATTAAGAGTTCAAAGGCTAAGCAGCTGAGTTAAGAACAGCAAAGCTCTTAGTTCAATTGTCTTCTTTGTTAGGAAGCTCCTTGTGCTCAGCCTTCATCCTCCACCCTCCCCCAGTTTCCAGCATGAAATGTATGGCTATGGTTGCATAGCATGCATATACTATTAACTATAAATTCCTCAGTTAATCCATTTTCTTGGGCTTGGTGCAACACTAATCATAATCTACATACATACCATTTTGTATAACATACTAAAACATGGCTGGTTGCACTGCTGGTTGTACGTTATGTGAACCTGGAAAGTAAGAAGAGCCTTTACAGATTGAGATATAAATCTCATTTGTAAGAACATGCCTAAAATCAGATTACCAGTAGTAGTGTTCTCTTCTTCTCAAGAACTTTTGGGATCTTCAGTTCTTAAGGGGCTTACCTGACTTGGCATCTGTCAGTGGTATTGGACTACAACATCCAGCATTCTATGAGGTTTAGAATTCTGGGAATTTAGTCCAGTAACTGGAAGTCCTTTGGTCTTTGGAGATTGAGGAGAGTTAAAACTTCTAGATCAGGAGTCTTCAAACTTGGCCCTTTTATGACTTGTGAACTTCAACTCCCAGAATTCCTCAGCCAGCACATAAAGAATTCTGAGCCCCATCTCTACCCTCCCACCCACACCCACCCACTCCCCACTCCTCAGAAAGCTCAGCACATTGCCAAGCTGTACCAACACTTGTTTTTCTAGTCTTAAGTCAAGATAGTTTTGCAATCTAGATAGGATGTGAAGCCTGATTCCTTTAACATCCTCTCCTAATAAACCAAAAAAGAAAAAAAAAATGAAGTAACTTCAATGTGTAGCCACATTAAATTCAAAGTTAAATATTTAAAGCTAAGGACTTTTCTGTTCATCTTCGCCTGGTCTATGTTGACATTTAGACCCAGCATCATCTGCTTAGCACCTTTACTTAATTGTAAATTGCATCCCTCACCTGCAGAGTCAGGTATAGTTAGTGGAATCTCCCATGAAACAGAGAAGGTCGCTCTCTGGTAAGGAGAAAGATCTCTGCATGAGTATCGGAGAGCTGCTGATAGTCAAGAGATCAGCTAGCTGCAATGTTTGGGTATCCCACTTCATTATTTCTCAGGCAGAGGATGACTCAAAAACCCATCTCCCTTGGTTTCTGAGTGAGGTGTCAATGTTTGCCCAAGAGACTCAGCCCAGATAGTGTAACTAAAGGTCGTGACAAGGTAGGAAGGGAAGGAGTTAAATTTACAAATCTTATAAGAGTAATTACATTAAATATTTTACATACACATTCTGTTTTCCTCCCAGAACCTTAACATGACATTGATGGTCATCAGCCTCATTTTTTTTTAACAATAACTGTAACTGAAACAAATGGAGTGAGGGCCACCCAGTAACCTTTATTCCTGGGGAAGCCAAACCCAGTTCACACTGGTTCTTGCTTGCCTTTCGCGCTCAGGAACTGGGCATCCAGAAGCCTTGGCTTCAACCTCCAGGGTCCTTCCAAAACGTGGCGCACATTTTAATGTTCAATGTGAGATTAAGGACAATAAGGTGACCAATCGTCCTTCTTTAAGGAGGACAGTCCTCCTTTTGTAAGTTCTGTCCTCTCTCGAAAAGTATCCTCCTACATGTCCTCCTTTTCGATATTTGAAGACTAATCTGTAAATCTCTGTATTCGATCGATGCCGATCCAATCCGTTGCATGTGATGTGACGTATTTGTATTTGACATGACGATTCGTCAAGGCTTGGTACAGTGTGACAATTATGAGACGCATGTGCTCCGCGCAGAATTGTTTTGAGAGAGTGCGCCGTGCGCAAGTGGCTTTGTTTACTTCTTACCGAAACATGACACGGCACACACGCACGCATTAGACTCACTTCTTTCTCAGTGAATATTCAATCATACACAGGTGAGCACAATAATTCACGTTTTATTAATTCATTATCTATTTAATAATTTCCAAATATGTATCATTTTATTTACAAGTTTATTCGCTTATGTTATTGTTTCAGTTTTAATAATTAATTTTATTTATTCATATTTTTTTTCTTCAATTTATTTGTGTCCTCCTTCTCATTGTGAAAAAGTTGATCATCTTACAATAACAAAAGATATAAGGTAAAATTTCATTTATAATGTAAATTAAAACAAAATAAGCTTTTGTCCATTTCCTACCTCCAGCCTATCACTAGGGGCCATTTCTCCACTAGCCATTTCTGGCATTTTCAATGGACTAATCAAAGCTCTACAACAGCTGTACAATGCTATAAGTGCCTTTTTAGGAAAAGGCCAAAGGCCCAAAGCTGCCCACAGTCTCCCCAAAAGGTTGCTCAGCTTTGAAACCTAAGGCACTTTGGATCAATACTTTAGAGACCTTCACGTGTCCTTATTCCTCAGCCTCTGTTGACAAGGTCATCCTCTGGAGGTAAAAAAAGTCAAGAGGATGACTCCAACTGTATGATTGAAGTCCCATCTCTTTTTAGGTTCATTACCCATACAATATATGCAAAAAAAGGGGTGGGCTTTCGGTTGTAAAAGTCTTGACTCTCATCTTAATTTTTTTGACCCTCACTCCTCATGGATCCCTTTAAGTATCCACCTACCCTTTTTCCAAGCTTCCTTGGGCTATTTTCTCTCCTTTTTCAATGGGCAGGACACTAGCCATGGACCTTCCTGAAGACCTTGCAATGGCTTTCTCCAAAAGGTACTGAAATAAGGTTTTAGCTGATTTATGTTTTCATGTAGATAGATAGATAGATAGATAGATAGATAGATAGATAGATAGATAGATAGATAGATAGATAGATAGATAGATAGATAGATAGATAGATAGATAGATAGATAGATAGATAGATAGATAGATAGATAGATAGATTTATTTTTATGACTGTAAGTCACCCAGAGTTACCCTGTGGTAAGATGGGCAGCCAATACATTTTATAAATAAATAAATAAAGCTCTGACAAGCCCCTTCCCCTTTTACTTGCTCCTCCCCTTCCTTGTTTGGTTAATCTGAATGCTATGGCATAGTGAAGAAACAGCTCTCCAGGACTTCAAGATCTCCTGTTGTCTTCCAGGTGAGATGATCCAGCAGGACTGAACATTCCATCAGTCCCAGGAGACCACATGAAATGTTCCTGGGGGAATGAGGTCAGCTTTCCCATCCAGCAGGACAGGCTGTCAGCAGCTCCCAAGGTCCCATCTTTTTAAGTCAGCCTGATTCTGCCAGGCACATAGGTCCTTCCCAAGGGCAGGGATGTGCTCTTCAAGACAGTGCAGTGACAGTGCTTTAGGCTGGTGATCTGTCTGAAATTTTTCGCTGGGCCTCCATCACCAGGCCACACGTGCTACTCATGGCAGGATGTGATTTACTTCTGGACATGATATCCAACTGGAGATAATATGAGTGTGCAGAAAGAAAAGGGCACACACAGGGGGGAAAAAACAATGCAAAAGTTATTCTTAGTAACACAGATGTTATTCTTCAGGGAGGGTGGCTAGAGAGAAAATTCAAGAAATAAATCTTTTTCTTTCCCTGTTCTTTTCTTCCAGTGCACTGAAGGAAATATGATCCCCAAATAAAAAAGAGCGATTGCCTATTCTTGTATGGATTTTTAAAAGATAGACATGTCAGATGGGCTTGTCCTCACGTCTCCCTAACTACAGCATATATGTGCCCTGGTAACTGTTCTTTAATGCCATGTCTCTGGGTGCTGCCTTCCTCTCATCCCCAATGCACAGCTGAGGCAGCTAAAAGGCCTTGTTAGCTTCTAAAGTAGTATTCTCCGTCTTCTCTTGACATAATTTTGGCCAGGGACATGATCTGGCAGGCTTCCCCAGCAGTGTTGTTTCTGATGAATTTAGGGGTGGGATCTGCTCATCTCGCATTGGCTAGTAGAGGCTGCTGGAGATACGTCTCCGCCTCTGGTCGTTGGCCATTGCCCTCTATGGCCAGATTGGTTCAGACTGCAGGAGAAACTGGACCCCTGGCTTCCACAGTGGCATCTGTCACTATAAAACCAGATAGGTCTTTTCAAAAGGTCTATCAGATCTACAGTTACAAGGTTTCACACTTTTTTTGAAAGAGCATTGAAGCTATTTTTTAAATGCTTAATTTGTCCCATATTAAAACAGTAAGGATAGCTTGACTTCTGAACAAGGAAATTGGAATCTTAGAACCAAGCTTCCTTCCTTCCTTCCTTCCTTCCTTCCTTCCTTCCTTCCTTCCTTCCTTCCTTCCTTCCTTCTTCCCCCCTTCTCGCTTTTTTTTGTCTCCTTTCCCTCTATCCAAAATAATTTCTGGCACTAACAATGGAGTTTGTCTCACTGTCATATTCTTGTCATCAGGACACATCCGCTCAGCTCTTGGGAGGGAAAGAACAGCCCTATCCTCTGGCAATGGGTGTACAAGAATTAGAACTAATGCAAGCAAGGAGCATCAGAATAAACAGGAGCAACTCTAGATTTGTGAGGAGGCTGATAAGATGATGCCAAGTGGCCTCCTTGCTCGGGGTTTCAAAATAGGCTTTAAGCAAGGCAAGGGTCCCCAAGCACATCCTTAGCAAGAGGGCTATACAAGGTGAATAGAAGACAAATGTGCAAAGACATTATGTTGAGAACCTGCTGACCCTTAGGAATGATGTTCAGGTCTTCATAGTTCAAAAGTCTTCCGAGGGCTAGAAGTAGAGGGAAACAAGCAGATGAAGCAAGAAAACAGCCATCAGACTCCGCAAATAGCTCCACTGTCCTTTCTTACTCAAAAATCAATAACATTTTTTTATCACTGTTGGAATATCAGCCAGTCAGGTATGTTAGTTAATCAATTCATTAATAAACTGCCCCAATCCATATGGACTGCCCCAATCCATGTGGGTGGCAAACAACAGTTACAATACACAGTGAATTAAAACAGTGAACAACAATCATGAGCTAATTATCATGGCTGCCCAAACACGACCAGGGGCCAAAAACCTGCCAGACGGGTCCCAATTTAAACTGCAAGGATGGTTGGGATCTTCCTGTAGTTCTGGGATTAAATATCCCATAAAGTGGAGAGGATTGGTAACAAAATCTTCTTTCTTAATTCTACTGCTTAAAATATGTTATTTCTTTTGTGCTGTGAAATGAGCCTTATTTCTGAGGCTCAGAGCAAACTCTTCCATTCCATTTTTTATAATCCGGATGGTGCTCTGCCTTAGCTATGCACACTCTGCAAAATGATGGATCTTCAAGAATAGATGCTCGTGACAGTCACATGCTCAGAAATGCTCTAAGTCTAAGAGAGCGACGAGGAACCTTTTGGGCTTGGTGTCTCAAAGGCCTAACTTGGCTCTGCTGACATGACACAGACACACACCTGAACCAAAGACAAACAATTCTTTACATATTTATTTGTCTTTTTAAAAAAAATACAGTCCAATCATGTGTGTGATTCCCAGAATCTGTCATGCACCATTTTACCTTCAGGCAGTGTTCCCTTTCTATTCAGAGGCTCCTGCAGCCTACCCATGATTGCTGTGGTCGCATGAGGCCTTCATCCTTGAAATGGTTTTAGCGAATGCTCTTCCGTGGTTTCCAGAGCCTCTGAAGACCACATGAAAGCGTGACCCATTCTCATGCGATTTTTTTGGAGGCTCCAGAGCACGGCCCCTCTATAGAAGCCACGCAAGAGCACACTCCGTTCTTGGAAGGCCTTTTCAACTGCCAAAAGTCCCTCAAGAATTTAAACTGCAAGGAAGTTTGAACCCGCCTATACTTCTCGGATTAAATGCGCCATAAAGGGGAGAGGCTTGGTTGATAACAAACTCTTCTGTACTACTTTTTAAAATATGTTATCTTCTTCCACTGTGAAATGGATGTTACAGAGGCCGTGCAAGAGCACACCCCATTTTTTTGTGGCCTTTGCCAGCCACCAAAAGGCCTACAAGGACGTGCTTTTGAGAACAGTTGTTGTCGGAAGAACCCTATGTGTTGGTTGGTGAACAAAGGCATGTCACCCAGAACATCATGGCATATGAGTTTTGACATGTGTGTCATACGTTCACTGTCATAGATCTAAGACATACTTCCCCTTTCTTGAATCACTAAATTTGGCAGCTGCTTTTCCCAGAATGCTAGTTGGGAATCTGACATCTGTAGGGGACCAATTAGGGGAAGATTTTGTAACATTGAGAGATGTTTGCAGGGAAATAAAGGAGGAAAATAAAGACACATATAGGGTATGATTTACAATGTGAATTATGTACTATTATGAGACATTATGGCATAATTGCTGCATTTGCAGAATGACACTATGACACAAGTGTTGTCATTCTGACAGCAGAGCATTGTACTTAGAATTTTTTTGGTAAAGAAATTTAAAAATGGGGGGGGGAGGTATGTGCCATCAAATACAAATAGAAAAAAGTCAAGAATGATTAATAAAGAATCCAAGATAAACTACAACAGGTTATAGGTTAGTATAAACCTGTTGTTATCTTCGGTGTTGCCAAATGTAATATTCAGTAATATCTTTATTGTAACTTACAAAACAACATTCTATTGAAGGTCACATAATAAATCCCTGAAAATCTCTGTAATTTTAAAACTGATGCCATATGAAAAAGCACTTTTCAACTGCTTGTACAAAATTGTCAGCGCACCTCAGTCAGAGGATACCTTCTGGGAAAAACCAGCAGATATTTTTGCATTCTTGCAAATCTCACCTACAGTAACCTTTTGTCAGTAAGGAATTCTGATAAATAAAGCCCTGAATTTAAATGTTTGGGAGTTTGCTTTAGTTGTGTTTCAATGTTTCACAATTTTGCTTCATTCCAGTTCTGAAGCAAATATATGTAATCTGCTACTACTTTGATAATTATCTTTTTCCCCCTTTATCATTGTTTTCCCATTTATAAACTCAGTGAGAATAAAGATGTTAAAAAGCTTCAGGAATTCTTATTCATTTTCAGTGTCACCTTACAAATTAACACCACCATCCTGTTATTACATCTTAGGGCAGGTTGACATCAATAGGATTGTTACTGTTTCTTTGGATTAACATCAATGTCTGAATTAATCCCTTTTTGATAAAGGACAAGGGATATTTTAAGTCAGAGGTCCCCAACGTTTTTGGGCACCAGGGACCGGTTCCATGGAGAAAGGTTTTTCCGCGGACCGGAGGGTGTGTGGTTTTGTGTGCTGCCTGCATCCCGCGGATGGGGCTTTGCTTGTTTGTGCGAACCGGTTGCTGGCATGCTGCGGCCCGGAACTGGTCCATGGACCAGGGGTTGGGGACCCCTGTTTTAAATAATACAGATATTCCTCAAATTACAACCATTTGTTTAGAACCATTCAAAGTTACAACGGCACTGGGAAAAGTGATTTACCAGTCCTTGTACTTAGAACTGTTGCAGTATCCCCATGGTCAGATGCTTAAAATTTGGGCACTTGGCAACCTGCACTTATTTACAATGGTTCCAGCATCCCAGGGTCATATGACCACCATTTGCGACCTTTCCAGTCAGCTTTTGATAAGCAAAGTCAATGAGAGAAGCCTGATTGCTTAACGACTACATAATTCACTTAATAAATATGGCCAAAGTGGTTGTAAAATTGGGCGCGACTCATTTAACAACCTTTTTGCTTAGCAACAGAAATGCTGGTCCCAACTGTGATCATAAGTCAAGGACGGCCTATATGGTCTAACTTTTGGAATTGTTCTCCTTCTAATATAATTCTTAGCCACCCCCCTTTCTCTTTTTTAATTGCTATCCTTTTTAAAGTTAAAATGTTGTTGGTTAATTCAATAAAATAAAATAAAATAACATGATAAAACAATTATGTAAGTTCATGATGAACTTTTGATGGTCATTTACGATTAGAAATTTGGACACAATATGAAAAGACCCAGTTCTCTGGAGGAGACTCTAATGCTGGGAAAAGTGGAAAGAAAGAGAAGAGAATGATCACCAGCAAAGGACAAGGAGCAACGGGTGGAAACTAACCAAAGAGAGAAGCAACCTAGAACTAAGGAGAAACTTCCTGACAGTTAGAACAATTAACCAGTGGAACAACCTGCCTCCAGAAGCGGTGAATGCGCCAACACTGGAAGTTTTTAAGAAGAGACTGGACAGCCATTTGTCCGAAATGGTATAGGGTTTCCTGCCTGAGCAGGGAGTTGGACTAGATGACCTCCAAGGTCCCTTCCAACTTTATCATCATCATTACTATTATTATTATTATTATTATTATTATTATTATTATTATAGTGCATGGACTCAGTTACAGTGGACAGGAGTGCATTATTGGAAGACCCACAACACCAGGTTATAGGTGTAATACATGATCATGGAGAAAAAAATCTATGTAATCATTAGGAGTCAAAAACAATCCGGAGAGCACATAATCAATCAATTATCTTTAGCAGACTAATGAGCTTCTTGAGTTCTTCAAAGTGTTGCCTGAATACAGCCTCCAGTCTCACTTCTGTCAAGTACTTCCCTCAAAATATCTGTTTTTCTCCTCCACAGTGATCCTATTTTCAACATCATTTGCAAAAGAAAAAAAAAGAAGAAACCACACAGATTTGACTGAGCAATCCAATTGCTGCAGTTTTCAGATGATCACATTTTCTCAAGGGGAAGACACTCCAATTAACTTGAGAGGCAAAGAATATCTTCTTTGTCTGAGTGCTTAACTCCATCTGAATCCAAGCATTCAGTCAATCACTGAACCAGCAATCATTTGAAAGAAGAGCTTCTATAAATTCAAGCAACATGTCCCCCCCCTTTTTTTATAAAAGCCATAACAACCGTAGGCACGTAAACATTCCTTTGTGCCTCAGTTGCAGGCACTACCAACAAATCCAGCTAGATTAAAGCAACGAAGAAAAAGCAACTTGTTTTGATCCAGATTTCTGAGAGAGAAGCTTGAGCACCCCAGGATGTGCCTTTTATAACAGATACTCCATCATATGGCTGAGCAATTAGCTTGTAAAAATGTAAGCGGAAGCTCATCAGCGTTAAGAAACATTCAGATGTCAGAACAGTTGGTGAATGCTCTAACCTACCCACAGATATTTCTCTTCATGTTTTGCCAGACATCAAAAAGCAACTGTTAACTTTCAGTGCCTTTGCCGATGCCGATCACAGCATGTCGCAATGCTCAGTTGGCTTTGGCTAGGCCACAGCTACATGGGGTCAGAGGTGGTTAATAGTTAGATGGGAAACTACCTGGAAAGATTAGTGCTGTAGGCTAGACTGGACATTTTTTTAAAAAAAAAAAGACAGCAGCCAAAGACAGCAATAATAAATCACTTCTATAACACTACCCTGGATACTTCCCATGCAATCACCCAGCATGCAATGTAGCTCCAGGGAGACATCACATTCACCTTCTTCCTTCAGTCCACAAATCAACCCCAAGGACTTCCATCTGTGCACTTCACAAGATAGTTTTTTATCAGTATCCTTTGCATAATTAACCAAACTATGCATCGTTTCATTTTGGATTTTAGAACTAACCCACTTTGCTATTGGCAGAAATACCTGGTGCAATCTCTCGGTAGTGTTCAGAGTATTTTCTCACAGAAGGTTTAACCATAAAAAACGGCCTACTTGCTCATTTTTTATTTACTCCTTATTATATACTGTACGTGCTCAGTCATCCCTGAAAGTTGAATAACAATTAAAAATTTAATTATTTTAGCAATTGAATAGGGTCTATTGCTATTTTACAAAACCAAACTTTTTTTAAAAAAAGTTTCTCTGCTCATCTCAGGGGCTGCCACAAAGAAGAGGGAGTCAAGCTATTCTCCAAAGCACCTGAAGGCAGGACAAGAAGCAACGGATGGAAACTAATCAAGGAGAGAAGCAACCTAGAACTAAGGAGAAATTTCCTGACAGTTAGAACAATTAACCAGTGGAACAACCTGCCTCCAGAAGCGGTGAATGCTCCAACACTGGAAGTTTTTAAGAAGAGATTGGACAGCCATTTGTCCGAAATGGTATAGGGTTTCCTGCCTGAGCAGGGGGTTGGACTAGATGACCTCCAAGGTCCCTTCCAACTTTATTATTATTATTATTATTATTATTATTATTATTATTATTATTATTATTATTAATCATCGCACAGTCAGCCAGATGTTGTCGATAAGAAAGACAAAAAAGTCTGGATAGTGGACGTGGCACGGCCTGGAGACAGCAGAATAGACAAGAAAGAACTGGAGAAGATAACAAAATACAAAGACCTACAAATAGAAATAGGAAGACTGTGGCAAGGGCAAGCAAGGGTAGTACCAATAGTAATAGGCGCCTTGGGTGCAATCCCAAAACAACTGGAGCACCATTTGAACTCCATTGGCATTGACAAATTCGCCATTAGTCAATTGCAAAAGGCGGCTTTACTAGGAACTGCTTCCATCCTGCGACGATATCTGTAATACCATCAAACATCCATCTCTGCCTATCCCAGGTCCTTGGGAAAGAGGTCGATAGGTAGACAAAAATGCCAAATCCAGTCTGAACTATTATTATTATTATTATTATTATTATTATTATTATTATTATTATTATTATTATTATTATTATTACTGCTGCTGCTTTAGAAAAAGTATGTGTTGCATTTTTGGAGCCTTGAGATGACGCCTGCTTTGAAAATTCATTTTTTATGGTACATTCTTCTTATCAGTATGCCCTATACTAGGGGTCCCCCAAACCTTAGTCTGAGCACCGGTACCGGCCCATTGTAAACTGGGCTGCGCAAGCAGCAGGCAAGCACAGAAAGCTCCATTTGCGCCTGCGTGGGATTAGTTTGAGCATACGGAACCATCCCTTCCCCCACCCTCGCTGCCCACCACCGCTGGTCCACAGAGCTGGAAAGGTTGGGGACTGCTGCCCTATACATAATTCATCACAAAGCATTTTCTTGCAATTTAGACATACTACCTGTATCAAATGAACCCTCCAAGAATACAAAACCTTCACATAAGTTCAGACATTGAAGATGCTGGAGACGATGAGAAATACATGGATTTTTTTTGTGCATTTACAGCACCGACCGGTTAGTGTTTGATTGCTTCTCTGGCAGGTTTGCTTTCCAAAGCAGTGGTCGGTATGCTAGTAACAAAGGATGAGGCTGACACAGTAGTTTCTTCATCTGTTTAAGGTGCAGCTGCTTTCAAATAGGCTTGGATGGGAGTTACTGAGTTAGAGCCATTTCCATTGAAGAAAATTAGGACGGATGTTTGCTTTGAAGCCATGGTAACGATAATGGTGTTGGTGAAGTCAAGATTGGCGCTTAGCAATTAGAGATGTTGAACGACAGTTCGCAATCTACCAATCCAATCCCAGATTGCAGTGCTGAGCAAAAAGAACCAGGTTAAAAGTGCAACAGACCTGGCGGAGGGTAATTTCTAGGCCTAATCAAAACTGCTTGGATGGCTTTTCTTCTTCTCCACTCATGTCTCACTGATTGTTTCTTCTCCCTCCCCTCCCCTCTTTTCTTTCTCTGCCTTTCCTCCCCCAAAAGACAGCGACAGAGAAGATCAGGGAAATAGGCCACAGTGGAGGCCATTGAAACATCCCATCTCAAGACTTCAGAGTCCCATTACAGGATAAGGAAGTAGACTACGGTACCAATCTGTATGCTCCATCCCCTCTCACGGAGAGTTGAAGGAACGGCAGATCAACTCACGGGCAACTGTGATGGGGATGTATTTGAGGGTGACACTGAGGGCTGGAGACCATACTTTGACTGTACCTTTGCAGAATCAGAAGGAAAACTTCTGCTGGCAAACATATGTTACCCTTGTCCCTGCAGCTGGATCCTGAATCATCCTGGGGTGTTCAGCTTTGTGGGTGTGGAATGTTGCCTTCCCTCTCATTTTGCAACAGGCAAGACAGGAGGGGGGAAGGCCATGGGTCTCTGCATTCTGGACAGTAGCGGCATTGAAGCCTGAATGGAACAATGTGTGGGAGGGAAGGGACATAAATTGAGATTGCACATACAGAACTCTTTGGTGCTTCTAGGCTAGAAAAGATTTGTCAGATTCTTGCCCAAAAGCATCAGGGTGGCTTCCCCCACCCTGTTTTGACAGAAGACTCCGGAGAGATAAAGCAGAGGCACAAATCAGAGCCTGCCAAGGAAAGATCTTCAGCCTTCAAGACACAGTTCTTTCTGAAGCAGGAGGGGTGGGGAGGTGGAACAATCTGCAGTCCAGGACTGCTGCTTTTTGTCCCCATCCTAAGAAAGGGGGTTCCACTGAACGCGGTCCTTTAGCCAAGCTCTGAGCAATGCTGAGCCACGTGGAACTGCTGATGCTGTGCCCCATGACTTACACATAATTCTCCTGTTAACACGTCTCAAAATAGCATTTTGTTTTTTGCTGTGCTTCTCAACAAATTGACTCTGTTGATTCACGCTCAGTGGACTTGGATAAGAGACACTTATTGTCTTCCTTCCAGTTAGCAGGCAGTGGGGTACCCAGATTTTCAAGCATTCACGCAGGCACAGATTCACACACTCACAGCGAGCATGAAATGTCTGTGTATGTCCATTAATTTGAGGTCCGGCACTGCAATTTTTTCCCAAATCAGGGCGATAATGAAAAAGTAGCTTGGCTTGTGCTTAAATTCTCTTCTGTAAAGGGCGTGTCCGCCAGCAACTGTACATACTGTACTCAGAAGAAACCTGATCCTAGCAGGATCACACATGGCGGAATAATTCTATTCCCATTCAAAGCATCAGATCATTCATTTGTTCCCCAACCAAGAAGTGGTTGCCCTGAACTGGAACAGTTCATCTCCATGTCTCTGAGGGAAGGGCCCCAGCAGTAATGCAAAAGAAGAAGCAGAGAATCAGTGCCTTGCCTTCCTCAGACAATGGAATAACAGAATAACAAAATTGGAAGAGTCCTTGGAGGTCTTCTAGTCTGACCCACTACTCAAGCCGGAAACCCTCTACCATTTCAGACAAATTGTTGTCTGATTGCACCCACAAATTTTCGAGGCGGGTTGTTCCACTGATTAATTGCTCTAATTGTCAGGAAATTTCTCCTTAATTATAAATTTCTCCTGGAATAACTAAGTAAGGCTAAAACAAACCACAATTGCAAAATCAGACCTCCAAGAAAGGGAGGTTCCTTCTTTGTGCTTAGAACACCTTATTTGATTTGACAACTTCCACATCACAACTCCTCCAAAGCCTTTGGGAGAGCTTATGTGGTTGTGTGATCATCTTCAAATACTTTTGCTGACCACAAATCCGGAGGACCAGGAACCAAAACTACTGCCCAACTTGTCGCAACTCCTGGAGTAAGAGAAATCTCGTTGTGCAACAGAAAAATAAATTGATTATTTTCCACCCTACCCTCAAATTGATGTCTTTATCTCCCATTGTTTATTCCTGACAGATTCCCCACAGCCATTGAGGAGGAGCTGGACAGGCTTCCAGACATCCTTTGCCCTCTGAAGGAGCCGGAAGCCATTTCATTTGAAATATGAGTTTCACCGTGGTTTCAAATACAGCAGAGCTAGACTCCATCTCACCGTGGAGAGGTGAGAAGCAAGACGCAGATGGAGGAAATCTTTCAGCCAGGAGTCAAGCAGTAGGCAGCCACTGATCCCAACGGGCACAATGAGAGCTACTCAGGAATAAAACTTGGGGACCAACATATAAAGACACTAGCTGGCTCTTAGATAGAGAACGTCTTTGTATATAATAATAATAATAATAATAATAATAATAATAATAATAATAATAATAATAATAATAATAATAATAATAATAATAATAATAATAATAATAATAATAATAATAATAATAATAATGTTGGAAGGGACCTTGGAGGTCATCTAGTCCAACCCCCTGCTCAGGCAGGAAACCCTATGCCATTTCAGAGAAATGGCTGTCTACTCTCTCCTTAAAAACTTCCAGTGTTGGAGCATACACAGTTTCTGGAGGCAGGCTGTTCCACTGGTTAATTGTTCTAACTGTCAGGAAGTTTTTCCTTAGTTCTAGGTTGCTTCTCTCCTGGATTAGTTTCCATCCGTTGCTTCTTGTCCTCCCTTCAGGCGCTTTGGGGAATAGCTTGACTCCCTCTTCTTTGTGGCAGCCCCTGAGATATTGGAACACTGCTAGTCCTTCTCTTCATTAGACTAGACATACCCCATTCCAGCAGCCATTCCTTATATGTTTTAGCCTCCAGTCCCCTGATCATCTTTGTTGCTCTTCTCTGTACTCTTTCTAGAGTCTCAACATTTTTTTTACATCGTGGTGACCAAAACTGGATGCAGTATTCCAAGTGTGGCCTTACTAAGGCATTGTAAAGTGGCATAGATAAGATAAGATAAGATGAGATGAGATGAGATGAGATGAGATGAGATGAGATGAGATGAGATGAGATGAGATGAGATGAGATGAGATGAGATGAGATGAGATGAGATAAGATAACCTTTATTGTCATTTTTATACTGCGGGCACAATGGCACACATCAAAAATGAAATTTAGTTGCCCGCTCTCAAAGTAAAACACATACATGACACACACCTAAACATACTATGAACAACATATGTATAGACCCACATCCCTACATATATGTAGCAAATAAATATTAAACACTGTCCATCTTGAATATATAACGGAAGGAGGAAGCTTGAGAGTTCGCAAGGTTAATGCTGTATGGAATGAAACTCTGGCTGAATCTGGATGTTCTGTTTCGGATACCACAGAGCCTCCTCCCAGAAGGTAACAAGGAAAACAGGTCGTGAAGAGGATGTGTAGTGTCCCAGATAATCTTGCGGACCCTGCTCAAGCAACGCTTCTGTGCTATGTCCGGGATGGGAGGGAGGGAACAGCCAATGATCTTTTCGGCCATCCTCACCGCTCTCTGTACCACCTTCTTGTCTGAAGCAATGATGCCTCCAAATCAGACTGTGATGCTGTATGACAGGATGCTCTCGATTGTCCCCCTGTAGAAAGTGGTCAGGACAGGGGAAGGAAGATGTGCTTTTCTCATGCGGGACAGAAAATGCAGGCGCTGCTGTGCCCGCTTCACCAGTTTCTCACTGTTGAGTGACCAAGTCAGCCTACTCATTAGCTGCACACCCAGGAATTTGATGCTGGTAACCATCTCCACAGGTCATTTATGCACAGAGAAGTGTGGCTGTGCCTGCCTTTTCTGAAATCAACAATGATCTCTTTGGTTTTTCTGGTATTTAAAACTAGGCTGTTTTCCTTACACCAGTTCACCAACCCTTCAACCTCCTTGCTGTAAGCTTCCACCTTGTCATCCCGAATAAGGCCCACTACTGTTGTATCATCTGCAAACTTCACAATATGGTTGGTGGCAAACCTAGCACAACAGTCATGGGTCGACAGGGTGAACAGCAGCGGACTTAAGACGCAGCCCTGAGGAGAACCTGTGCTCAAGAAAATGGTATTAGAGGTATTTGTTCCAACTCGCACATATTGGGGCCTGTGGGTAAGAAAATCAGGAATCCAGTTGCACAAAGGAGTGTTTAAGCCTAAAAGGCCCAGTTTGTCTACTAGATGCTGGGGAATGATTGTGTTAAACGCTGAACTGAAGTCAACAAACAGCAAACGCACATGAGTATTTCTTTCTTCTAAGTGCTTCAGGCTCAGATGGAGAACGGAAGAAATAGCATCCTCCGTAGAGCAATTTGGTCAGTAGGCAAACTGAAGCAGGTCAAGGCTGGCAGAAGGCTAGATACAATAGTGTCCTTTATCAGCTTCTCAAAGCATTTCATGATGGTGGATGTCAGTGCAACCGGACGGTAATCATTGAGGCCTGTAATTGTGGACTTTTTTGGCACTGGCAAGATGATGGCCGTCTTAAAACATGATGGGACCACTGCCTGCTGCAACGAGAGGTTGAAAATATCTGTGAGAACACAAGCCAGCTCCCCTGCACATTCCCTGAGGACACGTCCAGGGATGTTATCTGGGCCTGCTGCTTTCCGAATGTTAACTGTCTGCAGTGTTTTCCAGACAGAGGTGACATCAAAGCTTGGCACTTGCTCATCAGGATGAGGCACTGTTTTCCTAGCAGGGGTGCTATTTGATGCCTCAAATCTACCAAAACATGCGTTCAGTTTGTTTAGGAAGTCTGTGTCATCCTTGCATCTCGATGGAGCCACCTTGTAATCCGTAATGGCCTGGATCCCTTGCCACATTCGCCTGGTGTTTGTTGGGTCCTGAAAAAAGTTCTGAATTTTCTGGCAATAGGCTGGCTTTGCACCTTTTATGGCACTTTTCGGATTTGCTCTGGCTGTTCTAAGTGCCAGCATGTCACCAGATTTAAAAGCTACATTCTGTGCTTTCAGCATCTTGTGGATCTCATAAGTCAGCCACGGTTTTTCATTCGCCCTCACAACAATGCTTTTCAGGACACAGATACTTCACGTGATCTTGATTTTATCCCTCTGTTAATGCAGCCTAGCACTGTGTTGGCTTTTTTGGCAGCTGCAGCACACTGCTGGCTCATATTTAAGTGATTGTCCACTAGGACTCTGAGATCCCTCTCACAGTTACTACTATTGAGCAAGGCACCATCTATACTATACCTGTGCATTTGGTTTTTCTTGCCTAAGGCTCCCTCATTCTTTGTAATAAACCTACTTACAGTATTTAACCTATTTGTGCCTGCTTGGAAAAGTGGAGCAGGGGGAGAGTTTAATTGTAATGCTATGAAAGGTTGAGAATGGTGTCCTTTTAGTTAGGGCCCGTTTAAGGCCAATGGATGACCCAAGTATAGCCCAATAATGGAGCTCCTCAGCCTTTCAACGGCTTAACTGCCAAAACATTAAGACTCAACAAGCACTAAAAACTGAAGTTGAATGTGACAGTGAAATAGTTAAGGGCCTGATAGTAGGGGAGAAAACTCTTGCTGTCCTAAGTATGTGCTTGTGTAATGCTCAATCGTGTAATTAAACCATGGTTTGTGGTGTAGGCACACTACCTCTTTTACCTTGATGATAGCATCCTTAAGGAAGAGAGAGAAGAGTCACAGTGGGTCTAACCTGGAGGGATGAAATGCTGCCCTCATTCTCCTCTTTCACAGATTAAAATGTAGAATCCTGCCAATTCCGGAGGGGCTCCATGGATTGCAAAATGGATGCAAGTAAGTTACACTTTTTTATATCTCTAGTTTTTAACATAGACTGGTGGGAGATTCTACTGAATTGTGGTTTATTCAATAAACCATCATTTAGTGCAAAATACAAATCCAATTGTAATGTAAAGCCAACCTGTGAGGAGTGTTCAAGAAAACATTACTTCACACCTGGGATATACCCGTTTTTTCATTTGCTCCCTTCGTGGATAGCTATGCCCTTTAACTCCAATTGCTTAGTGAAACTATAACATTTAGCTCTAGTTAATGCAAAACATGTTTGTGGTCCCTAAGCCAGAATTTCATATTCTTGGTTGTGGCTGATTTTACTATAAATTTTTTTTTCAGTAAACCAGGATTAAGTTCAAGGCAATCCAAGCACAATGTTTGCTTTCCAATAGAAGAGAATAGCTCAGGGCTGAACTGTGGAATGCTGATGATGTTACTTAGCTGGGTAAAGAAATGTCTACAAACAACCAAGCTCAGAGAGCACCAAGGACTCCACAGTTTCTGTTTTGCCCAGAAGAAAGCATAGTAAACCTGTAGACCAGCATGGAATGGAAGTAACCAGCTATGTTGACAAATCTATTGCAGTACTGCCATTTTAATATGAAACTTAGCCTGCAAATAATGATGATGATGATTATGATGATGATGAAGAAGTTGGAAGGGATCTTGAAGGTCATCTAGTCCAACCCCCTGCTCAGGCAGGAAACCCTATACCATTTCAGACAAATGGCTGTCCAGTCTCTTCTTAAAAACTTCCAGTGTTGGAGCATTCACCACTTCTGGAGGCAGGTTGTTCCACTGAGTAATTGTTCTGTCAGGAAATTTCTCCTTAGTTCTAGGTTGCTTCTCTCTTTGGTTAGTTTCCATCCATTGTATCTTGTCCTGCCTTCAGGTGTTTTGGAGAATAACTTGACTCCTTCTTAGATTTCGTTGCTACCATATCCTGCCATTTATAAGGTTTTATTGTCTGTTTCAGTGCATGATGACATATTTGCTATTTATTGACCCGGAGTCTATTGGGTAATAGGAAATATATTCATATTGAAATTTTTTAAAAATGAGAATAGGGGATCTATGTGTACATTCTACCCTCCTCCTCGGCTGATGAATCCAGATGACTTCCAGTTGACTCTCTTTTCAGATGGACTGCAGACAACCTTGCTAAGTCCAGGTCAGCCACTTCAGCAAGGAGCTGACTCAGGAAATTGCACACTGACTCCAAGATATGAGGAGGGGCTTCCAGCAGTGAAATAGCAAGGAGATGACAAGCAGCATGTCAGTGGAGGGGGAAAAAAGGGAGTGACAGAATCCAAGGGATCGTAGATCAAAGGTCATATTAGAGCTGGCAAAACCTTATTTCCTCTTCCAGCAGTGCTTCAGAAAAAGGTCATCTAGCGAAACTCACATGATTCATTTAACAAGTTTACCAAATCTGAGCATGCGCCCATTAACACATTGATGTAAATAATTTTCTGCATTCATAAAATCACCCCTACATGTGCCGATATGAAGTGTCCCTCTCCTGCCACAACCCTGACACTGTTCTCAACCAATTTTCTCACGTGTCGAGGCTTTTTGGCCTAAACATGCTTTTAGTGCTTGAATACTGAAGACACTTGTACAGCTAGTCCTCGGCTTATGACCACAATCAAGCCCAAAATTTCCACTGCTAAGCAAGACAATTCTTAAGTGAGTTTTGTCCCACTTTATGACATTCTTTTGCCACAAATGTTAAGCAAATCACAAAGTTAGTAACACAGTTGTTAAGTGAATCTGGCTTCCCCATTGGCTTTGCTTCTCAGGTCACAAAAACTGATCACATGACCCTGGGACACTGCCACTCTCATAAATACGTGCCGGTTGCCAAGCATTCAAATTTTGATCATGTTACCATGGGGATGCCGCAAAAGTCATAAGTCTGAAAAATGGTCATAAGTCACTTTTTTTTTAGCGTTGTAACTTTGAACAGTCAATGATTGTAAGTCGAGGATAATTTTTTTTTAAAAAAAAATTCAGAATGGTTAAAGAAGTAGCTTGATTTCTGATTGTCTCAGAACAATTTCTTATTAAATAGGAGCTTCCTATTAAGTAAGAGCTTCCTTGAGGCTTAGATAATATGCTAGATTTCATTTTGTAGGAAGTGAAGTTGGGTTTCACCAGGATCGAGGTCATTTCTGTGGTAACCTTGCTGGTAGGGAATCCCCAGAAGAGGCCTGTACCAGTGATGGCGAACCTTTTAGAAACCTAGTGCCCCAAAACTAGCCCCGCCCCTGCTCCAGCCCCTGCCCTGCCCTGCCCCCGCTCCACCCCCACTCCACCTGCCTGCAGGGCCACTCACCGCCTCCAGGGCCCGCCACAGATCGACCAGGCAGCCCAGCAGCGCCATGGTGGCTACGCCTTCTGCCCGCGCCCCACAACATCAAGTGTGCGCAATGGGGCATGAGGGCAGAGTCTTGTCTACACTGCCTGGCTGCCATGTCCTTGGCTGCGCTGCTCCGTGTGGGCCACGCTCAGGGGTAATTCTCCTCCAGGGAGGCTGCTGGTGAGGAGGAGGTCGCGGGGGGAGGCAAGGCAGGGGCAACGGCATGTGTGCCCACAGAGAGGGCTCTGAGTGCCGCCTCTGGCACCCGTGCCATAGGTTTGCCACCACTGGCCTATACTGTCTCACTCCAGCAGCTCTCACTTCATCCATGATGAGAGCTGGTCCTCAACACTGTTTGGAGGTTGTCTTTCCCTTCTTTGAGGCACCCCCAAAAATGGTGATGTTGCAAACATTTCTGGTTCTAAATTAGCAGAGGGTCCTCTTACCTATTTCTCTTTCCTGCCTTCTGAGAGCAGGGATAGGAATGCAGCTCCCTCTCCAAATCCTGTTACGGCTTTCTATGCAAGTGTTCTGAAGTTCGGTTTTCCAGGTAGGATGGGAAAGACACAGACACAGCTTCTCGGCACAGAAACCCCATGTTTGGTCCAGCCAGCTGGGGATGGGTTGTGTAAGAAGGCAAAGCACAAAAGGAGGCTGATGGGAAAGACTTCACACTACCAGTTTGTGAAGACACAGTGAGGGCAGATGGACAAAACTGACTTGTGAGCCATAAGATAGCTTCCTAATACGCTCTAAGAAAAAAGAGCCCAACATTTCTGTTGGTAAGTGAGACATTTGTTAAGTGAATTTTGCCCCACTTTGCAACCTTTCTTGCCACAGTTGTTAAGTGAATCACTGCAGCTGATATGTTAGCAACCCGTTAAGTGAATCTGGTTTCCCCATTGACTTTGCTTGTCAGAAGATTGCAAAAAGTGATTACATGATCCCGGGGACACTGCAACTGTCATAAATACGAACCAGTTGCCAAGCCTCTGGATTTTGAACCATCCATGGGGATGCTACAATGGTCATAAGTGTGAAAAACAGTCATAAATCACATTTTTCAATGCTGTTGTAACGTTGAACAGTAATTAAATGAAATGTTGTTAAGTCGAGAACTACCTGTATTAGTGTCTGAGTCATGCTGTGGAAGCTGAATGAACACCCATCCTTACAAGAGAGGTGAATAGTTATCCTTCTAAAGGAGAAAGGAATAAGCTTTGCTATCCTTGCAAAGAAAGGAAGGACACAACACTTCCTGCTCACAATAAAGGAGTTTTAATGAAGTCTAACTGGTGGAAAGGGCAGCTAACTAATTCAAGGTCTGAATCTGTCCCTCACCCTAATGTCAAACCCACCAAATCCCTCTCTCTCAGTTGCTGATCAAGCTGGCAATTCTGACAATCATCTGAGCCCGCCTTGGCTATTCTCTCGCTTCCTGAGTTCCCTATTCTCCAGAGGAAATGTTCTCCGCCAGCAGCAGTATCTTAATCCTTCATCTTCTGCCTTGCAAAGAGCAGAGCCTGGTTCTTTAGGGTGAGGTTGGAGGGGGCAGGGAGGGGACAGCAAAAATGACGCTAACAAGAACGGCATTGACATGGCCCGAGATAAACAGCTGGCTCACCGCCCTCTCTGGAACAACAGCCGTTCTGTTTGGTATTGATCGCTAATTTCCAAAGCTGTACAATAGTAAAAGGGAATCTGACGTAAAGGCAGGGATGGAATCCCAGGCAGCTCTTTTTCCAGGCCTGGATGCCACACGTTTTTAGCCGTGTGGGTTTAGGAAATCCTTGATCACTCCAAAGACAAGGGCCTCCTTGCAAGGCCCTGCCAGAGTTCCCAGTGCCTCAGCCTCCTTTTGTGCTTTGCCTTCTTATATAACCCACCCCCGGCTGGCTGGGCCAGAACATGGGGCTCCTTTGTTGGGAAGCTGTGTGTGTGTGTGTGTTTGTGTGCGTGTGTGAGGAGGAGATGCAGCACCAAGGCTGTGGAAGAAGATCCCGCTCTCTGGTCAAGAAAACCGCACGTGGTCCTCAAATACAGCCCCCTCTGCAATAGGATTTAGCACAATGTTTCCAAGGCCCTGAATGAAATCATTTCAGCTTTACGTTCAGTCTTTTCAGAAGAGACTTTAATTACTTTTCTGCACTTTG
Organism: Bothrops alternatus; assembly: GCA_034064705.1. Classification (NCBI taxonomy): domain Eukaryota; kingdom Metazoa; phylum Chordata; class Lepidosauria; order Squamata; family Viperidae; genus Bothrops; species Bothrops alternatus. The sequence goes on along the minus strand of JARGCV010000020.1, from coordinate 178,328 downwards.
ACTCAGCGGGGCAGAGACAATGAAACCACATTCAAAATAACAGAGCTGAAATACACATGTTCAAATGCTGTAAGAGCAGTGGTAGAAATGTAAATCCACATAATCCCTGAATTGTTCTTCAAAGATAAGCAAAGTAGTTGAAGTGGATTTCTTAAAAAAAAAAAAAAAAGGACTTTTATTGAATTAATATACGTGCTGGTTAAAGGCCAGACCTACATGGACACAACTGAAATACAAAATCTGTGCTGGATGTTGATAGCATACTGAATGAAGGCAAGTAAATGGAGGCCTCCTCCAGTTCAGATCAAAAGTGCTGATTTGAGAAATCACAGCCAGAAGCAAGATCTTTTATTGGATGGAAGCCTTCTTCTTCAAAGCTTGGGTTGTTACCACAGTTTTGTAGACTCTGTGGACTTAATATTAAACAGTAACATCTAGACTTGGATAATATTTACATGGCTAAGGATGTGCTTGTCCAGCTAAAGATGTCAGAACTTGCTGCTATGACTTGCCTTCAGTCCTTCTCATGTCAACCCCTCTAAGAAGCTCTAGGTAAGGTTGTCTCTGAAAAGGAAATGCATGCTATAGTCAGGCTGTTTGTTGGGGATCAGTAACAGGAACCACATGGCCTTCTTGTCACTACATGTCTGTTGATAATGTGTCTCTTTCCCAGCACAAATCATCTCGGTGGTACAGCAAGGTTTACATGACTGAAGATGAGGCTCTCTTTTTTTCCCCCAAACAATTTTATTGATTTTTTTCCATTTTTGCACCAAGAAGTTTAAGAACCAACATGGAGATAGGGTAATCAGTTGAATACAATAACATCATAAATACACGGCTCAAATAATACTCCTTCAAATTTCCCTCTCTATCAATTAATGTAATATAGTCAAATTAATACATCTCTAAATAAAATTCATTTGTTAATACATTCCTAAATAAAAAGTCCATTAATCAATAAAAGTTATTAGCAACCCATTACCTATGTAAATCAAAATCCTGTTTTCAGCTTATTATTAATTTCCAAATACCATATCCAACTTAGCCTTAAACAAACATTATTTACCATTTGAATGTCCCTAACTTCTCTTGTTTAAACATATTATTTCCATCATTACATTCTTACATTTCTTAACTATATTCTGTTTCTTATTCAGTAATTCTTCATTTGTTAATTTCATCTCTTCCATTATTGCAATCTTTTTCTCATTATACCTCCACAAATTAATTATCATGCCTAATAATAAAAAAACATAAGAAAATAGAAAAAATAGTAAAAAAGACAGAAACAGACCAAGAGGAAGAAAGAGAAAAGAAGGAAGATCTATTATTCCAAAGAGTGTATTCTTACTATATTTCAATACTAAATTCTAAATCTTATCCTAATAACACCTCTTAAAAATCCAAATCCAAATCAATCCACATCTCTATGAGGCCTTTGCAACACATAACTGTAATTTTAAATTCCATATTTATATCTTATTCTAGCTTTCTTTCTATTCCAAACAGGTTTCCATAATAAAGACTCTAGATCTGCAAATACGTTTCCCTTCATCTCTAGCCAGAATACATAAATCAAAGGATTTATTCATTGTCCATTTTAATAGGCTAGTAATAAAGTTGTAGCGATTCTCAATAGCTCGTAATTGGACCTCAATCCCCATCCTTTTTGAAGTTGCGTATGGTTTAATTGCAGTCACTTTTAAATCATCCAAAATCTGAATGGATTGTATATAAGATGATGTATAATCCTCTTTAGTGTTATTTTGTTCTTCTTCTGTTGATTTTTTTATCCGTCAAGAAATCAATTGGATTCTGCACATCAGCTTGCCCTTCTGAGGTAACATCCTTAGTTTCTGTGCTAAAAGTCATTTGTTCATTAGCATCAAAGGTTTTTTTCCAATGTAGGTTGATAATCCAGAAGTGAATTTAATTCCTCCATCTCAGTAAGTTGTAAGCAAAGTTGAGAACAGGTCTCTTGGGTATATATCCCTTCTACTATTTCTTGGCCTGCAAAATGCTCACTCACTTGTGCTTTAATTTGTCATTGAAAAATAATCTCTTTTGTACAGGCAACTATTAACTCAGTATTTTCAAGAATTTTATCCAATATATACTTGTAATTAAAGTCTAGGCAGGGTTCCTCCATTTCAGTAATGTTTAGAGCCATTATTCTTTTGGTGGAGGCTGTATTTAATAACAATCAGTCAATATCCACCTCCACCCAGCTGTACAGCTTCTTTATCTTTTCCTTTTTGTGATAATTTGAAGGTCAAAGTCAAATTCAGAGTCCAAGAAAAGGAAATAACAATTGCAGTTGGTAATTTCACCACAAGATGTCCCCAGAGGGTTATCCAAAGTTATTCAATCTTTCCAAACCCCCAGTAAAAATAATTTCTTTCCTCTTTTCCTTTTTCCTTCTTTTCTTTAATTAAAAAAATAGTGAAAAGTAAAAGAAAGCAATATTCTCCAAATAATAAGCATATTAAGTCTCTATATCAGGGAATTTTGGGACCCCCAGAATAAAATCAACCATTAAAAAGTAGAGATTAATTTTTCTTTTGTTCCAAGGCTTTTCTTCCCCCATCAACAACGCCGCTTTAACAAAATAGGGAAATAGTTCCAAAAAAGCTTTTTGCAGGAGTAAATAGGAAAAGTAGAGGCAAGGAAAGGTCTCACCGAATCTTCCACGGTGGTTCTATTTCGCTTAGATGTTCTTGTGGCTTACGGCTGGTGCAGCTAAGTGATCGACCATTTTACTGACCGATCTTTACTCCGTCGGCCCAAAGGAGGTTACTCAGACTGCAGAAGACAACGACGCCCTTCTGCAGTCAAACAAGGGGCCTCCTCAATGGTAGTTGCCCCTCCAGGGCGACTTTTGACCCAATCAAGGGTCTACCGGCGGAGGAAACTCAACCGACGAAGAGAGGAGTCTCTTCGAATGATCGTAGCGCCGCAACCCGGAACCGGAAGCCAAGATGAGGCTCTTTGAAAGAATGCACTCAAATCCATGTGAAAGCTCATATTCCTGATTTATTTCTGTAGATTCTACAAGGTTGAGGAACCACTTGATGGCTTTGGGCTGCCCTTAATGTGATTTGAGGGCTTTAACTCAACTGTGATATTTTATCTTACATTACAGGAATATCATTTCTAGTCTTTTCTGAAGTTGGACCATATCTGTTGTAGTGGCTGATGTAAGAATACCTAGAGTGAAATAGCTCAGATGAGGAAACTGAATTTGGCTATATTGCCCTGGAAACAGCAAGAGATTTGGATAGACGGGCTTTACTTATACAGAATATTTTAGGTCAAATACACACTTTAAAAATGATTTTTTTTTTACATCATACATAGCATTTCTCTGCATATTTCTGTAATACATTCATAAATATAAAGCCCTATTTGGGGGAGTGATGCAGGAAAATTCTCAGGAAGGGAAGCTTCAACTGCAGAGTTTAAACTATTGGAGAAGGAGATTTAAATTTTTCAAATTTAAGTTTAGATCATAAACAAATTGTCTTTCTCAGTTTAATTAATGCTTAATTTTGCCCTCTGGAAACTTGCCCTTTATACATGTTTTGATATGGGCATTCTGACATCCTTTACATAAATTAGAAGACCTAGCAAGGGATATCACTGAGCCAGTCAAAGCCTATCTCTGAAACTAAAAATTGGCCCAGTGGCCAATTTATTACTTGGATGTTGGGTTTCTTAGCAATTCCAGTGCTGGCTAGGCTGGAAAATCAAAAGAACAGCCTGGAAAAAGACATTGACAAGCACTTCCATAATATTGCCCAGATATTTTCCTGGGTGCACTCCTAAGGCTTGAAGGCGTCCTTTCCTTATAAGTTGGACGGTGTTTCCCAGAATGTGGAAAGTTTGGAACTCTCCTTCTATATTAGCTGCTTGAAAATCACGACATGCATTGACACCTTCACTGTGATCATTACACAGAAATATAGATTAGAAGAGAGCAAGTTCGTTCTTTTGTTGGAGAGCCTGGATAGTGTTGAATAACAGGATTATCTTATGATTTTCAGTTATTTACCGAGTTGTGACATAAGCATTGTTTGACCAAAAAAAAAGGATAGAGAGGCTGTATTTTCAGTTAAAACACTTTCCAAAATATCAGGAGGGGGCCATCTTAGGTGCTTAAGAACAAATTCTGGTACCAGAAAATGTAATATATCTATTACAAAAAATAAGTCTATAATAATGAAACATAAATGGTTGTTAATATAGATTAAATTAAATGTTCAAGAAGATAATGAGGCATGGAATAAAAAAATTGGAAAGTCCAGTAACAAAACATCAAGGAAGGCAATGTTCACAACTATAAATCAAAATTTTTCCATATTTAAAATTACTAATAAACTCTTCCAAAATATTATGCTAGGTCTATTGTACACACATGCATTTTTTAAAAAGAAATTAGATTTGGTTACTGGTGCTCAAAATACATTATTTTCCTGATGCAGTTTTGTGCCATACTGTGGTACTCTTTATATATTAATTCTGTTGTTTAGATTTAATAATATTTTAAATACTATACTAGAGACTTTTTTAAAAAAATTATGGTTTGAAAATTAACAGAAATGGATATTGTACCCTTTTTATGATTACACAAAAATGATGGATAAATATGTCCTGGGCACATTTTTTTTCCTTTCATTGCCTTCCTGATAACCCCAGTCCAGGATTAAGGGCAGGTTTAGAACATTCTGGGCTATATTGATATTGAAGTTTCCTCTTAGGCCAACAACATCCAACATGCATAAAATTGTTCGGGTTTGTGCTCTTCCACATGGCAGTGCTGAAATGCTATTATTCAGTGTGTGAGTGGCAGAAAACAATGCTACCTTAAAGAAGTACTCCCTACATGGCATCTGTAGCTGATTATACACTGAATCCAGGCATGTCTCTCTCCCAGCCCCCACGACCCAATCTGCCAAGTCAAGATGTTCCATGGAAAATCCAATTATATTTATAGAATTACATGTGAAGCTTGAAATCCTTCCAGGGTTGGCATGCGAACGCCAGATGTTCAGAGAAGTTGGGGTATCTTAGCCCATTTGGAGTAATGAATGTTTCTGCAATTTTTAGAGAGTTGGGGCACTTTATCATGAGTGTGTTGCAAGAGAAAATTACAATCACTGTTGCCCCAGAAATCTAAACCCCAATAATAAAACAAACTATTATCTCAAAGGTTCTATGCTAATAATGTAATATCTCACCGCAAGCAGAAAACTGCAAAAAAAAAAAGGCAAAAAAAAATACAGTCAATCATTTCATGAGTTATTGAGGGAGGGGAAAGTAATTTATATCGATATTACTTTGTAATATTATTTAGTGACATTCTTTCTTATTTTAGCAACTTGGTGCCTTACAGATGTGTTGGACTGCGTAGCAACATCTGGGAAGGAGGTCAAACCAGGCAATAGGGCAATCATCGCAGTCAATCAAAGCTCTGCTCCTTTGTAAAGAGGCAAGGCTGAGGCAAGGCTTTAACAGTGCTGCTATGACACCATCTTAGTAAACATAAAGAATATGCTTTGTACCAAACATATGAGAAAAATACATAATATGAAGACCCAAATATGTGTAGGAAGGCCCCCCTCCCCAGATTAAAATATTATTTATTCTTAATATTAAAAAGAGGCAGAATATTATATTTCCCCTGAAGGAGAAATGGAGAAAAAAAATCTTTACAATCTCCCTTCCTCAGGTAGAAACCTGAGGAGGCCAATCTTTAAAAATTGAGGTTTTTTAATCCATTCAGAAAGCCTGGGGCCACACTATTCATAAGCAAAACGCCTTGAGCCACAGCTCCCACAGAAGGCATCTTACTCCTGGCTTGGAACTGGACCTGATTTTTCTTTCAACATATGCTTTTTGTTAGTTGTTTTTAAGGCCTTCGTTTTTTACTTGGCAATATAGCAGCAGCATAAAGGCAGGCATCCTTTAATAACGACCATCAATTCAAGATTGGTTTATTTAGGCAGGATAGTTCTAAGGTTTCTTATAGTGGGATGTCTCAGGTAAAGGAACAACCAGGGTAGAAATTAGCTGAATTTTCCCTTAGTCTTCTTTAGAGTGTACAGGGGTAGGCAACCTTGGCTCTTTTATGACTCGTGGACTTCAACTCCCAGAATTCCTGAGCCACCTGTGCTGGCTTAGGAATTCTGGGAGTTGAAGTCCACGAGTCATAAAAGAGCCAAGGTTGCTTACCCCTGGTCTAATAGGTGGGAGCTTTCTAGCTCACAGCAGTTGATGATGCCAGAGAAGTTGTTTCGAATGATATAAATCAGAGGTGTCAAACTCAATTTCACTGAGGGCCGCATCAGCATTGGGGTTGTCCTGGGGGGGCTGGGTGGGTGTGGCCAGACTGGGTGCAGCCTACTGGGTGAGTGTGGATGGAGTGGGTGTGGCCTACTGGGTGGGCGTGGCCAGTTCTACATCATTCGCGTCAAGGGTGCCTATAGGGGCCTGGGCAGGAGTGGGACAGATCTGAGGGTCTCTGGCAGAAGGGGGTGGGACCGGGGCAAGTGCCAAGGCATGGTCCACCGGGGTAGTGCCAAGATGGCCACCACAAAATTGTACATTGGCTCCCGGCTGGCCTGAGCCACGGCCAAGGCAGTGGGGGCCATTCCCTCACTGTTTCCAGGATGGCTTTGCGGGCTGCATGAAACCACTTTGCGGGCTGCATCCGGCCCCCGGGCCTTGTGTTTGACATGTCTGATATAAATATAAGACCCAGTACAAAATGTATGCTGTAGTAATCATGCTCTTTTTGAGGACTAAAGTTGGGGCAGAGTATTAAAGATCCCTTAACTGGTATCTCCACCTAATCAATAACCCATGCACCTGCTATTTGCCTTTTAAAACAATATGTGTAGTTACTAATGCTTCAAAAGGCTTCTTTTTGTTAAGTATTGGAAAAGTCACCTGTAGTTTCATGAAACTAAGAGGACAATTATAATTTCAGTACAGTAATCAAGTAAATTCCTCTTATGGTTCATTAAAAATCAGCTGTACTCTTTCTAACTTGTAAGAACGCTGATCTCCAGATGAATAGCATTTTAAGAATCAGTTCTGTTCACTGATATTCTCATAGCTTGGGTGCATCTTGTTTAAGAAAACAGAGCGTGTATTGTATATTTTGTGGTTGAATTTTTGTTTATTCACAATGTTATAGTGATGCCGTTGACAATGATCTCCTTTGTTTTATTAATATTCAAAATCAAGTTATTTTTATTGCACCTGTCCATCAAAGCCTTCACCTCCTCTCTATAAGAATCTTTGTTATCATTCCAGATAAGACCCACCACTGCTGTGTCATCCGCAAACTAGAATAGAATAGAATAGAACAGAACAGAACAGAACAGAACAGAACAGAATAGAATAGAGCTGGAAGGGACCGTGGAGGTCTTCTAATCCAGCCCCCTGCTCAAGCAGGAGAACCTACATCATCTCAGAGAGGTGATTGTTTAGTCTCTTCTTAAAAATCTTCAGTGATGGAGCGCCCACAATTTCTGGAGGCAAGGTGTTCCACTGGTTGATTGTCCTCACTGTCAGGAAGTTTCTCCTTAATTCCAGGTTGCTTCTCTCCTTGATCAGTTTCCCACCATTGTTTCTCGTCCTTCCCTCTGATGCTTTGCTGAAGAATTTGACCCCCTCTGTCTTCACAATATGATTCATAGCAGACTTATCACAGCAATCATAGGTCATCAAGGTAAACAGTAACGGACTTAAAACACAGCCCTGTGGGGAACCCATGCTCAAAAAGATGGAATTGGAAACTTTTCTTCCAACTCGCACAAACTGGGGCCTATCTAATTACATAAGGGAGTATTAAAACCTAAAAGGTCCAGTTTGTTCACCAAATGCTGAGAAATGATTATGTTGAACGCTGAGCTGAACTAAAATCAACAAACAGCATTTGCACGTAAGTATTCTTCTCTTGCAGGTGCGCCAAACTAAGATGAAGTGCACAAAAAAATGCATTATCTATAGAGCAGTTCAAAAAGTGATCTATGACCATTTTTCACACTTATGACCAGTGCAGCATCCTCATGGTCATGTGATCAAAATTCAGTTGCTTGGCAACTGCTATGTATCACCTTTCTGGATGTTCTGCCAAACAAAATCAATGGGGAAGCCAGATTCACTTAACAATTGTGTGATTAAAGACTGCAGTGATTCACTTAACTGTGGCAGGAAATGTCATAACATGAAGCAAAACTCATTTAACAACTGTCTTGTTTAACAGCACAAAATACGGGCTCAGTTGTGGTCATAAGTCAAGAAGTATCTATATCTGCTTTTAATTCCAATTCTGCATTGGAGAGTTGTAGGTCACTTTGAGTTGGTCGCTTTCTCCCTTCTCGTATACACTTACGATGCCAGCACTATTTGTAAATAATAAAGAAAAAGACATTGGGGGTCATAGTGGATAACTTGGTGTTGATTCAGAGTGCACCATCTTTGGAAAAGGCAGATGAAAAAATGATAATGACAACATTACAGTATACATATATTCAAGTACACGGTATATGCACTTGTATATTGGATTATTGTAAACTGCTCTGGAAAGCATACTTATAAAAGGATATAATAAAGTTAAAAAAAAAGAAACCAAAATGTTTAGTAATTTGTAGCTTGGGAAAAACAAGACTGAGGTGGGCCATGTTTTAGGCATATAAAATCAAGGACGGATAGAGAACATGAACTCAAAATACTAGGACCAGAGACCATCCAATGAGGTTGATTGGAAGGAGATTTAAAGCAGATTAAAAACAAGTGTGACCTGTGAATCTTGCCAATTCCTTAAGCTATGTTTGAGGAGAAGCAGGTTAACCATTATTTGCACTTATGGCTGTAAAGTTTTTTCAGCTAAACTGTGGTTTTACATACAGTCCAAGCTTTGAAAGTAGTTAACTCAGCCTTCCCCCTCAAGACTGAGACACAGATAGCAGGGCTACAACATAAGGCCACTCCAGCTGTAATATGTTAGCTGGTTCTGATGGAACTGGATCAGGAGTGGCTCAGCCATTCCCCACTCTGTGTACTGTAACTTGCACACCATGTATTCAGTTTCAGTGTTTAAAAACCCAGGAAATGCTAGTTGACTAGGTGCAGATATCCATGTCTGGATGAAAAAGAAGTGATACCTGTTTGTAGTTTGTTATGTGGGAGCATTTGCTGGCTAATTAGCCACAATTAACATAATGCCTGACAGTGTGCTGTGCAAATCACCTCACCCATTTTATCTCTGGCTCTTTGCAGGAGCAGGACCTCTCTTGATCTATACTGGTATTTGTGACTCAAAGGCAATCAATACAATTAGGTAAGACATTTTATGCAAGCGCACTTTAGTATAGAGCCAGTAGATGCCCTTAGAAACTAACCCAAATGTGCTGTTCAAAAGACAACTGGACTTTCTTTGCCTTTTGAACAGAACCTTTGGAACAACCATGACCTGAATGATTGAGAATCTCCATAGGTAACCTCAGGAATTATCTGAACCTCTCATTTGGATAGTTCTGCAAGATCTTCTGAGACATGGGACTTGAATGAGCTAGCTCCCACTGCTCTGGCATTCTATTCTATTCTATTCTATTCTATTCTAGTCTATTCTAGTCTATTCTAGTCTAGTCTAGTCTAGTCTAGTCTAGTCTAGTCTAGTCTAGTCTAGTCTAGTCCAGTCTAGTCTAGTCTATACAGTTCTACCCTACCCTACTCTACTCTACTCTACTCTACTCTACTCTGCCCCATCCCTTCCCACCCAAGATATTGCATTTGTTCTTCCCAACCCAACTCTTCCCTTTGATCGCTATCATCATGAGCACTTCTCTGAGGAGACAATCTGACACATCCTACGAAGGGAGCATAATTGGGCTACAACTATGGCTACCAGAGCTGGGCTGAATAAAAAAAGCAGAAAATCTCAAGATGGCATCCATAACTCTTGGTCACCCTCTAATGGTTATCCACTTTTTGTAGGTGATCCTATTATTGTCCATAGAAAAGACAAATCTTAATCATGTAATGAGGATTGTCAGCATATTCATTTGTTCAGTCCTCTGACTTTTTTTTTTTAAACAGTCTTTCTGGAATTTCAGAAGAGCAACTTTAATTGTTGCATATATAAGGGCAAATGCTGGCATCCTGAGCTTTCTGTTGCCATGTAGAGAGAAAATGCTGAAATGCTGCCTGTTAAATCACAAAAATGGCAGGAGTCCTATCCTTAATTACATTGGCTGCTTTCATTAAACCTGGGCATTTGTCTTCCTTTGTTGTATCAGAAAACATAGATATAGTGAAAGAAATTAGGAGTTAGGCTCTCTGGCTAGGATCTGGGAGGAAACCAGCTGCTCCGAATGTTCCATTTATTGAATGATATCTATTTAGGGAATTTACAATGCAAATACAAGAAATGGGGATGAATCTTTTTAGAATCTCAAACATTTATCAAACAAAACCTCACGATCACCTGCAATTAATTTTTATCATCATAATAGTGCATGTGCTTATTTGTTTATTTTTATTTATTGATTGAGTAAATGTATAAGCCACCCATCTCACTGTCGAAATGACTCTGGCCAACTATCTTCTATCAATTATACCTGGTTTGTGGTCTTCTTACGATCTTACACTTTTATGTATTACTTAGGGCTTAGGGCTCACAAACCAAGCGGGGGGGGGAGGAGATTTCTAACTGGAAAAGACACTACTGGGAGAAGGATCACTGTTTATCTAGATTAGGGATAGGCAACCTTGGCTCTTTTATGACTCGTGGACTTCAACTCCCAGAATTCCTGAGCCAGCATGGCTGGCTCAGGAATTCTGGAAGTTGAAGTCCACGAGTCATAAAAGAGCCAAGGTTGCCTACCCCTAATCTAGGTGGTGACCTTCTCATTGGATGGAGAGGAGAGAGATTGAATATGTTGGTGCAAATAGGAGAGATCCTGTCAGTTGCATAGATGGGGCATAGTCTGGATCAAGAGATCCTTGCAAGCCCTCTCCATCAGATAAGTCTGGACTCCCTTTTGTCCCCATTAACCTTTGCCAGAAACCTGACCTAAACGGATCTATGTAGCAACCTCCACAAGTGGGAATAAAGATATACAGGTAGTCCTTGACCTGTGACCACAACTGAGCCCAACATTTCTGTTGTTAAGCGAGACATTTGTTACGTGAATTTTGCCTCATTTTACGACCTTTCTTGCCATAGTTGTTAAGTTAGTAGCATGGTTGTTAAGTGAATCTGGCTTCCCCATTGACTTGGCTTGTGGGAAGGTCACCAAAGTGGATCACATGACCCCAGATGCCACATAAATACAAGTCAGTTGCCAAGCATCCAAATTTTGATCCCATGACATGGGGATGCCGCAATGGTCATAAATATGAAAAACAGTCATAGCTCACTTTTTTCAGTGCTGTTGTAACTTCGAACACTCACTAAATCAGTGGTTCTCAACCTATGGGTCGCGACCCCATTTGGGGTCAAACGACCATTTCACGGGGGTCGCCAAACACCGCAGTCCGCCATTTTTTCCCCTTTTCCCCTCGGCCGGCGCAGGGGGCAGCACCGCGCATGCGCGGGGTAGCACCACGCATGCGCGATGCGGCCGCCGCGTGCATGCTGCGCATGAGCGATGCGGACCGTCGCGCCGCGCATGCGCAATGTGGGTCGTCGCGTGCACGCTGCGCATGTGCGGTGCAGGTCGGGGTCGCGGCCTGCAAAAGGTTGAGAACCGCTGCACTAAATGAACTGTTGTAAGTTAAGGACGACCTGTACTCTGATTGGCTTTTCAAGGGGCTTGGCGGTCAAAGCAAACCTGTAGAGCACCTCCTGAATGCAGGTGGCCTAGACAGAGCTTCTGATAGAAAGTTTTCTGGTCAGGAGCAAAGCTCTGTGCTGGGAGCAGCATTTCCTGCTTGCAGATCTGTGTGTCTGGCTCACTTGTGCCTTGCACTTCAGCTACCTTGCCATACTACTGTGGGAAGTCAGCCCCCAGAGAAGGAAATATTAAAAGGGCAAAAAAATATATTTCCTCAAAGGATCTTAAAGAGGCAGAAAAGCATGTCCAGTTTTTTTAATAGCCCCAAGCAGAAACCAGCTCTGTAGAAATGCAGATGTAAATAATCCAGGAAGGTTGGAGGCCCCCAGCTAGAAGATTAAGAATACAAAGACACCTAAAATCTACATACCCCACCCAAACTCTAAGGCAGGACATAACAGGATTAACCCACAGATGCCAAAGGGACACAGGTCAAAATTGTTGTTCATCCATTGAATTTGATGAGGACCTTGACATCTTATGGGTTATGGGCCATCAACGATGTGTCGGTAGGTGGCTGATAAGACTGATGTTAGCGCGGAATGTTCTGCCACATACTGAACAAAGAAATGTAGACACTGTTACTTCGGCATTTACAGATCTGGCTTTGCGGAGTGCACGCTTCTCTTGTGCTAAGATTGTCCTTCTATGTTCATATGTCTGGCAAAATACATGGCACAGGAAATACAAAGCCTCAAACAGGAAACAAACTCAAGAGCCCCAGAGCGTATAAAAACCCACTCCCTACATGTGCTTCTCTCTTTTCTTCCAGAGTCATCTTTCTGTCTGGCTCTCCTCTCCAATAAACTGCAACCTTCTTTCTAAAGCAGTGGCCATGTTGTGTATTCCTGGCTTGGATTGAACCATGATGAAGACTTTTCCTTCAACGCTACTTTTCAGTGGGAAAATCACAACTTCTGCTTTCTTGTCTTTGGCTTCTGAAATCTTGCCCAGGACTGACTTGACTTTGACGTCTACATTATTTTATTCCTCCTGTATGTTTTGCTGGCTGAAAGAAACACATAGGGAATTAGACCATTTACATTGCCTGGCTTATGCTACTCCCACATCTTACCCTAAACAAGGATGTTTGCGTAACCTTTTCACTTTGAGCTCTGGCCCTGCCTGTTGTTGATGGTTACCAGCAGAATGACTTGCACCAATAGAACAACCTGCCTGCAGAAGTGGTGAATGCTCCAACACTGAAACTTTTTACGAAGAGACTGGACAGCCATTGGTCTGAAATGGTATAGGGTTTCCTGCCTGAGCAGGGGGTTGGAATAGAAGACCTCCAAGGTCCCTTCCACTTTTGTTTTTCTATTCTAAAGTGCTGCCTGATGCATTTGTCTGGTGTCAAAGTGGCTCTTGTATTGCTTTAATTTTTCCCAGCAGTAAGCAAGATAAAACTTTGGGCTGGCAAAATTCAGTTAGAAATCTTGGTGCCAAGATGTGTCAAACTGCACTTATGGCAGCTAGGCAGCACACCCCGTATTGCACATTTCTGAATACACCTGGCTCTGATTTGCCCCTTGCCAATTTCTTCTCTTTCATAGAGCAGGACATGAGACAGAGATCCAGCAGGCTCTGTGGTGCTTAGGTATTGAAATAATATGGCAAGACTCATAGAAGTGCTCTACACTAAGAGCTACTTTCTCCCAGACTCTTGGAATGTACAGAAGCAGGGATCCCTTTTCCGCTAAGTAAAGCGTGCTAACAACATCAAGTGTGTTGAGTTGCTTCCACACAGGATCTTGTCTGAAAACCTATTCTGGTTTCCTTGAATTTGCTGAGACATTTGTCTTTCTAAATCGGTAAAGTTTACCAAGTTCTGAACACCTGGATTCTCCACATAGCCAATACATGCAATATTAAGGTAGCTGAGTTGGTACCTATTCAGAAATACATCCAGCCCTAAATTCAATAGTGATTTTATTCTATAAACTACTCTTGTTCAGTGCTATAGAACAGGAAGAGGAGGAGGAAGACAAGGAGAAGGAAGAGATGGTGGAAGAAGGACATATTCATTATCTTTTTTTCCCCAGATTTTACTAACTGTGCTATAATTTGGGTTGTATTTTATCATATCCACTGGTTGTTGCACTTATCAATCAATAAATCTCTTGTTTGGGTGCTACAGAGGAGGAGGAGGAGAAGGAGGAGGCAGCGAAGAAGGAGTCAAGTTTTCATATTCCTCTGTTACTGAAACTATGGATGTTCTTCTGTATTCCCTGCTTGCAAGTAAAGTTGTTGCTATCACTATCCATTTCGGAAACCAAACTAGACGTATTTGATATTTTTGTTACGAGATGCAGCATGTATGTTTCTTTGTTTCTAAATAAATAAATGTCTTTGAAGCCTGTCTCCTCAATCTTCCTATCTAGCATCAGTCAGAAAGCTATTCATCACCATAATATTAACTCATTGTTCAACACTCACCTCTGCCTGAGTGTATGCTGCTTCCCTATACACTGCAGTAGCCCTGAATCTATTGAATGACACGCCACAGAGATGGTTTCTCCTTGGGTTAAAAATACACTGGTAAAAACACATGTCCCCACACCTTTAAAACATACCTTAGAAGGTGCAGAGCGGGCAAAGCCAAGGCTTCACAGGAACTTAAATGTTTACAATTATACCAGCAATGCTCAATTTACAATCACAATCAGGACCAGAATTTCCATTGCTAAGCAAGGTGGCTATAAAGTGAGTCACAACTTTTTGTGCCACAGTTGTTAAGTGAATCGCTGCAGTTGTTAAGCAGACCGTGTGATCATTAAGCAATCATCAAGCAAATCCAGCCTCTCCCATTGCTTGCTGGCTGGGGGATTCTGCTACTGAAGTCCTCACATCTTAAAAGTTCTCAAGGTTGAAAAACATTGAGACGGACAGACAGACAGACAGACAGACAGACAGACAGACAGACAGACAGACGTTGTAGAACTAAGTAGAGATCTTGGAGGCAGGAGTGGCATAAGGCTCAAAAAGCACATTGCTGGCAAATCAAAGTAGCCCCCTTTTAGCCAGGCAAAATGGGGAGAAAACCACAACATTCTCTGTTCACAGATGATGATAATAGGGATAGTCATTTGTGCATGTGTACAACAGGTAAACATCCTCCCTTGTTTCTTTGATCTGAGTTATTCTCTAGGTCAGGATTTAATCAATCCCTGCTACCAATGATCGTCTCTCACCCTTGGGCTTTTAATTCCAGCCATTTGATAAAAACCTAACAGGGAGAAGCCATTTTCATTGGGACAGGGCGGAGAGGGCATGTCATTGTCGTCTTTGTCATTGTCATCTTCTTATACTCTGGAGAAGCAGGCCTTTAAGACTTCCTGCGGCTGCAGCTTGTTTTAATTTATAAGCTAGTCAAGGCTAAATTTATCATCAAGCGGGGATGACATTGCTAAGTAACCTTGGTGAGGAGCCTTAGTTGGCTCCTTCGCTTCAAGGGTAGCTAGATTTTAAAGGAATGCAATCTCCTTACAAAGACCTTGGGCTTTTTCAGCAACAGCTGTTGAGTCTGGACCAAAGCCTATCCAAAACCTAGCAAATTGGATCCATGGGTTTCTCATCTATCTGCTTCATCTTAGAGGAGAATATATCTCATCTCCATTTATGACGCAGTTTGACTTGGTACCATTTCCAGCGTTTCCTACAGTCTAAAGTAAATGTATGGTTTCACGACAAGGCAGCATCTCACAACATTATAGAAAAGCAAATGGACATGTTTTCAGCTCAGATCTGAGCAGGTTGTAGGGACTCCTGAGAAAGAGTCAGAAAGAGGTGGCAGATTTCAGTGTTTCTCAACAGTGAGACACTGGTGAAGCAGGCGCAGCAGCACCTGCATTTTCTGCGTCGCATGAGAAAAACACATCTTCCTTCCCCTGTCCTGACCACTTTCTACAGGGGGACGATCGAGAGCATCCTGTCATACAGCATCACAGTCTGGTTTGGAAGCATCACTACTTCAGACAGGAAGGCGGTGCAGAGAGTGGTGAGGATGGCTGAAAAGATCATTGGCAGTTCCCTCCCTCCCATCCAGGACATAGCAGAGAAGCGTTGCTTGAGCAGGGTCCGTAAGATTATCTGGGACACTAACACATCCTCTTCACGACCTGTTTTCCTTGTTACCTTCTGGGAGGAGGCTTCGTGGTATCCGAAGCAGAACATCCAGATTCAACCACAGTTTCGTTCCATACAGTATAAACCTTGTGAACTCTCAAGCTTCCTCCTTCCGTTATGTATTCAAGATGGACAGTGATTAATATTCATATATGTATATGTAGGGGTATAGGTCTATACATATGTTGTATATAGTATGTATATGTTGTATATAGTATGTATATGTTGTATATAGTATGTTTAGGTATGTGTCATGTATGTGTTCACTTTGAGAGCAGGCAACTAAATTTCATTTTTGATGTGTGTCGCTGTGCCCACAGTAAAAAAAGACAATAAAGATTATCTTATCTAGCTTATCTTCTCAATCTTGGCCACTTTGGGGACTTGGGGACTTGTGGACTTTGGGGACTTTGGGGACTTGTGGACTTGTGGCTGGGAATTCTGGGAGTTGACGTGCACTCATCCTCAAGCTGCCAAGGTTGAGAAACACTGTCGTAGGCCATGGATGCTTAATTGGCACATTTTCCAGTTGAGGATTCCCAAGCCAGCTGGAGCATGGAAGGAACTCTGTGATCTCCTTGAGTCAGATTGTAGAATTTGGGTAATATGGATGGGAAAACCAGTGTGGGATAGTGGTTAAGGTTCCCGGTTAGAAGCTGGGAGGCCATCAGTTCTAGCCCCAACTTGGGCACAAGGCCATCTTGGTGATCTTCTCTCTCAGTCCTAGGAAGAAAGCAGAGGCAAAACCACTTTGAAAAGGTTGCCAATAAAATGTCATGGACTCATCCACACAGCCACCTGAGGTCAAAACTGATTCAAAGGCTTAAAGTATAAATATGCTGATGACCTTACCTAGCTAGGTAATAAAACAACCAATCTCAGGGAGCACCAAGTTCAACTCTGAGCTAAAAATATTCTCATCTATTTATAAATTGTGGATTGGTGCACTAATTAAAATGAGTGGGACAGTGGATGTTAGGCATGGCAAATATTATGAGAAGGTAGACTCAGGAGTCCAGAGTGACATATGCAGAATAGCGCAAGATGCTTAGGCAGAACAATTGCACTATGATTTATCATAGCAGCACAGTGGTTACAAACCTATTAAGCATAAATACGACTGTTCTGTTCTGTGTGTTGGTAAGGCATTGAGACGAGGCAGGTGTAACAACAGTTGCTTTTTTATTCAAGCTTCAACAGAACAACACAAAATGATGCGGATCCCTTTTATACCCTTTTGCAGGGCACAGCGTCAGCCAATAAATGCAACGTATTTTCCCACTTTGCGCGTGCGCAGTAGGCTGGAGACAGCCCGTCTGGCCTGGGCAGCCACGTGGTCTGCCCGGGTTTCTCTGCAGCTTCCTGCATCTGTTCTGTCAATCACAGGCCCAGGACATAACACCCCTCCCCTCTTAGCTAAAGAAATTGACACTACTATTTTAACTACTACAAGGTTTCCCTTTTGAGCATGTTCTTATTTCTAGGGAACCCTTAGGCCTGCCAGCTTACTGACAGAAACCTTACATAATCTTGTAAGAACCTTGGAGGGCCTCTGACCCGCTCCAAGTGTCTCGGAGCTGCTGCAAGTGCCCGGTCTGCAAGCTCACCTGCCAGGCTTGGCAGACTGGGACTTTGAGGCCCAATTGACACAGGCAAACTCGCATCTTGCTGACTGGCCTGGTTCGGTAAGCCCAACCCTTTGTCCATTTGACTTCGGCTGGCTCTTTCCGGTAAGCCCAGACCAGAGTTCCTTGGTGGAATTCCCCAGGTCTGCGAAAGACCCCTGTTGGGAGCACTGTCCCGTAGGCACAAGGCCTGCAGTGGCATGAAAAGCCGGTTACATGCAATGTCCCATGGACCCAGTGCCAGAGTCAGAAGCCGCCTCTTTGGCAAAACCCCTATTTGCAGAGTGCAAACCCCTGCTTTCGCAGAGAGACTGAGATCCATGATCATGATCATGGTCCTCCTCCCCCCGAGAGCAGAGTCAGGAGCAGAAGGGTGACTAGGTAGCCTCCATCGCAGCTGGTCAATGTGCCGACGCAGCACACGACCATCTTCCAAGGCCACTTCATATGACAGTGGCCCAGTGACTTTGCAGACCAATGCTGTCACCCAGAGATGTCCAGGTCCATAGTTCCTTGCCCAAACTGGATCACCCACCTGTAGTCTCCTCGGTGCCCATGGCTGTGACACCTGTGAAGCCACCCGGTCTGGGTGCAACCTGTCCAGTTTGGTAATGAGATGGTGACTCCAGAGGAGTTCAGCTGGGCTCTTGCCTGTAGCTGTGTAAAGTATGGTGTGGTGGCAAAGGAGAAAATCAGCTAACCTGTGGTGCCAACTCCCATGAGTGAGCCTCTTCAAGGCGTCTTTGGTTATGTGCACCATGAGTTCAGCTTGGCCATTGGAAGTCAGATAAAAGGTTGCTGAAGTAGCATGATGAATCATGTTGGCTTGCAGGAAAGCCTGGAACTCTGAAGAGGTGAATTGAGGCCTGTTGTCAGAGACAAGGACATCTGGCAGCCCATGAGAGGCGAAGATCCCTCTCAGCACCTGGATGGTCCTAGCAGTAGTCGTGGTGGACACTGGAATGACCTCAAGCCATTTAGACTGACTGTCCACAACAATGAGGAACAATTGCCCCTGAAAGGGGCCAGCGTAGTCGATATGAACCCTCGACCAAGGAGCATGTGTGCCCTCCCACCTGTGTACAGGAGCCTGTGGCATTTCAGGCCTGGACTGTTGGCAAACATGGCACCCATGGACCTGGGTCTCAATCTCCTTATCAAGCCCAGGTCACCACAGATAGCTGCGCATAAGCGCCTTCATCCGGACTATTCCCGGATGTCCCTCATGCAGAGACTGCAAGACCCTAGTCCTCAATGATGTTGGGATCACTACCCTGCTACCCCACAGGACACAACCCTTAAAGGTGGATAGCTCATGCTTCCTTTTCCAAAACTCTGGAAATTGGTGCCAGGACACATGTCAGGCCATCCTGACAGCACCCATGTCAACACATGTGTTAGTGTGTGATCAGTGGGTGTTTCTGCAGCCACATCCCCTGCATTGAGGGGAGACTCAGGCAAATCCTGGATAGCCAGTATGTGGTTAGCTGAAGCAGGATCTGATTCTACAAGCTGTAGAGACAACCTACTAAGGCCATCTGCATGGCCCATTTCTTTGCCTGGTTTGTGAACCAGGGAGTAGTCATACGCAGAAAGGAAAATTGATCACCTCAACATTCTAGGAGAAATTATGTGTGGGGTTTGCTTGTTCATTGTGAACAACCTCAGCAGTGGCTTGTGGTCTGTAAAGACCATGAAGTGGCGACCATACAAAAACTCATGGAACTTTTTTATGCCAGCCACTATGGCCAAGGCTTCTCTGTCTATCTGTACATAATTACGCTCAGCAGATGACAGAGTCCTTGAATAGTAGGCTACGGGAACCTGTGTTCCTGTAGCCTTGAGGTGACTTAAGACAGCTTCAATCCCATAAGGGGATGCATTGCAGGTTATACACACCAGCAGCTGCTCATTGAAATGAGCGAGAATAGCATTTGAAGACAACAATGCCTTGACCTCAGCAAAACTCCTTTTGTGGACTTGTATTCACTTCCATGGAGCCTGTTTGTCCAAGAGCCGGTGTAATGGCTCTGGCACTGCAGCCTTGTGAGGGAGGAAGGAATGGTAAAAATTTAGAAGCCTAAGAAAGGCTTGAAGCTCGCTCTTTGACTTGGGACTTGGGGCCTGCTGAATCACTTTGAGCTTAGATTCAGCAGGATGGATGCCTTCGGCATCTATGCGAAACCCCAGGAATTCAGTGGAAGTTACTCCAATTTTGCATTTTTCCTGCTTAAGCTTCAGCCCCGCTTCGCGGAAACACAGCAAAACGGACCAAAGCCTTTCAGTCAAGTTTTTGAGAGATTCCCCTGCAATGAGGACATCATCGAAATATGGGCAAACTCCTGGAATATTACGGAGCGTTCGCTCCATCATGCTTTGGAAAATGCCAGGGACTACGTTAACTCCAAACTGCAGTCTTCTGACTTTGAAAGCTCCCCAGTGCATTACAATCGTCTGGGCCTCTGCCGTTGCATCATCAACCGGTAGCTGTTGATAGGCCTGAGCCAAATCGAGTTTGGTGAAAACTCGCCATCCTTTAAGTGAGGCCAAAATGTGGCTCACCACAGGCATCGGATAAGAGTGCTGCTGTAACGCTTTGTTTAGCGTGCATTTATAGTCAGCACAAATGCGGACTTCCCCGTTGGCCTTGAGTGGTGTGACTATGGGTGTTTCCCATGGACTGCTATCCACAGGTTCCAAAATACCTTGCTGTAGCAGTTTATCCAGCTCGGCATTAATCTTTTGCTTAAGCGCAAAAGGCACCCGACGAGGCTTAATCCTAATCGGTGCAATGGAGGGATCTAACCGCAAATCAATTGGAGGCCCCTTGTACGACCCTAGCTCTGGGCTGAACACATCAGCAAACTCCTTGCAAACTTCCGTGAGGCCTGCTGTTTGCACACTGTGTAGCCCAGTCACTTGAATCCCAAGTGCCTCGAACCAATCGAGTCCGATTAGACTCGTGCGGTCACCCGCAACCACAACAATGTCCAGAAACCCTTTGAATTGCTTATGCTGCACTCTGAGCATGGCCTCCCCTTTCACACTGACTCGGGAATTCTGGAAGTCTGTTAAGATAAGATTCGATGGCCTGAGTTTGACTCTCTGGCCACTTCTACAGCAGATCTGCTTGACAGTGTTCTGGGAAATGATTGACAGAGCTGAACCTGTGTCCAGCTCCATCATTAAGGGGACCCCCTGCAATTTAACATCAATGCACAGCTTTTTCTTCAATGGCCGGTGGGCCCCTGTTCTCAACACGCTCCTACGGGACGTGCAGAACCCCACCCTATTCTGGCTGGGGACCCTGATACCTTTCTGAGGTAATTCTTCCGATGGACGGTTTTCCTTGCCACCCAAACAGACGGCGGCTATGTGGCCTTGCCGACCACATGCCCAGCAAGTAGCAGAGCGAAAACGGCAGTTGGAACGCTTGTGGCATCCTCCACATCCGAAACACCGAGGGAATAGAACTACCTTGTCAGACCCCTTGTCAGCACGCTCTTGGGGCCTTCTCTCTGACGGCCGCTGCAGACGGTCGACCTCATTTTCGGAATCCAGTTCAGATACCTCTCGAGCAACCTCTTGATGGATTGAGCCCAAACTTGTACGGTTCTTGGAAAGCCACAAGGCCTTAACAGCTCCTCCCGCTGCTTCATCGGCCATGATCTCCCTTAGCGCATTCTGGAAGGAAACGTCTTCCCTTACAAAGATCTTTTGCTGCAGCTCTCGGCTCCTCAAGCCACAAACTAGCCGATCACGCAGCTGTTCTTCTAAGTCTTAGAACTCACACGGCCTTGCAGCTTGCCTCAGAGCAGCAATAAAGTCCGCAGCAGACTCTCCTGGACGTTGGTCCTGTTGTTCAAATGCATGATGCCATGTAATCACCGATAGCTTTGGTTCAAAATGTTCCTTTAACATTTTCTTAAGCTCAGTATAAGCGATGGATTCCAGAGGTGCTGGGGCAACCAGATTTTCAGCAATATCAAATGTCTCTTGCCCACAGACACAAAGTAACATTGCGGCTTTGAGCCCGTCCTCCCAAACTTTACCCAAAAGTAGTTTTCTACTCTGGCAACGTATAAACACCAATGTTCAGGGTGCACTGTATTGAATTCGGACAAACGCCCTATCTTAGCCATCATTCCTTCTTGGCGGCCTCGTCAACGCCTCGTGCTGCTCAGGTTTGCAAAGGGCTTCCAGGGCAAATCTTGCCAAGCTCTCCTCCAGCGTTTTCATACTGGCAGGCAGAGTCACACAAGTCGGAACGCCGAACTTCCAAGCACTTTGGCCTCCCATTGTTTCTTTGCAGTACGATCCCACCTTCGTCGCCAATGTTTGTTCTGTGCGTTGGTAAGGCATTGAGACGAGGCAGGTGTAACAACAGTTCCTTCTTTATTCAAGCTTCAACAGAACAACACAAAATGGTGCGGATCCCTTTTATACCCTTTTGCAGGGAACAGCGTCAGCCAATAAATGCAATGTATTTTCCCACTTTGCGCGTGCGCAATAGGCTGGAGACAGCCTGTCTGGCCCGGGCAGCCACATGGTCTGCCCGGGTCTCTCTGCAACTTCCTGCACCTGCTCTGTCAATCATAGGCCCAGGACATAACACCCACAGTATAATAAATAATAAATAATATTAACACTTGAAGAACATATAGCCGGCCATCCTTGGAAACAGAAAATGACTGAAGGTGTCTACTTGCAATGGCACACAATATCATTAATTGTGGGGATTAATTCCATGTCATTCGTATTGGCTGATAATCTGCCACAGGCAATGAAGATTGGAACAGCTTACTGTCAGAAGTTGCCGGTGCTTATCACTGGAGGTTTTTAAGAAGAGACTGGACAGTCACTTGTTTGAAATGGTGTAGGGCAGACATGTCAAACACAAGGCCCAGGGGCCAGATGTGGCCTGCAAAGTGGTTTCATGTAGCCCACGAAGCTATCCTGGAAACAGTGAGGGAACGGCCCCCACTGCCTTGGCGCTGGCCCAGGCTGGCCGGGAGCCAATGTACAATTTTGTGGTGGTCATCTATGGTGAAACGCATTCAGTCTTAGCTCCACAAGGCCATCTAGAAACAGCGAGGAACCAGCCCCTGCTGCGTTGGCCCCACCCCCTGGGTGCATGCTGGGGAGGTGTCACCCTTTGTGAGGAATGAAGAAATGGATCATGCCTTGGCGCTTGCCCCGGTCCCACCCCCTTCTGCCAGAGACCCCCACTCCTGCCCAGGCCCCCACAGGCACCCTTGATGCGAACGATGTAGAGCTGGCCATGCCTACCCAGTAGGCCACACCCACTCCATCCACGCCCACCCAGTAGGCCACACCCACCCTGGCCACACACCCCGAGGGCAACTGCAATGCTGATGCGGCCCTCAATGAAATTGAGTTTGACACCCCTGGTGTAGGGTCTCCTGTTTGAGCAGGGGGTTGGACTAGAAAATTTCCAAGGTCCCTTCCAGCTCTATTCGGATTGATTGATTGATTGATCTCTGGGGGCTGAGAAGTCTCACGTATCACCGAGCTGTTTCCTGCATTGGACAATCCACCTGATGGGCATGTTGGCTGTCAAAACTCCGAATAAAGAGATAATAATCCCAGTGGTTCTTCCATGAAAGTATTCTGGACCCTCCAACCAAGGAAGCAGGCACAAGCTTCACAGAACAGTATTGTACTTTGCATCATTACCTTTTTCTTACACTGCGGAATGGAATTATCCTGGATTATTTATTTATTTGATTTTTATCCTGCCATTATTTACAAGTAATTCAAGGCAGCCCATACTATCATTGTCTCTTTTACTTGTTCTTCTTCCATCTTCCATTTTAGCAGAAATCTATAAAGTTTCTTAATCAAATTTTCTTCTGTTTTCAAAAGTATTTGATCAAATTCTGTCTGTTCTTTATAAAATCCCACTGTCTTTAAATCTTTCTCATATCTTGTTTTAATTTGTAAGTAAGGCCACCATGATAAGTCAATGCCTTGTTGTTGTAAGTCTTGCCTATCTTTGATTTTTCCATCATTATCCAAAATATCTTTATAGGTGACCAGTTTAACATAGTTAATTAGATTTGGGTAGGCAAAGGCTTCCATGGTTGAAAGCCACTCTGGTATTTTAGTATAAAGTTTTTGTTTTATTCTTTCCCATTCTAAAAGGAGTACAATCCTTATAGCATGGCGTTGAAAGTATCTGTGTATTTTATTTTTCCCATACCACAGAAAGGCATGCCAACCCAATTGCAAGTCATGCCCCTCTAGGTAGAGAAGTCCTTGTTTCTCAGCATTATCCATTCTTTAATCCACGGTAAGATCGCTGCTTGGTAGTAAAGTCTCCAGTCTGGAAGTCCAAATCCTCCACTATCTTTAGCTTCTTGTAACATCTTAGTTTTAATTCGTGCTTTCTTCCCTTGCCATATGAATTTTAATATTGTTGTATTTAAATCATCAAAAAAAATCTTCCCCAGTTTCACAGGGATTGTTTGGAATAAAAAAAGTAGTTTCGGTAAAATATTCATTTTCACGTTGCTATTCTTCCTAACAATGAAAGTTGGAGGTTTTTCCATTTTTCCAAATCTAATTTTATTTGTTTCAGCAGTCTTTCATAATCTTCTTTTAGTACATCTTTGCGTAAGATATATGCTTTTTGTACATCTTGGTGTAAGATATATGCCTATATATTTAACTTTTTTGGCTATTTGCAAATTTGTCTTTTTTGTGAAGTAGGTTTTCTGTTTATCTATTAAGTTCTTTGTTACGGTAATACCTTAGTCTTTTCTCTGTTTATTTTCAAACCAGCCTCTTCTCCAAATTTTTCTATTTTCTGCAACAATTTAGTAGATGTCTTTAACAGCTCCTCCAAGATGAAGACCAAATCATCTGCGAAGGCTTGTAATTTATATTTTTGGTCTTTTATCTCCAATCCTTTTATTTCCGTATCCGTGGACAGCGAACCTACTTATTAATCCTTCTTCCTTCTGTTTTCCCCACAATAACAATTGATGTAGGGTGGGATGAGAAAAAGTGACTGGCTCAAGGTCACCCAGCTGGCTTTCATGCTTAAATTAGGACTAGAACTCACAATCTCCTGGTTTGCTAGACCAACACCTTAACCATTAGACCAAATTGATGCTCTTATTAAAGTCATATTAAAGAAAAAAAGAACATATATTATATAGTCTTTTTTCTTGGAATCTCTTTGGGTGGCATTATCAACTGTTATCGATGTGTCCTTGTTTTACTTGCATGGCCAAGCTAATGGTTTCATTTTCAGGTTACTTCAGAATGCATAACAAAATAGTTTAAATCCTTACATAGCTTCTGGAAATTTGGGTTCACACGTATCCTTGATCTTTAGGAGTAATCTGGAAATATTACCCTAAAGTCAGATTTAATTTGATACAACATAGGAGATGTCAATGCTGCTAACATTGGATGTTCTTGCTTTGACAACATATGGAGGTGCAGCCATTTTCCTTCTTATGTTTTACTCTTAGAATTAGAGTTAGAATTAGATAATACTGGGGGGGGGAGGAATATTGTAACTAGTGTGAGAACCAAGGTTTTTTGAAATAAGAGATAAGAAATGGCGGATTGAAGAACTGGAGGGAAAGCCTGCATTTCAAACTAATTGGAGAATGTGATTTATGACTGTTAATTAAAGGAAGGAATTGTGCTTTGATACTATGGGCTCGGGGGAGGGGAATTCAGATTTTGGCTTTGCCTATGTATGTGCCGATGCTATGCTACTGAAATAAAGATTCTTTAAGGTAAACAATGCCTCGAAGTTCTTTGAAGTTTCATCTGTTGGAACCATGACAGGAGATCTGTAATCCCAACATTTGTTGATTTCTGTGCAGTCATCTGAGATTGCTAATTTGATCGGTAAGGGAGAAAGGCAATTTAAAGCTTACCTTAGACCTCCAGAGGCTGTTACCCCTCACATTCAAATTATGAGGGGGAATTTGCTATTGTGCAACTATTAGCAACTGTCAAAAGGGAAGTCATTTAGATTCAGAAATGGCAGAGGAGAGGAAACAGCCTCCTCTTGCAATTCTCCATTCCAGCTGTACACATTCAATATTACTGAACTAATATCAACAGTTCAGATTTTTTTTATTGCAAACTAACCAAATGCTACACATAATATGGACTGAAAATAGCAGGAAGGCAAGATTAGTAACCTGTTTTTCTTCTTTCTACATAGAGCAGGGATGAGAATGTTTTTGTTACTCCAGAAGCTGCTGTAGCTCTGGACTAGAACACAGCTGGCAATTTTTGCACCCTCTTAATGGCCAGCTTGAAGGAGCCGTCGCTGGTTCATCGTGTCTCTGATCTTTCAGCATTCCAAGATCTGCAGAAATGATGGTGACTTCATGGCTTGCTTCTGAAACCATTGGAGATTGTGGTTAGAAGTGGCGCTGCAATAGAAGAAACTAAAACCGGATCAGAGAATAAGACCCTGATTTGTGGGAATTGGTCACTTTTGCTGCCTTTAATCTAAGAAAAGGTGCTGGAGGGGAAAAGGAAGGCTACTTAGCTGACATTTCAGAATGTTGAGGATACTGTTTCCAAAGTGTGAACAACCCACCCTCCCTTCATTCATTTTTATGTGTCAACCACATAAGATCTCAGATGATTTAGACAGCCAGCAATTGCTTTTTCTAAAACTCCTCCTTGCTGTTGCCGAGGGACAGCTACTCTTATTCCCAGACTAGCTTTGGAGAGCTTGTAGCATAACATGAGTGACAGCCTCATCTCTCTCTCATAATCTGTCTGATCCCCAGTTGCTGCTGACTTTCCATAAAAAGTGACCTAGCAACCCTCTTTGCAATTGCTACAATAGAAGAAGATGATGAAAACAACAAAAGCTTGGCCTCTGGCTAGTGGCCATTTGATCGTGCTATGGCAGGGGTCTTCAAACTTGGCCCTTTTATGACTTGTGGACTTCAACTCCCAGAATTCCTCAGCCAGGCACGCTGGCTGGCTGAGGAATTCAATGAATTGAAGTCCACAAGTCATAAAAGGGCCAAGTCTGAAGACCCCTGTGCTATGGGGATTGTTGCAATTGCTTCCTTCCTCATTCTTTTTGTCTTGCATGCCATAACTTTTGCATTGCAAGCTTACCAATATCATTCATCTGCCAGGCTAATGTTTGGCTAAATTCCAACAGCCACCTTGCCTGCCCCAAGGTGATTTGCTTACCATTTGTTGAGGACTCCCTGACATTGAACTTTCTGTCTCAGTGAAGTCAGGTTAGGCTGATCTAGAGGAAAGTAGAGAACAGAAAACAGGAGCCTTCTTATGTGAACGGTCTGTGTCACGTGGTGTTGTTGCCATTGGAGGGTTGGCAACTTGCTGAAGAACACTGAAATTAAAGTTTATTAAAAACCCAATTAACCAGCAAAATAATAAAAAGCTGGGTCTTTTTTCAAAAGTTCACAAATGGAGGAGAAGGTTATTTTTAAGTGAAATTGTCAAGAGTTCTGCCCAAAGGCCAAAAGAGTGATAAGATGTCTCTTTCACTTTTCTGACCAGTAGAGCATAGAGCAGAACTATTTCTCCTGATCTTGACATTATACAGGTCGTCCTCGACTTACGACCACGGTTGAGCCCCAAATTTTTGTTGCTGCGTGAGACATCTGTTAAGTGAGTTTTGGCCCGTTTTACGACCTTTCTTGCCACAGTTGTTAAGTGAATCACAGCAGTTGTTAAGTTAGCTGTATGTTTGTTAAGTGAATCCAATTTACCCATTGACATGGCTTGCTAGAAGGTGGTCAAAGGGGATCACATGACCCCGGGACACTGCGACCATCATAAATATGAGTCAGTTGCCAAGCGTCTGAATTTTGATCACGTGACCATGGGGATGCTGCAATGGTCACAAGTGTAAAAAACAGCCATAAGTCACCTTTTTCAGTGATGTTGTAACTTTGAATGGTCACTAAATGAGCTGTTGTAAGTCGAGGACTGCCTTACTCTATTGATGCAACCTAATATTGAACTGTCTCTTTTGGCAATAGCAACACCATGATGGCTCATGCTTAATTTGGGGTCTAGCAGAGATCCTGAATCCTTCTCACAGAGCTTCTAAGCCAGAAATTATCTACCTTGTACCTGTGTGTCAGGGTTTCCATATCTAAGTGCAGAACCTTCCTTTTCTCACCACCGAACACTCTTTTTCTTATAGAGCAACGGTTCTCAACCTGTGGGTCGCGACCCCATTTGGGGTCGAACGACCATTTCACGGGGGTCGCCAAACACCGCAGTCCGCCATTTTTTTTTGGTCGGCCATTTTTTTCCCCTTTGCGATGCGGGCCGTTGCGCCGTGCTTGCGCGATGCGGGCCCGCCATTTGGGGGGGATCGGCCACTTTTTTCCCCTTTGCGATGCGGGCCGTTGCACCGCGCATGCACAATGCGCCCCGTCACGGCGCGCATGCGCGATGCGGGCCGGGGTCGAGCCCCGGAAAAGGTTGAGAACCGCTGTTATAGAGAGTTCAATATTCAAATCAAGAATCTTTTGAACCCAGAGTCTGGCTTCTGTGGTATCACCCTTCTCTCAGCTTTGTGTCATTTGCAGGTTTGGGTAGCCATTCTCTTCCATCCTTTTGCCTCTTATAAAAACAGTGAAGATTGTGGGCCAGGACAGAACTCTGAGATAACCCACTACACGTGGCTCTATTTAGACCTAATTCTACGAAGGACCTCATGTTGGGTATGGTTATTAATCCATCTGATGGCAGGACCATCCATCCCACATTGTTCTATCCCAAACAATCTCCAGAGATTGTGGTGATCTGAGGGTGAAGGTTCATTCTCCGAGCTTGTGGGTTAATTTCTGAACATATCATTACCAGGCTAGGTAACATCTTCAGCAGAGTTTAGGGCAGGGGCAGGCAACCTTGGCTCTTTTATGACTCGTGGACTTCAACTCCCAGAATTCCTGAGCCAGCATGGCTCAGCTTGGAAACCTCTCTTTTCCCCCTCAGCATGGCTGGCTCAGGAATTCTGGGAGTTGAAGTCCACGAGTCATAAAAGAGCCAAGGTTGCCTACCCCTGGTTTAGGGGATGTCAGTGTTCTACTTATATCAGGGCTTCAGGTGTGGGAGTGCCTAGCGAGGGTCTGTGGTGGGTCTTGCAATGGGCCAGGTGTGGGTCCTCAGTGAGTCTTGTCATGGATCTTGTGATGGGGAGGTTACCTCAGGTCAGGGTCATTGGGAGGTGAACTTATGGTGGGGGGGGAGGGGACTTATGTGGGTTGATTGGAGGTCCGTGCTGTCTCAGGGTGGCTGTGTGGTTGATTTGGATTGTGAGGGGTTCGTAGGCTGGTTGTAGATCAATTGTTGATGGAATTGCTGATGGAATTGTGGGTGATCTGCTTTCATGTTGGCTGATCTTTTGCCCTTCCCCCCCCCCGGGCTTCAGCTGAGTGAATTTTTTTCTGCCAGTGTCCACCAGTTTCTACCTTATGACATCTGCAGGCTTCGTAAGGAAAATTCCAGTATAAGGCAAAAGAAGGCCCAAAAGTGTAATCAATCTTCTTTCCTGACAAGAGTTCAAGTTTTGGTTTTGGGACAGAGTGGGACACATGACCAGAAAAATGCATAGCATGCTACTTTAGAGCAGTCTCTACAGATGCTTATAGTGGGTCTGACCACACAGTAGACTAGAGAAAGGAAGGATGCGTGGGCAAGTTTTGCCCATTTTCCCCTTTTCTTCTCTGAGGACCAATTCCCAGAGTCATTTGACACAAGATGGACAGCAAATAAATTTCATAATAAAAGACATAAATAAATGAAACTCCTCCCTACAAAGCATCAGGCTGCTTTTACTTTGTCGTGGTAGAAGGTCAGCGGGGGAGCGGGGGCAGCAATGTATTTTCTATCTCTGAAGAAAATAGTCCTTGACTTATGACCATTCATTCAGCAACCCAGGGCCTGCCCCCCTGCCACCTCAGGCACCCCATGCTCTGCAATGGGGAGAACTGAGATTGCATGGGTGCCTTGCTTAACGATAGCAACAAAATATTGCTATAATTTGCATTTTCTGCGTTGCATGAGAAAAGCACATCTTCCTTCCCCTGTCCTGATCACCTTCTACAGGGGGACGATCGAGGCTGTATTACAGTCTGGTTTGGAAGCATCACTGCTTCAGACAAGAAGGCGGTGCAGAGAGCGGTGAGGATGGCCGAAAAGATCATTGGCAGTTCCCTCCCTCCCATCCAGGACATAGCACAGAAGCGCTGCTTGAGCAGGGTCCATAAGATTATCTGGGACACTACAGATCCTCTTCACGACCTGTTTTCCTTGTTACCTTCTGGGAGGAGGCTCCGTGGTATCCGAAGCAGAACATCCAGATTCAGCCATAGTTTCATTCCGTACAGCATTAACCTTGTGAACTGTCAAGCTTCCTCCTTCCGTTATATATTCAAGATGGACAATATTTAATATTTATTTGCTATGTATATGTAGGAGTGTGGGTCTATACATATGTTGTACATAGTATGTTTTAGGTGTGTGTCATGTATGTGTTTCACTTTGAGAGCGGGCAACTAAATTTCATTTTTGATGTGTGCCGTTGTGCCCACAGTAAAAAAAAAATGACAATAAAGGTTATCTTATCTAATTCTGGGCTCAGCTGTAGTAGTAAGTTGACTACCTGTATGTGCAGAGGAGGCCAAGGGACATTCGTCTCCCTCGTCCACAGCCTTCAGCATTGTGCTCCCGATGACTGTCTGCGCAAGCCTTGGTTAGAATGCAGTTCCCTTCCTGCCACCCCAGCAACAGGCAACCATGGCGACAGCTGGTGGGAAAAGCACCTGGCAGCAAGATTGCTGGCATGCTCTCCTTTCACCAAAAGTGCTGGCAAGAGGCTTTTAGTTCTTCAATGTGTTATCACATCTTCCCATCCTCCTCCCCCACAATTTGTCCAGGAAATAAAAGTATGGCATATGGTGGAGGGGAGGGGTTTCTTGTCTCCCACCATTTTATTTCCACAACCATCCTCTTCAGGAAATGGAGCTTCTGAATAGAAGAATGTGACAGAGGGATGCTGATTTGATTGCCCCTTTATGGCAATTACTTACATACCTTTTCTTTCCCCCTCAAATAACCAGACACTCTCCAAAATGCATTGGGAACATGACAGAGGTGGGTGGGATGTTGCAGTTTATTTCCTGCTTTCACAGTGATAGTGGGGGATATTTCTATTGCTTCCAGGGCCTACAGTAGTTAAAGTAGAAAACTGTGGATATAAGTCTCCCATCAACCCTGACTGCTCTTTAGAAGGCCAGATCCTGAAGCTGAAACTCAAGTACTTTGGCCACCTAATGAGAAGGAAGGATTCACTGGAGAAGGGCCTAATGCTGGGAAAGATTGAGGGCAATAGAAGAAGGGGACGACAGAGAATGAGGTGGCTGGATGGAGTCACTGAAGCAGGAGGCGTGAGCTTAAATGGACTCCAGGAGATGGTAGAGGACAGGAAGGCCTGGAGGAACGTTGTCCAGGGTCGCAATGGGTCGGACACAACATCGCAACTAACAACAACAACAACAATTGGTTGGCTGGACAAAGAGCACTGATTGGCTCACGGACCTGCCTGTTTTTACCTTCCAAGATGAGATCATAAGCTATCTTCAGATCGGATGTGAAGATTAAGAGGAAATGTCATAATATGGGAATCCTCCAAACCATGATTTATTCAAGTAGCCCAATTAATACAGTAACCCATTATGCATAGACTGAATCTGTACAACAGGCTAGCTAAGATTATGGTTGGCTAATTGTGGTTCAGTGTATTATACAAACCCAAGAATTTCAAACCTCTTGAAGAGATTAGTAAAACTTGATTGATGGGTGATTTCCTAATGAAGCCATTCTTAATTCATCGAATGTTCATTGTTTATAGTAATATTAACAAACGTGCACATGAGTCATAAATTTCTGAAGCAAAACACGTTTCTTATTAGGTGATACAAGCGTATGCATATTATTGCGGGCATAAGCAGCAGAGCAGCAGAGCAAAAAATGCTCTTTTTAGTTGCCAGTTATAAGTACTGTATTTACTTACTTAAATTAAATTAAGAAAAATCAGCTGCTTGGGTAATTGGGGACACATTTTTGGTCAATTGAATTTTGGGCCTGCAGCTGTCCTTTGGGATGGTGTCCAAAATTTCTACTCCAAAATACTCTGCCACCGGCACTCTGAAGGCAATTAGGGTAGGAAGAGTACGAGGGTGGAAACTCTGGATTCACTACATCCTTTTCCTGGGTAAGAGAAAAACAGGTGGAAAATATAATCAGCCCTGGGGTTGGCAGCTAAACTGAAAAAGCTATATAGCATTGTAGGCCACCCTGGGTTGCACATGGGCACCAACACAACAAAAATGTAATAAGCTCCTTTCTTCAATGACTTGTATAAGGGTTTAAAAAATATATAGTTCTTCTGCCATGACTAACACACACGCACACCCCAAATTAATTTGATTCCTCTTGGAAAATAAGATTTGCCACTATGTTTTATGGAAGGTCTTAGTTACCACTTAATCTAATAAAAGGGAACCCTTCTATTTGGCCCGAAAGACACATATGCAACTGTGTGAATATAAGCATTCTCATAAAATGGTTATCGTGAGAGGGAGACACTCACAAAATACCCAGATATTGGGTAATTATGAAGTGGAATGGGCTGTGAGAATAACCCTGAGGAAGAGCCACAGCCAAGACAACAGTCAGAACATAAGAACATAAGAAGAGCCATGCTGAGTTATTTTGATTATCCTATGTAAATTTTTATGTTTTGGTTTGTGTTGGAAAAGGTTGAAAAAGATTGTTTTAAGTTGAATTGTATTTAATTTGATTTTTTGTTTATATTTATAATTATAAAATTAATAAAATATTTATATAAAAAAAGAAGAGCCATGCTGAATCAGGTCAAAGCCCATCGAGTCCAGCATTCTGTGTCACACAGTGGCCCACCAATTGTACATGGGGATCTTGAGCAGAAGGAGAAGGCAAAACCCTCCCTTTCCCTTGACCCCCAAACAAATGGTACTCAAGGGAATCCTGCCTGCCTCAACCAACATAGAGGCAGCACATGGACATCCGTTTTAATAACCACCGATACACTTTGCATCCATGAATCTATCTAGCCCTGCCTTGAAGCTATCAAGGCTGACAGCTGTCACGACCCCTTCTGGAAGTGAATTCCATAAACCAACGACCCTCTGGGTGAAGAAATATTTCCCTTTATTTGTCCTCACTTTCTTACCTATGAGCTTTAGGGAGTGCCCCCTTGTCCTAGTATTGTGTGATAGAGAAAAGAATTTTTCTCTATCCACCTTTTCTATCCCATGCATGATAAGAGAAATCTTAATTCAAAGTAGGAATGAAATTGGAGAAAGCCTCTCAGATTGGACCTTCCCAAGATCTCTTTAGAATAAAGGCAGGGAAGAGAAAGACACATTCAGGATTGCAAGATTCTGTCACTTTAACCCTGTAATAAAAGTAGTTTTAGTATTCATGACTTTGGTCTTCAAAATTGGTGAACTTTGAAGGGCTGACACTAAGGTCAGCTTCTATACTGTACTTTCTGTACTTCCTTCCCATATGTCCTCCACTATTCTCTTTATCTCCGTTCTTTCTTTACAGACCATTAGACTACAACCATCCACAATTTTTATACTTGAAGAATGCTTCTATAGTCTGTAATAGGGTCATTTGTTTCACATTTTTTAAAAGAAAAATCTAAAATAAATGCATACTTAGAGGTGTCACTGGACATGCTGAGACATACAAACACAAATGATGAAAAGTAAAACCAGAAGCCCTGTATGTTGAGGAGATATTAGGATGTTTTTGTAAGCACTGGTGTTTACAAAGTAACGCATCATTTATTAAAAAAGAAATCTAGCCCAGGTATTACTCAGCAAGTTGTGCTAGAATGCACAGTGGCAGCTAAAAAAAGAATTAGGAAAGTGTCTTAATGGAAAAGGAGTATTCCAGGAGAGGAATGGGTGGCTAGTTAGATCAGAAAGTACTTCTATCAGGAGGGAAGAAACTCTGCAATATTTAGTTGTAGGACTGTTTTTCACTTTTACAGTATTTAATAGCAAACTCAAGTTGTGTCAAGACAAAGGGAAGCAAAGCAGAATCTTTGGTATAAGGAATCTACCCATCCGGATTTGAAATTCAGACAAAACCTTTCCATTTGTTTTTCACATTAGGGTTGATAGAGGAATATTGCCATTACTGTTTTGTGCTTTTGAGGTCTAGAAGAAAAGCTATTCATGGTCCAAGCCCATAGATACGTTGAAGCCATTCAGTTTCCAGCTTCAGAACTGAAGGTGACCCAAGACTAGCATGAAAGAAGCATCTGCATGTTCAAAAGTGAGGCAATCAGCAGGTTATTATTTTGAGCCCAACATATTAGTCACTCACGGTGTTGCTTTACTCTGCCGGGCAAAATGCCAAAAAATGCCCAGAGGTAGTCATCGCTGTAATCAGACATTTCATCCATGCAAACTATACTGTCAGGTGCAAAGTCTACCTCCCGAGTCAGCAGATCTTGCGGACAAATTTCCTCCAGAGGGGTGTCACCAGGAGATGCTCTATGGCTTTGAGAGGGTGCAGTCAGAGGCCTTGTGGCAGAAGTAGATTTAAATTACAGGAAGGCAGATTCCAACTGAACATAAGCCAAGACTTCCTAAGGGGAGAGAAGTTTGACAGTCTAACCAGTTATCCAGGGAGATGGTGGACTCCCATTCACTGGATGTATTCAAGTGGAAGGTAGTCAAGGCATTTGTTAGAGAAGCTTTTATTTGGCTTACTGTCATGAGTGGGAAGTTGAGCCTGATGACCTCAGTGGTCCCTTCCAACTCAGTAAGTCTGTGATTCAGAATTGTTCAGTTTTTAGCATTGGTTGCCGCACAGGGTGTATCCATGATACTCACAGTTGTTTCTCTGCAAGTATCACTGAAGCCTAGAAACTGCAAAACTGCTCCTTTTTGCTTCTCCTTGTCTCCTTGTGTTCAAAACAGAGCAAGGGCAGTGCCGAAATCACACCAAAGGGAGAGGGCGCCTGCCCCCCGCTGGCTGGAATGGCACTTTTTCTCTCTCTCTCTCTCTCTCTCCTGTGTCTGCAAGATAATCATGTAGGCAAGTGGATGATTCTCGCTGAAGCCATATTCCACACACTTTGGGAAATTCATCATTGTTTTTTTCATCGTACAAAGATGGCTTTTAACATTCGTTGGACAGGCCTAAGGAGAAAAGTAAGACAGGCTTCAGAGGAGCCCTGCTGGAATATGCAGGCATACAGTTTGTGTCAACCCTGTCTCTCCTGCCATCATTGGGCACAGTGGGTTATATTTAGCACTGGCAAATTATCTGGGCGAAACCTAGGTTACAAGTGTGCACTGAGCAATGTGTTTCACCCTCTGCACTAAAAAGTAACATGCAGGAAATAATGTTAGGAAAGCAAGCCAAGGCAACATTAAGAGAGGAACGAAGGGAAAATATTGTCAGAGAGTTTCACTTAATTTAAGAGGTAGGGTACTTCTGCTCCAGCTTGTCTGTGAAGTCAGGCGCCAACTTTGGCTACATTTTTCTCACTCTTTCAATCTTTGGCACAGAGCTAGTGAAACTCATACCTTGGCACATGCTTGAAATCTAGATTTCACACCCAGTCTTGCCATGGCTATTTATAGTGTGGAATGCCCACAGAGAGTATCAACCAACGATTCCTGCATTCAGTTGCTGTCTTGCTATCTTTTTATCCACCCATAGGTTAAATTAACAATTTATTTACTTTTAAAACCCCCAGAAAATTGGAATTTCGGTATTGCAAGTCATTCAGGGTGACTGGGATATATACGCATCCTTCTTGCCAAGTCGTACTTGCCCTTTGGAAAAAGTTTGGTCATAGATAAGAGATGAATCTACTTTGTTTTAATGAAGAATAGAGAGCTGCTTTGCAGAGTCACTACACATCTATGGTGAATAAAAAATAAAATATGGGCAACCAGATGGACAAAGTGAAAATAAGTTATTTGTCTTTCTATTTCTGCAGCCATTTAGCAATGTTGATTGGGAACAAATGCAGGATGGATGTACCAAAAAGAAACCATGGAAGCTGATTTCATCTCCTACTTACAGAATATGAATTTATTTTAAAAAATTGATGTACCTGGTTAAGAAAAACTGTAGCCTTTCATGTGCTGCTAAATTACCACCTCTGTTATGGTCAGCTGTTTGAGGATGATGGGAAATATAGTCGAAAATCTAAAGGAAGGAACCAAGTTCTCCATTTTGTTGTACATATTAATTTATTAGTGCATAAGTTTACTTTTCAAAGTTGAATATATGTAGATTAGAAGCCCGGAATTTTTTTCCTAGCTGCTGCTTTCCCACATATCAATATGTATGCATGTTTCTTCTACCTATATTTAATATCAATGAGCAGCTTTTGTCTACCAAAAATTGGTAACGTAAAGAAAATGGACTTCTCAGAAGTTTGGGCAGGCCAGTAACTTTTATGGAATCAACTGTATTTTGATTTTCTTTGAATTAAAAAGAAGGGAAGTAATAAATGTGGTATGTATTCAAATTATGTAATGTAAGGTACTTATTTGTTTTGTTTACATATATTTTAAAACCACTCGTCTCCCTTATATAGTGACTCTGGGCAGTGTACAAATAGACATAAAAACAATATAGAAGTATTGAAATAAAAACAATTAAAAGAGGAATAAAATAATTAAATTTCAAGATTAAAAAGTGGGGGGGGGGCTTCGGGGTGCTAAACAGTCCCATGACTGCGTAAGCTTCTATGGGCCCCAAGTGAGTCAACAGAGCCAGGTCTTCAAGCATTTACAAAAGGTCTGTCTTTCATACAAGTTATGAGTGGGGACATGTCTTGCCTCTTGGAGGGGAGAATGTTCCACAGGCCAGGGGCAATGGCAGAGAAAGCTCTTTTCCTGGACACACACACACCCCGAGGATCTGTGACATACCCTCCGTGCCTGACCAAGTGGGGCAGGCTGATGTAATGGGGTGAAAATGGCTCCCAAGGTAATCTGGCTTCAATCCACATAGGGCTTTAAAGATCATAACCAACACATTGAATTAGGCCTGAAACCAAACCAGAACCCAATACATCTCATGCAGCAGAGGTGTTATACGCTCCGTCCTTGAGGTCCTCAGGATTGCTCACGTGGCTGCATTCCACACCAGGGGTCCCCAGCCACCGGGCCACGGCCCACTATCAGGCTGTGAGCTGTTCGGAACAGGGGCGTGGAAGCAGTGGGAAAGCATGCCCATGCATGTGCACATCACTGCTTATGTGAGCAGCAGGCAAGCACATGTTCACACACTCCACTTGCATGAGCGGTGTGTGAGGGTGCCCGCCACTCGTGCAAATGGAGCTGTGTGAATACGAGCGCTTGCCTGCCCCTTGTGCAGAACCATCCCTCTCCCCACCCCCACCGGTCTCCAAAGCCAGAAAGATTGGGAAACTCTGCCTATACCACCTGAAGCTTCCGTATACTTTCCAAGGATAGCCCCACGTAGAGCATATAATACATCCCAGTGATAAAATACTCTTAAAATGTGTTTTTATATTTTACCTGTTTTTGGTTTTCAACATAACAAAGAAAGAAGAACTGCTAATAAGCAAGGGACAATCCTGCCCTTATTAAAGAGAAGCAATCCATTGCTTCCTGCATGGCCTAGTTTTGTGCTTGTAGGATAACAACTTGCTTTTTACAAGGAAGGCTATCCAGATGGGATTCGACAGTTCTTCCCAGTATGACAATCCAATGAAAAGCCAGCATGCTCTTCTTCTTTATTAAAATGATCACTCTGATCACTCTTTTTCCCCCCCTTTAGTTGCCAGGTGAATTCATTGCAGCTTTAAACAATAGTTTTAATAATAATAATAATAATAATAATAATAATAATAATAATAAAGTTGGAAGGGGCCTTGGAGGTCATCTAGTCCAACCCCCTGCTCAGGCAGGAAACCCTACACCATTTCGGACAAATGGCTGTCCAGTCTCTTCTTAAAAACTTCCAGTGTTGGAGCATTCACCGCTTCTGGAGGCAGATTGTTCCACTGGTTAATTGTTCTAACTGTCAGGAAGTTTTTCCTTAGTTCTAGGTTTTAGTTTTATTGTGGTTTACTGAATAAACAAACTGATAAGAATTTTTTTTAAAAAAAACAAATAAGTCATATTATGGTTTGGCACCATGTGTGAAATCAGTCACGATAAAGCATTCAAAATCATCTAGTTATCCCTCAGAAGAAAACATGTTATGGATGGGAATGGGCTCATAACAAATTATCTGAATACACTGAAAAAAAAATAGCTTCTGACTGGAGAAAGAGAACGCCACCATCCTGTGGTGCAAGACATCAGGTCATATGACCAACCCAAATATACAGTTCCCCTTGTTTAGCAAATGCCAAAACTGCAGCCCAAAGTCTGAAGTGCTAGCTCCCTCTGTCGGCCAGCTGCTAACTACGACCGGCTTGCAATCACAAGAAGGCACAAAAAGATGAGTTTGTCCTATCGTAAACAAGTATAACCTGGGTGACCAGTTAACTACAAGAGAAAACAGAGACATTAGTTGTACAGAAGGAAGGATTTAGTCAGAAATCCTTATCCTAATGGAGCAGTAGAGTTAAGCATCGTCTTATTTTTATCAACATTTTCTCTTCAACCTTGTTGAAAAGGTACATATGGTTTCCTCAAGCACTGACTTTAGATATGATAAATCAGCTTTTATTTTAGGAAATATGGTCTCTTCCAGTAGTTAGAGATCCTTGCAAGCTGTTCTTTTATATGTTCATTCCCACTTTGATTCAGCAGTGTGACAGAGCAAACCAGAAGCTAATGCTTTGACCAGGAAATCAATTTTTAATTTGTAGCATGAATTTCCAGCTCACATTTCAGTGGTTCAATAATTCAATGCAAGCGATGACATCTGATTCCATCAAAAGAAATTCAGGAGTATTTCTGAACTTAGCTTTCAGTATTTCTCAAGCTAATTTAGCTGGAGCCATAAGTGATGCCACAGGCTCTGTCTGATCTGCTGCCCATGTCTCCACAGCAGTCATATCCTATATAATTTAATGGGAAAACTAGTGTCATCAAAAGCCTTCTTACTGCATGTTGCTCTCTGGTCAAGACTGAGAGACCTTTCTTAGTGAAAAGGAATTAATTGGGATTGGATAGGGTTAGATGTCATGTAAGTTCATAATCAACTGCAGCTGAATTTTACATATTTATCACTGCAGATTTAATTTTACATTTTTAATTGCACCTGGGACTTTGAAAATATTTTATAGATCATTTTATAAACGATGTATATAGTCTATGACTTGGTTTGAAAAAAAGTATTTTACTAATAAAACACTTTCACTGAATGAAACCAAGGTTAAGGTGTTCACAAATGGAAACATACAAAATAATTATCTGTCTGATATCAGATACACGGACGTAATATTGATTTTTATACTCAAGCCACAATAATTACATGACGTGTATTCTCAGATACTAGTAGCTTTAGTAGTACTAATTTTACTGTGCTCTTATAACAAAGCACAGTACAGAAACCAAATAAAATAATAATTGGAACAATAATACATGATACAAAAAGTCTTAAGAAGAAAGGTACTTTCATGTTTGATATAATGCACTCTGTTTTGAAATATTCTAATCAGTTTCAATTAACAATGAAACACTAAACAAAATGTAATTCCATACAAGCCCAGAAAAATTATTTAATTGGTGTATGGTATAAAGCTCAGCAGCATAGTATATGTTAAAGTAGTACATTTTCAAATTATCATTAAATAATCATATCAAACATTGGTTATTGAAAAGTAAATACTGTTGAAGTCTTTGATTTTTCCCCCCCAATAAACATATTAACTTTGCAACGTGCAAGTCTAATCCCAAACTTGTTTTTCAGAGAAAAACCTCCCATGAGTTTTCAGGTATGTATTAATTTGTAAACCTAGCCAATTCAAACCATATTCCAATCCATCATAAAATGTACCACAATATTTATAGTTGATCATAATGTACATAATTTAAGTTGTCCAAACAAATGCATATGGTTATCCTATAATATAACATCTCAATGTCAATATAGAGAACCGCCATATATGCAACATGCCTTCCGCACATTATCTTTATTACTTAGAATTTTTCAATGAATCTAGAAAAGATAAAGCGCAAACCAATGTTTACATTTTGTAGTCCAAATGGCCTTTTTTATTGTTACAAATGTTTTTTATTATGCATTTATCATATTATAGTGTATTCTGTATTATTGTTGCAATTAATAAAATGTTTCTTTTATTTACGATATTTTTTCTTCAATTTTTTTTAATGGAATTCTTTATTGGCCAAATACACATGGTGTGCTAACAAGATTTTTCTTACAGACTGTATAGCAGGCAGGAAAAAGAGTGACGATCTTGGATACTTGTCTATTCATCTTGTTTCAGTCACATTAGATTTCAAAATGTCCTTGACTTTCAAGAATCTTTGTCAGAATAGAAATAGTTTAGCTAAGTATCACTACGAAGAAGCAGAGAGGGAAAGCAATCCCATACATACATACTTACAAATTATACAGAATACAATAGGATGTGCTTCAGTGTGCACACACAGGCTTGTGCTACAAGTCAGTGCTGTTGGGTTATGTTCCTTCCACGAATTTCCCAAGAAAAGTTAAAATGCTACCAAAAGGACTAGTTTAGTTTAGTTTAGTTTTATTAAATTTCTATACCGCCCCTCTCCCGTAGGACTCAGGGCGGTTTACAACCCAATAAAAACATATAATAACAATAAATATTTAAAATTAAATTAAATTAAATTAATACAAGGCTGTTACTAAAACCTGTTAAAAACCCAATTCTAAAACCCGAACAGCCTTGTTTAAAAAATTTTAAAACCCGAGGAGATCTAGGCCAGGCCGGCTTGATTGAAGAGATGAGTCTTCAATTCTCTTCTGAAGGTGCGGAGATCATGACACGTCCGGAGTTCTGGGGGGAGCTCGTTCCACATCGTCAGTGCCCCCACAGAAAAGGCTCTCCCCCTGGGCGCCATCAGCCGACACTGCTTAGCCGATGGCACCCTGAGGAGGCCCTCTCTGTGGGAGCGAACTACTGAGATGTTCTATCTAGAATCATGGAATCCAGTATCCCCGAAAATAAAACTGTCTAGAATGCAACAAAGCATGTCCCAAAGCAGCCTGGGTGGTAACTAAGCAACCCAGTTGTCTCCTATGTAAGGACTGAAACTGGGCCAAGATGAAATTAATTGATGTCACAAGAATGGCAGAGCCCTTGTCACAAAGATGTTTAACAGTACTGCAATCAACTACATATTTTTTTTTCAGTTAAGAAGCCTGTGAAAAATTAACAAGTGAGCAGAGCTGACAAAGCCTGGCCTTGGAAAATTGCTTTAGTGCAGTTTAGCAAAGATCTTTTGGAAAACTGCTCACAGCCCAATATCATTTTTGAAAGGTTAAGCATTAATCAGGGTTTTATCTGCTATTACTGTAAGTGAAAGACATATTCTAGATTTTTTTTTCAGAAACACTAAAACAAGCATAAGATACAGGCAGACGATTCAAATTCTATCAGCAGAGGAGACACGTGTTGCTCCTCCACTGAAACAGATAAACATGAGAGAGAGAGAGAGAGAGAAAGAGAGAGAGAGAGAGAGAGAGAGAGAGAGAGAGAGAGAGAGAGAGAGAGAGAGAGAGAGAGAGAGAGAGAGAGAGAGAGAGAGAGAGAGAGAGAGAGAGAGAGAGAGAGAGTGTTATTGTTATTTTTCTGTTCACTTCCTAGTTTGGCTGTTTGGTTAACAGATCTCAGAGTGTCTAGTTTTGCACATCCTGCCTAAGGCTGGAATTGGCACAGCTTTACTGTCTTAGAAGAGGGATCTCTCTCACACAGATATAGCTGTGGACATCCAAGAATGACATCATATGATGCTGCCAATTGTTATATATTTTTACCCCTCTTTGGCTCATGGAAAACTGAAAGCAATCTGTACTAAAAAAAAATGTAGTACAGTCCCAATCAAACAAGATTGGAAGTAGCAAATTATTGAAATAAAACTACAGTATGATAATACTTAACAATGGTGTAAGAGCCTGGCTGTAGCTGATGGGGTGATGAGAAATTGGATTATATCCCCAAAGCTGCATCGAGGAATAATAATTTCTAAAATTTAAGATACCCATCTGAGAGCCTGTTATGTAATTTGGAAGAATCTTTTCTCCAATCTGGTGCCCTCCAGATGGTGGTGCTCTGGCTGTGCTTCAATGACTGTTCCCAGCAAGCATCTGTGTTGGCTTCTTTATATGTTCTTTTTGTATGGGCTTTTCATATACGGTGCCCAAACCCTGTTGTTATTTGTGCATAGTGCCTGGAAAGTTACTCTTCTTCTTGCCCAAACGTCCTTTTTTTCCCTCAATCTGACTGTAAGGGGTGGTTGTGCAATTAAGAAAACAAAACAAGGCAATTGGGGATCTAAAACTGGAGCAGTCACTGTGTAGTTTATTCCTGTACAGGAACTTGTTCACGTGACACAGACACATGTATATCCTTACAACACCCCTATATTTATCAATAATCACATGCTACCTAAGCTGGGGAGCCCGAGGCAATTTTTGTGAGCATGAGATAGGGATGTTCCCTGAGCCCAGTTTTGGCTGGACGCCCAGCTGCGCGGAAAGATTGGAACAGACACGTCTCTGCTGTCATAGCTACTGGCACACACAACACCCTGGTGCTGTTGCAGATCAGCAGTTTGGGATGAAAAGAGGGCCTGCTCTTTTTAAATCTGTTCTGGCTCCTGGGTTTTTAGGGATAGTCTAGAACAGGGAAAGCAAAATACCTTTTCCTACCCCACATTGCTACCTCAGAAAAGATTTTGCATGGTAAATTCCAGTTGTGTTTAAAGTTGGAATTCATAGGACAGATGCCCACCAAAACACCACAAGGGAGTTATAGCTTCTGCTGGGACTTTTGTAATATGGAAGGCAATCACTAGAGATGGTTGATTACAAGGAAAGAAAATAGCACCGGCTCTGATTTTATATGCAGCAGTCCAGCAAAATCATGCGGTGTACAGATTAAAAACGATTGTGCTGAAAAACGTCGGCATACACACCAATGTTAATGCCTGCAGAACGTAGGACAGAAAAGGGGTTTTTGACTGAAAAACCAGTGCATCTTTATGTGGAAGCAGTGCAGCCTGACAGAAAGTGACAAGAGACAGCTTGACGTCCCATCGTAGGAGGAGAGCTGGAATAATAATAATAATAATAATAATAATAATAATAATAATAATAATAATAATAATAATAGTAGTAGTAGTAGTAGTAGTAGTAGTAGTAGTAGTAGTAGTAGTAAAGTTGGAAGGGACCTTGGTGGCAAAAAGTCAGGAAGAGTCTAGTAGCACCTTTTCCAACTAGCATATTTTCTTTAAAAGGCGGAAGCTTTCATGAGTTGGCTTCCTCAGATGGATCCTGTGCTGCGATTTCACCCGCTACAATGGAAAGAGTTCAATTATTTCACTGGTGTACTCTAAGGCTAAGTGAAACCGAGTCCAATCACAGGGCAAGGTTTGCATAATACATGGCACAAGAGAATGAGTTGTCCTGTGTTTTTCTATCCCTTTGTACACTTTTTTCCCCCTTAGTCCACAAAATAAATCATGGGAACATTAGAATATGGATTTACTTTCTGTATTTGTGAACAGGTAGTCCTCGATGTACGACAATATAGCCCCGAATTTAGGTTGCTAAGTGAAAAATGTGTTAAGTGAGTTTTGCCCCATTTTACGACTTTCCTTGCTTCATTTATTAACTGAATCACTGCAGTCGTTAAGTTAGTAACACAGTTGTTACTGTAAGTGAAACTGGCTTCCCCGCTGACTTTGCTTGTCAGAAGGCCGCAAAAGGGGATCACGTGACTCCGAGACACTGCAACCGACATAAGTATGAACCAGTTGTCAAGCATCCGGATGTAAACCATGTGATCATGGGGATGGTGCTATGGTCATAGGTGTCACTTTTTCTGAGCTCTCAGTAGGTTAATGTGAGAGTCATAGAGTACTAGCCTTTGGAGTATTAGCAGCAGACAATTTTGAAGCATACTCAGTCCCACCCTACGTAAGCGTCTGCAGGAGATTTAATTTTAAAACCACTAGTGTAATCACACACACCTGGGATTAAACAGGCGGGGTGGGGGGGGAGGATAAACTGAGGCCCCTTTCAGAGTAGATTTTAAAATACTTCAGCAATTGCACTTTTGGTCCCTAACATCTTATTTAAGGTCTTTAGCCTTGAGGAGACAAGACAATATTTAATGGCACTTGGATTCATGAAAGAGGGCTGGCCTATCCAATCTGCTTCTAATTAGGAAATTACAATGATTTAGCTTTAGCAAATGGCTTAGCAACTGAGACGTCTTGGGGTTTTTACTGTAGTAACTCAAAAAGTACCCAAGCTTTTACTGTAATAAGCGTCCTATATCTTCCATTAACATTGTTAACCAGAAGGAAGGATTGAGCAACCAAGGTACTCAGTAGGACTTGCTCTGAATTATGCAAAATTAGGTCTATTTTAAAAAGGATCCCTAAGCTTCTACCGCCATCTGCGCATGATAAGTCATCTGCTTAAGAGAGGCCAGAGCTCAATGGAAAAGCCCCATGTAGAAAGAGCCCGGTGTAATGGGAAAGGCATCCAGAGTGAATTGACACATCTCCTTGCTGCAACTTTCTTGGGAAAGGACTTGGCAGACATGCCAGGCAAGTGGAATAATAACCTGGTCTGGATTTAGCAGTGTCCTTGACTGTAAAAAGAGCAGGCGAGTAACCCATACCATAAATGTCCAGACACAAAGTCATTTTGGACCACAGACAAGACATCTGAGATGGTGCAAGCTCACTCACAGTTATTACGCCCCTCTTTGAACCCTGGTCAGGCAGTAGCTGACAAGAAGGGCGCACGCCTCTAGTGGGGAGGGAAGGGGATCAATAACAAGGCCCCACTTTTCACCTTTGGAAAGGATAGCGGGTTGTCAGCTGATGCCATAGTCCTCATTACCAGGG
Organism: Bothrops alternatus; assembly: GCA_034064705.1. Lineage (NCBI taxonomy): Eukaryota > Metazoa > Chordata > Lepidosauria > Squamata > Viperidae > Bothrops > Bothrops alternatus. The sequence continues at coordinate 133,586 of JARGCV010000020.1, read as the reverse complement.
CAGTTCTGTACATGTTTTCTCAGCAGGCTTCCATGGATCAGTGCAATTCACTCTGAGGTAAATATGTAAAAGATTACAGGTAGTTCTTGCTTGACATCCATTTGTTCAGTGACCATTCAAAGTTATGGTGGTGCTGACCAAAATTATAGTCATGACTGGTCCTTGAAGTCCCAATCTTTGCAGCAAACGTCCAGTCACATGATCAAAATTCAGATGCTTGGCTTCAAACATATAGGAGTGCTTCAACTGCTGTCATCCATCTTTCTCCCCTTATCTCTGCCCTTTTGGCTTTCCTGCACTCCGCTGAATACCCCTGCGGCCTTCCACCATCGCTGCCCCCAGCTGAATTTCACCATCTTCTTTCTCCTGCTCCTGGGCCTAAAATCTAAGCACAGGGTGAGAATGTAGCAATGCAACGTGCGCAGAGAGCGCAGCTTAGCCTTGTTTGCTGAAGAGAGCACCTATCCCCACTTACAAAACCAAACTTTTCTGCCCTTTGGGCCAAGGCAGCTACAGTTAAACAAAGCAATATTATTGATGCTCCTTTCTGCGTTATCAGCCACCGTTATCCCTGTTAGTCTAATTTTCTTTAACAGTCTCTCCAAAGTTCCTTGCTGCTTTTGTCTTGGGTTTCAAAGCATCCTGCTGAATTGCCTGCTTTCTTCAGTTCCATCAGCTAGTCAACCTGTTCTCTTTTCCTGCCTTCATTCAGATCTTGTAGCATTTCTGTGCTCCACTTCTGTGGCAAAAGTTATACAGATAATCCTCACTGAACAGAATTGGAACCAAAATTTCCATCACTAAGCGCAGGGGTCATTGACAAAACGTTGTGTGATTGCACTGCTTAGTGACAGCAATTCCAATGGTTCCAGGTGTGGTCATTAGATGAGAACTGTCCCATTGTTGAGCGAGGACCTCACACTTCTCCTACCCTGGTATACTTGCCTCCACTTCAACTCTCCCATCCTCATTCTCTGCCCATTTGGCCACGCTTCTGTCTGTTGATTATCCCTACCATCCCCAGCTGACCTTTACCATCTTCTTCCTCCTGGCACTGGCTTGGGACCCAGGCACTAGGTGAGAGTACAGCTCTGGGACGAATATGACAAGCAGGAAAGGGCAGCAAAGACTTGTCTGTTGAAGAGAACTTGCCAGGCCCAGCTAGGGAGGAGGCGGTGGGATGGGACAGTGAGGTATGGTGTGGTGCACTTCATCCCTGGGTGAGGTAGAAGAGGCAGCAGAAGATGGAGGCTGTGAGGAAGACACTGTTTGAAATGGCAATAGAACTGAAGGAAGAAGAGAGACAATGGCTTCCTAGAGCCACAGTGCATGCTCTGCAGCTCATGGTGGTAGTGTACCTGGAGACCTGGTCTAAAGGCTTCAGGAGAAGTAGAGGCAAGCCCAGCACCAACAGAGCCTAATCAAAGGCCCTTTGCTCGCTCTCAACCCAGCCTTCCTTTTGCAAAATCTCAAAAAGTATCAGCAGCTTCCAATGTGACGAAGTCCACAGATTGGTTCTCTAGGGTGCTTCTGGTGTATGCTCTGCAGCTCACATTGGAAGCTACTGGCTCTTCTCCACTCCCTCTGGTGATACAAGAGACAAATGCTTTAAGTTTGGCTCCAGTCTTCACTCAGCTTTGTGCACAGGTGTAAAAGCAATCTTTAATCAGGAAACATTAGAACAACATTCTGTAAGGTTAATGATCTCTTAATGTACAGGAATATATTTCCTCTCAGAAGGATATTATTTAGAAGTTCAAGTTGCTTTCCTCAATTGATGCTCTCCAGATGTATTTAATGAAAATTATCATTTTCTTTCCCCGGAATAAATATATCACTTGGAGATAAGCCAGCATATTGAAATTCAGAGCATCAGACTGATAAATAATACTTTGGGAGGCAGTAGTCTCCGATTTTTTTTATCACATATACCTTAATTTAAAAAAAAAAACCTGAGCACTGTTGCTGTTTCTTAATAGTATTTATAAATCTGTTTGCATTAACTAAAAATATAATGTCAATTTATTAATTAATATAGGTTCAATTTTTTTACATAGAATTAAATACAATAGACATTCCAATACAGGATTTTCTCCCCATATTGATTACTTTATAACTACGAAATCTAGTTTTGATGGCCAAATTTAATTCTATACATTTGGAAAAGCCAATTTAAAATACAAGAAAACCCATGTTAGTCAGCCAGTGCAATAGTACTACAAAAACCATATTGCAAATATTACAAAGTCCGTCCTGTTTGGTCCTCAGTATATAAAGGAATACTTGCAACAGGTAGTCAACATCACTGGTGTTGAGTACCTGTTGCAAGTATTCCTTTATATATTTACCGCATTTAAAAAATTCAAAAAGATCAGTTCACCAATGTCTGATTTCTAAAGAAGCAGAAATATTGCAGCTTCAAAGAAGGTAAGTATAGTTCCCAACAATATAACCATTTTTTTTTCCAAGGATGTCCTTATAGCTTTTCTTTCCAGTTCTCAAAACACTGAATTCTATGCTATTCTCACTTTCTTATTTGCAACAATGCAACTGTAGAATCTACCAGTTCCAAACCTTGGACTGTTCCCTCACATATCAGTTGCACTGCACAAAATACGCCTTTTGGTTTCAGCCAATTTCCTGCACTTCTCTGGCTACACAAGCCTGACTTATCTGCTATGGGCTGGGCCATTTCCATACATTCCTCATTTCTAACTGATGGTCATAACTCTTTCCAATATTAACAGTCGTTTATTTTGCCCCACTTATCACAAGAGTAGATCATGCTGGTTTAAAAGACAGAGAACTCTCTGTGTTTCTTGCACCACCTCTATCACTTCTGACTCTTCTGATCAGAGCTGAGACAGAGTCAGAATATATTAGCAACACCATTATATAAGGGACTCTTTTCTAGTGAACCTCAAAGAAGTAACTATAAGCGTATTCAACCATGCATCAAACCCAACAGCTGGACATCTGGAGTGATGGTATAGGACCATACCATTTATGTTTAAAAACTTACACAGTGTTTATTGAGGAATATTAGTTCAATGAGGCAACCTGGCAGTTGCTAATAAAATATGGAAACCAGAGAAGTCATTAATCAGACTACATACACAAGAGCAATTGTTGCTCTATTTCCAAGTTTCAGTCATGAATGACATGCTTGATTTGTGAAGAGTCTTTTCATAGAAGACATAACTGTATGAATCAAGTGCACAAACACAAAAAACATATTGGACTTTTAGTACACTTAATATGAAGTATCACAAACATTATCTTATTTCCAGAATGCTAGGTGATAAGCATGTCATGTGGACGGGTCTAAGTAATGATGAATTCATCCTTGTTGAAAGGGTTGTTCCCAGCTCCTTTTAAAGAGGCACTGGTGTACCCCCTTCCTCAAGAAGTCATTGCTGGATCCTATCATTTTGGACAATTTTTGTCCAGTCTCCCACCTCCCCTTTTCAGGGAAGATGGTTGAGAAGGTGGTGGACTTGCAACTACAGAGGATCCTGGAGGAAATGGATTATCTGGATCTTTTCAGTCGGGTTTCAGGCCCAGATATGGGACTAAAATGGCATTGGTCATACTCATGGATGATTTCTGGAGGTGGAGCATCCATCCCTGCTCTCCTTAACTTCTCTGTAGTTTTCAATACCGTGGTATCCTATGGGGCCAACTTAGAGTTAGCGGGTGAGTGGCACAATTCTGTGCTGGTTCACCTCCTTCCTCCGAGGTTAATACCCAATCAATGTTGATAGAAAATGAGAGGTCCAGCACTTGGACACTGCTTTGTGGAGTGGCACGGGAAAGATGCTCTCTTTTTAATATCCACATGAAACTGTAGGGCAAGATCATCTGTCCCCATGAGTATCACCAGTACGTCGATGATACCCTGTTATATATCTCTATCCCACATGAAGTGGGTGATGCAGTGGATGTTCTTTCTTGGTGCCTGGAGGCTGTGGGGGCCTGGATGGGGAACAACATACTCAACAACATACTCCGAGTCCCCGGAGAAGAGCGGCATACAAACCCAAATAAATAAATAAACAGCTGAAGCCTGGCAAGATAGAGTGGCTGTGGGTGGGCTCCTCTGTTCCCAGGACTTTATCACCTGTGGTCTTGGATAGGGTTGTACTAACCCAGTCAGATCCTGTGCGTAACTTGGAGGTACTCATGGATTCACAGCTCCTGCTCAAAGAGCAGGTGGCAGCTGTGGCTAGGAGGGCTCTTTGCTGTGCACCAGTTGTGTTGTGCACCACTTGTATTGTGTGCCAGTTATGCTCTTTCCTGGATAGGGAGGCTCTCCACTCACTCATGCCCTGATTATTTCCTGATTGGACTACTGCAATGTGCTTTAATGATGCTATCCTTGAAAAATTGCCAGAAGCTTCCACTGGTACAGATGTGGCCTACACAGGCACTTTTAGGCGCCCAAAGAAGGGTGCATGTAACATCTATGCTCTGCAAGCTGCATTTGGTGCCAGTTTGTTTTCAGATCCAATTCAAGGTGTTGGTTGTGACCTATACAGGGCATACGGTCAGGCTACCTACAGGACTGTCTTTGTCCCATTACATCACCCTGTCCCACCTGGTCAGGCAATAAAGACCCCTTTAATTAAAGAATTCCAAATGGCAGGGTCCAGGAAGAGAGCCTTCTCTGCTGTTGCCTGTGGAACATGCTTCTCCCAGAGGTGAGACAGGACCTCACTTTTCTGGCCTTCTGAAAAAGAGTTAAGACATGGCTCTGCGGCCTTGCATGGGGTTCCCAGGGGAGCAGGCAGCCATGGGGCTAGTTAGTCACCTGAAAGCCCACCCTTCAGATTTTAACTAATTTTAATCTCTTGCCTCTTCTTAATCTTTTTTTTAAATTCAACACACACAGAGAGAGTTTTATATTTTAACATTTTATTATTAAATAAACTGCCTAGAGAGTCTCTTTTTGAGGGAGATGGACAGTACAGGAATGGGGAAAATAATTAAATAAATAAATTATGTTCATCTTAGGATATTTTTTTTAGACCTAAATAACAATAATGCATATTAACACACTCATTCTATGTTTGAAAAGACTGGTTTTCACCATTTGAAAGGGTACAACATATAACAAAACCTATGTAAGGAAGGTATATAACTTATGCATACTCATGTAAAGGAAAACATATATTTTATGCTTACAACAACCTGTGCTTAGCTGTAGAGACATTTGTTTAGCTATCTGCATCCAATCTATCTCTAAGACAATGGCTCTTAATCTTTTTAATACAGCGACCCCCAACCGGTCATAAGTCGAAGACTTCCCAACCGGTCGTAATTCGAGGACTTTCCAACCAGTCATAATTCGAGGACTTCCCAACCAGTCGTAAGTCGAGGACTTCCCAACCGGTTGTAAGTCGAGGACTTTCCCTGCCCGGGAGTGCCACGCATGCGTGGTGCTGCCCCCTGCGTCGGCCAAGGCGTAGCTGGCAAGGGGCAGCGACGGCGCAGGGCGACCACCGGCTGGGCCACCAGCTGGCCCAGCCCAAAGGAGGTAAGGCACCCGCCGGGCCCCATGCGCGCCAGAAACCCTCCCTGCGCCCGCCGGCCTCCCACCTCCCACCCCTGGCCCTCTTTTACTTACATTTTTAGTAGTTGCTCAGCAGGGAGGGGTGGAAACTTCTACACAGCTCGCCTTTGCTGCAGACAACTTGCAGCACCGTTTGCAGACTGGGACTTTTGGCGGGCTCAGCAGGGCAGAGACAACCTGGACAATTCCTATTGGCTTTTGAAAGCCAATAGAATTAGACTCTATTCAAGAGAGTCTATTCTATTGGCTTTCAAAAGCCAATAGAATAAGAGGGAGTAGCACAGCTAAGGAAAAGGGGGAAAAAATGGCGGACTGCGTTGTTTGGCGACCCCTGTGAAATGGTCGTTCAACCCCAAATGGGGTCGCGACCCACAGGTTGAGAACCGCTGCTCTAAGAGAAAGAAACCTTTATTTGTAATAAGCCAATCCATTCCACTCCATTTATAATGATTGGATAAATTTCTAAGCATCAGAACCTTATAAAAAGGGAAACAATGAGAAGTGCTGTGTGGCCACTCATCCAAAGCAACTTGATAACATTGGATGAATAATCATATTTTGACTCTCCACTGATCATCTGGTATGTTTTATTGGACTCCCAGCTTGGAACGGACCATAGAAAAAGAAGGGGGCAAAACCTTATAATTTATGCCATGATATGATGAGCCAAACAGGAGCACCAAGCTAGCTGGATGAGTACCGCATGGATTTGAGGACGTACAAGCTAGCATGAAGTTACCCTGGCTTTAGCTCTCCAATTTATCATTGCTGTTTGTCATTGGCTACCAATTGGTCTCCGAACACAATTCAAAGTGTTGGTTATGACCTATAAAGCCCTTTATGGCAATGGGCCAGGTTACTTGTGGGACCGTCTTCTGCCTCATGAATCCCAGCGACCAGTCAGGGCGCATAGGGTTGGCCTCCTACGAGTCCCGTCTGTTAGGCAATGCCATCTGGCGGAGCCTAGGGCAAGGGCCTTCTCCGTTGCTGCCCCAGCCCTCTGGAACCAGCTTCCCACAGAGGTTCGCACTGCTTCCTCCCTCCTAGTCTTCCGGAAATTATTGAAGACACATTTATGCCGACAGGCTTGGGGCGTATGAACTATACTCTGCCCCTGGGCCTAGGAAGGTGCCTCCATCAGTGATTGTGTACTGATCGTGTTTGTATGCTGTATGAATGTGTTTGAATTGAATGAATGTGCTTAGATGGTATGGTTGATTGTTATTGTAATTTAATTTTTTATTGTATTGTTGTTGTAAGCCGCCCTGGGTCCTAGGAGAAGGGCGGCATAGAAATCTAAATAAGGTCAAATAAAGTCAATAAAGGGACTCTTGGCTGTTGCTAACCAGTCAAATTGCCAAAGCTTCCTATTAGTAAGTAACCCCTTTAAATTTATTACTGCAAATTTGATGATATTTGGTTATTTCTGCACCACACACAACAAAATTGTTGTTATGGATTGAACATGCTACATTTTAAAGGAGTGGCATCTTATTAGGAAGTCAATGAGTCTCCTGCAAGGAACCTAAAATGTACTGGACATGTGTGTCAGCTTTTAAATAGGAACATAGATGGGAGGGAGGGGAAAAATATAATCCCTAAGAATTTGCCCCAGTTAAACTCTTTGCTTGTTGGTGTGAAAGAAAGCTTTCTGTTCAACCAACTATGTCAAAAATTTATGCTTGGGTGTTGCAAATGAACCAGGTATTTAGATAATTGGCAAAGAAAAATTGGTATTTCTCAATAGTCAGTTAAAACTCTTCTGGTGCTTTTCTTAAAGACTTGGCATCTCAGCAGATCGAGTATTGATATCTACAGTATGAGCTAACTTGTCAGATGGGAATTGCCCGCACAAATATACAATTGGGCACTTCCTAATTTATTGCAAATCCTGGAGGAAATGACTAAAAGATCTCTGAATTGGCCAGAACATCAAAGTGCTTAACAAAAGGTTGGTAAAACCCTCATGCTTATCATGCCAAACCAAGTAAATGCTGCTCTTGTAAATCAGGCAGCACCTGATTCAGGCAACATTTTTTTAAACAATCCTATATAACTGATCAAACTTGTATCCTAGGAATTGCACAGCATAGCTAATTTTGCTTTTGATCAAAGAAAAAGAGATATGAATAAGGCACCCGTATTCACCTTATTCTCAAGTTATATGGTGTTTGCGTATGCATGTATATATGTACTGTATATAAAATGTTAATTTGGAAGCTGATTGGAACCAGGGGAAAATTAAAAGCAATGTGGGTCTGTCCTGTGAAAACTGAATCTCCCCACAATTGGAAGCAGGCTGTGACCATACCATGTATCCAGCCATTTGTATTCTCTTTGTGTACGCTGAATGCATAATAGAAATTAGGAAATTTCTTCTTTGCTATCTGCCATTTACTCTTCATTGTTTGAAATCTGTGTTCAATAAGTCTTGTCATATTGAACAACTTCTCTCTCCCCCCCCCCAAAAAAAACCTTTGTGGGTCTGAGCGAGCAATCCTATTGGTCAGGATTGTCCGTCTGATTTCAAAACTGCATGGGAGGAATTGAAGATCTGTACATGCCCCACTGGGCTAGACTTTTGGGGTCTTGGGTGAAAGAGTGAGCAATGTTCTAGTTAATCTGAGATTCTATCTATTTTTGTTTTCCTTTATTATTGAATACATTAAGAAAGCAATGAGTAAAACATGTTTCTGTTGAATTGAATGAAACTAATCAATGGTACACTAAATCTTTTTGTGGCCCTTCGGAAAGTGTGAGGTCCTATGATCTGTTAAGATTGCTGTTACTGTAGAGCAGCTTCAGCTGTGAGCACTCAGAAAGAGAGATTTATTGCTAACTGGCTTCACAATCCATGTTTTCCTGTAGCTCATGCATACTCTCTTCTGACTTTAAAAGGGGAAGAGGGGGAAGGATAGGAACCAAAATAGCAAAAGCAGTTACATGGAAAGATTCCTCTCAACATTTGAAGATTTTTTTAAAAAATCTGAGGAAAAATGTACTGTTTTTATTATTAAACAAGACAGTATTTACAGCTGCACAATTCTGGTATTAACTCAAATAGTTAAATTCAGTTGTGGCCTTAAGATCAGTAATACCGAATAGACAATGAGCTATGCCAAAATGTAGCATGTTTTTAGTTTAGCATGTAACGTACACCCAGCTAAGCATGATTTACTCAGGAAAACCATACTTAAAGCAATGTTGTATGAGATCAGCCACTTTTCTTCAGCCTGAAGTAGAATGAAAACAATCATACATACTGCCTACATGTTTGGAGAAAGGGTAGCCTAAAACAGAAATAATACATTGTATTATTCCTAATGCATTTTTTCTGCATTTCCATAGCAATTCAGACAAATAGAAATGAAGAAACCCTATGCCAATCAAGTTTTCATAAATGGCAGAAACAAGTAACCTACATTTATAGCTATCAACAGCAGAGACAATTTTAAAATCTGTTTGTCATCATGAGTCATTTACCTTTTCAATAATTTTACTGAAATATATTCCATAAAAGAAACAATTAGAAATACCATCAGTAGAATTCTCTAAATACCTAAGGGAGAAAAAAAGTCTTATATTGTAGTAAGGCATAAGAAGGGGGCCTCAAACATTTGGAGGCACTTTGGATCAGCCATTAGAAGTGGGGGAGGGGAGAATTCAACATTTCAAGAGCAAAGATGAAAAACAAAAGCTGGATCAGCTATCACTTTTAGTGGTTCACTTCCATCCAAATTCAGAGTAGATATCTTTTTATTTTAGTCCCCAGAAATTTATGTTTTAGGCTACCTTTAAAGACTGTGGAACTAAACCCTTAAATATGCATGTACTTATGTCTGGGGGGGGGAGACAAAGTCTCTTTGATAGTCTTAATTATTCTATTTTGTAAATAGATCAACCTTTGACATCTGAAAGGGGTTACATTTCTACAAATACGTTGAAGTTTATGTGAATAAAATTGTGAGAACCAGACATGAAGCTTCCTAAACTGGACTGAACAAAATTCTTTTTGCCAGCAAAAAAACAAGACACCTTGATTAGTGTACGTAGTTTTTAATTACAAAAAAAACCCCATGAAAAACATAGCTAAGATATAAAGGCACTTATTTGTAATAAGTTGGTTTAGCTTCTAGATTTTGTATATTGGCCACTGGTAAATAACTTATTATTCTCTTTATCTTATGCTTATGTTGTATGCCGCTCAGAGTCATACTTCTTGAGTCGGAAGACCTTGTAAAACTTGAAATGAATGAAGATGGAATCAAAAGAGGCGTCTATGGAGATTCTCAACCATCCTGGTCACGATAGTCCCAAAGGTGCTTTTTCAAGAGGCAATTGGACTTTTCTTTGAAATCGTTTCAAATTTTCTTTGAAATTGAACCACCTTTAGCAACAATTTCAAAGAAAAACGAGAAAGTCCAGTTGCCTCTTTAAAAAAGCACCTTTGGGACATTCAAAAGAGACACTAAGGAATTGCTGCAAAGCATTGCTGCAAAAAAAAAAAAAGAAACGGGAGAAAGACAAAGGCACAGCAAGACGCACAGAAGACGCAGAGATTGGTATAACCTGGCAGCCGCCGTTTTTATTCACAAACACCAAAGATTCACCATCGTGGGAGCCTCCACCCTCGCACAGAACGTCGTTCCACCGACCTCAGGATCCCCGCTGCGTCTCACTTCTATTCCTTCGCTTTTTCCCCGCCTCTTCCGGTATATGAAGCTGCACACGAATGACGTATTACCTCTCGCACAGGAGGCAATAAGGCGCATGCGCATTTGCAGCCGCGGCCTACATAGTTCCGGTTGGTATAAATTAGGTATAGTACTCAAATGACGTCCCATTTCAAGAGGCAACTGGACTTTCTTGTTTTTCTTTGAAAAACAGCCGTGGTCCGGATGGCTGAGAATCTCCATAGACATTTACTCCAGTGTTTGTAACGAGGAACGCCAAACTATGGCAAATCGGCTGTCGGCTCTGTAGCATAAGAATGAAAATGTACGTCTCGGAGATCACTCCTTGTGCCGAGAAATAATTTGATTGTCTCTGTGCCTGCTGTACTAGAGTCCTATTGATAAATAATGCATTCTCAACAGTCAGTTTGAACCATCAGCTATAAGGTGTGGGGGGAAATGCAAATCTTGTGGCAATAGAATAAGTCAGTCTAGGGAGATCGGAACTAAAAAGGACGACTGGGTTTTATTACTGTAGAACAGTGTTTCTCAACCTTGACAATTTTAAGGCATGTGGACTTCAACTCCCAGAATTCCAATGCTGGCTGTGGAATTCTGGGAGTTGAAGTCCACATGCCTTAAAATTGTCAAGGTTGAGAAACACTGCTGTAAAAGAAACCCGCAGATGCAGCTTTTTTTTTTCCTTCCCCTGCTTCTCCGCCAATTAAATGATATTTTGGGACTATTCTGGAGTTTTCTGGACGGGAAGGGGAAAACTGCATCTTGTTAACGCAATCGCTCCCGCCCTCGTTCATTTTTGTATAGCATCTCGTGTTTTTTAACCAATGAAATAAAATGCCAGTAAAATAAAATAAGCTTTCTTTTTAACCAGTAAAAAAGCGTCACCAAACTTTCGACTTTTTACTGCAGAGCGCCCTAGGAGCGCATCTCCAATTTGCAGGGGGGCAGCAGAGGGCGAAACTGGTTCTCTAAAAACCGGAAGTTGACCCTTCGTGGTTTCGTCTGTGGTTTGCTTTCTTGGACGGTACCAAGTGCGGCAGGGGAGAGGTTATCAGCAATTTATATTTTAAAAGCCTGAAAAGGGTTAAAGGCTCTAGGTAAATGAAATTCAGAAGTTCCTTCCGTCTGAGGGAAGGGCAGAAGCGACCCGGGGCAAGAAGAATAGCTTCGACTCGCCCTTGAGGATGATTTTTCAAATCCCTCCCATGTTTTCTTAGTTGGGCCAATCCGAAGATTAAGTTGCTTGTTTAGGGAAGCACCCAGATCTGGGACAGGTGAGTTGCCAGCTGTTATTCCCACGGGCACCCCTCTACCTCTTTCCCCCCTCCTCACCTTCCAGAAGGCGCGAGCCCTTGTCCGGTCGGTCACCTTAGTTACCGAGCGCCTCCTCCCCCGAGGAAAGCCTAGGAGAGTTTTTGGTCACAGGACTGCGGAAGTCACAAGAGGTTTACCAAACCCCCCCCCACACACACACACACATCACCCCCGAGCTTCAGGGCTGCGACCTGCGTTAGGAACAAAACATGTTCTTCCCTGGTGGGGTTCAAAAGCCAGCGTGTTGTGTTGGTGAAAAGGCTGGATTATATAGGTTTAAACGTCCCAGCCAATCAGGTCATTCGGAAATAATTAAAACATAAAAGTGATCTCATCTCTAGATAGGTACACGAGGACAAAAGAACGTCCTTACTTTTATTGTTGGAGCAATGGGTGGCGTTAAGATTAATTTTTCAAGTCACAGTGCTGCTACGTGGAGGACTAGTGCCTCTTAATGGGATTCTTGTTTGTTTGTAGATCAGTTTCAATCAATGTGTTTGATGCCGCAAAACATTGGGTTGCTGCCACATTTGGCTCTACGACTTATTTTGCTTCCAATGAATTAATAATATTGGTTGAAAAGTTACCGTTAAATCAGTTTAAGGAATAAATCGAACCTTTTTAGCATTATTGTAAAGGACTGTCTCAGTTTTCAGAAAGCAATTTTTAAAACTACTGCAGAATTTAGACTGATTTTGATTGGCCTTAGAGTGCTTCTTCATAATTTATTCAGGGTCAGCATTTTTATGAGAACTTTGTAGTTCCAGAAAACAGTGCAATAATTTGGAGTGGTCCTGAAGGGATTGAACTGTAAAATAGCTGTTTAGAATAGCAAAATCCTTAAAATGGCATGTTTTATGCTGTTCTTTAGAAGAGTTGGGAACAAGACATTTTCCATATTACTTCCCACCTGTACATATCTATCGTACCATCGAGGCGACAGTTTTCCAGTCTGCGCTCATGTAGCTTTTTTTTTTTCTTCAGGATTGCTTGCTTATTTTTTGCAGAAGTCACAATGAATTGCCGTTCAGAGGTGCTGGAGATATCAGTTGAAGGTCGTCAGATTGAAGAAGCTATGCTGGCACTTTTGCACACCGTATTACTTCATCGCAGCACAGGGAAATTCCATTACAAGAAAGAAGGAACCTATTCGATTGGGACAGTTGGCACACAAGATGTTGATTGCGACTTCATTGATTTCACCTATGTCAGGGTTTCTTCTGAGGAACTTGATCGTGCACTGAGAAAGGCAGTTGGAGAATTCAAGGTAAAAGTTACTGTGTTTATGTCAGAATGATATGTGTTCCCATGCTGCTGGTTCAGAAACATTCTTTGGCCCATGATACAGATGCCAAATAGTTAACAGGCTGTTTCCAGGATTAATTCAAGGTTGACTTTTAATTTTCATAGCCCAAACCAGATTGGGATTGGAACATAATCTCAAATTAGTGTCCAAGAATTCTGTTCCTTTGCTGAAATCGTTTACTATTTTTCAGACAATGAGTGTTCCTAAAAGAGGGAGTCTCCACATGCAGTTCCATCAGTACACATCAGCAAGCTGTGAAAACAATATTACTTCTATATTATTTAAATATTTATTCTCTCTATAATGATTTAAATTACTTCACTTAAATTGCTGCATTTTTGTTATGTATTTAATATGTTTCTGCATCAGTTCACATTAAATCTCAAAGCAATTTATAATTAAAATTGTAATTAGTAAAATACAGTCAGTGTATAAAATTTAAAACTTTCGTTAAAATAAAAAATGCAAAATTAGCAAGATACTGTTAATACATAGAACAAAAACTGGCATTGAAAAGTTTAAGAACATAGCATCGTTAACATAGTTTTGAAAGCCCTACGAATATAAAAAAATCTTTGCTACTCAACAAATTCCAATTTGACATAGAGTGTAAGAACTGTAAGAGTTTGAGTAAAAATACACTGGACTCAGAATGGATACAGAAACATGCTAGGGCACATATTTAATCCTTTTGAGAAGCATAACTTCATCCAAACAGTTGGAATTCTGCTCATCTGGATAAGTAAACTATCCACTAACAGCATTCCTGTGTTCTCTGGAGTGGTTTCAGTTTGTTGGCCCTTACTGCAACCAGGCATTGATTCAGCAGTTTCAATGTGTCACATGGACCCCTATGAAAACGCAAGATTGAGGTTAATATCAGCATGCTGCTAATATTTTACTTTAAAATATTCAACACATTCAACGATTCAGTGTAAAAAATTGAATAACATGGGGGATAACAGTGAAACCTTACAGAACTATACAGCATAAATGCCATGGATAAAGCTATCCATGTATGAGCTGAGCCACTCAAAGCCCATTTTACTCACTTTTAAAGTGGACACCCTCTGCAAAAGAATATCACTCTGGTGGTATCAAGCAAGAGATCCAAGAGAATCAAGAGGGTTTCACTCTCCCTGTCTCTTTCCCAGCAAAGATCATTCAACATGATGACCAAGGCAGTTTCAGGGCCTAAATTAGGTCTACATTCTTATTGAAAGGGACTTAGAAAATTTCATCTAAAAATGTTTGGATATGATTAACCGCTATATGCTCAATCCCCTTAATCAGAAGAGGGATACTGGCCTATAAATATTTACATTTTTTTTTAGTAATCATCTCACTGCAGCCTCCTTTAATAAAGGTAGGACCACTTCTTGCAGCAACATATTTATACTCCTCTACTTCCAGAAAACACTCCCTTTCTCCTAAGCCATGAGAAGCAAATATAAAACAAACATGGCTAGCCAAACGTAATCAAGCATCTTATCCGCATTATCAAGCCTTAAGAACTGAAACTCATCCCAAAATATCTGACAGGTCCTTGGACATTTTTCAGCCTGAACAATTGAAATAGTAGAGTCTATCATGCCAAATTAGACTGATTTTGTTCTTAAAGTATCTAGCTGACATGTCGTCAGCAACTATCAATTTGTTTTCATATAATTCATATCTGAGCCAGACCCCTAAACTCCTTGCACCACTAAAAAAGTTCCACTGGTGCTGAGGGTACACAACAGAAGGAGAAAAAATATTCCAATATTGTCACTGTACAGTATAGGCTTGATAATAAGTTCTTACTAGTATCCAATCAGATTTAAGTTGAGTTTTCTTCTGTGTTTTAGTCTTCCTCCAACTGCCTGCTTTGCACTCAGGGGACTGAATGGACTCTGCATTGGGAAGAGGAGATTGAAGAACAATTGTTTCAATTGCTGTCATCATTTCTGTAGTCAAATATTTGACAGGGATCACGAAAAATGCTTCAGAGCTTTCTGGAAGCCATTGGAATCTATCATCTTCTGAGATGATAGGGTTCCCCACCTCTGCAGTGAAAAATAGTCTCTGCAAGCATCATTTTCAATAGAAAATAATCTATGGCAGAAGAACAGATATAAGCATAGCCCTCTTTTCAAACCACCATCCACTTGCTCACTAGGGAAAAAAATCCAGAGTGTGACTTGCTATTTGTGTTGGCACAGTAACAAGTTAGGACACTCATTATCAAGAGAGTTACGACAGTTTCAGTGGCTCCTGTAAGGCAGTCCCAGTTTAAATACTGTAGTATTCTAGAATCAATATTCTAGAAGTCCTACACATCAAATCTGAAACTGTCTCTAACTGCTCAGGGCAGGGAGCATCCCAATCAGCAGAATGAACTACCAGCAGAAACCCCCATTTGAAATGTACAATACAAAATGCAAACATTCTAGATTGCCATTTGAATAAATTGATGGGAGAGAGAGAGAGAGTCCTTTAAAAAAAGAACTTTAAATGTATATGCATCAATATCACAATTTCAGTACTGTGTTAGGAGTATCATTATTGAAAAAAATGTGCATATTGGTAAGATTCTGGGGATGCTAACATTTACAGTTTTCCACTGCAAAAGTACATAGGTTCATACATTGACAAAAGTCAATAATCATTTTATAAATGGCCACTGTTAGAAGGCAATTACTCTTGGCTATATTTTTACATTACATTGCTAACAATCTTTTCTTCCTCTTCTGCTGCCATGAAAGTAAATATATTACAAAGCATGCATCTGATGAAATACTTGGTACACATGAAAGGTGTACTTTAAGATGGGGCCACAGAACACTTTGTAGTGCAAGAAGCTAAATGGCTATGGTTCTAGAACAGGGGTTCTCAACCTTGGCAACTTCTCAACCTTGGCAACTTTGCTGGCTGAGGAATTCTGGGAATTGAAGTCCACAAGTCTTAAAGTTGCCAAGGTTGAGAACCCCTGTTCTAGAAAGTGTTATATTTCTATAATCTCTTTTTCAGTAAATTTCCTCCCCTAGATAACAATTTAAGTTGCCACTTTTGTATCTGTATAAAAGCTGTTAAGTCATTGCAGTTGCAAGTCACATGACTGGATCTGATGGGCTTGGTTTTTTGTACTTTTTTTGCAGTTGCTATTGTTATGGGGTTTTTTTGTTGCAAACAAAAATAAATGCTGGAAACTGGCAACAAATGTTGCAAATCACTGTCATGTGATTGCGGCAAGCTACAAATGGCCATAAAGATGAGCCCGTTGCCAAATGCCCAAAATGCAATCATATGACTGCCAGGGTGGGGTGCTGCTGTTGTAACTTCAAAAACAGGTTATAAGTAAGCCTGGAGAAGACAATTGTAATTTTGAATAGTTTTTAAATGACCAGTTGTAAATTGAAAACTAGAAACAGATGTTGAGAAAATAGTCTATGATGGAAACTATACCCATGTGTTAAGACCTACTATAAGGATCCTTCTTCAAGTCTTTTTATGAGAGGGTACCATATGAAAACAAATTTGTCTTCGTTTCATTAGTGAGACTTCAGTTTTAGCATATCTGCTCTATGGAAAAAGAAAACATCGTTGAGCATGGCATAACTTTGTTCCAAGTAAATATTCATAATATTTTATTATAAATATACTGAAAACATAACATTATTCCAGTGAAACATGGAATGCTTTTTTTCCCCTCCCTCAGGATGCATTGCGAAACTCAGGCAGTGATGGGATGGGCCAAATTTCCCTGGAGTTTTATCAGAAGAAGAAATCACGATGGCCTTTCTCAGATGAGTGCATCCCTTGGGAAGTTTGGACAGTCAAGGTAAATGTAGTGAGTCTGGCTAATGAGCAGGAACGGCAGATATGTCGTGAAAAGGTGGGTGAAAAACTTTGTGAAAAGATTATCAACATTGTAGAAGTGATGAACCGACATGAGTACCTACCCAAGATGCCTACCCAGTCAGAGGTGGATAATGTCTTTGATACAGGGCTGAGGGATGTCCAGCCCTACTTATACAAGATTTCTTACCAAATCACTGACTCACTTGGGACCTCTGTCACCACCACCATGCGTCGCCTCATCAAGGACACCTTGGCACTCTGATGTCCAGGATATCATGGACCAGACATTTTTGAAAAGCAACACAAGCAACTGGTTTTCTGCTCTCACTTAGCCCCAGAGTACCACATCCATTATTCTCAGAAATTTTGGGATTCTTGACATCTATACTTTCTCATTCACTAACTATTACAGGTCAAGGCTAGAATTAGCTTGTCCACCAGTTCACCAGATCCCAACTTCTTTCAATTGCAATAGAGAATATAAACCAAGAGACCTCTTCAATGTCCTTTTCTGTTAAATCCAATTCCATTAGATGAACTACAGTGTGTCTATGGGAAAAGATGGTATGCATGCTTCATAAGTATTTTAGTAGCACCTAATACACATAAAATAATACCAACATTTGCACTATCAATGAGCCGTAAACTAATATGTTGGCTAGATTCCCTGATTTCTTGATTTTGAGATCTTCTACAAGGCTGCCATGGCTAAGGTTACTCTTCTTGGCAAAAAGTGTGCCTTCCTTCCTGATTACCTAAGTTAGCTCATCTCTAGCTTTGGAATAAATACATTTTTGCTTCTAGGTGCCTGACTTCAGGGTGGGAGTGTGTAAGGGTTTCAAGCTTTCCCCCTTTTTTTGTGAGTAAAAATTACAAAAAAGGACCCATTCTACATACCTATATTTTTCAGTAGAGTTTGAAATATGTAGCCTGTATTTCTAGAAAAAGAAAATTCATGTTTTGTATATATTTTACCAGTGTAATATTATATGTATAAAATAATCTAAGAATAAAAAGAAAATTCCTGTCTTTTGTGTCGTAACTTTCTATAATACAAAGTAGTTTTGAACTAACATACTCAAAGAGGCCTAAATTATTCCAATTTATTTAACTTTGATTGATAATCCTTGAAATCAGTTTCAATCCTGATATTAATGCTGAATTCAGTTATGCTTCGTGATGTGTTTTTGAGTTCCATTTGGCAGAAGTGAAGCTTGGAAATGCCACATACATTCACACGATGAATTTGAGTTATTCTGTTGCTCAGCCTAGTTTTCTTATTGAGGCGTAATAAACACTATAAAACCAGACATATATCTGAGGTTTCTGATAATTAGGAAAAATGTCAAAGATTTATTTCCCACTAAAAACTTGGATTGTGAATATATTGGTAGATATTGTAATCCAAATAACATATACTTACATTATAATGAGATGAGCTATTAACTGTAAGACGCTAAGAAAAAGACACAGGAATGTCTTGAGCAGAGGTTTGAATCTGCAGGTCACAGCTTGACAAACTCTGAATTTATTGCTTCTTATATACTTGTTACATACACCAGCTTAACCATTAGATGCTGACAAAAGTTTCTTCATTGGAAAATGTCTTCATGTAAGCAACTATTTTCTAGTAACACATTACATGGTCAAAGACCAGGTAAGCACAAATACAGGTAGATCAAAAGGAGAAAGAGCTGACAAAGACAGGAAGAGATACCGTAGGAAGGAACTTAAGCATATTATCTGTTTAGGTAGGTGAGGCGTTAAGTCAAAAGTGGATGACCTGGCTGCTTCATTAGGACAAAGGGTATCAAAAGGTTATGAGGTTTGTGGGGGGGAAAGCACGGCAGTTTGCTGCGCATGCATTTTCCCCCACAATTAACCCCGTTTATCCAAGTATATACATTGTAGAAGCATGTCCCAAAGGTGCTTTTTCACAAGGCAACTGGACTTTCTTTTTTCTTTGAGATGTTTCGCTTCTCATCCAAGAAGCTTCTTCGGTTTAACTCGGTGGGGAATGGAAGAATTTATATTCCTTGCAGACAGCTGGTCATTTGCATTCTTTTAGAGCAGGACTTTTCAACCAGTGGTATGGGTACCACCTGTGGTATATTGGCACCTGGCAGGTGGTACGTGAACATCCTAGAAAAGTAGTGGGGGAGGGGAATGAGCTGAACTGGTGGCAGCACCGCACAAGCCTGAACGAGAGATGGCTGGAGCTGCAGGGCTGTCAGGGCTCAGCGGAAGCGCCCGGATCAGTGCTTCTTCGGGACTGTCAGGGCTCAGTGGAAACACCAGGATCAGTGCCAGGCTCCAGCTGGAGCTCGGCGCTGATCCTGGTGCTTCTGCTGAGCCCAGAAGAAGCGCCCATCAGCTGGAATGTTGCAGCATCTCCAGGGTCTTGTGATTTACATTCAGATGCTTGGCAACTGATTCATATTTATAATGGTCACAGTGTCCCAGAGTCATGTGAAGTGACCAAAACTTGCTGCAACCACCCAGCAGACAGGTGGAATAAAAACCAAACACTCCCCACACCACCCGCTGCCAATGGGTGTGGAGGAACTGTTGAAAGGACTGTGTTGTAGACTAGAAATAGATGATGTCGTATCCTCCCCCTCTGTTGGATGAGAAGCAAAACATCTTCAAAGAGAAAAAAGGAAGTCCAGTTGCTTTGTGAAAAAGCATATTTTGGACAACCATGACCTGGATTACTGAGAATCTCCATAGACATTGTAGAAGCATGTTTCTCTTTTCATAAAATGCATTAATAGTACTTAGTACTGAGATTACATTTTAATCACTGAGTTTAGGAAATTATGTTTCCCTTTCTGAAGAACATGTGGCAGGCAAGGCTGAAATATGCCTTGGAAAATTAAACCCTTTAATTACCGGTAGATTTATCCCTAGTTATTTAGTCCATTGAAATAGTGTGTTCTAATGAGATATTGAGAGCCAGTTTGGAATAGTGGTTAAGGCATCAGGAGAAAAAGGACAGCCTGAATTCTAGTCCCACCCTAAGCACAAAGCCCGATGATCTTGAGTCATTGACTTTCTCTCAACACTAAGGAAGCAATGGCAAACCAAGTCTTGCCAAGAAAACTACAGAGACTTGTCCAAGCAGTCTCTCTGAATCAAACATGATGGAATGGAAGGGGGAGAAAGTAAGATATTAAACCAATACTTACCTTGCAAAAGGACAATTAAATGATAATAGAAGAGACCCTTATAGTTCTGTAAAGTTACTAACAGGTATAAGGAAATATTCCTCAAATTATCATGTAAGACCAACTATCAGCGTTAATATAGAAAGGAAAGCAGGATGCCCTGGTCTGTCCTATAGTTTCAAGTATGGATTATTCTCTAAATTGATCCCAAAATGCAGATGTTAGGTATGTGTTTTGCAACAGTGTTAACATGAGCCAACAGATCTTTAAAACTGAAGGAATCTTGGTAATGTAGATATAATCTTACGGAAAAGTGTTAAAATCTAATATATGCCACATCTTAAACAGATAGCTTGCTTCTTCCTAGAGACTGTAGCTGTTCATTATCCAGTTTACACGTATTTACTCAGAAGCATGCCTGTGAGTTATTTTCCCGATTCTACTGAGAGTTAATATTCTTACATTGCAATCCTTTGTACAGTTATACTGGAAACTTAATGACCTAATTTAACTTAAATCAGAACCATGTTTTATATCATTAGTTCAATGGGTTTAAATATGGTTAACTGCACAAGATCATAACTTTTCAATTAAATATAAATCTAATCCGAAGAATTCTTAATGCACTCTACGTTTCGCAATGTTTTCATAGCTGACAGTTGGACACCCCATAATTTCTATGACCTTACCAAACAACCGAAGCTTTCATTTCACACAAGGACAAACCTAGGACATTTGTTCAGCTTTCACTCTAGAAAAAAACCACTGCCTCTTACATTTCTAACCGCTTTTTTCTACTCATTAGTTCCTTTAGAGGCGTGGCTTTTAAAATTTGTCCAATTAATAAGCAGGATTTCTTCGAAGCGCATCGATGCTACCCAATACGAGAGAGGCCTTTAAGTCAAGCGAGTAGCTCACGCCCAGGAAGCTAAGCATTGGGAGAGCTCAGCATGTGCCATAGTTCCGGTCTTTGAAGCCTGAGTGACGCAGAGGGAGTTAAAACTTCTCCAATCAGCAAGTCCTCAAGCGAGTGAGTGACGGGAGAGTACCCAATTAGACTTTAGAAAGGCAAGGTCGTTGGCCAATCTTGATCCAGAATTTATAAAGCGAGCCTTTTAGAAGCCGATCTAGGTTGGTGGTAGGGCTGCTCTTCCACT
Organism: Bothrops alternatus; assembly: GCA_034064705.1. Taxonomy (NCBI): domain Eukaryota; kingdom Metazoa; phylum Chordata; class Lepidosauria; order Squamata; family Viperidae; genus Bothrops; species Bothrops alternatus. Next base: position 112,536 of record JARGCV010000020.1, on the reverse strand, counting down.
TCGCCGGTGGCCGCCATGTTGGGGCTCGCGGGTCGCTGCTGCGCCTCTTCGGCCTCTTTTTTACTGAGGGGTGCGCGAGGCGCGTCGAGTCCCCTCCAGGATCTGCTGCAACTTCGGGGTGGTGTTGTTGCCGCTGCCGCCGAGGCCCGTAAGTGGTAGGCGAAGCACAGTGGGAGCTCGAGGGCGGGGTCACCTTGCGGCCTAGCGGTGGCGGGGACTGGCTTCGGGAGGATTCGGGAGTACGGAAAAAAAGCCTCTGCACCGAGGGTGCTGCTCGGCCCGGATGGGAGGCTTGCCTTCCCCCGTCTTAATTCTGCCACGTCTCTCCCCGGCGCTGCCCTCCAAGAAGGGGAAGCAGAGTTGTCGCTTGCCCTTTTTTTTTCTGCTGGATTTTCACGGCTCATCGAGCCACGTGTTTGGCTAAGCTCACCTAGAAGGCTGCATTTGTCCGTGAGAACCCTGAACGTAGTTTGATTCTCTGCGTGTTTGTGTTTATATGTGTGTGTGTGTGTATAGATATAGATATATGTGTATGTATATATAGATATATGTGTATATATATATATACACATATATACATATATATATACATATATATATATATAGACGGGACAGCGTGTTGCCCCTCCCCCCGCCCACAATGCCTTCCTCTGCAGAAAAGCACAAATGCCGAACCCCGGTCGTTGGCTACGTGTCGCCGGTGTCTCATCTTAGCGACCACGTGGATGGGTTTTCGCCACGATCAATCTCATCCTTCAGTTTTTGCCCACCCCGTTAGATTTACGGAGGAACCGATGGTTTCGGGTCCGGCCTTCCTGCGTGGGCGGGAAATCGCCGAGGGGCGGCCCCAGAGGCGTCGCACGACCTTCTGCTTCCGTATTATAAGATGCCCGGGGACGATGAGCGTCCGCCGCATCCGAAGAGAGAGAGCGAGGAAGACGACCTGGGGACCACGGAGCCCGTCGCTCTTTTGCCAAGGGCAAAGATGGCGCCCTTCGGCACTAGAGGGCACGGGAAGGCACTGCGGAGCTCTTTTTCAGATCCTGGACGCCTTTTTGCCCTCCCCTCCTCTGTAGGTACAGTAAGCCGGGCGAAGATGGAAAGAAAGGCAGGGCAGAATGGCCGAGCAAGATAAAACGGGTTTTTGCCACGCGGTTCTCTTCAGATCTAGGCACGGACCTTTCTCTTTTTAAATTGCTTGAACAGGATTTAGGAACGGTTTACAAGAATCAATAATGCTTGATCGAACTAGGAGTTTTTTTAAAAAAACACACACACACACACACACACACACACACGAATTTTCCACAATGCTTCATCATTGGTTTCATTGGTTTGGGTGGATAAGATCTTCAATATGACCTGGATGGATTTGAGTGGATAAAATCTTTTAAGATAACCTGGCCCGGAGGTATTACAATCCAGACTTCGTGAGGAGGAAATTATTTTATCAATAATTTGGTGTTAGGGAGGAAGCTATTTAGGCACCTGCATTTTGAATTTTTTTTCAGAGCTTATTGTTGATCTGTGAGAATTCCAGTTGTGATAAGGAAATGTTTCCTTCAAGGGACTCTCCTGGATGACCACTGCAAAAGCCTGGCTTTCTATCGCTCATACAGGTGTCTCATATAACAGTTATTTCTAAGTTTTTCTTTAAAGCTTGGTACTAATATATTGTTAGAATAAAATCCCTTCAAAACATTATGGAAACCTGAGACTCATTTGCCCCCAAGGTTCTGTATTTGACAATATTTGACTGTATGTTGCCCAACTCTCAACAACTCTGGGAATGAAACTACAAACTGAAGTATTTTGATGTTATCTTGCCAAGAGGAGAATCTCAATCTTAAATCTTTTTCAGGACGGGGAAGGTGTTTATAAGTTGCTGAATCTGAAGTTGTATAAGTAAGAATCTTAATTTGCCTTACTTTCTTTTGTAGGCCGGAACTATGCTGCACAAACAGCTCCTGCAGCTAAAGCTGGAACTGCCACTGGACATATTGTGGCAGTCATTGGTGCTGTGGTTGATGTCCAGTTCGATGAGGCCCTGCCACCAATCCTCAATGCCCTTGAGGTGCAAGGCAGAAGTACACGCTTAGTGCTAGAAGTGGCTCAGCATTTAGGTAAATGACATTGATAAACCTGACTTTAAGTCTGTTAATGCTCCTCGTGATGATCAATAAAAATGACTTTCGTTCTTCTGAACCTAATGAAGTCATATTTATGATCTGAAAAGGAAGGTCTTTCAGGCTAGCATTATTGATTGGTATTGTGGAGCAGCTTTTATGAGCCTCCTGTTACATTTCAAAGCTCAATATGTCCCTGAAGCTCTCAGATAAAAGAATACTTAAAATTTTGCATGTCTAACTGGGCATTCAATATCAGTTAGTTTTTCAGCCAAAATGATTTCTGTTAAAATATTTTTTTGACTGCATGAATTTTGCATATCTCTAGAGCTGGCATTACCTACATAATAGAAGGCATGTTGTGTCTATAAACATCTTCCCTAAAAGTTATTTGGATTCTTTATTTTTACCCATTGGTAAAAAATAACTTTTCAAATGCATTCTTTTAGGGTAAAGGCATCTTCTATTATATTTCTTCTATTCCAGGTGAGAATACTGTTCGTACCATTGCTATGGATGGTACTGAAGGTTTGGTGAGAGGCCAAAAGGTTTTGGATTCTGGATCACCAATCAGAATTCCTGTAGGACCTGAGACTCTTGGCAGAATCATGAATGTGATTGGAGAGCCAATAGATGAAAGAGGTCCAATAACAACCAAACAGTAAGCGTGAATTTGGAGGAAGTAGTAAGGCAACCTTCATTCATCATTTGGTTTGCCTTGTTTATTTGATGTTCCTCTCCACTTAGGGAACTATATTTTAACCACAAAATCCCATCAGTAAAATGGAAAAGGAGAGACATGTGTACCCACTGATTTCCATGCCACTTCCCAAACGTTTTAAGGGGCAAGAAAAATTTTGCGCATATGTGGTATCTCAATTATCTACCTCGGGGGTCTCCAACCCTCAGACTGTGGCCTGCTACCGGGCTGTGAACCATTTGGAACCAGGTTGCAGAAGCGGGCAAGCGCATCTGCTTAACAGCTGCTTGCACGGAACCATCTCCTCCCACCCCCCGCCAGTCCGCAAAGCCAGAAAGGTTGAGGAACCCTGGTCTATCTAACTGAGAAAAATGGTCTTAGATGAGTCCTAGTGAATGTTGACTTAGTATATAGTTGCAGTTGACAAGAATATTCCATACTAGGGATCATTAGAAAAGAAATAGAAAATAAAAATGGGAACATTAATACGAAATATGACACAAATATATGTCTGCATTTAGAGAACAGTATAGTGTGGGTCATCTTGGAAAAAGATATACTTAACACATGACCACCTTTTTCAGGGTTGCGGCTATTCATGCAGAAGCACCCGAGTTTGTGGAGATGAGCGTTGAACAGGAAATCCTTGTGACTGGCATTAAAGTTGTGGACCTTCTTGCCCCATACGCAAAGGGTGGTAAAATTGGTAAGTTAAGTGAGGTAGAATGGTGACCAGTTGTGTTTTTGCCACTTCCTTGCCCTTGCCACAGCATGGACTTTTTAAATCATTACCAGTCTCAATGTTTTATGTACACATTATGTTAGCTGCCTTTCCTTCACTGATGAGCAAAACTCTTGACTTTCGTTCTTCTGAGATTGCTGAAGCAATTCATCTTCTGAGAAGGAAAATGTGAAATTATAAAGGAGCTCCTGATCGTTCTCTAGTACTGAAGCAGCTTTTTCCCTCAGGTCTGTTTGGTGGCGCTGGTGTAGGCAAGACTGTATTGATCATGGAGCTGATCAACAATGTAGCCAAAGCTCATGGTGGCTACTCAGTATTTGCTGGTGTTGGAGAAAGAACCCGTGAAGGGAATGATTTGTACCATGAAATGATAGAGTCCGGTGTCATCAACTTGAAGGACACCACCTCCAAGGTGAGCAAACTAGTCAGGCTTTAGCTGTGGCCCTAGACTCCAGAAGTGTGATATGGGTTGGCTTAATCTGTCTTGCTTGCACCCAGAATTGGTCATTATTCTTGAGGGTGTGCACTTCTGAATTTCCAATGTTGATTTTGAGAAAGTTTCAAGGACTGAAGATATTTCTAGTGCACCTGGAATATTTTGAACAAAATACGAAGTGTACAGATATTAGACAGTCACTCTATTGAAGGAATTACATAGGCTGGAAGAAGTAGTACATTATTAGAAGTAAATCTGCATTGTGTTTCAGAAAGACATATTAGAGTTGGTAGGATAATAAGAAATCAGCTAGGATATTTCTGGGTATAGATCATAGTACACCAATTTATTGCTATGGAGCAGGAAATTTTTAGCCACATGCTAATGAAATGGTGTGTTATTGTTAACGTTGTGTTATTTTAAGTTTCTTTGCTCTCCCACAGGTTGCTCTTGTTTATGGGCAGATGAATGAGCCACCCGGTGCTCGTGCCAGAGTTGCTTTGACAGGCTTGACTGTTGCTGAATATTTCAGAGACCAGGAGGGTCAGGACGTGTTGCTCTTCATCGATAACATCTTCCGTTTCACACAGGCTGGATCTGAGGTAAGCTTTAAGCCAATTTGTCAATCAAAACAGAATAGATTAATAATATTAAGATTAGGATCTTCCTAAATTGTGGACAGGGAAAGCATAGATGTGTTGTATAAAAGAAACTATGTATAAAAGAAATAACCTTGGCAACTGCAGAAAAATTTCTCTTCCAGGTATCCGCCTTGCTGGGTAGAATCCCCTCGGCTGTGGGCTACCAACCTACCCTGGCTACTGATATGGGTACCATGCAGGAGAGAATCACAACCACAAGAAAGGGATCTATCACCTCTGTGCAGGTAATTTGCTATTATAAATGTGTTTCTCCAGTTATATTGTCTACCAATTCAGGGTGTACGATGTTACTGTCTCATTTCTGGAAGGCAATTCTATTTTCATTTCCATCATTCCCCGTGGGATCTGATGGAATTGCTCCCCTTCCATATAAAGAGCTACACAAAGCTGCTAATGGTTAGCATTAAAACTGCCTATAAATCATCATCTTTCTCCCAAGGCCATCTATGTACCAGCTGATGACTTGACAGATCCAGCTCCTGCAACCACATTTGCCCACTTGGATGCCACCACTGTGCTGTCTCGTGCCATTGCAGAGCTGGGCATTTACCCAGCTGTAGATCCTCTGGACTCGACTTCACGTATCATGGATCCTAATATTGTGGGAGCGGAGCATTACGATGTGGCCCGTGGGGTGCAAAAGATTTTGCAGGTGAATGGCGGGAAAATCATGGAATCCTAACTTACAAATTAGTGAATGCTTTTTGTATTCTTTTTAATTGCGTATATAGAATATTAGCACATTTTTATAGCAAGTGAGACTGGTGATACTGCAAACCAGCAACAGCCGCTTGGAAGAGGCAGAATGTAGAGAGGGTGGCCTATGGCTTGATCTACTCCATGATGCCCTTGCTGTCTCAACTCACCTGTAGGCTTCCTCTCTAGGACTACAAATCCCTCCAAGACATTATCGCTATTTTGGGTATGGATGAATTGTCTGAAGAGGATAAGCTGACAGTGTCACGTGCCCGTAAGATCCAGAAATTTTTGTCCCAGCCCTTCCAGGTGGCTGAGGTTTTTACTGGCCATTTAGGCAAGCTGGTGCCTCTGAAAGAAACAATCAAAGGATTCCAACAGATTCTGATAGGTATGTATGACAACTGGAATTGAAACCCCCCCTGAAGCTGCTGGCCATCTTTTGTTGTCATCTTTTCTCATTGATAATTTTCCCTATTCTACTCATAAGGCATCTACCGCACTACAATCTAATTGCTTTTCAGATGTAATATAGGCATTTTTCCAAGTAATTGTCTAGTGATTGCCATCAATATTATTCCACTCAAATCTAGGAAAATAATAGCCGCCCATAATAATTACAGGTAGTCCTCAGTTGACAACCCCTCATTCAGCAATAGTTTGAAGTTACGGCAGTGCTGAACAAGTACTTACAACTGGCCATTGAAGGTCCCAGCATTACCTAAGGTCATGCGATTATAATCTGGGCACTTGGCAAGCCACGTTTGTGCTTAATGATGGCTACAGCATCTTGCAGTCACATGATCACTATTTGCAGCCTTTCCAACCAGCTTCCCACAAACACAGTCAATTTAGGGGAAGATGGCAGAAAAGGTCACAAGTTGCTTCTGATGCTTTTTCTCCTGAGGAGCCTGGCTAAGGGGTACAAGGCCCCAAGAATCTTGTACTCTGTTCTGTGCACACATGCCCACAGCACCCTTCCTGAAGTGTGAGACACTACAGCGGCTACTGCGAACGTTCCCACACCACCATCAGCCATCCCCAACCTCACCGTGCTCTGCCTCGGTTACTATTTGCTATTTAGACGATGGTAGAATGAGCAGAAAAGGCATGTAGTTGTGATCTGTTTCTTCTTTAACAATTTTACTGATTTTCAATGTTTGACTTTTTGTCTCTGCAGGAGAATATGACCACCTCCCAGAACAGGCTTTCTATATGGTGGGGCCCATTGAGGAAGCTGTGGCCAAGGCTGACAAGTTAGCGGAAGAACTCGCATGAGTTTACCTTTGAGGCAAATCCTGTATGCTTTCAAATGTCCAGTGGTTCACTTTGTCCCACCTCACAGTTCTTGAAACTCTTGGAAATTTCTTGAAAATATTTAAGTTTCCAATAAACCGTCTGGTGCAATTATAGAAGTAGTTAATGGTACTGTTGCATCAGGAACAGGGAGAGAAGCTTTAGCTTGAAGCAGACCAAATTTGCTGATTCTGGATTTGCTGACCACGAGTAAGGCATTCTTGCTGACTGTATTGGAAAGCAAGATTGTGCTGTTTAATTCCAATGTGGTGATTGCCCAGAATATTCCACAGAGAGAATTGATGGGAACTGGATTGATGCAGAAAATCCTACCCTGTAAAGATCATTAAGTGCTGGCACTTAATGATTCCTTCCTCTTCTCCAAAGCATTTGCCAAATAAGACAGATTAGCATAGTTAATATGCTGGCCTACAGCCAGCCACTCATGCAGGCGGAGATTCCTTGGATAGTAGTCCAGAAATGCGCCTGAATATTCTAGATAGCATGCATTTAAATCTTGTTCTCCCGGAACAGGCAGTTTGCTATGAATTCCAAAACTCTGTTCAGTTTTTTGTAAGCAACTTCACCCAGGTTTGGTCAAGTAAGTGCCATGTTCTCTAATGCAAATGAATGGATACAATTTGGAAAGTTGGAATGGAAATTTTTTGGCTGCATAAGTCTTTGAAAAGACCATTATTGAAAGAATGCTCAGTCTAAACCTTAATCCTAGAATAGAGTGTTAAAGAGACATTGACATTCAAACCCTCTGGGTTTCCACAACTTCGTACCAAGTCATAACACTACCTATCTAGTTTTGGTTTAATACACGGGTGTCAAACTCGATCGTGTCACATGATGGTTTTTGCCGTTGTGGAGCCGGGGTGGGCGTGGATGTGCATCTGGCCCACGGGCTGCCAGTTTGACACCTCTGGCTTAATGTATTATGTGACTGCAGTTCAGTAATATATAAGTTTATGTACCTTACTACACAAGCCTAAAAAGAAAGCTGCCACTGTTAATCTGATGCAACAAAAGTATGTTTAAAAGAGATATTATCCACTTTGGGTTTTTCAGTCTTGAGCTAGCTTTGGGTTTTTTTAAGTACTTGAGCAACTTCCTCCTGAATCTCATTAACTGACTCCCACACTACACATGGAGATGTGTTTCTTTTTCCCTTACCACTGCCCTTAAGGTTGCCTTTGGGAAGGGAGGACGACAGCAATTCTCTTTGCCTGCTGTAAGGAAACTGGGCAACATTAACCTTGACATGGTTGCCACCTATAAACAATTTGTCATCAGAAACTCATTTTAAAGGTGTTATGCCTGGATGCTCTCAAAGAAAGAATAGAAATCAATAACTTGCTGTAAAATGAAAGTAATTGGGATTATTCGGCTAAGACTCAAGGGATCGGTAATTGCTCTAGTATCAATTTCTCAAGCTTATTGCTCTGCCTATGTCTGGGGGTGTTTGGTTACAGAATCTCCTGATGCCTTTTCAAAAACACAAAATGTGGCAGAGGTTGCTTGTGATGAGATCGAACGCAAGTAGGGTTTTCATTAGGAAAAGACTTATCAGAGGGTCCTTTATGGCTGAGAAGGTTTATCACACGTAGGTTGTGTCCTGCAAAACAGATTTGATAGTTATGTGCTATTACATTTCTACTCTGCTGCAATTAGAATTGACAAACAGAAGATCCATGGCAAAAGTTACTGCTTTCAGTACATACAGTGGTATCTTGGTACTCAACTATTTTGTAACTCCTCACATTTGGTACTCAATGCATTTTGACGCAAAAAAATTGTCCTGGTGCTCATTGGTATTCAGTGCACAAGGTAGAACTTGGTATTGGATGCGTTGTGATTCACTACATTATTCTTTATGGGGAAAATGTACTCGGTTTTGGTACTCATGGTGCCTCCTGGTACCAATTAACGAGGAATACCAAGGTATTGTATGACATCGAAGTTCTAATTTTTTTCTCAAATTCTTTGCCCATTAAGCCTAATAGGCAAGTTTGATTTTATTTTTATATTCACTTTGAGAATCTTCTGTATTAAGATACCAATCCTACTCCAATAATTTTTTTGCTTTGTCACAAGTTCACCAGAGATGGTAAAAAGTCCATTTTCATTTACATTTCCAGCATACATTTAAAATACCTTTATATATATATATATATTTACTATATCTGGTGTCTATGGAGATTCTCAGCCATCCAGGTCATAGTTATCCCAAAGATAACTTTTTTTTCCACGAAGCAACTGGACTTTGTTGTTTTTCTTTGAAGACATTTCACTTCTCATCCAAGAAGCTTCTTCGGCTCTGACTGGATGGTGGGGAATGGAAGGATTTATTATTATTCCTTGCAGACGGCTTAACAGGGGGAGGGATCTGATATCATCTGTCTCGGTCTACAACAGTCCTTTCAACAGTTCCATTTGCACTACTCAGGTGACCCTGAGGACACAGATAAGCCTCCAGTTAGCACTAATGACTGGCTAAAAATGCAAATGAACAGCTGTCTGCAAGGGATATAAATCCTTTCATTCCCCCACCATCCAGTCAGAGCTGAAGAAGCTTCTTGGATGAGAAGCAGCGAAAAGTCTTCAAAGCAAAAACAAAGTTCAGTTGACTCATGAAAAAGCATCTTTGGGATATTTATCTGGTGTTAAAATACCATTGGCACATCATTTTATAAAATTTTTGTTTTGAAGTATAATTTAATGTGAGTCCTAAACCCTTCACATATTTTCCCATTGTTCAACCATTCTATTAAAAAAAATTACCCATCGGATCATACAATGGTTCACCTACTCATTCTTCAATTTCAGTAGCGGTTTATAAACCTTGGTAATGTGTTCATCGTTACCACATAAGAGTTTCCAAATCATTTTTTGCAAAGTCAAATCCATTATCTTTTCCCTCTAGTTTAAAACTACCTTTCAACTGTAAATACGTAAACCAGTGACAGACATAACTCCTGATTCCAACTCTTCTTTAGATTTGGGGGTAGGTTCGCCTTGATTAAAAATTTATTTAACCAGAGGTCCACCAGTCTGACCTCACTGTCCTTTCTTTTCTAAAGATGAGCTTTCTGGCGTGACACCCAGAGAGGTATCTTTGCAGAGAACCTTCTATTCCAACCACTTAGGATGGCACATCTAACAAAGTGGTTATTGAAATCATTTATTTTAATCTTGTCATATCATAAGCAGGCATGCCATCCAAATCTTAATTTGTGGCCCTCCAAAACAAATAACCTTTTTATTTTGGAGTCACTCATTCTTTTAGCTAGGCCAAACAGCAAGCATCAAAGTACAATTTCAAATCTAGTAAACTCAAACCCCTTTAGTATCTTGCAATAATTTATATCTATTTTGGGTTTTTTCCCCTTGTCATATAAACTTAGAAATATCCATTTGCCACCCTTTCAAATAGTTTGATGCCATGTGACCTGATATTCTATTATTTAATGCAGCACATCTTGATGGGTCACCTTTGCATCTAACCGCAGTAGTAGCTAATTTCCTGACTAGAATCAGCTGGATGGGACTGACTTAGATCAGTAACTTAACTCTAGTATGGGTCAACCAGTCCTTTGGCACCACCCGTTTCCCATGCCTAATAGGATTCTACTTGGCACTACTGGCATAGCAAATCTAACCACACTAATTTTGCAATTTTACATACTCCAGTAGCAGAATTTGCTTGTACACATTGCAATGGCTTCCTTTGCTACCTAGTGGTCCTGGAAAGGATCCAGTTTTCTTTCTGTACATTCTAGGCTCTTTGCATCTCTTTTGTGCTATCTTACAGCCAAATGGAACGGTGAATGAAAAAGAGGCTTTGCAAGATGCCAAGTAATCACTATAGGAGAGCTGTTCAGCTAGATAACCACTGTAAAGACAGGTGACAGATGCTGTGTTTTTTACATCATGTTATCTGTTGCACATTGCCTGGTCTGGGGCATAACAACATCAACTACAGTACAACTTGTTAGTGAGGATGTCAAAGTAGTGATGTAAGCGGGTGGGTGGTGGGTATTGCTGGTAGTTGCCATTGAAGCAGAATGTGGGATAAAACAGGAAAAGGGAATTATTCTGTGCAAATGTTGCTGACGTATTTGACATACTGGTCCACGATGCTGGAGTTCTAGGAACTGCAGTTCTGATTTTAAACTCATCTCTAGCCCTGGAATAATGATTCAGATCAGCTAGCTGATCTTGGCTGAGCTAGAAAACCAAGTGGGATTAATCTGATTAATCTTTGGATAAAAGGTTTCAGAGTTGTAGGTTAAAAGGTGGCCTAAAAAAAGATGACAATAAACCATTACTGCATTCTGTTGAGAAAACTATATCAATATGTCTGTGAACTTAACCAGGAGAGGAACTCAAAGGAGACTTGATCTATAAGTGAGCCATTAAGAATAGCAATCCTTGAGTGGCTGCCAAAAGAAAAAGGCCATTGGGTTTGAAAACCATGCAATGCACCAAGCTACAATCTGCTCTGTTTAAGCAGATAGTACCGTATGTTGTGTTGTACTGAGTTCAGCAATTGGGTGAATGGAGTAAACCACAACCAAGTCGACTATATGTAGTTTACTCACACACCACAGCCTCTTGCCTTTGGAAGAGAAAAATAAGTGAGAATGCCCTTCCCTTTGGAAGTGTGGCATTATGAAAGACGGGCATGTGTGGAGATAGCTTGCTGTTCCCTGACATAACTCCTGATGGATTTGTTAAAAAACTGACCCCCCCACACACACACCCCTTTTGTTTCACCAGTGCAGAGCAGAGCAAAAGGTTGTCATCTGTATAATGTGTAGGAAGGATGCTTGGCATCTAATTTGCATGTTCTTGTAAGTAAAAAAGGGGGAGGAGATACAACAAAGCAATTGCTGAAAGGAAAGGTGCAAAGCAGTAACATTTAGTCAAGATGCTGTGTTTCTTTAGTGCAAGGCAGGAGGGGGAGATGGAGGCAGGAAAACTCCCAAGCAATTAACTGGAGCAGAATGATTTTTTCCTGCCTTTGCTTATGCGTGTGAGATGTTCTTCCTGGTGCCCTCAGGAGAGGGAAAATAGAGCTGGGAGGAAGGATACAGGTTTTCTGTAAGTGCCAGGACTGGACGCAAATTCACATGGGAATTCAAGAGGAGGACTGAATGCAAGCTGCTCCCTTACCTTACAAGTTCCTTTTTCTGGAATCTCCCAACATCACCGCGAATGACAAGCACCTGCAGGATACCTGACCGGTATTCCCTCTGGTTGGTCTTTATATATACATGATAGTGCATTGTTATTTAGGCTGCTGAGATGCACCACATAGAATACCATCACTTTCAAGTGGGTGGGGTCCCCCCTCCCTCCAACTTGATTGAGAAAAATTTAATGACATTACTTCCAAACCCAGAAAGTGCCATCCTATGTCTTCAGGCTACAAGGAGCCTTTGCTGGGGCTCAAAGATAAATCTCACCCCTGGCTGTCTCATCTAGCCTCTTTGCTTTGGGTCTGGCATTGTTCGCCAGCAGGGTATTTACAGCATTTCAATGCAGCAATTCCAGTTTGCTGGCAGCATCACTATGGCCACTGATGAAACAGGGTTAAGCATCGCTTTTTGTGATCCTTGGAATACAGGATTGTGCACTAAAAACATTACATTTAAAATAAAGAAGTAACAAATATGCAGAACCTTGTATATACAAGACTTCTACAATTTCAGGTATGAAAATCATTTACTTGCTAAATCCTGGCAATGCCAGCATGGGTGCCCAGCAAAGAACCACCTCAAACCCATTTTGCCATCCCTCCCTTTCCTCTATTTCCCCAGCTCCCCCTTCATGCTCTCTCCTCTTTCCAATTTTTCTTTCCAGTCTGCCTTCCTCTAAAATAGGACATAATTACCCAGATGACACCAGTTATGAAGATTGCACCATATGTCTGATGATGTCCTGATCCATATGACCTCACTCTTTCTTTGGTTGGAGTCCTATATAGAGGGCCCTCTGAGGACCAACAGGAGTGACTTTTGTCAACTGATTGTGTTATTGAAGTAACCAGGGACAAATATATCCCTTCCCCCCATTGGAGAGAGGGGGGCAGGGGGAGGGGTGTTAATGTGTCTTAAGCATTGTGAAGGCTTAAAGATAGCTAAATGATGTCTTTTTAATGAAAAACAGTGGGTGTTCCTTGAAGGCTACAACATGGATCTGAGGCCACATAAGCTGCTCACATTCCTTTTTTGAAGGAAGACAGGAACCTATTTTTGGTTAACAAAGAAAGATCATATGGCTTTTCATTTGGAATCTTCTATACTATGGGGCCCAGAGGTAGATATACTGTGTGTGTGTGTGTGTGTGTGTGTGTGTGAGAGAGAGAGAGAGAGAGTGAGTGAATGTGTGTGTGTGTGTGTATGTATGTATGTATACACATACATACTGTAAAAATCTGGACAGTCGTTAGCATCAGCAACATATTTGAGCTTTCTGTATCACTTTACTGCCAGTTTATGATCATTTTGACTTTTTTTTATCTCCATGAGGTACCCAAAGGTCAGGTTCTCCTCCGTGAGGTTGTCTCCAGCCACAGATTGTCTAGATCAGATAAATCCCATTTGCTTACTGAGATTTGTAACGGTGAATAGCCCCGTATTTCTTCATTTGATCTAATAATTTCTGAAAGCAAGCTAACTGAATGAAAACGGCCACAATTAAATTATGCCTCTCCTGAAGAAATCTTTTTGTCTGTTCTGAACCCATGACAAAAGAAGTTGAGGTGACCGTAAACTCTTGCAGTATTAAAGAGGATAGAAAGCCATGTTGTATGAATTCCTAAATGTACAATTTTAGAAACGCATCCTCTCTCTCCCTCTCTCCCTCCCTCTCTCTCTCTGTCTCTCTTTCTCCCTCTCCCTCTCCCTCTCCCTCTCTCTCTCTCACTTTCTCTTTTTCTCTTTCTGTCTGTCTCTCTTTCTCTTTCTGTCTCTCTCTTCCTCTCTCTTTCTCTCTGTCTCTTTCTTTCTCTCTATTTCTCTCTCTCTCTTTCTCTCTCTCCCTCCCTCCCTCCCTGGAGAGCTGCTGCTCTTAACAGTAGCTGATACTGCACTGAATTAGACAGCTCTGGTTTTGTTTAAAACAGCAACCTAAATGCCTGCCTCCTTTTGCCTTTTGCAGACTAGTTCACCCTGCAACTAACTGCAAGCTTCTGCCCTTCTCAAAATGAATGGTCTGATTGGTGCAAATTTTGACGTGGCGAATGTGACAGTGCTGGTTGGGCTGGCTGTGTGCGGCAAACACACACAATCAGCGGACAAAAATGCAAGACCCTGGGATTACTGTTCCATGCAGTCTTGAGATGGACATAGCTACCGGTCATCCGATGCAATGTCCTGTTTATTCCCTTATGGTCCATTCCTGTTCTTTGGAAATTTTCCGCAGACCTCAAAAGGTCTTCTTCCTTCTTCCCCTAGGGAGTTGCTAGGGTACCATCTAACCACCGGGGCAGCCTTCAACCTGCAGTTCCGCCTGATGTCTGCGAAATCCTGGCTTATTGCAGGCAGAGCTGTGGGGGTGCCACGTGGTTCTCTTCCGCCTCCACTCCCCTTTAATTAGCAAGATGAGGAGGCCTGCGTCATTCCCATCCGTGGGGAGAGGTCAGGGTGCGCTGTCTTCAATGCAGCAGCAACAGAAAAAGCGAATCTGTCTTTTCTTTTTCTTTTTTTTCAACCCCTCCTTCCACCTCCAGTTTCTGAAACCTCCGCTGAGCAGTAGAAGAATAAGAGAAAGCGTCCTCTGTTAATTACTCTTTTCCCCCCCCCCCTTTGTTCAGTGAGGAAATGGCAGAGAGGAGGAGGAGGAGGAGGAAACGAAAAGGATGAGCAGCAGCATGTCAGAACTGACGCACATTTCCTTTATTTACATTGCTCTAGTTCATTACTTTTTGTCCCTGGGGATTTGGGTCCTTAGAAGTTCCCTATCCTGATCAGTTTAATTTAGCAAAATAACGGAAGCCCTGAAATCGGCAGAATATGTACCTGCAACCAATGCCTCTGGAACGATGCGGTGTAGAACAGAGGAGGGAGTTGTTGCTTTCTCTGATGCGCTCCCTTTCCTAATAATGCAGCATCATGTTTTGCTTCCTTTCATTATAACTATCATGGAGGACAAGGGGGTTCTCAATAGTTTCAAAGCCCCTCCCTCCAGTTTCCGCAAGCTGTGCCATAAAGCCCTTTATGGCACAGGCCCAGGTTATCTGAGGCAGAGATCACCAACCTTTGTCAGTTGGTGGACCGGAGGAAAAGGGAGGGGGAAGCATTTTACACATGTGCATGCGCACACCGCAAACGGGGCAGGGCTAGCGTGCGCGCGATACTAGCCCTGCCCCATTCTTCCTTGGCGCAGCGCCTTGCTTCCATGCCCCGCGGCATGTCATCATCCATTTTTTGCACCTTGCCCCATGGCTGCAGCATTTTGAGACAGCAGTCTGTCTCACGGCCCGGTGGCCAGTACGCCATGGCTCACTACCAGGCCGCGGCCCATAGGTTCTGATCTGAAGAACCTTCTCACCCTGATGCAATTAGCCTGCCCCCCCCCTCCATGCCGGCATGCTGCAGATCCTGCCAGTCAAGGAATTTCAGTTGACAGAGTCCAGGACAAGAGACTTTTCTGCCGTGGTGCCCACCTTCTGGAACATTATGCCTCCCCAGATGAGATATGCACCTTCCCTTCGGAAAGGGCTTGAAGACCTGGCTCTGCCAACTGGCCTGGGGCCCCAATGGGGAAATGGTATCTTGGAGGTGGTTAGTGGAGTAGACAGACCCCACCTCCTCCCCCTGTACACTTTGTTCCCTTACTCTCCATCTTGGTCAACTGAATTTTACATTTATGGTCTTTATTGTTCTAATGTTTTATATAGTATTTTTATTGAATGACTATAAGCCACCTAGAGTTGCCTTGAGGCAGGCGGCATAGAACCGTGGTGGCAAACCTATGGCACGCGTGCCACAGGTGGCACGCAGAGCCCTCTCTGTGGGCACGCGCGTCGTCGCCCCAGTCCTAGGCCTTTAGCTGGGTTTTATAAAACCTTTTTGCTTTAGGCCTCTGCCGCTGTGCGCCAAAAAAAAAAGGTTCAATCAATTTCAACTTCTCACGGAAAAAAAAAGGTCTCACAAAGTTGGAATTGATTGATTGAACTTTTTAGTCCCAGCCAGTCTGCCGTTACCACCACAGCCACTCCCACCCAATGGGTCACCCCCACCCAATGGGCCACGCTCACCCAGCACCCGACAATACATTAGTGGGGTTTGGGTTGCAGTTTGTGCACTCGGTCTCTAAAAGGTTCGCCATCACTGGCATAGAAGTTTAATAAATATTCTGAAGCAGGACTATGGAACTCCCCTCCTTTGCTTCTTCAGTAGAATAGGAAAAAAATCTAATTTCTCCTTTGTCCCAAAGCTAATGGTTTTGCATTCCATTAAGATGATACTCCTGGTTGATCAAACTCGAAGACGTCTGATGGAAGAAACTCCCATTTTATTGGTTCATTAGGAATCTGTGGCCTTAAAATTCTACTTCTGATATGAAGGATTAGGAGATACACACCTAAGAGTTAAATCATATATTAGGATGTTCCCTGCAGCTATATTTTTCCTTTCCTTACTAAAATGTAATGTTGTGTATGTTAATATGGAGGGAACATCTGGATCAAAAGCACAGGGATAAGAAAAGGCAATTTTAATTTCTCTTCTCCTACTGTAACCCAAATTTGGGAGGAGGAGGGGATGAGTCAATCTGCTTTGTCCCTCCTCCAATCTGTTTGATAAACCTGCATTTATCAGATAAGAAGAACAACATGAAAAGTGGAATCTTCAGTATTTTTATAGCTGGATCTCTGCTGAATATCTGAAATGTGTTTTTGATGTTATGCACAATTATTTCTACAGGACACAGTTCAATCATTTTTATGATATTTTCAAATCAGAAACGGAAAAAATGCTATTATATGTGAGTGTTGGGAAACTGCACTTGATAAAGTAGCTGCATTTATGCAACATCCCGATTCATGATTTGTTTAACCATAGTTTACTGAGTGAATTACATTTGAATTCTGAGTGTCTTCTGTACATGCATATATAGAGTAAACCACAAACCACACTTGCATGCTGAGAATGTTTCTGTACACTCTGTGTGCTCCTTAATTAATGGGCTGTGGGCAACAATATATTTATTGTAAGGTAATTATTAGCCTAACTTGCATAATACAGTATAAGGATGCTGGCGCAAACAGCTTGGTTTCCACTTGTGGCATTCTAGTCAAAATGTGCCTGAACTGACCCTTCTGTCTCCTGCAAGAAGACCTGCAAGATCCTTTCCCACACTGTGTTATTCTGTATTCTCTGTTAGTAGAGAATATTGTGTGTGATGTAGAATGACTTAGGCTGGTAACTCAGTCCTTACGAAACAGTGTTATGTGAAAGCCATAATGATTCATGGTGGGGGCCCAATCACAGCATATGGAACAGTGTGGCTAGGAATGGAAGAGGATTAAATGGTAAAGAAGATGAATTAACATATGAAATTACAGAAGAAAAACAAAAATGTGTTATGTCTGTGAAGCCAAGAGAAAGGGGAGGGGTGTAATTGATGTGAATGAAAGGAGCCAGATTGTGGGGAATACAGCTAATGAACACATTTAGGGAAATGGTTTAATTATGAATGAAAGAACTAATACGTCTGTCAGAAAGTCATCAAGGTTGTGTAATTGTATATGAAAGTAGGAATCCATAGGACGGCGATAGTCACATGATGTGCTCTAATGAATAGTTACCACTAAATAATTAGTTGGGGAAGGAATGTACAGTGTTGTATGTGATCCAGAAAACTATACTGTTAAATGAAATGAGTAGATGGGAATGGGCGGGAGAACAGAAAAACTGATTGAGCCATTTGGAGACCTAAGAATGAGTATCTGCTTAGAAAGAAAGATTTGTTTTAACTGTGAAGTCCTTGGTGCTCTCTGAGTTTAGTCGTTTGCTTGCAGACATTTCATTACCCAACTAGGTAACAACATCAGTGCTAATGACTGGGGGGGAGTTGCTCCCTGTTTATATACTGTACTTTGCCCTGCCAGTGTTGGTGGGAGTGTGGTTTTGTCTTTAGTAGTTCCTGATTAGGGTATTGTTTTGTGCTTCCAAATAGCCAGAAATAGTTAAGTCTGTTCATAGGTACAGATGGCAAAGGTATAAATATATATGTAATAGCATGGCTAATGTCATGATTTATAATGAAAGATTGATTCAGTTATAGAAATAGGGTGATGAGAGTTCTTACTGTGGGAACATCATTTTTTTAATGCACCAAGAATTAATCTTGAGATGAAATGGACATTGCAGAAAAGGCAACAAGTAAAAGAAATGAAAATAGAATAACAGCAGGGTGCACATATGATTCCTATATAAAGACGTGTCCGAAGATAATATCCACAAAGAATGAAACACAAAGTAGACATAAGGAAAGAGGATATAGAAACTAAATTTTAGAGTAAAAGAGTAAAAAAAAAATTCTGCAAAGTATTCCAGAAGTTTCTTGAGTTCCATTACTGTAATGTATGAAAAACTGAGTGGCATGATGAACTGGAAGAGCCTGTGGATGACACATAATATATATTCAAGAGAATTATAGTTGCAAAAAATGAAGATGAGAGAAAGATATTCTACAATATTTATAGAAAAAAATACAGTTGCAAATGTAATTAGGGAGAGCAAGGAACAGTTAAAGTTTGAAAAGGCTGGGAACATGTAGAGCGAATTGGATAGAAACATGAAAAGAGGAAGTTTGAAATATGAAAAAAGAATCCTATTCAGTGCAGTGAATTGAATTAAAAATATAAGTGGAGAAATTATTTGAGATTAAAATTAAATAAATGCATGCTGGAATTTTAGAAATTTCTACGGTATCACAAAGTGAAATTGAAACAAATGCCATAAATCCTAGTGTTCAGGAAAAACAATGATAAAAGGGAAATTGTAAGTACTGTGAAAATGTTGGACATCAGTCAAGTTTTAGTTTACGTTACAGAAGAAATGGTAAAAAATGAATCTAGTTTGCTTATCAAGTGGTGTGCAGCTTGTTTGATGTATGTGCAAAGCCTCTGTGCTTGGCAATTGGGAGGATGCTATTATTACATTAATAGGGGAAACTAGTAAAAGTAAATGCAAAAAAAATTTTTTTTGAGAAGCCTTTTGACAGTATTCTGACTGAAGGGTAGATGAGCAGACTTGATAGTATTGTCACCCTACCTAGTCAATATTTCTATCCTACAGACTGACCAAATTAATTAGGAATCTATACTGATTAACCACTCCACTATTCCTGCAGAGATCTGTAGCTCTTGTCAGATTAAAATCAACTTTGCCTATGGCAACAAGATTTGCAGAAAGCTCCTCCACTCCCAGATCATTAACACCAACCAAATGGTATTATAGCCCATTCAATGGGAATCTTGCAACACTAGATACTGCTTGGGAAAAGTCCATAGTCATCATAGTGAACATTAAACTTTGAGTAATCCCTGATTGGCAGTCTCTGGAAGGTCATTAAATTCCTCAACATAAACCCAGGATAGTCCAATGCTAAGCTAGAAATCACCACAGCTAACTGGAGTGCAGTAGGGTGGACAATACACTAACAGTATCGTTACACTATTCTAGCCATCTAATGATGATACTGAAAATCTGCAGGCTATTGGATGGGGCTTCTAGTCAATAAGATGCAATTCTTATGAATCACAATCACGCCATCACTTCCTGTCCCATCTAAGCCATTACTTAGGAGTCAGGTTGGAACTGAAGAGTGAAAAAATAAAATTATGGCCATTTAACTTTACTACATGTTGAAAAATAAAGCACTACAGCCGGATTCTAGTCTAGATGGCTAGTATAGGCAGAAATCAAGACAGAAAGAGACAGTATGTATTCTTTGTAATTTAACAAAACCTAGACAGCTTTCCTGAGTGATATTAGCAATCTGCATTGCCCTGGTCTTTGCAAGATAACACACCTAAGTGCTATTTACCATCGGACCTGCCCTGCAGCAAACGGACTCATGTTTTAACAATTGCCCCAGCTAGCCTACCTTTACCTCCCATGAGATTCACATCTTTCCCCCCCCTATTTCTGCTCAAACTGGCAATTTCAGTCCTTATTAGTGTATAATATTACATGCTCACCAAGCACCTAATTACCTACCCAGGGAGCACACTGAGTTACCTGAAGTGAAATCTCCAACCTTGCTTGATTCCCTTTAAAGCAGAAGAAGGAATATGTAGAAGCAGATCTGTTCCTAACAATGGAGCATCTAAGGAAAAATGCTCAATTCAAGTTAAGATTAACATATCGCAAGATTTCAAGATTATTTTCTAGCACAGGTCTCTGCACAGAATATATCAGCAATAATACAAGACCCAAGGGTGCATCTGAGCATGTGCAGTATCATTTCTTCACCACTGAGTAACTGGGACTTGTCTTTACATGATAGGAAATGGGAAGTAAGGTTTCCTGAATAGCACCGGTTCAGTAACTTTTTTTGGGGGGGGGGCTTCACCCAAAATGCAACTTTCTCTGGAACTGACACAGAAAATGAAAGGAAATGCTTCACATTTCAGAATTCATTTAGACATAGCACTAAGCAATTTGGGGTCACAGTTGCTACCTGTAATTTTGGAAAGGTACCCAGAGATGAAGAAGGTTGAGCAATTATGCAAAGTAGGCAAAACCATGTACGACTTATCAAAACAAAGCCAAGATTTTGGGGGGGGGGTTCTTGGGTTTGGAGATGTCGTTGAGGTTCTCCTACATTTCAACAATGAAGTCTATTTTAGGAATTATGCTACAGTTTGAACGTTTTAGTTGCCTCAGAATGACCCACAACGGTAGAGCCACATTAGTTTACAGTAGCAAAAAAAATGAGAAACCTGGGAGTGCCATTTCTGTTTAACGAATGTTATTAAAAGATTATAACTTTCTTCATTTGACACTGTAGCTCAAGAAAGCTTATGTCTTTAAATACAATTTGTTAGCTGGAAAAAGTGCTATCAGATTCCGTCCGATTTCTTGAAATGGTAGGAAATTGACTTTCCTATTTTTAACAATTGTAGTTAAGAGGCGGCTACAAGAGCACAAAAAATGAGAGCAAGAAAAGGGAAAAAAAAGAGTTTTGGTTCAGTTTGATTAATTTGGTTAATTATCCAAATCCTTTTTCACAGCTGTGGCTGCTAGATAAACTGGTATCTACCACACATTTCAGAGGCTTAACATGTTTTTGTATGTGCTGGTTTATCATCCTAGTGATATATATTCATTTCTTTACAAAGCAACCCATGAGGTCCAAACTAATAGCTTAATTTTCATTCTGAATGTGTTGAAAGTTCTAGTAACATTTATTAAATGCTTAACGTTCTCCATTATAGTTATTTTATAATTAGCATTTGTGCACTGCAATTCTTTACAAAAGCCAATGCATTAGGGTAGCCTATCAAATCAGTTAAAACAAAACAAACCAGAATTAAAACAATCACAGTCAAATCTAACAAGAAGCAAAAAATGTTCCATCGATTCACTCTGGGAATGACTACACAAAGAAAGCCCCATTGTAAGACTTACTGTTAAGTAAACATAGATAGGACTGCAATTTAGCTGGCATTTAAACTTCTGTTAAACTGCTTAAAAGATAGCCCAAGTGAGCTTTCATCAGAAAGGCTCCACAATACGGCAAGAGAGATATTACCAAGAGGGCACGTCTACATCCTAAAAATTTAATATCTTTAACAGGGATATCAACATCCCCGCCACCACCAAAGCCTCTTTACCAGATACGATGGCATACATAGAAATGTCTTTTCTTACCTATTGTTTCCCAGACACATCATTTCCCCAGCTCACTCACTCGATTCCTAGAGCAGAGGTCCCCAACCTTTTAGGCACCAGGAACTGGTTCCATGGAGAAAGGTTTTTCCGCAGACCGGAGGGTGCGTGGTTTTGTGTGCTGCCTGCATCTTGTGGATGGGGCTTTGTTTGTGCTGGCCGGTTGCTGGTATGCTGCGGCCCAGTACTGGTCCATGGACTGGGGGTTGGGGACCCCTGTCCTAGAAGATATCAGGGCAGGAAAGATTAAAGAATGTTTATCTGGAGAATGTAGCCTGATGCAAAGTTGCTGTCCCATACCTGCCTACTAACCAACTTAAAGAAATTAAGAAATGATTGCATTTCCCCCTTCTTCTTTCCATTTTGTTTCTCCTTCTTCTGTTGTCTGATAGAGCAAATAATCCTGATTGGGCCTGGCAAAAGATAGTTAATCACACTGATGATAACTCAGTACAGGGAAAAATGTGCCCATGGGAAGAGAAACTTTTAAGTATTGAAGCCACACCCAGTTTGTTTCTTGAGCTACCTTTTCTAGTAACTAACTGCAGACATCAGACCATGCCTGTAAAGGCGCATATAAAACCAGCCTCCTCCAACAGCATTGGCCAAGTGTGGTTGTTGATTACAAAATGCTGCAGACCGATTGGCTGTTTGACAGAACAATAAGTAATTTTAGATGATTTATCAATCCAACTATGGGTTGGTAGAGTTTTGATACTTCAACTTTGGAACGGCTCCTAAATCTTTGAATTACTTTTTCAATATATAGATTATTAAGAATGTACTTTGAATGTATACATTCTAATACAAATCTACGAATGACTGGGAGCTTGGAGGTCTCCCCTCCCCTTGGCATGGGGTATCAGAAGTTAGTTGTTTTCTATAGTTTTTGCAGGGTTCCCGGACTTGGGCAGCAAGAATTCAGAGGAACACTAGGTGGCTGCCAAGGACTAAATGTTTGTGGTATTGCATATCCTTGCTGCCATCTAGTGGTCATCTGATTTGTTTGCAGCCTTCATCTAGTTTTGCCACCCCAACAGCCCAAATTTTTTTACATCTTTTTCTATGCTAACCCTTCATTTTAGCAATGCTCCAGATCATGTTAGATTATGGATTTAATGGTCATATGTTTTCTTTAACTGACTGGGTAGCACTTCCATTATTTCAGGTATGTAATAATCCAGCCCTTACGCATTTGTGGGCCCACCTACTCTTTCTGTTTTCCTTGAACTTGTGATGCTGCCACTGATTTTCCTTAGACCAGTTTGTTTTGAGGTCATTCTGCTCTGGAACTATCTTGATGGAGGTCTTTCTTCTGTTACAGGTTCCCACTTGAACAGTTAATGCGAACAGCAAAACCAATTGTAGATGCTTTGCTTAAGGTCAGGTTGCAAACATCTGGACAGCCACTAGACAACAGCAAAGTGATACAAAATCTCTAATTCTTTGCTACCATCCCCCATGCTGGCCAGGGAATTCTGGGAGTTTAAGTACATACATCTTAAAGTTTCTGAGATTGAGAAACAGCGACCTAGTGGTTGTCTGAATTTTTGCATCCCAGATATGGTGGACCCCAATTTCGTTTAGCAACCCCAACTTACTTATAAGACAGGGATCCCCTAGACCTTTTTTTTTTAAAGGATCCAATCTTATAAAGGCTTTTTGGAATTCAGCTAGATTTGCCCCTCGTTCTACACTTTCTGAATTTGATTTAAAATATAGTATCCCTTTTCAAGTCAATAAAAATAGAATTTGTCTCAGGGTTTTTTTTAAATAAAGAAAAACAAAAAAGGGCAAATTTAATTTAACCCGTCATTCGTATAAATTACAGGCTAGACTAGGAAATTAGAAAAAAAAAGAACCCTCCCTGAGGAAAGTGATGGCAATGGTGCTGGTGTTGTACAGAATCTAATAACTTCTTATAAGATTTTCCTTATTTTGCAGCACTTCTGGTGGCCAGGCTAAATCTAATGCTAAAGCACCAGTATAATCCTGGTTGCTCAGGTAGGCTGCAGAATTTGTTAAAAGCCGAAGCTAAGAAATAACAGCAATGAATACAAGCGACGCTTATTTGAAAAAGGTGATTGACATATATGTAATCCCAGTGATGGGAAGAAACAGGATACTCATTAAGTCTCTCACTATCACCCCATCTCTTACACAGCAATTGAATGTAGGGGGGGGGGGAAGCATTAACCGAAACGGGGCGTTCTGTGGGAGGGGATTGTATAGTACCATTTTACCATAGGACCACAGTCCGTTTTGGAGCTGGTCCTGCCAAAAGAGTTATAAAAGCGGGGTGGGGCCAATATGTGTCCTACTTAGGGCCCCCCACTGTGAGCTCGGAGTAGCTTGTTGACAAGGTTCCTCAGTCCGACTCGGAAGTCTGGATAGGGCATTTCTTTCAGTTCGTATGCTTTACTCCCCCCCCCTCCGCAAGGCGCAATTAATACTGCCCAACGTAAAGCGTCTTTCTCCCGCTGGAATAAATCCTCTTGGCTGCGGTAGGATTTACTTCTATCCACGGAGATGATCCCGTGGACGCTCGCAGCCTTCGTGGTTTCCCAGAGAGCGGGCGAGAGAGAGGAAGGGAGGGCCGGTGCCTTCATCCGAGGACTGTAGGGAAAGAACTCAGGGCTGTTTTGTTCCCCAGGGTGCATTAAGGTACCCAGGATGGTGCGTCCGCCTGCAACCAACCGCGTGACCTAGACCCGTTAGTGATCTCCTGGAGTACGAAGAAGGGGGGGGGGGAAGAGAGAAAAATCCCTATTACTAAGGATCTTTTCTGCCCCCTCCCGACTCGCTCCTTAGCCAGAGGGATCTCCCCGTGTCCCCATTTCTGGGTACAGCGGGAGGCTGGCGGTAACTGGACTAGGAAACGGGAGTGCCCCCCCCCCACCCTTTGCGATCTCCCTCGCCTTTGCCTGCAAGGCTCCTGCACCTTTAAATAATTCATCGTCCTGCCTTCGCCTCTGCCTCCTGCATGGGGCTGGGGAGGAGACAGCAGCAGGAGCAGCCTGGTGACATCAGCGCCAGGGCTTCAACAGCCACCTGCTCCCCGACGGAGACGAAGGAAGAGAGGAAACGGCTGGGAACCCCCGTCGGATCCGCCGCCGCCCTCCAGCCCGGCTCCCCAGACCCGCTCTGCCTCCGGAGAAGCTTCCTCCACCAGGTAAGCGGGCACGGGACGTGCAGGACGCGTGGCGCGGGGCGGGGGGGGAGAGCGTGGGTGGGGGGAACCCCAGACGATCCCACCGAGTTGATCGGGATCCGATCCAGGCGGAGCCTGGGAGTCCTTGCTTCACCATCACTTTTCCCCCGCCTTATTCTCTCGTCCTTCATGCCCTGCCTGCGGCAGCTGCCGCCCGCTCGGAATCCCCCCGGGTCTCAAAGCCTGAACGATTCCGGGCGGTTTCTGTTTTCCTTGACATTGTTTCAGAGCCGCGGAGAGCCCTGGCGGGGGCGACAACCACCACCTCCCCACTTTTAAGAAGACGGATTCGAACGGGGGTGGGGGGGCTCTCTCTGAAGCAAGTTCTCCCCGAGTGTTCATTTTTCTTCTTGCAGTCCAATCCCGAGCCTTTAGACCCCCCCCTTAAGAAACAGTAAATTCCTATTAAATCCGAAGAGATCTGAAAATTGGAAGGCTAGCGGGCGGCTTAGAGGAAATCCTGGCTTCTAGAAGTCCCCTGAATGAAACGAAGCAACTAGAAAGACGTGTTTTCTAGTACTTAAGGCTACCTGAGCAATTCTCTTAAGATCCTGAAGTGAGCCATTGGGTGTTTTCCTTTTCGGAACTTCCCTTAATCGTGAATTGGCGTTATCCACAGTTGATTAGAAATGGGGGAAAGCACAGCTTTGTCCTCTGTTAACGAACATTTAAGTCGAGAATGGTGTTTTAATAGAGAATGGTGTTTTAATAGACCCGTGAAGGTATTTGGGCAATCCAGAACACTGGGCTGGGGTTTTTAAATTAAAGAAGGATATTGGTAATAACAACGCTTCAGCTCTGGGGAGAGATGGGTGAAAAGCTATTCTGGGAGGCGGTGCTCTGACTCTCAGCTGCCTCTCAGGTGAAATTGGGAGACGGTATTCCTATCCCATAAGAAGGTGAATGAGTTTGCAGAATAAATGCATTTGCTTTGCAGCTCCTGGGTTTTCATAGTCTTCATGAAAAGCACTTTCCGTGGAGCCGGTTCACCCTGGAAGAGGAGGTGGGTATGCTAATGAAACCTTCTTAGCTAGCTTCTTCACCTTCATAGGAAGAAGGGGAATGAAATCTGACTGGAGGGCCCTTTTCTCATTTCAAGGGCTAGCTAGCAAAAGTCCTCATTTCTGAAGCTTGGGTTGGCTAAGTCCGTGGGGGGGGGGAGATTAATGCTTTTGCTCTAGAATTTTCTGCTGTTGACCTTGTGTTTTGGTCCCAGGTAAATCCCAATCTTCCTGAATGGGGTCTAGCTGGTTCTTAGCCTACTTCCAAACTGATGAACGAGCTGCGATTGATTGACTAGATCAACATATCACATTAAGTCATAATCTGTTGTGCTTGATTTTGTCTTGTCTTGGGTGAATTCACACATCGAGTCTATAAATCATTTGTCTTTTGGTGAAATGCATGAATACAGTTAATTGTAACTTGTTAATCAATGTAGACAATAGATGTAACCAACAACCCATGTAACTTAATTACGGTCATATAACATACTTGCCCATGGTTTAACTTGGCTACCAGATTGGCTGGCTTCAGGAAAAGACTGGACCAATTCATGAAAGTTCTGGAGCTCAATGGCAGTGTGCCTGTCTCTTAAGGCCACCTCCTGGCACACTAGTGAGTTTCCTTATGCAGTTGGTTGGCCATTGTGAGTACAGACTCCTGGAATAGTTGGGCCAAGTATATGATCCAGCAGGGCACTGCATACATTCTTAACCAATCTTAATAATAGTGTTTCCTGGGTTCATGTAATGCAATGAACTATAAACGGATAACATGGTTTGGGTTTAGCCAGCATGCTGGACTGAAACATGGTTTGCAAACAGCATGGCTACAGATTCAGCTCAAGGTATTGGCTTGAATAAGTCAGAGCAGCAAATTCACATACTCCTTCATGATAGTTGTGAATTTTGGTCCATAATACAGGAAGTCCCACAAGATTCCTCTCCTGGTCCTTAGATGAAATAAATGCAATACAGGTAGTCCTCGACTTACAACAGTTCATGTGGTACCATTCAAAATTACAATGGCACTTAAAAAGTGACTTATGACAGTTTTTCAAACTTACGACTGGTGTGTCCCTATGGTCATGTGATCAAAACCCTGGTGCTTGGCAACTGACTCATTTTTATGACAACTGCAGTGTCCTGGGCATCATGTGATCACCTTTTGCAACCTTCTGGCAAGCATAGTCAATGGGGAAGCTAGATTTTTAACAACTATGTTTCTAATCTAACAGCTGTAGTGATTTACAACAACCGTGGCAAAAAAGGTCCTAAATGGGGCAAAAATCAGTTCACTGTCTCACTTAGCAACAGAAATTTTGAGCTCAGTTGTAGTACGTCAAGGACTACCTGTAACAACAGAATGCTTTCTTTTCCTGTCTATAATAATCTACACGGGATGACCACATACCTGTTCCCTCTCACATCTTTCAGGTCTGACCCTGAAAATCCCTTTGTGACCTTGGCCTTTGCATTGTCTGAATACATCTCTATAGTGCATGCATCCTGATTTGAAAAACCAGTGTGGCGGGAAAAAGAACAATTCTTTCTTCAGGTAATGGCTTTTGATTCAGGGCTCAGAATATTAGCAACAGTGCTTCCTAAACTAGATCGCTTCCTCCATGAATTACCGTAAAACGTTCCTGTGTTTGTTTGTTCTAGTCTACTCTTCTGTTGAGAAACATATCCAGCAGACTACAGGATCTTTAAAAAGATGCATGCAATAAGAAAACTTGAACTTCTATAATGAGAAAAGGTGAATCTTATATACCTAATTCTCATTCATTTTAATGTAGAATTATGCAAAACCAGACAGAGAACAGAAACTGGCACTTTATTTTGTGCAAATTTAACATTTCTCATGACTTATTCTGGTTTTTCTAGAGATGAGGAAGGATGGCAAATTAACCTTAGCACTGAAAGTCTCTCCCAAACAATTTTTACTCTTTCAGCAAATATTGGACAGACATTTTAAACTACATTTTAAATCCTAAAAAGGGTCAAAGGACTTCTCAAAGTTGTAGTCCATTCCCAAGACCCATGAGTAAGCCATGGTTTAAGACGGGTTTATTCAATAAACCATGTTTGGATGGGTGAATAGAAAAGCTAAAACAAAACCAAACAAGCTACAACATTAGCATAGTACAAAGTGCAAACATAGTTCTTATTTAACTTTTTTTACTTCCTGATTTCCAACAGCTCTGGGCAACTCACAAGAAAAAAATACAGGTAGTCCTTGACAGATGACCACAATTGAGCCCAAAATTTATGTTGCTAAGGGAGACGTTTGTTAAGTGAGTTTTGCCCCATTTTACGACCTTTCTTGCCGCAGTTGTTAAGTGAATCATGGCAGGTTGTTAAATTAGTAACACAGTTAAGTGAGTCTGGTTTATCCACTGACTTTGTCAGAAGGTCACAAAAGGTTGGCACATGATTCTGGGACACTGCAACTGTCATAAATGTGAGACAGTAGCCAACAGTCTGAATTTTGATCACATGACTATGAGGATGCTGCAACGGTTGTAAGTGTGAAAAATGGTCGTAAGTCACTTTTCAGTGATGTTGTAACTTTGACCGGTCACTAAAAGAACTGTTGTAAGTCGAGGACTACCTGTAACTATAAATAATTAATATTTGTTTTTACTCAAGCTCTAACACAGTGGTGGAGAACCTATGGCACATGTGCCAGAGGTGGCACTCAGAGCCCTCTCTGTGGGCACGTGTGCCATCGCCCCAGCCCCACCTCCCCTCAGGGCCCCCTCCTTCCCAACAGCCCTCTCCGGAGGAGAGTCGTGCCCTGACATGGCCCGCGCGGAACAGCACAGTCAAGGACATGGCAGCTGGGCAGTGGGGACAAGACTCTGCCCTGGTGCCCCGTTGATGCTGCAGGACGCAGGCATAGGGCGTGGCTGCCATGGCGCTGCTGGGTCACCTGGGCGATCTGTGGCTGGCCGTGGAGGCGGTGAGTGGCCCTGCGGGTGGGTGGGGGCGGAGCGGGAGCAGGACAGGCGGGACAGAGCGGGCGGAGCGGGTGCAGAGCGGGAGCCAGGGTGGGGGTGGGGCCGTTTTTTGGGCACTCGGTCTCTAAAAGGTTCGCCATCACTGCTCTAACAGAATCACAGCAAAGAAAAAAAAAGTGCAACCATTCTCCTCTTTGAACCAAAACATCAATTCTATTATAAAAATGGAATCCACAGGAGTTGGCAGCCAATAAATGTAAATAAAAACAAAGTTATATCTTATGCAGTTTATTTTTGTTTGGAATTAGGTTTCCTTTTCAAGCACTTAGATTTTGTAAGGCATGTAATAGATCTAAATTATGAAAAAAATGTGCCCCGAATTGTTTCTTTATATGCTTAAAGAGGTAAGCACATTTTTATATCTTATTCCTTACTAAGGAGATTTTAATCAGAGTTGGACCTGACCAGAAAAGGATTGCAACCAGCCAGCAAATCTACATTAGAAATTATAGTCTGAACTGAGTTTGCTTGCTGTGATTGTAATATTTGCAGGTTAGAATTTTCAGGCTTGAAACAATAAGTCTGATCTACCTTAGCCTCTGAATGCAAGATGCTAAGTAGAAAGAAATTGAAAATAGTGAAGCTGACTGTGATTCGGCTACAACAGAAAGAAAATATGAGTTGGCAGATTAATCCATTATTTGCATTTTAAACTGACTCTCATTCAGCTTGGAAGGAATTTGGGACAAGAATCAGGACTAGTAGAACTAAATCACACTTTGTGGTTAGTTTGAGCCATTATTTGACATGACATCAGAGCTGAGCCAATAAATGAGTTCACACGTTGGGCTCACTCATTTGTTTAACCATAGTTTATTAATCAGCCCAGCAAAACACTATTTTAGGATACCTAAACTACATGCAATCATTTCTCTAGTGGTTTAGATGTGGTAAAATAATTCTCAGGTTTCAGGAAAGCAATGCAATTCTTGGCTAGAGATTTCTATTATGCCACTAATATAAACTCACTAGCTACTCCCTTTCCATTGACTTATTGGAGGGCAGTTCCTTTAGTATTCAGGGATTACTTACCTTAGCCAAGAGATGCAGTGGCTTGGAAAAAGAAAATATGACTGGCTTCACACAAGCCATACTAATAATCACTTGGCGAGCTGTGGGAACTTAGTCTTTGTGCTTTTGTCGGTTCTGTAAATCCAGTCAAACTGTTGTTCCTTCAGAAAACAGTGATAAATCAAATTATTATTATTTATTATTATTATTTATTTGACTTCTATGCCGCCCTATTCCGGAGAACTCAGGGCGGCTCACAACACAATAGAAATCAACATTTAAAAATACATGTATATAAAACCCCTTAATTAAAAAAAAAACAACCAATCATTCAACATGCACACAGACATACACTGGCTTGGGGCAAGATGTTAGCTGCCCCAGGCCTGCCGGCAGAGGTGTGTTTTAAGTAATTTACGAAAGGCGGAGAGGGTGGGGGCGACACGGATCTCCGGGGGAAGTTGGTTCCAGAGGGCCGGAGCCACAACAGAGAAGGCTCTTCCCCTAGGCCCCGCCAGGCGACACTGTCTGGCTGACGGGACCTGGAGAAGGCCGACTCTGTGGGCCCTAACCGGCCGCTGGGATTCATGGGGCAGCAGACCCCATGTTTATGCATTGCTGGAATTTCTTTCAGAAACATGTGTTTCAGAATCTAGGGTTGCACCTGAAGTAATGACATAAGAGTTTACAGATTAGGTAAGGATTTCTTAGATGGAAGTTTCAAAGGTCACAAGGCAATGGAAGACGTTTGAGATGACCACTTAACCCAAATTTGGCAGTTCACTGCTCCAAATTCCAAAGCTTTTCTATCCATTCCTTAACAACTGATATTGATTGCTTAAATTGCCTTTTGTTGAAAAAGCCTTTTATGAAATTTTAAGGGCAGAGATGGGAAAATGTGGGGTGGATTATACTACCGTTAGATAGATGTAGAACTGGTTGAATAGTTTACCCAATGATTATACATTAGTGGCACTGCATCAGGCTAGGAGTTGAATAGCATATCACAGGGCTCTGTGTTCAACATATTTATATTTAACTTGGAAGAAAGGCTAGAAAATACAGTTATCAGATCTGTGGATGACACCAAAATGAGTGGATAGGTTAACACTTTAGAGGACCACATCAAGATTCAGGAAGGCCCTGACAAGTTGGAACAATGGGGAGAAGCGAGCAAGATGAATTTATCAAGGACAAATGCAAAATCCTTCACTTGGGTAGAAAAATCGCAGGCATGAATTTAGGATGGAAGACACTATGTCGAACAGCAGTGTGTGTGAAAAGGATCTGGGCATCTTAATTAATTACAAAATGAATATGAGGTGATAGTGTAATAAAGCTAGGGGGGGGAAAGCCATGCAATCCTAACTACATCAATAGAAATATGTCATGCTTGAGAAGTTAACATTATTTTCTTTGTTGATCTGCACCTAAATGCTATGGCCAGTTGTGAGCACCATTTTTCAGGAAGAAAATTAGCTCTGGGCATGGAAGAAAAAAACTTAGAAAGCCAGAAGCACTGAGTTTGTTCAGTCTAAGAGAACAGGGAGACATGACAGCTTCTCCTGAAGGGCTGCCATGTAGAAGACGAGGTAAATTTGTTCCCTGTTGCTTTAGGAGACAAGACAAATACTTGATTTAAATGACAAGGAACATAGTCACTGGGAGTTGGGCGGCATATAAATGTAATGCATGTATTGTTATGTTTATTTCATTTAAACAACAGGAAGAATTTCTTAACAGTGGAGCTGTTCAAGTGGAACAGAATGCTTTGAAAGTGGTAGACATTTTTCTTTTGTTAAAAATATTTAAACAGACCAGATGGACATCTATAGGGATTGTTGCCGAAGTGGATCCTTGTACTAGGCAGGGGGTGCAGTATAGGTAGTCCTCGACTTATAACAATTCGTTTAGTGACCATTTGAAGGTATAAGAGCACTGAAAAAAGTGACTTATGACCATTTTCCAGCATTTGATCACATGATCAAAATTCAGATGCTTGGCAAGTGCTTCGTATTTATGCAGTGTCCCAGGGCCATGTGTTCACCTTTAGCAACCTTCTGATAAGCAAAGTCAATGGGGAAGCCAGATTCATTTAAAAACCGTGGCAAGAAAGGTCATAAAAAGGAGCAAAATTCACTTAACATTTGCTGGCTTGCTTAGTAACAGAAAATTTGGGGTCAATTGTTGTAAGTCAAGGACTAGCTTTATATGATGTCCAAAGTCTCTTCTCAGCTTCTTTACAATGAGCAATCATTTGATTCCTTATCGGTTAGGTTGTTATCTCATTTTTGAGAAGTTCAAGATGTCAGACCCGGCATGGCCTCCTCGTTTTTCCCCATGGCAACAACCCTGTGAGGTAGATCGGACTGAGAGACTAACAGGCTCAAAGTCATCTAGCCAGCTTTTATACCAGACCAGTCACTTAACCATCCCCATATTCTGCAGGCATGGGGATTCCTGCACCATATGACTGTGGTTCCATCAAATTGTTTCAATTCATCAGTGCACGATGCTTTAGAAAGCTATCCTATCCTTTCTTACGTTTAAAAAATAACCCAGATGCATTCACAGATTCTTATATCTATGCTGGAGTTGCTGAGGTCGTTACAAGGACGATTCCTCATCCTATTTCTATAAATGTAGCGCAGTCTTCCACAAACACAGGGTCCCCTCTTTAATCTGTTGGAAACTCATTGCTGGACTGGCTGAGACTTCTGGCTGTTGTGTAGTCACCACCTTACTGGGTGGAACAGCAGTTTGGACTGGGCTGGCATTGAATCAGAAGGACAATAATGCTGGATTCAAACTCGCCTTTTCTTCTTGCCCGTCTCCCTAGTGAGGATAATTACCAAGCCGCCTTACTGAGGGCGGGAAAGGCTTCGGTGCTAGTCAGTCCCTGAGCGTGACTCACACGCTGGCGGAGAACAGGGTGGTTTGGGCTAAAGGCCCTGGGAGGGAGGCAGGCAGGCAGGCAGGCAGGCAGGCAGAGGGAGAGTGCGAGCGCCCACCCGCTTCTGCCGCTACTTCGCTGGGTGGAAAAGGAAGCCTTTGGCGGCTGCAGCTGGGAAAGGCTGGGGAGAGAGGAGGGACTCGCAAAACCCAAGCCATCTGCCTCTCCTTGCTTACCAGCCTGCACCTTGCAGCAGCGTCGTGCAGCGCACGCAGCCTCTAATGGCCTCTAGGTTTGTTTTCTTGTTTGTGGATGGGTGTCGACAGATCTTGGGAGCGACAAACGAAATGGAGCGGGAAGGAGGAGATAAGAGAGATGGGGACTTTCCCAGCTGCCTCAGAGAACCAATCCCGGCCCCTTCCAGCCGTCCTCCTGGGAGCAGCTATCTACCAACCTCTCCTCCTCCCCCCCCTCCCCACACGCCAACTCCCTGAGAAGCCGCTGCGTGCTTTTCTGTGTTGTCTGGGCGCGCGGCCCGCCCCACTGTTTTATATCCCTCGTGACTCGAGGAAGTTGCTTCTCCGTCCTCTCCCGAGCGCCTCCCGCCTGCAGCTCCAGCCTTCTAGGGGAGGCGAGGGGAGGTAGAAAATCGTCTCCCAGCCGCCGGGGGTCCCTCGGAGAAGGGCATTTGGGTTGTCACTGCGGAGCGGATGAAGGACGTGCCAAAGGCTCCAGGCGAAGTCTCCCCTCGTCCCGAAGTACAAACTTCGGAGTCCATCCCCGCATGCTTATGTTTGGCATCCCTTTGACCTCTTATGTTTTCACTCCTGGCACAGCGAGTTTATTTCAGTTTGCAATCAGGGGCCTTGCCTGGGCTAGTCCGAGGCAGTTTCCCCTGTCTGCTAAATGAGCATTAAATCCCTCTCGGCTTCCTCACGCAGAGGAGGATAAATTCTGTACGAAGCATATTTTCCTTCGGAAACGAAATGCCTTCAAACCTGCAGAGCGAAATGAGCAATGTACTCCTATTCGGAGTCTTTGGCTGTAAAAGAAATGGCCTGCTAATTAATATTTCCAATGAAGAGAATATTTGTAGCTCAGGGTTGAAATGTAGGGTCCTTGGTGGTAACATCATCAGTGCTCCCATCAGTGCATCATCCGTACTGATGATTTACCTAGTTAGGGTAATGAAACGTCTGCAAGAAAACAAGCAAGCTCAGAGAGCACCAAGGACCCCTCAATAATACTTAATATTCAAAGCACTCCATGCAGTGAAGGGATTCAGCCAGTTCCGCAGAACCGGTAGGTAGTTTCCGTTGCCCAGGCCCAGAATGGACTTCCAGAAATGGCATCCACACAGAACTGGTATAGGGTTTCCTGCCTGAGCAGGGGGTTGGACTAGATGACCTCCAAGATCCCTTCCAACTTATTATTATTATTATTATTATTATTATTATTATTATTATTATTATTATTATTATTGGTTGTTCACCTATTTGAATTCCACCATTGACTCCATGTATGTGCTTTGAGTAATCCTTGTTCTGTAGGGAGCTCAAGTATTGCTGTCCTCATTTTGCTAAGAAGACTGAGGCTTAGAAAACCAGGGCTTACTGGCTTACCTCAGCTGGTCAAAGGGAAGCCTGAAGTGGGGCCCAAGCTGAACAACTGATTCCCCCAGCTGATAGTCTTGGAGGCCCTTCAGCCTGAGCTTCTGCAAGGACCCACAGAGGTCCTTGCAGAACCTAGCTGGTTCCCACAGAGTTCCAGGTCACTGTTTCCAATCGTTCTAGCTTGAGATGCATTTCCCTCAGCTTGGGATCTCTCAGAGAAAAGGAAGGTCTTTTCTCTGAAATGTATAAAAAAAGAAACAATACATCAGCAACTTTGTCCATTCAGCATCCAGAAGAAACTTGCCATGTCTTGTCCAATCACTGTGACATCCCACACCCTTGCTTTATTCACCCTTTGTTGACGCTTCTGAGACTGACAGGACAGAGACTATTGCTGGTGAATGGATTTACAGGATACTCCTGTCTACAGGCAGACTCAGCCATTGGCAGGGTTCCTGTTTGTGCAGATCTTTGGGATTTCAAAGATCTGTTTTTTTCAACATGATGCCCTGTATAGATTTTAGTGTAGGACTGTTGTGAGATGAGAGGATCAATCTGAACAATGGCTTCCTATCTCTACTTTTAAAAGGAATTGGTCTCATATTTTATTTTGAAAAGTTGATTCCCTCTCTCTCTCTCTCCCTCCCTCCCTCCCTCTCCCACACACACCACACACACACATACCAAGCCCTCTAATTAATACAATAGGTCCTTTCATAGAATTACACTGAGGATTCATGCTGTTACTCAGTCTCTATGGTTGCCACAATGGTGCTACCCTGAATGTTTATGCAGCAGATGTGTGGGCATCTGCAAAGGAAAATCTGCATACAAAAATCTCTATATGTTTGGAATGTACATGAAGACTATAGTTGTGTAAGGTACAGGGACATATGATAAATTCTGATTTTTCTTTTCTGATGTTTAATGAATTTGCAAATGGTGCTGTTACTCCCCACTGCTCAAGTGTTGGATTTTGAATAAGTTTTAGCCAATAGCAATGTCGTGCCATGATCTGATAGTATTTTATAGTAAACATATCTTGAATTCCTGCTTTTGTTTTCTTCTTTTCTGCTATGAAAAGCAAAGGCAGAATCTGAAAACCCATACATTTTCTACACAGGGACCATGTCACTGCAGTATTTTATTCGACTAAAAATAATTTGCAGTGAACTTGATGGTGTTACAGGAGAGAGATGTGCACAAATACTAAATTTAGAGTTCTTAGATGCAAATCTATGAGGGCAGAGTGTTAAATGAAGGAAACAGAATAAAAGGATAAAATCACCATGGGGGAGATATTCACTATGTATTATTTCACTTCAAATTTATCACTATTGACTCTTGGTTTTCACTTTAAAAAGCACAGATAATGTATTTTTCATCATCTTAAGCTATAATGTAGGTGAGAGTAAGAACGTGTGTATGTGTGTGTGTGTGTATGTATATACGCACACATACACACATGTATATATATATTCATATACATATATTCATTAATTCAGCTTATACTGAATTGATACCATTTTTTCTGTTCAGATAAGTATGGCAATTAGCGAGTTTGTAAAACTACAAAAGATTCCAAATACAGAAGAAGGGTCCAGACAAAACTCCTTAAAGGTGGTATATTCTGCATCCTTGGAGTAATGCAAATAGTGCATCCATGTATGTTATAGACAAGTCTCTGACAGCAGAGCATCTTCAAAAGGCCTCTCTTGTAGATCCTTAGGAGTGGACAGATTTGAAAAGAGAATGGCAGTCCTCTAAAATGATTAGAGGTTTAAAAGTTCAGTTTATAAAAACCTTAATTTATCATCTGGCAAGCAGAGTAGATATTTCCACATTGGCATCATATGATCCTTTTAACCTTTAGCAGACTTGCTACACTGCAACCTCAAGACACTTTTCAAGGATAGATCCATATATAATGCATATTGCAATAATTAAGGCGGGATATTAGCAAAGTGTGGACCGGATCTGACATGCCCCAAAGTTACCTAGTAGCTTATATATCTGAATAAGAATTTGAATTCAGATCCAACTTTACCATAGCATATATATTAAGTTTATATTAAGTTTGTGTTGGAGTTTATAGGACGCTATAAGTATCCTTGTACTACACAAGGGGGCGCTGAGGGACAGTAGCTTTAGTTGTGAAGCAATTATTTCCTTACTCGATTATACCGGTATTATTTCTGGACAGTTCCTAGGCAGATTTCTTGAACTTGGAAGAAAAAAACAAAACAAAAACCTCAGAATTTAATTCCTGTAAAGATCAAGTATTTTTCCAAGGAAAAGTGCTGGCAAATGAGAACTCATTTTACTGCTACCTAAACATGAGGCAGCTGTCTTTATATTTCCTTGTCAGACAGCCTCTCAGATCCAATATATCCCCCCACCCTATGCTTGAATGCACAGAAAGGTTCCTGCAACACACTCTAACCTACTTTTGCTCCCAGCAAAACAGGGCAGGGAAAACCTCCCTTCCACTCGGATTTCGAGAGCTTGCAGCTCTTAGTTAATGGGTTTGTCTGATGCACTCCTGCAGAGTCTGGCTCAGAAAATGCTGGACAAATTGGAAAATAGTTGCAAGCAGGTTTGGCTGCAGGTTGAAAGATGAGCCAGCATGCTTTCATCATATATTACAATATCTGTCCCAATGAAGAAGAAGTGGTCAGATTCTGGTTTAGGCTAGCATTCCTAAAGTGATCATTGTTGTTCTTGTTTTCCGGTCTGCAAAGTGATTGGAACTCTGTGTAATTAGATATTCTGTACCAGCCTGGGCCGTGTCTTTAGTAAGCAGACAATAGTGTAGTATTTTTTAGAAGCCTAATTCCTGTACTGTAACTTCACTTGTAATTATCCCCTAGGAAGCATAAGAATTTAGGAAATATATGTGTTAAAAATGCATTTAATGGAATTGATCAAGTATCAATGATTATTTCAAACCTAAAAGCTGATGGATACACAGCATTGTTTTGAAACTTATGCATCTAATATTTGCAGGCAGGCTTCCGTTCCCATAGCAGTGAAGTCCTTCAGCCTCCCCTTACATAGGGGAGCTCTGAGGAGGCCTTGTGGGAAAGTGATGGGGCTTTATACCGACATTTTTGTACTGCATTTTGGGCAAAACATGTAAGGAATTCCTATCTCGATTGGAACAGGATGTTAGCTGTTCCTTTCGTATCTATCCAGAGGTATATCAAATACTCTCACTGCAGTTCTAAGCACGCAACCTTCAAGCCATTTATTTTGTAGAAACATAAGTGTTGTCAATAGCTTTATTATCGTTTTTAACCAGTGTCAGATTTGTTACAACATAATTTTAGCAATTATATTCTTCCATGTTTTGTGGAATAGAAAATGTATGAGTCATGAGTAATCTGTGACATTAAATGCTATGGGTAGTGGTTATATTCTTCAGGGTGGCCAGCCTGCCTGCCTTCTTCATATCAAACCTTTGGATACAGACCTAATATAAACTATAATGATACGAAGGATATCTAAGCTTTCTATGGCAGAAATGGCTTCCATGATAATGAAGAAGTGGGCAGGTTCTTCAGAGGGAAAAGGGTGCTTTTGGCCATAAAGGCTTGAAACCCGCTTTAAGGTTTTTAAAAGCACGTTGTTTTAAAGGGAGATAGCAGAGCCAATACAAACATGCTGTGAGAGGGAGCATGTAACGCTGCTTGGCCCTGATGTATTCTCCTCTGCTGACTTACTTGAGAGTAATGCTTCCTGTCTCTTTTATTTCCCCAACTGCAGAGTATAGCTAAATCGTTATCAGTGGTTAATTAATAAGTGCCTTTCAGCATACGAGGTGGGAGGCTGAGCTGAGGGAAGATAAGAATAATGAGTTGTTTTGCTGCGTCTGGCTGACTCAACCAGCCGGATTCAGCACAGAATGGAGGGAACTGGGAAGAGAGGAAGATGCGTTCTGCTTCCTTTTCTTCCAGTCCATTATGATCTAGGTCCCACTCCCTATAGATTGTAGTCTTTCCCCATTACAGTCTCCAGGTGGGGTGCAAGCATGGGTGCTTCTGCTGTCCTTCCCTTTGCTAGCGAGATTTTTTACGTTCTTGTTTTCCCTGTGTCCTCCAGCTGCCCTCTGATTCCATCCCCGCCCTCTGGTTCAGATTTTTCCTGCAGCCACAAGAGATGTATTTTGTGAGCGTTGTTGGCGTCAGCTTCTGTATCTCAGAAAAGGAGGGGTGGGTGAGTTGTGGCAGTTCCAGTCTCCTCACATCACAAGCAGCTGGGAAAGCTGAACTTAGCAGTGGGCATCAGCATGGGGAAGCTTCTGCTTTTGTAGTCTGACATATACTAGGTGCCTCTTGTTGTGTGGGCTTGTGAAAAAAGGAGTTCTGTATAGTCCTGTCCTAAGCAATCTTGTGCCCTGCTCCTCCAAGTTTGTGAATGGTTTTAATTATTATTATTATTTATTTGACTTATATGCCGTCCTTCTCCCAAGACTCAGGGCGGCTATGGATGAGCATACCATAAAATAAACTAGACAGTCATAAAACAGGGATTAGAGGTCTTATATTTTTAGAATCTTGCACTCTGTAAGGAGAATTTAATTCCCTCATTTGCTTTTTAAAAAAGATAAGAAATTTGTGGATCTTATTAAGAGAAAAATGCAAATTGTTGTCAGCTACAGTTTTTCCATGTTATCATTACAAAAGAATTGCTAATATTAATAGAAATGCATCAGGAAGAAATACTGTTAGACTGCATAAATGAAGTACAACAATTTCATAAGCCCTTCTCAGAGTGGATCCATCCCATAATTCCCTTCCATAACAACTGGACATAATAAAGTTAGTTCAACACATCTGAAAAGCAACAGGCTTAGGGATAGTGTCTTGTATTAATAAATAACCTAGCAGTGTTTCTCAACCTTGACAATTTTAAGGCATGTGGACTTCAACTCCCAGAATTCCACAGCCAGCAACGCTGGCTGTGGAATTCTGGGAGTTGAAGTCCACATGCCTTAAAATTGTCAAGGTTGAGAAACACTGACCTAAGGGGACCATGGCTACACATAAGATCTGATTGATCTTTCATAGAAATCGTCATTATAAACTCATGATAAAAGCTATGCCAGAAAATTGCTGCCAGTCCAAGTAGACCAGTTTGCACTGACTTCGTATAACACAGCTGCATTTAGTAAAAAAAAAAAACCCACAACAGAGCTCTATCTTTACTACAGCAGGAGATAACCTGATTTTCACTTCATTTTGGACATTAGCTCCCTTTTGCCCAAATCAATATGACCAATTGTAAAAGGTTATGGGAGTTGTAGTATTAAATATGCGAAGGGCACGATTGCTTACTCTTGCTTTATTGGAACCAACAAAATTGCCACATTACTGTGAATGATTGTGACACTTCAGCTGATCCAAAAATAGCTATTATCACCCCCCTCCCTGTTTTTGAATTGGCTGCTCATGCACCAACACAGCTATATATACCTTCCATACATCCAGACAATTATTTGTAGAGATTTCCCTCTTCATAATGCTATGAAGGAGAGCCAGTTCTGTGTAATGCAGCGGTTCTCAACCTATGGGTCGCGACCCCATTTGGGGTCAAACGACCGTTTCACGGGGGTCGCCAGACACCGCGGTCTGCCATTTTGTTTTTTGTTTTTTCGTCGCGCGCGCACCGCGCATGCACGGTTCAGGCC
Source organism: Bothrops alternatus (assembly GCA_034064705.1). NCBI lineage: Eukaryota > Metazoa > Chordata > Lepidosauria > Squamata > Viperidae > Bothrops > Bothrops alternatus. The sequence continues at coordinate 72,522 of JARGCV010000020.1, read as the reverse complement.
GTCGTACGCGCGCCGCGCATGCACAGATCGGCCCGTTGCGGTCCACCATTTTGTTTTTTTTTGTTGTTTTTTTTCGTCGCGCGCGCACTGCACATGCACAGTTCGGGCCGTCGCACGCGCGCCGCGCATGTGTGGATCGGCCTGTCACAGTCCGCCATTTTGTTGTTTTTTTCGGCGCACGACGCGCATGCGCAGATCGGCCCGTCGCGTGCGCGGGTCGGGGTCGCGCCGCGCATGGGGTCTGAAAAAGGTTGAGAACCACTGGTGTAATGGTTAAAGATATGGGATTAAAAACCAGGGTGCACTAAATTCTAGCCTTGGATTAGCTTAGCCTAGCCATGAAGCTAGCTGGTAACTTTGTGCTAGCCATTCTTTCTCAGTGCTACAAAGACAACAACAACAAACCACTTTTGAAAGTGTTGTCAAAAAGATTGCATGGACTTGTCCAAGCAGTTGCCTGAGTCAAGATTGACTCAAAGGTACACACATACACACAAACAAACAGCTAAATATATTCCTCATTCGCTATACACTTAACATGAAATATGCTGCTGCATGCACCGGTGAGGGCCAATAATTTTCAAAGGAAAACAATGATAAAAAAAATTGAAATGTGTAGTTTTGAGGACAAAACTCAGCAGCACTTTTTTGTGTGGCTACTGATAAAAACAGGATCGCCAACATCCGATAACGGATATGGCACAACAACAAGACGTTTTGAGGATGGGGAATAATGGGTGGGTTCTTCTAAAACAAAATAGCTTGATACTTTTGCCAGAATAGGACACTTGGTTCAATCCAGACATACGCCTATGTCATTATAGTAGATTTATAAAAACACAAACCAGATTTTGGAATATAATTAGGACAGATTGAGAGTCATTCCACTGTCTTTTAAATAACAGAACTTGCTATCTGCAGGTTTACAGCTACTTAAAACTGCTGGTTTTCTGTCCCCTTACTCAGCAGATCAACCTTGGGCGTTCCCAGATCCCCCCAGGTTTTCATTGTTATACCTATAGAAACAAAGCCTGGTAACATTGGGAGGAAAGTTTCACAGATTCCCACACCCTAGTTAAGAAGACAGAAGTATACAATTTTATTTCTTTTATGGCAACTAAAGAGAGCTCTGATACTGCAGCAGAGAATATTCCAGTACTGTATTCCTAAAGATGCACAAGAGCACGTAGAGCCTATGAGTGGGCAGTTGTCTAATTCTGTTACCATCCCTTTAATTCTTTATAGATTAGGAATGGTGACACCAGAGACTTGCTGTTCAGTTTAAATCCTTGTGTTAACAGCTCTTTCCCAGGATGCTTGTTCTCCAGATCTACTGATTTGTATATCTCTATATACACCCATACTCTTCCTGTTCTTCCTGTTACTACAGTTCAATTCTCTGACAATAAATAATAAATGGCATATTAAATGGTATATACATGCCTCCACACTGATCCCCAAAACAGGCTACTCTACATGGTAGTCAAAGGCCCATGGCCACACAATCTTAACCTCCAAGAACTACTCTTCATTTCCATTAAGAATTTGTTTTATTGGCACCATGTTCTTATTTTGATAGATCCTAGATCAGGCTAGGAGCCAATCCCCCTGCTCCCTGTATAGCTTTGTATGCCTTTTTTTTTCTGTTTAAGGAATTTTTCTTTATTGCTGGTATTATAGCAGTCAGTTGCCCATTGTCTGATAGTCACCATTCTACTAAGCACCCTTGGTCACTAGAAACCCATTTTAGCTTGTCTCTGTGCAATAAGCCTTTTGTGATATTCTTTCCTGTTCCTTATTGCATCAGCCTACATCAGTCTAAATTCACTCTATGACAGAGGTCCTCAGCCTTTTGGGCACCAGGGACTGGTTCCGTGGAGAAAGGTTTTTCCGTGCGTGGTTTTGTGTGCTGCCTGCATCCCACAGATGAGGCTTTGCTTGTTTGTGCAGACTGTTGCTGGTATGCCGCGGACCGGTACAGGTCCACGGACCGGGGGTTGGGGACCCCTGCTCTATGACAATCACACATTTGTAAAATCGAAGAATTGATGTTTTGTCATATAGTGAAACTTACCAGCACCCATCATCTTTTCTAACTACCATGTTTCTCTGTTTCAAATTAAGCCCTTTCTGATTTCCCAAACAATTGCTTTTAAGCACACGCATTCCCTCACTTCCCACAAGATGCTTCACATTGAAGCTAGCTTGATGGCCCATGCACAACAAATTACAGGTAGTCCTTGACTTATGACTACAATTGAGCCCAAAATGTCTGTTGCTAAGTAAGAGTTAAGTGAATTTTGTCCCATTTTACAGCCTTTCTTGCCACAGTTATTAAGTGAATCCCTGCAGTTGTTAAGTTAGTAACATGATTGTTACGTGAATCTGGCTTTCCCATTGACTTTATTTATTTATTTATTTGACTTATATGCCGCCCTTCTCCCAAGACTCAGGGCGGCTCACAGCAAAAATACAAGTACAAGAATAAAATAAATAAACTAAAATACCAATTTACAATATAAAAACTATATAACCATTTCCACTCATACAACACACAGTCACAATCAAAGGCCCAGGGGCAGAGTGCAACTCACACGCCCCAAACCTGTCTGCACAGATGTGTTTTCAAAAGTTTTCGGAAAGCTAGGAGGGAGGGAGCAGTACGAACCTCTGAGGGAAGTTGATTCCAGAGAGCTGGGGCAGCAACAGAGAAGGCCCTTGCCCTAGGCCCCGCCAGATGACATTGTCTAACAGACGGGACCTGTAGGAGGCCAACCCTATGTGCCCTAACCGGTCGCTGGGATTCATGGGGCAGAAGACGGTCCCGTAAGTATCCTGGCCCATTGCCATAAAGGGCTTTATAGGTCATAACCAACACTTTGAATTGTGTTCGGAGACCAATTGGTAGCCAGTGCAGTTCACGGAGGGCTGGAGTGATATGAGCATGTCTTGGGAGACCCAAGACGGCTCGCGCGGCTGCATTCTGGACTACTTGCAGTCTCCAGACATTGCTTTTAATAAGGTTGCAGAAGGTTATCACATGACCCCAGGATACTGCATCATCATAAATATGAGTCAGTTTTATTTATTTTTATTTATTTATTATTAAATTTCTATACCGCCCCTCTCCCGAAGGACTCTGGGAATCATGTGACTCTGGGGATGCTGCAACAGTCGTGTGAAAAACGATCATAAGTCACTTTTTTCAGTACCATTGTAATTATGGTCACTAAATGAACTGTAAGTTGAGGACTAGCTGTACTCTATTTCTTATCCTTTGATAACCTGACAGTAGTTGGAGCCAGGTTGCAAAAGGACACAATGGGTCAAGGAAGTGCTGGTTTAGCTCTTCAGCCGCTGTGTGGCTCACTCAGTTCCTTTCTGTCATCCTATCATCTGTTGTGAAATAGAATGAGGCAAGGGAGAATCGTATCCAGGGTGCCTTTACTTAATCGCAAAACAAAACCCTTTCCAAACCGAAGTTGCCTGAGGCTAATCATCGTCGTCGGATTTCCTGGCGAAGATTGTCCAGAGTTTGAGAGCAAGCCCAGCCCTAAGGGGAGGAGGGTACAACTGTTACGTGTGTGCATGCAGAGCGTTCGCTGAACCCGCAAGAGTCCACAGCCTTAGACTGACCTCCACTCGCAATCCCAATCCCTGCGTCGCCTCCTCGCAGAAGGAAGTAGACCTTATCTTGGTCTTCGTTGCAGGGCTTCTTCCGCCTCAGCAGCTTCGCTTTCGCACGGGGAGGGCGATCTCGGAGCGACTCGCTCTTCCTTTAGGCCGCGCGTCTCCTCTGGCGGCGGAGGTGGCGCTCGCGCCTCCTACTCCATCTTCAGCGCTGCTCTCGAGGGAGGGCGGGCGCTAGGACCTGGTGGCAGCAGCGGCGGCGGCAGTGGCGGCGGCAGCCGTCGACCGTAGTCCCGGCGCTCTCTTGGTCCTTCGCAAGCTGGCTCGGCTTCCTGGCCAGGGACGACGACGACGACGACGACTACCAAGAGGGTAACAACGACAACGGCCGCCTGGCCTGGCTCCGGCCTGCCTTTGCCTTCGCTCGCCTCGGCCGGCGGCTCCTTCCGCTCGCCGGCCCCGGCCAGGTTGCCCCCGCAGGGCCCGACCCCGCTCCTCGGCGGGCCATGTGAGGGGAGCCGGCTGACACCTCCCACAGGTGAGGGGAAAGAGCTCCTCCAGGAGGCCGCGGGGCGCCTGGGACGCGGCCCCGTTTTTTTTTTCTGAGAGGAAGTGAGGGAAGGAAGTTTGGGCCCGGATCCCTGAGGAGGAGGAGGAGGAGGAGGAGCGGCGGCAGCAGCGCTACCTCGGCAGAGCGGGCGAGGGGTCTGGCGACCGCCGGGAAACGAGTCCGTCCTCGCCCCGCAAGGGCGGTGAGGAAAGGCGCGGGGTGTGAGGGGAGAGCGGTAATGGCCCCGGCGGGATGGGAAGTCCTGGCGGCCATCCCTCGGGTGGGTAGGAGAAAGACAGGGCGAGAGCCGCCTCCTGGGGGAAGGAGTCGGTGCGAGACGTTTTCGTGGGAAAGCCCAGCCGGGTGGGGTAAAGCCAGGGCGGCTGCGCTTCTCCGGTGTTAAAGGGCGGCGGGGACGCGACTCTTGTAAGGGTTTGGCGGGGGGGGGGCGGGGAAAGGGGAAAAAAAAAAAAAAGACCAACGAGCTTTCTAGGGGTGAGCGAGGGAGGCTCGGCGGCGGAGAGCGTTGGGAAGCCGGCCGGGAGGCCTGGCCTGGTGGGGAAGAAAAGGCGAGGGGAGAGTATCATTAGCCACCACCGCAGCCTCGCCTCTGAAGCGAAGAACCCCGAAAACTTGGGCGGTGGGGGTGGTGTTTCCGCACTTTTTGCGCGGGGGGGGGAAGGCCAGTGATGGGCCTCGAGCGGGGAGTTTGAGACGCGAGCGAAGAACTCCCATCTTCTCGCTGCTTTTGAAGAAAGGAGGCGGAGGGTCTGCGGGGAGAGGGCTCCCGGGGATGCAGGAAGAGCGTTATATCCGACCAGGTTGGGAAGTCTTTCTGGGAGGGAGGGAGGGAGGGAGGGGGGTGGGTGGGAGGAGGTGGCCCAGCCGAAGAACCTCGTCTAACTAAGCTTTTTTGGATCCTTCCCTGCTGGGAAGAAAATGGCTTTGGCAAAGAGATACGGGTAAAAGAGCGAGGCACGGGACCCGGAGCTTCTGTATTGGCTGGTCGGCGTCCGTTGCTGCCTCGAGTGTGATTGGCGCTGACAAGAGGAGCTTTTTTTTTTTTTTTTTTTTTTTTTTGCAGCTGGACATATGAGAGAAAACCTGGGTTTCTTGCCGGTAGCAGAGCTTGAGATGCTGGCATCATCGCTGGCATACTTAGTGGGGGAGGTGCAGTCTGATGCCGGGGAATCTCCTTTTTTCCATGGGCGTATCTTGCCTGTGAGAAATAGTCTTGCCTGTAGATAATCTGAGGTGATATTTAGTGGCGGATCTCTTAAATTCTTGGACAGGCCAATATACCTGTTTTGGGAGACTGGGAGAATAGTTCAGGTAGATAATGGCTAAGGCTGAGAGTCTTTTGTGTGGGTGGAGGTGGGATGCAAGCGTAGTGAAAGAGCCTTAAGTGGCTCTAGTTTAGGGTGAATGAATGCTCAGAGCTGTTGTTTTCCCTTGCTGAATCGTGTGCTGAACCTGATGCAAACAATCCTTTTCTTCTGCTCCCTCCCCCATCCTTGCAGGAAGTTGCCTGGAAATGGCAGCTGTGTTTGTTGCTTTTTGAAATTTTCTTTTTAACCAGAAATGGTTTCACTTTATAACTTTCCCTAAGCTCCTTGATTAGATTGTCCCTGTTTCTCTGTAAGGAATTAAGGAAGTAAATAAAATTCGTGCAGTTTGAAGATATTGCCTTTTAAAAACATTTATATCAGATTTAGGCAGTCGTATGCATATCTTTTAATCTAGCAAAATGGCAAATCCTACAGTGTGATCCACATCTAATGACTTGCTCAGAGATGCTAACCCTTTTCATGTAGACATATATTTCTGTACTTAATTAAAATTAAATTTAAAGGATTAACTGCTATGTTTCTCACACATAAATATTTTCTTATGGCTTCCTATTCGGAGTTATTTTTAAGAGAGAGGAACATAACCTTGCATAAATATAGCTCCAAAGATGCCCAGATGTTTAAATGATTTTCAATAAAAAATACTTTAAATAATTTACATTTGAAATGAAGAGATACTGAAATCCTTTCATTGGTGTCTCAGCAGGTGGCAGCACTTGACTTGACCTTGACTTAGTCTGATTTCAGGAGCTAAACAGTCAAGCCCGCTTGAATTTGAAGCCCGCTTGAATTTGGAGGGACTTTCAAAGAATGCCTATGTTTTAAGCTAGACTAGAGAGTCAGAAAATAATTCCAGCCAAAGATATTAACGAACTATTGTTATATTGCTGCTAAGAAAACTGCATAAAAACTGCATAAATATGACCAGGAGTTGAGCTCAAGTTGAAAAGGAGTCTTAATTGTTCATTGATATCTATTAGAGCAGGGGTGTCAAACTCGCAACATTACATGACGTATTGTGTTGCGATGTATCATGACTTTTTTCCCATTGCTGGTAATGGGGTGGGCATGGTTTCGACATGACGCATCCGGCCCGTGGGCCGGCAGTTTGACAGCTCTGTATTAGAGGGTGCCCTAAATTGGGCTTTGTAGTAACTAAACCATATCCTTTCTTTTTAATACTTTACATATGTTCTTCAGTGCATAAATTTGGGGAATAATCGGGAATATATAAATCCATGTAAATGATCTTACATAGGAAGACAGACTTGAACACTGGGTGCTATCTAACAAAATGAAATTCAGTGGTGAAAAAAGTAAGATTCTACATTTAGGCAAGAAAAACCAAATGTATAGGTATAGTATAGGGCAGGGGTAGGCAACCTTGGCGCTTTTATGACTCGTGGACTTCAACTCCCAGAATTCCTGAGCCTGCATGGCTGGCTCAGGAATTCTGGGAGTTGAAGTCCACGAGTCATAAAAGAGCCAAGGTTGCCTACCCCTGGTATAGGGGGTACCTTGCTCAGTAGTATAGTAACTGTGAGAGGGATCTCGGAGTCCTAGTGGACAATCATTTAAATATGAGCCAGCAGTGCAGCTGCCAAAAAAGCCAATACAGTGCTAAGCTGCATTAACAGAGGGATAGAATCAAGATCACGCGAAGTATTAATACCACTCTACACTGCCTTGGTAAGGCCACACTTGGAATACTGCATCCAGTTTTGGTCACCACAATGTACAAAAGATGTTGAGACTCTAGAAAGAATACAGAGAAGAGCAAAAAAGATGATTAGGGGACTGGAGGTTAAAACACATATAAGGAAAGGTTAATGGAATTGGCTATGTCTAGTTTAATGAAGAGAAGGACGACGGGGGACATGATAGCAGCGTTCCAATATCTCAGGGGCAGCCACAGAGAAGAGTGAGTCAAGCTATTCTCCAAAGCACCTGAAGGCAGGACAAGAAGCAACGGATGGAAACTAATCAAGGAGAGAAGCAACCTAGAACTAAGGAGAAACCTCCTGACAGTTAGAACAATTAACCAGTGGAACAATCTGCCTCCAGAAGCGGTGAATTTTACAACACTGGAAGTTTTTAAGAAGAGACTAGACAGCCATTTGTCCGAAATGGTATAGGATTACCTGCCTGAGCAGGGGGTTGGACTTGATGACCTCCAAGGTCCCTTCCAACTTTTATTTTTATTATTATTATAATAATAATATCAGGGTAGGTAATGTTTGGAGAAAACTATTTTTCTTCCCAGCAATTTTTTATTATTATTTCTCAGCAAAGGAAAAATGGTTTTGTCAGCCTGAAGTATAATTTCTAGTAATTTAAAGCCTAAATATACCTGTTTAAATTTTTGCATGAAAATTCAATAATACAGCTAATACTGCTACAGGTAGCCCTTGACTTATGACCACAATTGAGCCCAAAATTTCTGTTGCTGAGCCAGTTGTTAAGTCAATTACAACTCATTTTACGAACTTTTTGCCACAGTTGTAAAGTGAATCACTGCGGTTGTTAAGTGAATCATGTTAAGTGAATATGGTTTCTCTCATTGAGTTTGCTTGTTGGAAGCCAGGTGGAAAGGTAACAAAAGTGATCACATGACTTTGGGACGCTGCAGTTGTCATAAATACATTCCACTTACCAAGTGCCTGAATTTTGTTCAAGTGATCATGGGAACGCTGTGACGGTTTTAAGTGTGAGATCAGTTGTAAAGCAACTTACATTTTTTTCAGTGCCATTATAAACTTCTAACAGTCACTAAATAAATGATTGTACATTGAGGACTACTTGTACCATAATTGTACACTGATAAATGAAACGTCACTGAAGCAATGTTAGAATAGTTTTCCCTTATACCCTAACAAAAATCCAAATGAGAGCTAACACAGAATTATTTTCTTTCACTTTGTTTTGCTCCTAAGCCCAAACGTCTCAGTCTGGTTTGGCCAGAATGCTCATTTCTTTTTCCTTTGCCACTTGACTGAAAAATGGCAGCTATGTCCTTCTTTTCTACCTGGCTTATCACATATTTGTGGAGGGGAATTTCGTTACTTTTGTTTATCATCACTGGTATGCATGCTACTGGTTGAGAAAATACTAGCCCAGAATAAGCAATTTTCTTATAGGTAGTTGTTAGTAGACCATTCCAGGTTATTTGTTTTCACCAAGCATTTTGAAGAGAATTGGTTTTGTGGGGCAAACACTTATAGGATTATTTTGTTAACAGTGGTAAATTATATATACTGCAAATAAAAGAAACCCCAAATTTCTTGAAAATTAAATTGAGCCATATTTTGAAATAGAGATGGAAGAACCCATGTGATCTAAATTCCTTTCTTTGTAGCTTTGTGGTGTGATATTTATTTTTTTTGGCAGGAAGTGCAAATCATAATCAAAGTTGGAAATCTTAATCATCAATTCTGTATTCCAGGGATTGGAATCTATGGCTCGTGGGCCAGATGCGGCCACCACCTGAAATCAACTTGTCTATAGTCCCCAAATGAAATGCATCCCCCAGCCCACAAGAGAGAAAGGAAGAGCAGCTATTCACGGACAGTGACAGTTCACCACCTCAGGCAGCTGGTTTGGTGACAGTATCACCAGCTGCCCTGGCATAGGTGGAGCAACAAGTCCCCTAGTTAGAACAAACTGTGGCGCAGAAAAGGAGGAAGAAACAACAGTGGCGGCAGCATGGCCTCTGGCTCCTATGGAGAGGAAGATTGCCAACCTTTGTCCTATCTAGTACAGGAGTATAGACCGCATCCTTGACTGGTGGCCATGCAGCCTCCGTTTAAACCACTGTTTCTCAACCTTGACAATTTTAAGGCATGTGGACTTCAACTCCCAGAATTCCACAGCCAGCATTGGAAGGTTGAGAAACACTGGTTTAAACAGTTTCAGCGTAGAAGAATCTATTGAATACTTAGGAAATTTTTCCTGGGATCCAATCAAAACCTCCTTGTAATTTAGATCTATTTCTTGTCTTTTTGAAAAACTTGGAACAATTTTGTCCTGTCTTCTGTATAAGAGGCCTTTTTATAATTGAAGATAGCTATTGTGCCTTTTTGCAGTTTTCTCTAGGCTAACCATACCAACTGTTCCTCATATGCTCACTTTCCAAGCATCCTATTATTTTGATTGTTCTGTTCTTGATATATTCCAGTTTGTTAGTGTTCTTCCTAAAAGTTGAACATAATATTCTAGATACAGTCGACCGACTGTTGACACAACAAGAATTGCATGTAGAATTGCACCTGCTCTGCTACATAGTATAGTATTCTCCCATCCCATACTGATGCCTCTGATTTTTTTTCCTATCCAGTGGAGGATTTTGCATTTGTCCCTGTTAAAGTTCATCTTACTGTCCTCTACTCAGTGTTTCAAGTTGTCAGGATGGATCTTGTTACTAACTTGTAAACCATCCCTCCCCAGCCCCATCCATCTTTGTCCGGTCTGCATTTTCCTTATTACACTCACTTTCCATTTCCCAAATTTTCTCTTTTTTGTAGTACTCATTACATTGGTGTGTGATGTACTTTCAATATTTTATTTTTATTTTATCCCAACCATTCTGCACTCTTTCACCAAGGAATGATGAATGCTAAAATACTTCTCTAAGCTTTTGAAATTAACTAAATAGATGACTAGGTTCCAATTTGTCTTTCTGTAATGTCCTTAACCAGAAGATGACATGGTTACTTCCTTTCAAAGTTCTCACTGCTCATCCCTATTGGTTAGTATCAAATTTAAAAGAATGGATCCTCTTATTTCTTCTTCAAACTTATGAAAAATAAAGACAAATAAACCAGGTGCCTTAAACTTTTAAACTTACATGTGGACAGCTACCCCCAGCCCCCAAGTTGGGAAATCCCCAAATCTTGGAGAGCTAAAAAAAAGGGGGGCCTCAAAATCTGTAGAAGAGTAGGCAGAACTGGGAGTTAAACAAATCATCAGTTTAAAGTTGTTGAATTGGCACAAGCGATCCAAGTCTAGCCCTACTTGAGTTCCGTTGACCCTTATCTAGCGCCAATTTAGTACTGTTAGTTGACTAGATTCCTATTTAAGCTTTGAATGAATTTTCTATGCTGCAACTCTATTAATGGTCTGATTCTTTGCAGCTAACAAAATCTTGCTCCTTGCTCCATCTAACAACAATAACAAAAATGAAGCCCCAGGCTACAAAGAAGACAACCATTTTTTTGAGATTTTTTTTAAAAGAATCCAGTTAAATAGATAAAGAGGTTTCATAGTTCAAAGTGGCTGAGAATAGTTGTTGCCTAAAAAATTGTATGTTCTTTTTGTATGCTTTCATTTTGGAAGTGGCATTATTGGTAAATTGCCTTGCACTGCACAAAGCTGATTATTTTTTTTTAAGAAAGTTCTGACTTTCTATTACATGTCTGGGATTTTCCTTATCTTTCATACAAGGAAAGCTTCAATAAAATATTGTCTATCAAATATTTTCTTAGTTAAAAACCTGATATTGTGTAATACTTTTAAAATATGGAGTTGATGGGCGTTTCACAGCTTTAGTTCTTTGTATTACACAATATCAGGTTTTTAACCAAGAAAATATTTGATAGACAATATTTTATTGAAGCTTTCCTTGTATGAAAGATAAGGAAAATCCCAGACAGACTTGTCTTGAAATGTTATGCTTTCCTGTTCTACCAAAATTAGCATTTCTTAAAAAGGATACTTAAGAATTGTATTTAAAGGATCTGTTTGGTCTTGCAAAAATCCTAATGATCTGACCAGTCTGGGGATAGGATTGGCCAAGAGAACAGAGCACATTAAAATAAGTTCACACTGCTTAAATCAGGAATTCTCCAGTTTTTAGGCACAATTCTTTGTTTCTTTGAGGATGTGCAGGATAATATAAACTCTATAAATCATTTGTTAAAGCATAATTAAGAATGGAAAATGTTATAACTACACAAGAGTATGCTTCACCTAAGTTATTTGCAAATGCCATTCCTCTCCACATGGAAACAATTATACCTGGTTAAATACTATGTGAAAGAAATAGATCTCTTAGCCTTCTTTAGACTATCACGCTTTTATTACTACTACTCTTGTATATTTAAACATGAACTGTTACAGTGTCATAAAAGAAATATAGTTTTGATATAAATGAAGCCTCTTTGACTTACCAACTGCTCAGCATTATCCCAGTGTTTCTGTTTAACCACACACACACACACACACACACACACACACACACACACCATTTACACTCCCCCCCCTGTTGACTACAGTTAATTCCACCATTTTGCTTGGCCTTTTTTCTAGCAAGCCATTCTGCTTTCCCCTTTAATTACAATGCTTTCCTAGCACCTCCCTTCAACTCAACTCCCAGCTCTCTGTACTGGAACAGCAGCTGTTTTTTCTCCTGATACCCTGTCCCTTAAAGGGATATTCAAAGCAATGTGACGACTTAGGACGCTTGTTGGGATATCATCCATTGCTTTTTTGAAGGGGAAACAGCAAGTGGCATAGGATGTCCTTAATATAGTTTTGGAAGATATAGGGAACAATATTTCCTGTGTTCCTTCTAGCTGTTGCCCTTTCCCCCTTTTCTTTGCAGTTATAGAAGCTTTTTAGTTTAGATGATAAAGCTTGATATGACATTGCAGGAATAGAAGGTTGTGTTTGTGTATGAGAAAAAAGCTCCCTAATGTGAGATTTATTGAACCTGCGAAGGAATAGTTATTTAGACCAGATCAACCACATGAATAGATTTCAGGATGGCAAGGAAAAATATATTCTAAAATTCTCTACATTTTTGTTTTCTCCCTTTAAAATTGTCCCTTTTTAAAATCACTCATCTCTTCCTATGCTTGTGAGTATCTGAAATCCTCTTAAGATTGTGCCTGAGAGTAAGGACCCTTAAAACTGTGGTTTTTTCATGTATTTAACTATGTGCAGATGATTTTCTGTGCCTTCGAGAATTGGGTGTGGAATCTGCTTGTCAAAAGAAATGCACATACCTAAAGAGAAAATTCCATGTTTTCCTATATATAGTTTTCACTCATCATTCAGCAACAAGAACAATCTTTTCTATCAATTTAATCTAGAATAGTTGGTCCTTTTTATCCCCATATTTTTCTGACAGTTTGCACTTTTATTTTTATATATTTGGGTCATAGTATATTTATTCTGTTTACATTATTGCTACCAACAGCATCTTTTCGGTAGAAGAGCTTTTATTTAAGAAAATTAAAAGGTGAGGTATAAATTTTTCCACAACAGATGGCCTTTTTTGCTGTTTTCTTTGTCTTAGGGGGAAATACAGTGTAGTATACACTTATTGTTACTCCTAAAATTCTTGAAACAATATGGAACAGTTTGTCTTTGAATCATATGTGGTAGAAATGTGTTTTGCCAGAATAGGAACCCAAAATTACTTTCCAGCTTGCAGTCCTGAAAGCCTCTTTGCTTTATAGTATCTCTGAATTTTCAGTCTACATAATTCTGTCCAGTGGCTTTGTCCAAATTAGTATAACTTCATTCTCAATGATGGCCACTAACATATATCTAACCAGTTTATGCTCAATATATGCAAATCATCTGGGGCCACTATCTGCCTGAAACCTCAATTTGCTGTCTCTTAAGAAAATCTTGGTGGCCATTGGATCTGCATACCAAACAAGCAATACCGTACTTATACCTTCTATTAGAATATTTATGATTAAAATAATTCATGTGCTTTCACCTGTTCTATTGGGGAATTTGTTTTTATCTTGAAAAGAAGAACTTGAGTTACAAAAAAATGAATTACTAGATTAGAGAGAATGATTGTGAGACTCAGGTAGCATTGCTCTTTCTGCACTTTCTGCTGCTAGAATCAGTCTGTCCAGTAAATATATCCTGAAAGAAATTCCTGGGAATTCTGCTAGTAATTGCTATGATATTAAGATGTAAAAATCAGAAGTAGATGGCTTCTCTATAATGACCCTAACATTAAGGAAAGCCCTCCCCCTAAATATCCCCTGACAGTTTCTTTTAAATAATAGTGGCTTTCTTGTATGTGATAATGATAATGTACCATCAAATTGTTTTCAACTTTTAGCAATCACAGATAGTGTGGAAGCATTGTTTTCTAACAAATACTATGTAAATATAGTAGCAGAGCAATTATGCATACACACACAGCACACGCAGAGTGTGTGGTGTGTATATATGTGTGTATATATAGATTCTCGTGTTATTTGAATAAGCAACTGAGAAATGGGACTCTTATTTGCTTTTTCTTCTAATTATTTCTTTTGCACAGTTTGGTTATTCATATTCTAAAATAAACTAAGAATATGTCATGAATGAAGTACACATACACACAAGTATGTATGTACTTCATTCATGACATGTTCTTGGTTTATTTTAGAATCTGAATAATATATATAAACATGCTCTAAAGTTGCTGTTGCATTCAGATTACAGCTGTGACCCTCACCAAATTCATCAGTTTCTGATTGAGTTTGTTCTTACTTTTGGGGATTATCCAGCCTTTTTTTTTCATTGACTCTTAAATTAATTATTAAGCATAGCTTAAATGATTTGTAACCTATAAAAATAGCTGATTGTCAAATCATAGAGAAATTGCTGGAAATTCTGCTGATAATTGCTGTTTGTGGCTTGTTTAGAATTTACTGTATGTCTACTTCTAGGAGCAGCTAATCAGATGGCCTTGCTGTAGAAAACCCAAACAATCCATGGAAACCCCCACAGAATTATCCTACAGACACAACTAAGTTCCAAAGGAGCCACAGACAACACTTTTCAAGCTGAGCTTCCTGGTAGAGGATGAAGTGAGATTTTCCAGTAAATCATCTTTATTGTGCCATAGGACGAGTTAAAAACCTTATTACTAACATTTTTTAAGTTCTTAAGCATTAATTTTTGAAGAAAATCACTCGCAATATATTATATGAAATTTGAGGCTGATTTACTTAGCATATTTCCTAACAAATGTCACCCCTTCACAAGAAATTGATTCATTTCATATGTAGAAATACAATTTTGGCAGGAAATCTGAAAATGTTCATATTTATCCTCAAGTTTATTTATCTACATGAATGTGTTTATTTCCCTCTCCTTTTTTTTTAAGTAGACTCATTGGATTTCTTAATTGTTATTCCTTCCTAATTCTACAGCATTATTGATTTTTTTTGTTCTAGTTTATTTCTTTTTCATCTTGCAAAATAGATGAAAAAAAGAAGCAGTTCTTGACCTTTAACTTTACTGACAGAGATCGTCCTCGCTTAGCGATAGCTTTGTTTAGCAACCATTCAGAGTTATGGTTGGGGGAAAAAGCACTGTAATTAATAGTCACATTTATAGCCACTGTAGCATTCCACAATCACATGATTGCCATTCAGGCAGTTTGCAGCTGGTGCACATTTACAAGCATTGCAGTGTCCTGTAGTCATGTGATTGCCCTTTGCGAGCTTCATAACCGGCTTCCAATACGCAGAATTAATGGAGAACAATGAAGTGAAATTGAAAGTCATGGTCACGTGATATCTCACTTAATGACAATGGTGATTTGCTTAACAATGGGAGTGAAAGTGGCATGAGTCCAGCAGAGTCTCATTATTGTCCATTTAGTGACCATGTTGCTTAATGGTAGTGAACTGCTGGTTCCAGTTGTAGATGGTAAATAAGGACTACTTGTGCATGCATCACTTACTGTCAGAAATCCCAGCAGGCTGGTGGCTATTGTAAGCCTAGGACGGGGGTTCCCAACCGGGGGTATGAGACAATATTTCAGGGGATGTGAAAATTTGGGTTTTCAAAATTATAGTGTATATGCATAATTTGTTGCTGTTATTTTAAACTCTTGTAAGGGGTGTGAGAATATATCAGAAGCGTTCTAGGGGTGCGGGGTATAGAAAAGGTTGGGAGCCGCTGGCCTAGGAGTTGCACATTGTTACAAGGGAAAAGGCAGGAGTCCTAGGTAAGGAGCATAGGGGAAGGCTTTGGGTGGGTGTGTGTGTGCTAGAAAGTGCACGAGGGTTGGCGGAAGCTATGAGAAGGCCTGTAGGATGATTGGCACACACTATGGAGTGTGAGCAGGCAGGGGGCCCTACTTAGTACAAGATCTTTTGGATCGTATAGTACAGGGGTAGGCAACCTTGGCTCTTTTATGACTCATGGACTTCAACTCTCAGAATTCCTATGCTGGCTCAGGAATTCTGGGAGTTGAAGTCCATGAGTCATAAAAGAGCCAAGGTTGCCTACCTCTGGCATAGTCCATGGCAGATTCACTGAGAAAAAAAAGCAGTGGAAGTGACTTATTGGCACAATTTCCAACCTTCCCTGCCAGTTTCCTCAGTAACCTGAAAGCCCTCCCTTCACCCTTTAACTAATTTTAATATCTTGCCTCTTCTTAAACTTTTTAATTTTTAAAAACTTTTATATAAACTGTTTTATAATTTAACATTTTAGTATACACTGCCAAAAGTCCCTCTTCTCGGGAGATGGGCAATACAGAAATGTGAAAAATAAACAACTTGGGTTGTGGGAGGCTGGCAGGGAAGATAACAAATGACTATCGCATGATATGACTCACACTAGGACATTGTAATTGCGACTCCAACACCTAGATCATGGTCACATGACCGTGGGGATGATGCAGTGGCTGGAATTTGGACAACTGATCATACGTTCCGGTTTTTTTCAGCACTGCTGCAACCTTGAACAGTTGTAGAACAAATGAACATAAGCCGAGGACTGCCTCTTTTGGCAGAGTAGACTAAAGCCTGGTTTGCTTTCATTAGTAGTTGAAACATTTCCCTCTTAAAATATAAGAGAGAAAAAAATCCTATATCAGTTGGACAGAATTGCCCAAATTGCGAACATGCGCTCCTAGGGTTTTAATTGAGTACAGGTTGCAACTTTGAATCATCATTAAATGACCACAACTTATGATCATAATGGACTTAAAACTGCAAGGACTTACAGCTGTGGTAGAGCCTGCCTATTATGGTCGTAGGTTGTGATGGCTGTAAAGAGGATCACCCATATGACCGACCCAATTTTCAAACCTTTTTTGCAGCAGTCAGTAAATGACCACTGTGGTCATTAAACAAACCCATTTTTGCTATGGGGCATTTTTATCAAAACCCAAAATAAGTGCTGGTTTTTGGGGGAAAAATAAATCATAGTCATGTTGCTGTAAATACAGATTGGTTACCAAGCACTCGAAATATGATAATGTGACCACAGGGGGCAAGTCAGCCATTAGAACTGTGGGACCAGGTCATAAGTATCTTTTTGGGGGTGGGGGCGGCTTTTGATAACATAGAACAGTTTGCTAAGTTACCAGACGTAAGTTGAGGACTACTTGCATAACTTTTCAAGGAGAAGCAACATTAATAAAAGCACAGAATAGCAAAAAAAACCAATAAGTGAATTATATTAAAGGCATGAAACTCATTCCAGGTGTTTCTCGCCCAGTCAAATCCATAGATATTGATTTCTGCCTGTTCATCTCTACCTGTCAGCTTTTGTCAATTGGGGTTTCAACCTAATGGTTTTTAGTAAGATAAGAGGGTGTACAATAGGTTACCTGTGCCACATGCTGCATTGATTGCTAACGCTATCTACACTACAGTATCAATCAATTTTGGCAGACGTAGGCTAGTACGTCAAATGTTCTACCAAAACTCAGTTTTACCACAGGCGTGCTCCTGTTGTTCTATGCAAGTTAAGGTTTTAAATCTCTAATTTACCATGGAAACCAACATACTGTTGTTCCCATCCATCAACTAGGTGGGTATAGGCAGTATACTAATGCACACTTAGAATGCATCTTTCTATTGCCTTTTAAGTCTTTCTTGAATGTCTTTTTATTTTAGAAATGGAAGCAAACAATCACTTTAATTTCACTGGCCTTCCCTCTTCACCTGCTGCCTCAGGACTGAAACCTGCTCCTTCCTCAGGGGACAATGCCTACACAAATGGATCTCCTATGAACTTCCCCCAACAAGGCAAAAGTAAGTGAAGACCAATGGACCCGACCATTATGGTGATATTAATAGTAGACTTGATCCTTGATTATACACGGTCCAGTTACTAATGCTACCAGCTCTTCTCTTTGTGGTGTACGGTTCTCTGGGTACAGAACTATTACTTTATTACTTTGCAATGAAATGAAATGTGAGGTTCAGAAGGTCTTAATAGAGATGGATAATTCAGTAATAAAATAGATTTTGTGTATCATTACATCCACACAGATAGTAGAGTTGGTGCACAAAAAGTCTGAGCTTTCCTATTTTATTATTAGGGGAGAAAAAGGCCTAGACCGTATATGATTTTTTTAAATTTACGTTGAAAATATCTATATATCACAAACTCTCTTGTGTCTGCTTGAAACCTTCATTTGAGCAAAATGGTGCATCATAGGGCAACAATGTTTGAACCAAACTACCCATTACTTCCCTGGGAATGAAATTTGGGGAAGGGACTGCTTCAGCACTGCCACATTGTTGCAGTCAGCCATGTCACATGATGTTATTTCCACCATTCTCTCTCGTAAGTCAGTGGGGAAGCCAGCCAGAAGTATAAACTCGATTGTAATTGCCAACACTTCTGCCACCTCTCATAAGAAAAGTGTTTTTTTTTTAATGGAAAGCTTGCAGGGAGTGTTGGCAGTCGGGAAGCTGGCAGGGAAGATCACAGGTTGCTTGGTTAAGTCTCCCCCACCTTTGCAGCTTCCCCAACCTCTCTGTACTTGTGCTGGACCTTAACCCATTCTGCACCCCATCCCCATGTACGCCCTGTGCCCTCCCTGATACGTGGGGCACCTCATGCACCCCTGCACATCCTTCCTGACCCGCACCATATCCCTGCATATCTCCCTGTGGGGAGGAGGCACCATGTGGGTTGCAGGAATACAAGGGAGTTCACAAGAAGCACAGTGCGGGTTGGGGACATTGTGCAAGTGTGTGAGAGATTGCACAGGAGGCAGTGCGGGAGATGGGGAGGGTGTGTGCAAGGAGGCGCATGTTGTGGAAGATGTGTCAGGATATTAGAGTGATGTGATAAGAGGAGGATGTGCAAGTGTTAGGTAAGGAAATATCTCTGAAACAAAGACCTGACAAGTCATAGGTTGCCCAGTGAACCTCTAAAGGTAATCTGCTTGCTGTGAATCAAATGTAATTTTCCTTACCATGTGTTAAACTTCACATTATTTTGAAAAGTTTGGAAACGTTGCTGCCGTTGTTTTGTCTTGTTGCTAAAAGATAAACAATCCCAAAATTGCTGTACCCTCACTCACGGTCACATGATCACATTTTGGGCATTTGGCAACTGACTCACATTTGTGACTGTTTGCAGTGTCCTACAATCATGTGACTGATTTTTGTGTCCCCCCCCAATTTCCAGCATTCACTTCCAACTTCTGGCAAAAAACGCCCATTGAATAAACCAGGTTTACTTAACCATGGCATTTGCTTAACAACCGCCACAAAAAAGGTTGTAAAACTGGGTATGGTCATGTGACGATCCTCTTAATTTCTGCCATGATTTATGATTCTGGGCTGAATTATGATCATAAGTCAAGGACTACTTGTACTATAAAAATCAGCACAATCCTTGAAGCCATTCAGTTTATGGATGAATTAAGGGAAAATGGTAGAACATAAGCCACAGCTTGATTCTAGCTTTTTTCATACTGAAACAACACCATTTGACTGCATAGAGCAGGAGATTTCATAAGTATTTTATCATTCATGGTTATCGTCAAAACCATGACATACAGTAGAATGTGACAAATCTTTAGAAATTAGAACATAACATAAAAACTGAGTGCTTATTCTTCCTCTTCCCAATTCACTTAGAATCATTTTTTACTTCTCTTTGCTTTCATAACTCTTCTCTTTGCCTACATTCTTTGTTATGTTATACTTCTCTTTCAGCAACAACTTCCACCCTTAACATTGTAATGCAAGATAAAAGTAGAATAAAAATACCCTTTCTGACTGCTCCTTGTGTGACAGACATGGGGAAGCTTTTATTCTTGTTTTGGTGTACATTGCAGGGATAAGCATATCTGTAGCAGAAAGTGAATTGAGCCAGAAGTGCATGAAATATGGCTGTGGTTCAAAATGCAGTGCAAAAACAAAGAATGAGAATACAATTGTATCCGTGCGTGTTTTTTTTTTAATGTCTTCAAGCAACTCCGTAGTGGGAGAAATTGAAGGATGGAGTTGGTAATAGCCAGAAAATGATGTGGGCTGAGAAAATGTGAGAGGATGCTGACTTGCATTAATGGAGTAGAATATTCAGCTTTATTATGTCTTATCTCATTTTGCTGGTTCTACTTTGAAAAAGAAGGCAGGCCTAAAAGAAGAAGATAATATCTCTCTTAGTACTGTTCCTGGTATTTATTTTTTATTGATTTATTAGATCTTTTTAATACCACCTTTATTACTTCATAAGGAACGCAAGATGGTGAACATACATAACTTCTTCCTTCTCCTGTTTTCCCCATAACAACAATCCTGTGAGGTGAGTTGGGCTGAGAGAGAGAGTGACTGGCCCAAGTCCTAGTCTAGTCCTGCTCAGTCAGCTTTCATGCCTAAGGCAGGACTAGAACTCACTGTCTCCTGGCTTCTAGGCCAGCACCTTAACTACTGCACCAAACTGACAATGATGTTATCTATTCTGCCTCTTAGCGATTCTATGGGCCAAGTCTCTCCAATCTACCGATATTGCATTGCTTCTTTGAGTTTTTCTGTGCTCTGGCTGGTATCAACTTTGATGGTGACCAAACTAGCTCTCAGTATTTGTTCTTTCTTCTTCTTCTGTCCCCCATGGCAGGTTTAAATGGAGACATGAACGTTAATGGCTTATCTACTGTATCTCATGCTAGTACTTCAGGGACCCGTTCCTCAAACAACTCTCACCTCCATCATCCCTATGACTATCTGTGGAATTACTCCCAGTATCCCTCTGGCAACGGCAACAATCTCAAAGATGGTCCATTGTTCTCCCAGTATCCATTGAACGGTACCCTTGAGAACAATCGGCAGAACTCACCTGGACATAACACCAGTCTGAGGGGAAGCAGTGGGCAAGAGTTCTGGGCCAATGGTACCCCAGGGACCATGGGATTAAATTTTGACTCAGCAGAGCTCTACGACTCTTTCCCTGATGATCAGAACTTTGAAATCCTACAAAATGGCCCAACAAGCTTCTACACATCATCTCAGCCTTCTCCCATGCTTGCTTCAGGGAATCAGGACTTCTCACCACAGCAGGATGAGCCAGGCAATGAAGAGGCTGTGAAAGAACCACCATCTACAGCTGCAGAAAATGGCACCAGATTGTTGGGCAGCATGGAGCTGGAAAATGCACAGCCAGGTATAACTCACAAATGGTCCTCGGAATTTTTATTCAGAATGCTTACTATTGAATTATATTCAATAATATTTCAGGACATGCTGAAATTTAACTTATCTTAAACCCAGTAATACCTTATGATTAATTCCAGCTTAGGCTGGAAGAGTAGGTACTGTACAAGTCTTGCTTACTGTTAAGATTTCAGTATCTGCCACTTCTTATTGTTTCTTTAAATTTCTAGAAATAAATAACTGTGCCTCCTACACTTCAGTACAGTAGTAGTATATCCACCTTGGCATCTGTGTGGCCTTGAAATGCATCTTACAATAGTAATTCCCAATACTCGGTTCTTTACCTACCAACAGTCAGATTACTTTACTGTAATATATTGCTTTTCCAAATTTTACTAGTAACATGATTTTTGGATTTACCAAGGACTATGGCCATCTTTTAAATCTATATTTCAGACTATTGTACTTGGGGCAGGGATCTGCCAGTTTTCTTCTTGTTTTGCCAGGTACCGTGGACGTGAATGGCATTTGTAGAATAATGATAGAAGTATTTTTTCCAGGCAAATGTAGCGATAGGGTTAGAATTACTGAGATAAGGAATGAAAAGTTCTTTGATTCATTTAAAATGGTGTGCATGTGTGTTTGCTGCGAGATTCTGCGTATTTTTAAAGCTTCCTCAAGACCTGAAGTGAAATATAATTTTTAAAATCACAATTTAGAAAGTTCAGTGTGACACTTTTAATAATGTTTCCTGTAGAATTGAAAATATGTGGCTACAATGGTTCTTCTCCAGTTGTTGAGCCTCTTAGCCAAGAGGCCTCTGTCTTGGAACCTGACGATGGAGCTAGTTGCCTTGAAGATGCTTCTCGGATCCCTCCTCCTCTGGAAGACTCTTTGGAGCCTTTTGAGTCACTAGACAGAGGTAAGTGGGTGAAATTTTTCCTCTTTGCATTTTTGTATCTATACAATTTGAGCTGGTGGTTTCTTAGAAATGATGTCCTTGCAGAATGAAAAGAAATATATGAAAAAATATAAGACATCCACATACTTGAATAGATAAGAAAAATTCAGCAAATGTAGTTTGTTATACAAGCCATTCATGGTGAAATTTCCCTGTCTACTATTCAAAATGCGAGAGCTCTTTTGCAGAGATCTGGATATCCCACGCTATACCAATTGTCACAGTATTCCATGCATTTCATGTGGAATGGTAGGAAGTAGGCCGCTGGGAAACATAAAAGATTATCCCGTTGTAAACTGGATTAAGATGCACGTTGACTTTAATATTTCTGTAAATGAATTAACATGGTACCTTGTGAAAGCTGTTTTGTTGGCAAATGTTTCTCCAGCACTTGGAGATGGAGAATCCACGGATGGGTGTTGACTGTATTCCTGCCCAATCAGATCAAGCCAGCCAAAGTTGCCACGCCCTTCCTGGATCCGAGATCCCCAGTTTTTGGCTTGATCTCGCCCAGTGAAGACGCGCAAGAGTGGCTAGGCAAGTACAGTTTTCCATCCGTGGATTTTCCATTTTAATCAAGAGCAGGGATATTCCCTTTGGCAGTTTTACTGCTAATGGGAGCAGCCCTTGGAAGGGAGGGAAGGAAACTAGAGAAGGTTTGGGGGTGAGGGGCCCCTCATCCTCCCACACCCACAATCTCCCATTGTTTCCCTTCCCCTTCTTGCATGCAAGCCTCTTGCATGCAGCCCTTTCCCCTTTCTCCATCTCCGTGCTGAGAAACGGCGTTCAGGTAAGAACAACGCCTCTTTTCTTAAGGTCTTATAACTAATGACAACGAAGGAAACTACCTTGCCTAAATGTAGCTTCTATGTCAGTGTTTGCTGTTTTTGTCGTTGATGTGCAACTTCTCCAGCAGCAGCATTTCTTGGAAATGTAAACACTTATATTTAGACCTAATTAGCAATATACAAAACAACCAACAAGCAATTTCCCTGCAAGCCCTGTTCCTTTGCTCTTTCCCGTCTTATTGCTGTTCATGGCTAGAGGCTTCAGCAAACGCTTTGCTGACTAGTGGTGGAGGCACAGTCTCCTTCGTGAATTTATTATTCAATTATATTTTGTATTGTGTCGATGTATATAGATTTAAAATCTAGTTTTATAATTTAATTATAAACATCAAAAGAGACCAATACCATGATGGAGGCAACTAGTTAGATTTAGAAGGCAGAAGATTAATGGTTAGTTCTGATTTCTGCCCACAGTTTATGTCTAAATGATCTCCAGTTCCAATAGTTGCTTTTAGTTTCAGTAATATGGGATCAGTGGGAGAAAGGAGAACGAGGGGAAAAGAAATGTTTTTGGTAGTATGTTTGAGTGGGCAAATAAACAAAGGGGTCATGTACATATCAGTTATTATGTGAATATATAAGTTCCAACCCAACAACCTGTGTGCCTTTTCCTTCAATTATATTGTCCAACCATTCTGTACATTCAGCTTATTTATTATTAGATTTGTATCCTATGTTTATTTTGTCCAATTCAAGATGGCATACATAATATTCCCATGTCCTGTTTTTCCTACAACAACAGTCCAGTGAAGGAGATTGGGCTGAAAGAGAATGACTGGCTGAAAGTCACCCAGCTAGCTTTCATGTCCAAGGGAGGACTAGAAATTGCAATCGCCCAGTTCCTAGTCCCAACATCTTAACCACTGTGCTTTTTGCTTATATGACTTGTAGATGAAAGCAGCAGAAACAGATGCAAACACTTCATCTAAATGTTGCTAGTAACAGATTAACTTCCATATTTTTCTATTTGGCTCTTAATTTATTTTTCCTTTCCTAAAGTGGATTTCTAAAAGATGCACAATGGCTCAGATTTGGAAGTTGGTGTAACAAATGGTTAGGATGCTAAGCCCCAAGCAGGTGGCAGTCTGTTTTCTTAAAAATAACAAGAAATTTCTTTAAAATATCACAAAATGTTTCTTTAGTATAGCATTTCTAAGGACCAGTCTAATTGCACAGAGAAGTGTAAGGAGCACCATGTATATTTAGTGTTTAAATTATGGATAGTAACGCAAAGCCATTGTTGGAATTAAATTGCTAGTTTGAATAGCTTGTAAGAACTTTTACAAATATATGATTTGTAGACCCAGGGACAGGAGATCTGTATGAAATGGATACATCTGAACTTGTGAGTGGCAAGTCTCCACTGGAGGATCCTCCTGACATTTCTGCCCTGGATTGTCCTGGCAGTCCCTCTCTCAACCACTCTGACTCCTTCAGCCTATTGGCAGATGACAGTCAGCCTGATACCTCTCTTTTTGGAAGTGCCAGTTTGCCTCCTGTTCTTGGAGAGTCTGTTTTGCAAGGTAAGCAAGACCCACCCATTCCTCCGTTCTCATCATTGATCAGTTCTCTGTCTTCAAATACAGTAGCTTTTGCTTAGTACTTGCAAAGGGAATTGTGGGATCTAGAGGTACACATTCCCAAGTAATAAATTGCATAGATCTGTGGGAGGGGTAGTAGCTATTATAAACTTTTGGTATGGTTAGGAATTTAATTAGAAGGAGAGAAATCAAATTTAACTGTATAGAACTTTGGAAAGGCGTATATTGGAATACCATATACAGTACAACCGGAGTCCTCGGTAGCTATTTTATTCAGCTAGAAGTTTATTTTTTTTAAAATAAGTGTATAAAATCCTTCTCTAACAGTGTTTGGAAGAAAAGACAATACTGCATATTAATCCTGAGTAAGTTACGCAGGACTATGTTATTCACATAACAATTGTAATTGTCATCTGAAGGTTTGAATTCTTGAAAGAGCTTCCAAGTGACGAGGCTAAGTACTTGAAATTTGTATCCCAAGTCTTACACTGTATACTGCTAACAGCTTATAGCATTCCACTAAGTGACTAGGAATGCAGCAGAAGTAAGGAATGTCTTACTCTCTGCAATGCCCAATGAACTTTTTTCATTGTGTGTTCATTCTATTCTCTGTGCCATTCTATTTCTCTGTTTCTTCTTTTTTGTTATAGAGAGCAGCCTGGAGCTGACAGGTGTAAGTGAAGTAGGGCAAGAGGGCACAGAGTTTCTGGATTCGCAGGCGTCCCTTGAATCAGAATCTCTAAATGTCTCTTTGGAAGAGACGGTCAGGAGCAGTGGTCCAGACAATGCTATATCTGTAACAGACAGGGACAGCAAAGAAACTTCACAGCTAAATGTATCTGCCAAAAGTAAGTAAACTCTTTTCTTCATGCTTCTAAACTACTTGGCTGCCTTTAAATCTAACTTAGTTGATAGCACTGGTAATGGTTGTTTGTTCTGACAGGTGATGTTCCAAGAAGGAGAATAGCCACAGTAGAAGAGGTGTACTACCCCTTGAAACATGGGTAAGTTTTTCCCATTTTCCTGGCAGGAAGGATTTTTGCTTTTGTATAGTGCTAGGACATGCACAGCAAATAATATTTTTGAGTTAGGATGCAGGTTTCCAGTCTTTGATAGGCTACCTTTGTACTCAGATGGCGAAGGGAGGTGCGCATCAAGAAAGGGAGCAACCGATGGCAGGGAGAAACCTGGTACTATGGACCCTGTGGCAAAAGGATGAAGCAGTTTCCAGAGGTGATCAAGGTAAAAAAAAGTGATGGTGGCTGATTTCTTTTGTAAGTGACTTCTCCATTTTATATACTATTCTGCAACACAGTTTTAAAATCATTCTTGAACATTTATTTTGTCTGCTGAGAATAATGTTGCTTTTGTTCCAGCCCAGACCAAGTTCCTCTTTTTTCACTATTTCCAAAGAAAAGAAATACTGTGTCAGAACACTCATTTGGTCTTCCTTCCTTCCTTCCTTCCTTCCTTCCTTCCTTCCTTCCTTCCTTCCTTCCTTCCTTCCTTCCTTCCTTCCTTCCTTCCTTCCTTCCTTCCTTCCTTCCTTCCTTCCTTCCTTCCTTCCTTCCTTCCTTCCTTCCTTCCTTCCTTCTTAGAAACATTTGGTGCCAAATCAAAGTTCTGATCTGCAGTCACTTCAGTGCTTCCCAAACAATCCGAGGGTAAAGAATGTTCCATGAAAGGGGCTGCCAGAGAAAAATCAGGCTTCCTAGCTCCCATAAGAGGGCCATGTTTAGGGAAAGGGACTAGGAGTATGCCCACCCCATCTGACCTGGTAGGATGGGTAGATGTCTTTAGGGAAAGGAAGTCCTTTAGTTAACTTCATCCCGTGAAATACAGGGCTTTAAAGGGGATGATCCAGCACTGGAATTGTACCCAGAAAGAAACTAGAAGCAAGAGCAGCTTGCGCAAGAGAGGGGTTACGAGGGGCCTCAAATTACTGTGTGTTCTGGTGCATTCTAGACCAGTTGAAGTTTTTGGGTAGTCTTCAAGGGCAGCCCCATCTAGACCACGTTGCAGTAATTCAGATGGACGTGACCAAGGAATACTGACCCTGAACAAACTCTCCTGGTCTAGGAAAGGGCACAATTGCCGCACTAGATAATTTTTTTTCCAAAGGCCTCCCCGAACCATGGCTCCCCTCCCACTTCTTAAGCAGAGCTGTAGCATGAGGTTCAATGGATAGTAATCCATCTGCTTGCCTTATCATTCTTTGATCCTCTATTTCAGACTGTGGCCTTTTGTTATAGAAGACTCCTCCCTTTCTTCCTCGTAAACTCCAGTTGCTGTCAGGCCTATCATGTAGCATCCCCTGCCTTTTATTATCATGTAACTACCTTCATCATCTTCTCTATCAGAATATGAATGTCGTTCCTGTCTTGGTCTTGGAATAAGATTTGCTTTGCCCTTCCTTTTTGAATTCTTCTTGTAAGACACCAAGCAGAATCTAAGATTGTTGATCAGTTATAATGGATGTTATCCAATATGCTTGTTTAGATTACATGCTTATCTGGACACCGATTTAGAGTATTTCAGTAGTTCCAAAGGTACTATGCTCGCTTTAGAGAGAACCTCCATCTTAAAAAGAAACTAAGTGTTGGATTAATGTTTTGGTGGTTTATTCTCCTGTAGTACCTAAGCAGAAATGATGGGCAGAACGTCCGCCGTGAACACTTCAGCTTCAGTCCCCGAATGCCAGTGGGCGATTTCTTTGAAGAGCGAGATACATCTGAGGTAGATCTTCCTCTTCTGAGGAATCATTGGCATCTTGTGATTTTTTTTTTTTTTAGCATCTGTTCTTTTGTCAAAATTGTGCTAGCAATCCTGGGGCCAAGTAATGACATTTTACAACAGAGTATCTACATAGATCCTAGTTTCAGTATTTTAAGTAAGGAGGACATTCTCGTGAACAGCTATATCTCTTGAAGCATAGTACAGGTAGTCCTTGACTTACAGGCATTTATTTAGTGACCGTTCAAAGTTGCAGTGGCACTTGAAAAAAAGTGACTTAAGTGACTTTTTCACACTTATGACCATTGCAGCATCCCCATGAATGCATGATCAAAATTTGGACACTGGGTAACTGATACGTATTTATGATGATTGCAGTGTCCCCGAGTCATGTGATCACCTTGTTCGACCCTCTGACAAGCAAAGTAAATGGGGAAGCCAGATTCACTTAACAACCAGGTTACTAATTTAACAACTGCAGTGATTCACTTAACAACTGTGGCAAGAAAGGTTGTAAAATGGGGCAAGACTCACTTGCTAAGCAACAGGAGTTTTGGGCTCAATTGTGGTTGTAGGTCAAGGTCTATTTGTATCTGGCATAATGGCTTAGTAAACTTGACTTTGAAGCACATAGTTAGTCCACTCTTCATCCTCTCCCCAAATTGTTTTTCTGCTTCTAGACTAAAAGTACGTTACAGGAGTGTATGGAAGGATTTGTTTCTGTGGATTCTGAGGATATGCCCTTGGCCCTGCAGTTATTGCGGTCTTCAGTTTCCCTCAGCACTAACCAGTATGGCCAGCAAAAGGGATACTGACCTGTGTAAGCTACCGGTACAACATCTGCAGCATCCTTTTCTTCATTTCACAGGGCTTGCAGTGGGTAAAATTGTCACATGAAGAAATCCCTTCACGTATCCAGGCCATCACGGGAAAGCGCGGCCGCCCTCGAAATACCGAGAAAATCAAGGCTAAGGAAATGCCCAAAGTGAAACGTGGACGGGGCCGACCTCCCAAAGTGAAAGTGCCTGAGCTGCTGAGCAAGACGGACGTCAGAGTTTTGAAGAAGCTGGAAACCCAAGGTACCGGTCGGGACCAGCCCTTTTTTTTTTTTTTTTTTTTTTGCATGCTTGTAGCTTTCACAAGAAAACATTCTAGCTTGTGGCAGTGGTTGTTTGTCAGTTTCTGGAAGAAAGGCTGTTCATTATGTGCAGCAAGAAAATTCAACTTTTGCTCTCAAAAATAACGCCAATCAACAAGATGCATGCAAATCTGCTTATTTTTCATTTGCATGCCTTTTCTGGAAACCGATGTGTGAGTTTTTGCAAAATTTGGAATTTCTTGTCAAGGAGCGGTGTGGCAGCAGGAAGAGAGGAACGGATAAGCAAGGGGCAGTAAGAATATATACGGTAGGTAAGAGAACATGACTGGAGAATTTGAGGGGAGGGGCAGGTAGTTACACAGAAAATAAGAGATGTGCTTTTCAGAACTGGAAGTGCTTGCAGGTACCATCTTCTTCCTAGCTCTCACTTATGTTTCCACTGCAGTGGGGGCTAGAACTTTTTTTTTTTTTTGGTTATTATTTAAAAAGCTGACAGATGTAGGATCAGATATATAAATAGAATCTTTGTGGTGTGCAGCCATGGGTGCTCTATCAGTCCTGTCTTATTGTAAGTAGCTTACAAATCAGGCCACTGAATATTTTTTGGTAGCCTTAGGACCATAGTAAATTGGGTTGGGCTAAATTTTGTTGGGGTGGGGAATGGATTTTGTGTGGGTTTTTTTTTATATCTTAATCTATTTTAAGCCCCTGTTGGATTCATCACTACGGTTTCCATTCTGACTCAATATGGTGAGGAACTATGTTATTACTCTTCAGCAAATATGAGCAGAGGATATTCTGAGGCCACACAGAAGGGACTTACAGGTCACATGCTGTTCTGGGGCAGAGATAGCCTACCTCTGTTTTAATTGCAAGAAATTTGTCCTAGTCTCCATAATTATTATACTTTAAGTAGTAACATGCTCTCGCTATCATGAATACTGAATGCTTCCTAGTAAAGCTACAGCTCTGCCTGGGTATTGTAGGGGGGGAGCAATTTAGCCACGTTGATTTAATTATGACTCTTTGGGCTTGCTGCCAGTTTCATCTGGTGAAGCCACTGTGCAGAATTCACAAGAGATGGAGGCAAAAAGGAAGAATTTTTTATTCATTACACAATGAACTAACATCCTCAGTGCCACATGTTGACATTATATCTTGCCTGCACTTGATCTGACCTTATAGTCCACAGAAAGTATTTTATTATTATTATTATTATTATTTACTAAGCAGCACTAAAATCATGCAATAGATTCATATTTGCTGTTGGACCTGTGAGCAGATTGCTCAATGTTTGGTGCTCTTAGATTATTTATATTCTTGCAATTCACAAAATATCTTTAAAACAGCTCATTCGTTTATATGTGGGTAGAGTTTGCAGATTTCATTCCTCATAATGGAACTTATATTAAAAAAAATGATCACGAAAGCTTGTTTAATGGCTGAAACAGTTAAACCTGAGAAAGGAACAAAACTGTAGCTATGAAAAAAGATTGTGTTGTGTTTATGCTGAGTATATTTCTTTTGGCCCATGTCAGCAATGTCTTTTGGAAAATTAATACTTTCTCTAAAGAATAAAGGTATTGTTAGACATCGGATGTAGAGCTAGTTTAGTCTCATTCTCCCTTTTTTGTATTTGCAGAGTTTCTGAGTGATGAAGATAAACTGAAGATGATCAAGATCAAGAAGAAAATGAGACAAAAGGTACACAAAATAGAAAAAGCTTGTGCATTCTGCTTAAGAAGGCTCGCTCGGTCATCCTTGTGGGCAGTTTTTGAGAGAGAAAAGGCATTCATGAACTCAAAAATGTAGAGGATGGAGGCGATATTGTAAGACCTTCTTTCTTGGTTACTAGTAAGGCTGCAGATATGCAGAGGTTTAATAAGCCTTCCATATTGTACAGGAGAAAATCCAAAACTGAAGTTATGTTCACATACCTTTTTCATATTTTAAAATAATGTGACGGGGGGGGGGAGTGGGTTTAGTGAAAGGAGTAGAACAGCAAAAAAAGAATTGAGAACCAAAATTACCTGAATTTTGACATTGGGAAGGAACGAATGCCCCAGTATTTCTACAGCTGTGTCTCTACAATTGTAGGGGGAAAGGGGAGGAGATATTTGTTAAAACCAAAGCACTTAAATGCCAAATCCTGCCATTCACTTCCTGGTGAATCTAAGCAATGTGAAGTAGATCACGTCTTGGTTAGCAGAATCTTGGGGGTTTAGAATGTGAGACAGGCAAAATACGATGGATAAATCTATGCTGTAGAAGTTGGGGAAAACCACTGTTTTATTTAAAACATGGAGCAATTATTCCCCCCCCCCCTTGGTGTTTTTCCTTGTGTTCTCAGCATGGTTGGTTTTCTCCCTAGGTACAAAATAAGCAGAAGCAGGAAGCCAAGACCACGAAGTCCAAGGAGACCAAGTCTAAGGAAGCAAAAAAGAAACCTAAGGTAGGTAGTGATTATGAGGGATTTCTTGGAAAAGAGGAAAGCTGCCAGGTTGGGAATAACCTTATGCGAAGCTTAACAACTTACCTTCTCTCTCCCACCCACCTCCAGCCCCAAACCAAGAAGGAGAAGAGCAAGCCAGAGAAGAGCAAACCAGAGAAGCCGAATGAGAAAGTGAAATTGAAAGAAAAAGCAAAGCCCAAGGAAAAGAAAGCGGCACCCTCAGGGAAAGTTCCCCGGAAGGCTGATAAGAATCTCCTGGCTCATAAGAATCTCCTGGCTCAGCGCCGTCAGGAAGAACGGCAGCGGCAGCAAATGATTTTGGAGGAAATGAAAAAGCCCACTGAGGATATGTGTTTAGGAGACCACCAGGTAGGTTGATCTGCTTGGCTAGATTCATGTTGTAAAGGTACTATTAGTTCATCCTTCTGTTTCAAAGGGATCTTTTTCAATAAAGAAGGGATTTCTGCACCAGAAGAATGTGAATGCTGCATAAAAAAGTACCTCCGGCAATTTGTCACGTGTAAATTCTTAATTTGTTTTAATTTTTAAATCTTTAGAATATTTGCGAATGCATTTTGTACTCTTTGTAGTTCTTGGAAAACACTTGACTTTTTGGGAATATAGGATGAACAGATTGGGAAAATGGGAAAAAATAGTAATAGAAAGATTAACCTATGCAAATTGTTAAAGCTATACCTAGAATAGAACCCTTACTAATTTGGAAGGTGTCTTCAGCTTCTTCATGCAACAGCCAGTGAAAAAAGTTCCAGAACTGAAATATCTTCTCCCAGATTATATGTGGGAAGAAATGTGCAGTGCACAGACCGTAGTATAATGTGTCCTATCAGCTAGTACCAGGATGAAAGTACTTATTAAGTGGAGCTGCATGCATGAGCGCCCGCTGCTTGCACAGGTGGAGCTGCGTGTGTGAGCACGAGTGTCCCCTGCTTGAGCAAGTGGAGCTGCATGTGCGCATGTGCGCACCCGCCACTTGTGTGGCCCGGTTCCAAACGTGCTGCAGCCAGGTAGTGGGCCGTGGCCTGGGGATTGGGGACCACTGTGCTAGGCAACCTGTGATTTGTTGGGTCGTCATTTCAGAAATATTTTCCTACCAGATTCTTCAATGCATTTATCAGTGACTGAGTTTCTAGTATACTGAGTTTCATTGGAAAAGTTGCGATGCGTTCAGTGATATATGTGTTTTAAAAATAACTCATATTGAACTATATAGCACAGTTGAACATTGGCACAGAAATGTCTTATGTTTTGTATTATGTCATAGACTGTTTTATGTTTATGTTGGACACATTCTGTAAGTTTGTCCATTTGGTTGAAAAATTGTTGCCCTATGATACATTTTGACCAGTTAAAGACTGTGGGAACAAGATTTTTACTAATATATAAATATTCTTGGGCTCTACCTCACTGGAACCAGTAATTGCTATTACCTCTTATGTCAGTCTGTGCCGCACCTCCCTTTTGTATTGTGTTAATATTTTTGCCTTTTCTCCATTTTCTCCAGCCTCTGCCAGAATTTTCTCGCATTCCTGGATTGGTTTTGCCCAGCCAAGCCTTCTCAGATTGCTTAGCCATTGTGGAATTCCTACATAACTATGGCAAAGTGCTGGGTTTTGATGTAGCCAGGGAAATTCCCAGTTTGAGTACCCTGCAAGAAGGCCTCTTCAATGTAGGAGATAGTTTGGGTGAAGTGTTGGATCTTCTGGTAAAGCTGGTGAAAGTGGCGCTGTATGACCCTGGCCTTCCTTCATGCTGTCAGGTATGATTGTATATGTGTGGTCAGGATGCCCCTACCCTCAAGCAGTCCAAATTCTTTACCAAGAAAAATGAGATAATGCTGAATAGTTTTCTTACTTTGCATAATGCTGCAAAAACTGACTTTATTTATCATGTAAATTCTTTTATCGTCAGGCCAGTCAATGGACTCTGCAAAGAACTGAAGCTATAACTAAAATGTCAAGCATCCTATTTAGCCAACCTTTAGGACTTAAGGATACTACAGCCACATTTTCAAGCAGATAACAGAGTCCTAACAGTTAGAAATAAGGAAGAGCCAAGTATGAGAGAGCTGCACCTACTTGGTTTTTGCTCTGCTGTGGAAATGAGGAATACATGCAGGGTTGGCTTTATTTCAACATAATATCCTGTTAATAGGATCTGGACTAAGATAGCTTGTCACCAAATGCCAACACTGGAAGTCAGCCTTGTAGACTAACAGGGATTGTCCAGTTGTAGCCACTGAAAAGATCTACATACTAACATGGACCAGTTGACCTAAATCCCAAGTTCAGAGTAAGATTGCTGTATAATGCTTTGGATTCAAAGGGGGAAAAGTGTTTTGGAGCACATAGCAGCACTATCATAACCCTGGTTCTTGAGTCGAATGGTCTTTTCCCAGTTTCTGCTGCAGAGTCCCATGAACAATCCCATGAAGAGATTCAGTGGCTTTAAGGAGTTGTTGACAACAGCTACCTGAGTGCCTCTGTATCCTCCGGAACATTCCCCCTACCCCCCTTCAAATCCAGAATGCTGCACAGTCTTACAAAATCTCTGTATTCAGGGAATACTTTTGTATTGATAATTTGATTTTTATGCAGATTAAGCTAATAGGAAAAGTCTGAATCGAATGACCTATCTTACACTTTGCATAGTTTATGATTCGCTATTACATATGAACCTAGCTAGCTGTGGTGTGTTCAGTAAACTCCAGTTAAACAAGCTAAAGCTTATTGGATGCACAAACATACTTGGTAGTTTCCATACTGAAACAAAGAGCTAACAAATGGCTACAGAAGTGTGGCAAGCATTTCTGCTGTTTTCCTTATTAGAAGCCCAGAGTTTCAAGTTTTCTTTTCCAGCTAACACAATAGACAGGTTGGGCAGAAAATAAAGAAGGGAGGGGGGAAAGGTATGTTTAAAGGGGAAAAGGCATGTTTTTTTAAACGTTGGCGTTAAGAAGTCCTTGGCTAGTGTTCAGATAGTTTTCAGATTCTTTTCAGATACTGGAGATGTTTGCTTGTAATATAAATTCTGTTTTACAATGAAGAGAAACTGGAATGTTGCTTTTGTAGGAACCATTGCTTTATGGATTCAGTTCTGACACAAAGGAACTCTTAAGGCATCCATCAGTTTCCCTGAACCTGTTGTTAGTTTTCAAGGTTGCAGAGCGAAATGTAGATGGGTTTTATGAGAGGAATCCTTGAAAAGGAAGGCTGACTGATTGTGCTGCAAGTTGTTTTTGTATTCCTTCGTATTAATCCAATCCCAGCTACGTGATGCCGTAAACTGCATCACTAAAAGTGGTGGAGAAAGATAATACAATAACAATGCTGTATAAACAAGAATAGTGCAAAAACTAACTGCCCGCTATACTTTTGATAAATCTCTAGTAACATAGGGAGAAACTATGCAAACTATGCAACATGTACAATTCCCTTGATAACTTGGAAATTTATTTCCACCCCACCACTGGCTTTGAGGTTTCACCAGGTGCAGTCAGCATATTTTCATATCTATCTCTCTAGCCAGTTTGTTTTAGCTTTTGTTCTTTTAAGTGAAAGTTGGCTTTTTAAAGACTGCTGGACTTTGTTTATCCCATATTAGACCTTGAACTACAAAGTATAACATAACTGAAGAGTTTACAAGATCCAGGTTAAATATGTTTCCCCCCCTCCCCACTTTTCACCATTGCTCTATTTTACATTTATTGCAGAAAATGCAATCTAGTACAAGTTACATAGATTGTAGAGTTTTTAAATGCTTGCTCAGTTGTCACATAAGAACTTGCTTCCTCAGCAAAGGTAACAATTATTTTAAAAACTATCTGTTGTTGATAGGAGGAATTGGGATATATGTGTGTCAACAACAACAACAACAACAAAATATCTATGGTCCTTTTTTTGATTTTGCTTGCCAGACTTTGAAGATCCTTGGTGAAAAACTCACAGAAATAAGCCTAAACCGTGACACCGTGTCTGAGGTCTTGCGCTGCTTCCTCATAGCCTATGGGGGAGACGAGAGCCTGTGTGACAGCTTGAGAACGAAACCCTTCCAGGCACTGCCTCCAGATAAAAAGGCTGCCATCCTGGCCTTCTTGGTGAATGAGCTCAACAGCAGCACCCTTATCATCAAGTAAGTGATGCTTCTCACCGCTAGGCTTGACTTACATGTCATCTTACGTGTGACATTGAACATTTAATATTGACATGGATCGGGATAGAGTGGGAGTCTCAAAATTATGTTGTTATCATGAGATGGAGGATAAAAGCATGCAAGAGAGCCCTATAGCGTAGTGCCACACACCATTCTCCAAAAATCAGCTTTGGCGTGTGGCTGTAGCCACCAGCTTGCAGGACCTGAATGTAATATTTCCCATTCCGTACTAGCTTAAAACGTTACAATTTGGTAAGAACTTTTGGAAAATTCCAAGGTGGCCACATTCAAAAGCTGCAGGGTGGGCAGGCATGCATACATGGCCCTTGGCCTCAGTTTCTCAACGTATGTGCTGTTTAGGTTTAGTTTAGACATATGTCTTGGCCATAAGAATTCTGGCTGCCATATGTCAGGATGCAGCTTTGATCCACAGGAGGACCTATGCAGGTACTTGCAATGGCCTTCTCTGAGACAGGTAGAGAATGCATTCACAGTGCAGACATGTTGCCCCTGATACTCAAACTTAGGAAACAGTAGTAAAATAGTATTGATAAAATGGGAGTGGAAGCAGGGTCCAAAACACTATACCCGTATAACTTGGCGATATCTGTCCTAAAGGAAGGAATGGTAAATTTCCATTGTTATAAGCCATATTGCATTTTCAGATGCCTTTTGAAATTAGCATTACACACAGATGTTGATAAAGGAATGTCATTCCTCTGTTATCCTCCCCATTTTCCTTAACAATTCTTTCTACATCCTGCAGTGAAATTGACAAGACTCTGGAGAGCATGTCCAACCATCGGAGAAATAAGTGGATCATTGAGGGGAAGTTACGCAGGTATGTATCTGTAGAATTAATGTAGGCCTGTTGCAGAAGTATTCTCTTTATGGGAACGCCATGACAAGAAGAAGAATCAAAAACATACTGATCATAAATGTATTTAATGTGAAAATCACAGTAGTATGGAATATTATTGTGACCCTGGGCTTCTACCACTTTTTATTTACCAGAGGATTTAGGAATAACAACTTTTTCTCCAGTTCTTCCCCTTTACTATATGGATCATCTAAGCCAAGGATCCTCAACCGTGGCAACTTTAAGACTGGTGGACTTCAGGACTTCCGGCTTCGTCACGTAGCCGCCATGGACCCGCATCGCTGGGGGGGGCCCTGAAAAGGGCCGAAAACGCCCCGGAGAGGCGACCAGCAAGGAGGGGCTTTTGCTGGATCAAAGGAGAGCAGCAACTTTCCTGAAGACCTGGCATTTCCCTCCAAACCGGCAGACAAAAGGACAGGCCATAGAAATATGGCTCGTCCCTAGGCTGCTAATAGCCGAAGTCACATTAACATCTGGCAACTTTAAAGCAGTGTGGAAAGGATTGGGTGAGATCTGCCTCTCTTACATCCTAATTACTTAATTACCTGCATAAGCTGCTAAAGTACTTTCCCCCCTGTGGTGAGGGAAGGGGGATTTTAGCCCTCCCTCCAGAAACAGCGGGCTATCAACCACTTGGGAGTTTTTACGTTGGGAAAAATACTGGGATCCTAATTGGAATTCTATTTCTTAAAACTGGTGGATTATAAGATTTGTAACTTTATGTTCTCTATTTTTTCTTCTTCTCTGATTTTTACTCTAACTATTATTGAAGATTTGGGTTCTTTTTCTCCCCCTTACAATAGAGGGGGAAAAGAAAACTGAAAAGATTCAACTAACATTTGCTGGCTAAATTTGAGACTGTAACCTGCTATTCTTAAAGAAAGACTTGTCGATTGCCTTAAAAAAACAGATAAGATTCAAAGTAACCTTGAAGTACCAGCTGCAAGAAACTCAGCTTAGCTTTTTACTTGGTGGACTTTCTGATTGTAAATTCTTTGTTTAGTCTAATATATGACAATGGAAGAAGAACAGGAATGGATTTCTCACACAGAGGAAATACAGGAACAAACTCTTTATATGTTAAAAGCAATTATCCAAACTCTCCGTATGCAAGCTCAAACTATGACTTCAACTAAAGAATCATCTATACAGAATTCTATAGAAAAGGGGAAACAACCAAATGTTATGACAGAAGACTTAGATACTCAACCAATACAAACTGTGGAAAACATGGGAAGGAAACTGATAATAGAGAACAAGGAAAGGACTTTTCTTATAAACCAGAAGGAATTTGAAGACAAAAAAGAAAAAAAAAACAGATGAAAGATAAAATAAATACTTCGGGACAACTGCATCGAACTGGAAAAATAAAGAGACGACCTGTCAAACCAGCTAGCCCTCTTAAGAAAACAGCAACTGAACGCCTTTATCAATATCAAACAATAGTTACAACAATTCAAGGAGATTTTTTTGATGATTTAAAAGCGAAGATATGAAAGATGATTTGGCAGAGGAAAAAAGCTAGAATTAGACTGAAAGGGATTGGGGTTTTAATCTATATATGAGATCTAAAATAGAATATATTTAAATGGATAGAATATGTATTTTGAATATAAGATATTGTAATGATTTGAGATAAAAAAATTGGTTTTATAAAATTTAGAAATATAAATATTGAATAAGAATATTATATTGTCTTATTAGTTTGTTAAGATATATGATAGATTTTACATATAAGGTCTGTATTTTAAATAGTAGATCATATGTGGAATTTGACAAAGGAATCGTGTTTAATTAAAATTTGGAAAAAAGATAAATATTAAATGTTAAATTAAAATATTAAGGGAAAATCAATTACCAGGTTACTGATTTGCTAAAAGTTTGAATGTTTATAGATAATTAAGACTTGAATTTAAGATATTGTCATGAGTTGAGATACAGATTAAATAAAACTTAGAAGTATAAATACTAATAATTAAATTTGTATATTAGCTTTCTCTTTTTTTGGAAAGGAAGAAAGGAAAGAAGTAGAAAAAAGGAAAAGAAAATTATTAGCCATAAATATGAAAGAGAAGACTGAGAATCTGGGATCATTTAAAATCTGGAAATGATAAAGATTAAACGTTAAATTTAAATATTAATGCAAAATTAAACTTTAAGAAAAACTTATTAGGTTATTGTCTAAAAGATGGAATGTCAAATTAATCAAGATATGTATAGACTGAAGATTATTAATGAATATTAGAAAGGTATTTTTTGTTTGATTGATAGAATAAGAACTGTATTGATCTGAATATGACATTAGATCTTATAGGGGAAAGAGAGGGAATTTTGTTGTTGAAATACTTTGAGATTTGTACTGTTGATATTTAAATGTAATGGAATCACGATGCTCAACCGCCACGCTACTTTTCAAATTTGTAAACGCAATATTGGAAAATTAATAAAAAAAAACTTGGACCAAAAAAAAAAGACTGGTGGACTTCAACTCCCAGAATTCCTCAGCCAGCTTTTCTGGGAGTTGAAGTCCACCAGTCTTAAAATTGTCAAGGTTGAGGACCCCTAATCTAAGCTCTTCGTAGTAAGGCAACATGTCCCTCTCCCCATTTTCTTTACACTTCCCGTTCTTCTTCTTGTATTGAAGATTAAAGATTGCCCTAGCTAAGAAGACTGGGCGTCCTGAATCGGAAATCACCGGTTTGGAGGAAGGACGATGGCGACGGAGCTCCCGCATCATTGAGGAAAATGAGGACAAAGAAATAGAAGAAGAGGAAAGAAGAAGGACATGCAAAACCCGGAGAGATAATGAAGTAGGTCTTAGCACAACTGAGTCAGTGAGGAATATGATGGGTTCTGGTCATCTAATAATGATAACATGTTTGGACAGAAACATGTTAATCTCTTAACACAGCAGCAAATACCGAATAACTGGAACCCTACATTTATGTTGCAACTTCTGGCATAAAATGTTTTGGTTTTTTTTAAAGGAAGGATGTTTGAGGATTTCTATCGTAAGCATCGCAATATTCTTTTTAAAAATTCTTAAGAGGTTTTTTTTTTTTTTTGCATCTTCTTTGTCCTTAAATGAAGTTTGCATTTTCCTAAAGAGTTACAGCTATCAACCAGTACATTTGTCATACTTCCCTCTTGGCTTTTTAATGAGAAACATTTCAACTGCCAGGAGAAGCAGAAGATACAGTGTTTGGGAGATAATAGTGTTTTCAAAACAAAACTTAGTTGGGGAGGTAATCAGGAATCTGGTTTTAACGTGTCTCCTCCTTCCACAGAATGAAAGTTTGATTTCCAGCGTGCCAGAGCTAGAGAGGCAAATTGAAAAACTTTCCAAGGTAAATGTTTGCTGTTGAAAAAAATAAATAAAATAGAAGAGTTGAAGCTTCTGCCAGATGGAGCAGTGGTTAATCATTCCTGTAAGGGTGATAGGTGGAAACATTAAAGTTTAAAATGATGGTTTTTCCTTTTACATTCCTGGTGTTCTGATTTTTTCCTGCAGCGCCAGATGTTCTTTCGCAAAAAGCTGCTCCACTCCTCACAATTGTTACGCGCATCATCACTTGGGCAAGATCGATATCGACGGCGGTATTGGGTCCTGCCCCACCTAGGTGGGATCTTCATAGAAGGCTGTGAGGCTTCAGAAGGTATGCGGAGCCTAGAATGTGGGTGGGTGGTTCCTTCTTTGCGAAGGAAAGAAGGAAGGTTTGGGTTCTAAGTGGTATCATCCAGTACAGGTAGTCTTTGATTTACAACCTCCATTAGGACTGGAATTTTGATTGTAAGTCATTACAGTCATACATTGAGGCACTATGTGACTGCTTTATGGTGGTTGTTAAGTGAGTTGCCACAGTCGTTAAAGCAAGCCCCATATTCGGTGAACCACATGGTTGCAAGTGCAAATCCATTTTATCCATTGGGTTTTTGTTTTTTTTTGCTGGAAAATGGCAAAAAGCACCACAAAATGCTATCAGGTGACTGGGATGCTGCAACCAGTCATAAATATGAGCCAATTGCCAAGCTCTTGAAGTGCAATTGGCACCACAGAGGTACAGCAGATGTAACTTCAAGGACAGGTAACTTTTCAAGTCCATCACAATCCCGAATGGTTGTTAATTGACCAGTGGTAAATTGAAGGCTACTTATTTACAATACACCTTCATTACTGGCATCCAAGGAGCAGGATGGTTACCCATTGGCAATAGATAACAACTAATAAGACAAATTTAAAGAAGTGTAACATCAGTCTGGTATTTAGGATAGTAGAAGAATAGAAAATAAAGAATAGTCTTTTACAAAACCTTCCTTAATAACTCCACCACTGAATTACAGTATCTGTTGACCAAATTGCCCTCTGGATTTTGGTTATACAATTTGACCATCATGCCGTCAGTTGAAAAAAAAATTTGTGAGCCGGGTAATTTATAATGGGAAGAGGAAAGTACTATTTTCTTTGTTCCCTTTTTTTCCTTCTAGAACACCCTCTGTCATTTTTCTAGTGTGATATCTACAATGTGTATCTGGCAACTGGAGACTGGGGGGTACTTTTCAGTGGCGTAGATACTTTTGGTAGTGAGTGGCATGGTGGCCTAGTGGTGAAGACACTCGCCTCCCATTTGGAAGGTTGAGAGTTCAATCCAAGGTAGCTGCTGCGAGCTTTGTGTGGCATCAGGAAGGTCATCTAGCCAGTAAATGCTCAGCTCCATCCAGTCGCTCTGACTCAGATTAAGGGATTACAGGATCGTAAAAAGGGAGTTTAGATGCTGCTGGTAGTGTATACTGTGTTGCTTCACTGGGAGGTTAGATTCTGTTGCTTCTTTCACTTCAATAGGTTTGAGCACCATCTAGTGGTGAAACCCAACTTTCTCTGCTTTGTTGTCCTCCCCCCCCCCCAAGCAGTGTCCCTCCCAGTGTCCAAGAACTCATTGGAAAAGGGAGAGGCTCTGAAAAAGGAAGAACATGAAGCACCGTCAGTCAAAAAGGAGAATGTTGACACACCCTCAGATCCTGATTATATGAACTGCACAACTTCAAGGTCGTGGAGTTGGCCGTGGAGAGGCAACGTAGGCATGTCACCACCGGAGCATCTGGAATCCAAGTTGCCAGAGCCCGTGCCTTTGTCTGTCAATGGGTTTTTGGAAGATCCAGTGTCCCTGGGCCAGTCTCAGCACGACCTCAGTCAGTCAGCCTTTCTATCTTGGCTCAGCCAGACACAGCAGGCCTCTTCATTGTTTAACAGCTCTGTGCTCACCCCAGACAGTAGCCCTGGCAAAGGGGATCAGTTACCCCCAGATGATCTGCCGGACTCTACAGCAGATGATGAAAGTATCTCAGAAACACAGGTGACCTGGTTCAATTTGCTGCCTAGGGCATCATGTAATGACTCTTCACTTGCTCCTTCCACCGAGCGACCCTCTCGAACTTCACAGCTCTGCAAGCCATCTACCAAGGACCAGTCAAAGACTTCAGCTCAGCAGGTGAGTGCTTCAACACCAGGTTAAAAGCTTCACTTTGAATCGGCAGAAGGAAATTGTTCCTGTGGATATTAAGG
The DNA here is from genome assembly GCA_034064705.1 of Bothrops alternatus. NCBI lineage: Eukaryota > Metazoa > Chordata > Lepidosauria > Squamata > Viperidae > Bothrops > Bothrops alternatus. The sequence continues at coordinate 31,381 of JARGCV010000020.1, read as the reverse complement.
AGTTGGGGAGTAAAGCTTTATTCATTTCTGAGACAAAGGCTTGGAACTTTTTGGCTTTGGAGATCACATATTAGTATCACGTAAGATCCACTTCCTTAAGAATGGTATGGCTTTTGCAGGGAAAACATTTTAAAAAAATGTTTTTAGAAGAACAAAGTGAGTAGGAAAATTGTATGACACAAATGTAGAATGGGGGAGCCTTGGCTTGGCAGTACCACATGTGAAAGACTTCTGAGTGACTGCAGGTTAAACGGAAGCCAACAGTTGATGCAGCTGCTAAAAAGATAAATGCTATCTTTTGGCACATTAACAGAAGCAGAGAGTCCAGATAACAGAAGGTAGTTGTTCTACTCTTCCTTGATTAGATCACCATGTGGGGGTAGTGAGTCCAGTTCTAGATACAACAGGTCAAAAAGGACAGTGACAAATTGGAGCAAATTCTGAGGAAGGCTACCTTGACGACAAAGGACCTGGAAGCCAAACCCAATGAGAACCCTTAAAGGATGTGGCTGTCTTTAGCCTAGAGAAAAGATGAGGTATGAAAGGGCTTTTAAACAGGAAAAGGAGAGAAGTTATTTTCTGTAAGACTTTAAACAGGGGCTAAAAGTACATGGATGGAGGTTCAGAGTAATATCAGGAGGAACTTCCTGAATCTATGAATCTGTCAGCAAGTGAAACAAAACACCGAATAAAGTGGTGGTGATGATCACTACTGTGTTTCTCCGGAAATAAGCCCAGCTCTTATTTTGGTCCAAAAGACCCATTAGGGCTTATTTTCAGAGGATGTCTTATTTTTCTCACCACAAGGCCTAGCTCGGCCATCGCCTCGCCTGACCAGGTGACTCAGGTTTCCCTCGGTGGGGGAGGAAGGCTTTGGAAACTGCCTTTTCATTTACATTCATCATCAATATTGTAATCCGTCCCTTTATTTTTTCAAAAAAAAAAAAAGATTTGTATTTACCACGATTAACCTCCTTGATCGCCAGTGGGACAGCGCAATGTGAATTCTGCGCACGAGCCACGGAAATACAGACACTCACACCCTGAAAGCTCACACCGCTTCCTCGCTTGGGGCGCACCACTGCTTTACGTGAGCGTTTAACTTTGTGGCTCAGCTAAACTCTTCAGCTGCGGCAGGCCGCAATTCCCATCAGCTTCAGGAAGCCTGGGTGATGGAAACCTTAGGCCAGGATCCTGGCAGCTGAAGCAATCCGGCTCACCCGGGCTCAGGCGAGCCAGATTGCTTACAGGGAGAGGCAGCGCATTGCAGGAGGGCGACTGCAAAGGGCACATGTGGATTCCCATAGCTCCTGGAGGCTACGAGCGCTGTTTTTGGCACCGTGTTTGTGTGTGTGTGTGTCTGCCTCGTTGTTTTAGGCAGCGGTTTGGATCAGCTGCAGCTTGCTGTAGATGACTGAGGTTTGGGGGATGGTCTATTTCCATTCGGAGGGTGGTGGCCATCCAATCGCTGTGCCGCCTCTCGGGAGGGTAGCATCAGCTGCCAATGCAGTGGCGGGGAAGGCGGAAGGCAGTCCCGCCCAACAGATCAGCCTAGCGGGGGTAGGAAACCGAGCGGCACCGAAAACAGTGCTCAGAGCCTCCAGGAACTGTAGGGATCCGCAGGCACCCTTTGCAGTCGTCCTCCTCCAACACACAGCCTCTCTCTGTAAGCAATCCGGCTTGCCCAGGGCCGGGTTGGCCGTTGTGGGAGGCTCATCCTGCATGTGTGGCGGAGCTGGAGGATGGGGATGGGCCATGTCTCTGGCAACGGCCAACCTGATCCCAGGTGAGTCAGATTGCTTCAGCTGCCAGGATCCTGGCCTAAGGTTTCCATCGCCCAGGCTTCCTGAAGCGGATGGGAACTTTGCCACGCCACAGCTGAAGAGTTTAGCTGAGCCACAAAGTTGAACGCTCATGTAAAGCAGTGGTTCGCCCCAAGCGAGGAAGCGGGGTGAGCTTTGAGGGTGCGAGTGTCTGTATTTCTGCGGCTCGTGTGCAGAATTCACACTGTGCCTTCCCATTGGCGATCAAGGAGGCTAATCGTGGTAAATACAAATCATTTTTTTTTGAAAAAATAAAGGGACAGATTACAATATTGATGATAAGGCAGTTTCCAAAGCCTTCCTCCCCCACCGAGGGAAACCTGAGTCGCCTCCCAGAGTGGGATGTCTCGGGACATCCAGCTTTCTTTCTCGCCCTTCTGCAGAGGAAGAGAAAGCCGGCAAAGCCCGTGGGGGGGGCAGTGCAGGCCGCCTCCAGAGGCTGATTTGGGATGAGAGCGAAAGAGAGAAGCTGCTGGTTGAGGCCCCGGCCAGTCCCCACCCCCACCTGCCCGTTGGATTCCCTAATCCAGGGCAGGGATAGAAAGGAAGCAGCCTCTGCTTGCCATCTCGCAGCAGCGGCACTGGCAGAAGGCAAGGCGGGGGGGGGGGGAGAGATGCAATTTGGCCTGCCAAAAAACCCATGGTGGGACAGAATGGGCAAGGTCTTAAATAGGTCTTATTTTGGGGGGTAGGGCTTATATTAGGCCCACCCGCAAAAACCAAGCTAGGTCTTATTTTCCGAGTAGGTTGTATTTTCGGGGAAACATGGTAGCAGTCTTCAGACAGAAACTAGCTGGTCATCTGTCAAAGATGCTCTAGAGCAGGTCTAGGCAATCTTGGCTCTTTTATGACTCGTGGACTTCAACTCCCAGAATTCCCAAGCCAGCCATGCTGAGGGGAAAGGGAGAGGTTTCCAAGCTGAGCCATGCCAGCTCAGGAATTCTGGGAGTTGAAGTCCACGAGTCAGAAAAGAGCCAAGGTTGCCTAGACCCGCTCTAGAGAATCCTGTACTGATCAAGGGTTTGGACTTGGCATCCTCTAAGCTTCCTTCCAATTCTCTAATGATGTTATTCTTTTCTGAATGTTGTTATGCTTACTGTATCAATCCTTGATGCAAATGCTTTTTGAATTTTCCCTTCCACAGCTGAATGGCTATTCCACCTCTAGCCCAGCATTGCCACCACTGTCCTCTACTCCGTTGCATTCCAGCTCCAGGGTCCACAGCACTTGCTCCAGAGCCAAGGATAGTTCCAAAAAGATGCTTGAACCTTTAGGGCAGCCGAGGCGAAGGGGGCGTCCCCCCACTAAACTTTTCAAACAAATTGAGCAGAAATACTTGACCCAGCTGACAGCACAGCCTATACCTCCTGGTAAGCGACAAACGCATCTGAAGTTCCTGGTCCGTCTGCTGGATTCTTTGAAGGGGATGAGAGGAAGAGAAAGTGAAAAAAATAAATGTTTTTATGTTTTGCAAAAGCACAGCTGGGAAAATTAGTTCAATTTCGTGTGTAGGTGATGCACAAGTAAGTTATGAGCCATTCAGTAATTAAGGGACAAGAAACTTTTTAGTAATGATGGAGCATGCTTTTTAATATATATACAAATGTATACATTTTTGACAGTACAGGTAATGGAGCGTTCACTTAACGCTCATTCAAAATTACGTGATGAGCGCCCCCTAGTGCTTATGAGCAAGTGCAGCAGTTACGAATATTGCAGCACGAACGACCGCAGTGGCTCTGCAACATTCACCCTGGTTATTCTCTCCCTCCCCACCCCCGCCCCTAGGCACCAGGCCTTCAATACTTCGCTTTCTTGGCTGCTCCAAGCCTTTGGTGCGTTCACAGAGAATGGAGGCCTAAAGTAACGCAAGATCACGCGAGATCAGTGGGGTGAGATCTCATGCGACTGATCTCGCGTGATCTCATGGTACTTTAGGCCTCTGCAACAGAGAATGGAACTGAAGCCGGGGGACGCTTCCACATGCCTCCAGAGGCTGGATTGGGGCCCCAGAGGTCTTTTCCATGCCGCTACCCACCCGAATCTGAGGCCGGGGAACGCTTACGTAGCTCTCCGGTGGCCCGTTTCCGGGTGGCAGCAGCCTGCAAAAGGCCTCTGGAGCCCAGATTGGGCCGCGGGGGGGGGACATAGAAGCATCCCCCGGCCTCAGATACAGGTGGCAGCAGAAACTGCGGCAGAGAGGAGACTGATCTTTTCCAGGTGAGTCCGGCACGGCAGGAAGGGAGGGGGAAGCGTTGAGGTATCTTAGTGGATCGGGGAGGTCTTGGGGACCTGTTCCATCACTGGGCCCTCCATGGCCTTCCCCACCCTGAGATACCTCATGTTCGCTTAACGAGCCACGTGTGTTTTAACAAGCAAGGGAGTGATCTCCTTCGAGGTAGGAGCTTCACTCTATGAGTTATGAGTGGAATGGGCAGGCTCCATTACACTTGTTAACTCGAGGACTACCTGTATACTCAACTGTGGATACACTGGATATGCCATGATGTCAAGCATCTTGATGAAATTGGTAGTGGTTGCTTGCTAAGTAGGTAAAATCTTCAGTGCACACTGATGATGAAATGTAGTCTGGTAATGAAACATCTGCAAGGAAGCCAAATCCACGCTTCAAACCTGAGCCATAAATATTAGCCTCTATTGGAATCGGTAATTTTGGGAAGGTGCCAGGCCCTGAGCTTCTTCTTCTGTTCTTCCCTTGCAGAGATGCAGAGTGGCTGGTGGTGGTTGCAGGATCCAAAAGAGCTGGAAGCTGTGGTGGAGGTACTACACCCACGAGGCATCCGGGAAAAAGCCCTGCAGAAGCACCTTAGCAAGCACAAGGATTACCTACGGGATGTGTGTGCTCGAGCTGCCAATGGTAAGAAATTCCCATTCTGTGGTCCGGTGCCTGTGAGCAGGACCTTGATTGTTTTTTTATTGACTTTTATGACCTTCCTACCTAGATCCCATCTTCAAGATTCATTCTGAGGTTGCCAGCCACCTGATCTCTCAAGAAGCCCTGGTGCAGTGGTCCATGTCTGAGCGTGCCTTTGAGACAGACCTATCAGTGCTTCAGTGGGTGGAGGAGCTTGAGCAGCGGGTACTCATGGCTGATCTGCAGATTCGAGTAAGTGCTAAGGTTCTGTGGAATCTGCTCTCCTGTTGACAGTGGTATGCCCTTTGACCAGGATGTTGAAGGAGGCTTAGATTCCAAAGGTCATCCTGAAAATAATCATTCAGTGCTAAATGAAGTTAAGTTTTGAAGATTAGAACTCAGAGGACTAGAGCAGGGGTCCCCAACCCCTGATCCGTGGACCGACATTGGGCCAGAAACTTGGCTGCACAAGCAAGCAAAGCCCCATCTGTGGGATGCAGGGAGCATGTGAAACCATGCCCCCTCCTGTCCATGGAAAAAAAAAACTCCATGGAACCGGTACCCGGTGCCCAAAAGGTTGGGGACCACTGGACTAGAGAAATCATCTAGGCCCGTGGTGGCGAACCTATGTGGCACGCAGGGCCCTCTCTGTGGGCACATGTGCTGTCGCCCCAGTCCTAGGCCTTCAGCTGGGTTTAATAAACCCTTTTTGCTTTAGGCCTCTGCCGCCGTGTGCAAAAAAATAATAATCAATTTCAACTTCTTGTTGAATTGTGGGGGGAAAAAAAAGATCTCGCAAAGGTTGGAATTGATTGATTGAACTTTTTGGTTCCACACAGTCTGCCGTTACCACCGCAGCCATGCCCACCCAATGGGCCACACCCACCCAAGTGGCCATGCTCACCCGGCACCTGTCAATACATAAGTGGGTTTTGGGTTGCAGTTTGGGCACTCGGTCTCTAAAAGGTTCGCCATCACTGATCAAGGCCATCTTAAAACAATAGGGTGGGTGTAACATTTTCATTTTTAACTTACTGATGTTGCTCTCCTGAAGGGACACTTGCACTGAATTGGAAACGGCAGCTAAATGAAACTGCAAAATACTAGTTGATTTTAGATAGTAAGTATTTTGAATATAGCTAGCTGTCTGTGGCAAATTACAGTTGCACGAACACTGCTTCCCTGCAGTCATAATTTAGCCTTTTTTGTTTAGATAGGGTAGGAAGATTTTATTTTGGATGTGTTCTTCATTCTAGAATACCGGAACTCCTAACTCTTACTCAGAACTTCTGTTCCACAAGTATCGTCACCATTTGACAACGAAGCTTCCTAGGGGCAGGAACAGCATAGTCTGAAATACCAAAGAGTAGTTATAAGGACTGGTTTGAACCATTATTTGGAGAAACATTCCAAATGGCTTCTGAGTGTTCACAGCTTGTGTGCTGTAATCATTTCTTCTGAATATTTTTTATTTATCATTTTGGCTTTGATCTTTTGCCTTTCCTCCAGGGCTGGACGAGCCCAGATCCTGATTCTGTTAGGAAAGACCTGCGGTACTGTGAACGTGAACTAGAACTGCTGGAAGACATCACTGTAAAAAACAAGCGAGAGGGGCCTGTCCTGCAGCGTGACTCTAACAACCCTCTGGATCTTGCGGTGCTCCATCTTGCAGACCTGGAGCAGAACTTGGAACGGAGATACCTCAGAGAGCCTCTCTGGCCCCAGCATGAGGTGGTGGTGGAAAAAGCTTTGCTGACTAACCCCAGCACCTTGGAGCAGGATCCCACAGAAATGTGAGTGTCTTCTTTTATTAGCGGCTGAATTGGCAAATTTATATCCGTGATTCTGTATCCCAGGTTTTTAAAAAAAGAGTGCCTTAGGAACCCCAAAATCAGTGGATTGGTGGTGGTTGTTTTTTACATTTCGGTAGACTGGCATGATATGAAGTTTTTAGAATGATTGATTTCCAGGCCAATTGCCAGATTGAAGGTTACAGTAGGGTACAATAAGACAATACTGCTGTTGTTTGTGCAAGTTCATTCAAGAGGAGCAGAAAACTTTTTTTATTGGGACAGAGCCGAGTACAGGTAGTCCTCACTTAACAACTGGTCCTTTTATGACCATGAAATGGGTTCTTAATGGCCTGCAAATCATCCACATCCATCATAAATGGTTGTTTTCCCCACCCCACCCCGTCACAGTCACATGACCACACGTCAGGCATGTTAACTTTATGATCATGGAGTTCCGCAATCACGTGACTTCAACTCATGAAGGTTTTTACTAGTTTCCAGCAAAAAATGCCAGTTCAAATAAATAGGGGTCCCTGAAAGACCATGGCAATCACTTAACAACTGTTGCAAAACAGGTTGGAAAATGACTTCCGGGTATGTGAGTGCCTCAACTTATGATCATAACTACTTACCACTGTAATTCCGGGCTCAGTTATTCTCAAGAAGTAAAGTTTCTTTGCTATCCATCCTCTGATATTTACTTATCCTTCTCTTTTATAAATGCACCCTTGCTGCAAAAACATTGTTGGAAAAAAAGAAAAGCAGCGTTTTGCCTATAAGCTCCAATCTCATAGAGCAGGGCTTTTCAACCAGTGGTACGGATACCACCTGTGGTACATGGGCACCTGGCAGGTGGTATGTGACCATCCTAGAAAAGGTAGTGGGGGAGGGGAATGAGCTGAACCGGTGGCAGCACTGCACAAGCCTGAACGAGAGACGGCTGGAGCTGCAGGGCTGTCAGGGCTCAGCGGAAGCGCCAGGATCTGTGCCAGGCTCCAGCTGGAGCTCGGCGCTGATCCTGGCGCTTCTGCTGAGCCCAGAAGAAGCGCCGATCAGCTGGAATGTTGCAGCATCTCCAGGGTCTTGTGATTTACATTCAGATGCTTGGCAACTGATTCATATTTATAACGGTCATAGTGTCCCAGGGTCATGTGAAGTGACCAAAACCTGCTGCAACCACCCAGCAGACGGGGGGAATAAAAACCAAACACCCGCAGCCCAGCAGCATCCTTTCATTATTACCTCTTAGAGGTCTCGCAGGAATAGCGGGGCCAAAACGTTTGATTCTTTCTTGCATTTTGGGGTGTTGGGGGAAGGTTTAAGGGGCAAAAAACGGCGCTTCGCACTTCGCAAAGGCTTACGGTTCCCATTTTACAGGTAGTTCTCAACTTACGACCATAGTTGAGCCCAAAATTGGGTTTAAGCAAGACAGTGGTTTGGGACCATTTAACAACCTTTCTTGCCACAGTTCTTAAACTGAATCGCTTCAGTTGCTAGAAACGCGGTTGTTAAGTGAATCTGGCTTCCCATTGACTGTGCTTGTCAGAGGGTCACAAAAGGTGAATGACCCCAGGATACCACAACCATCAGAAAAATATGCCAGTTGCCAAATTGCGGCAATGGTTGTAAGTGTTAAAAAAAAAAAGGTCATGAATCATTTTTTCAGTGCTGTCGTAATTTTGAACGGTCACTGAACGATTGGTTGTAAGTCAAGGACTGCCTGTACTCCTTAAAAAAATCAGCTCCCTAAATCCCCACCGTTTCAAGTCCTCTGCTTTTGGAATGTGGCCTTCAAGCAGCAGAAGTCACCCGTCTCTTGGACTTTGGCATTCTCTAAATCTAAGTCCAATTTGTGGAACAGCTGCGGGGTGGGAGCCCTACAGATCCCCAAAGGAATTCTGTTTCAGGGAGCAGATGGTTCAGTCAAAGCAAATACTTTAGTCAAAGACCGTCCAGAAGAAAATTGTTAGTTTACTTCTTTGTCTCCTCTCATCTGGGTGTTCTTATTATTGAGATTCTGAGCCCAGTTTTCTCAGCTCTTAGTCAGAGGTAAACATCATCATAGTTTTCCACATCTTCTGACAGAATAAGAGGCTTGAGCCCTTTGGTACTACCCATTTCATCTACTGGGTTCATTGGCATTCTGGAACAAAGCTCCTAAGGACATATTTTTAGGAAATGGGTATGGTAGGGTTCTCGGTCACCCGATTTCCAGCCTATTTGAACTCCTAGTGACTTGAATCCGATGACCATTATGCGTATCTACCATACAAGTAAAGACTGAGATGCAGGTCCCCTAGACTTGACCTTCTACAAAGGTTCTTTGACGTCACTTCACTAATCATATGTTTGGCTGACTGAAAGTGATATTCCTTATCTAACAATTATTTTTTTTTTCTACAGCACATACGAAATCACACCACGGATGCGAACGTGGCGCCAGACTTTGGAAAGATGCCATAGTGCAGCCCAAGTCTCCTTGTGCATCTACCAACTGGAGCTCTCTATAGCATGGGAGAAATCGGTTGTCAGAGCGGTGAGGAAAGGGGCATTGGGCTGAAAGAGTTTTAGGGTAGGAAGATATCCAAGCCAGTTAAGTCACCTGTGAAATGCTCGGTGCAGAAAAAAAGCATTAATGATTCTTCTTCTGGCTTGGTTATAGACATGTATATGGCTAAGCCAATATTAACCAGAAGTTTAAAAAAAAAAGTTGTTGGATGTATGGGATGGTATCTCTGTTTGAAAGTGGTGTATTTCTCAAGCAAAGATTTAGCCTGGGTGAATTTCATCTAGAAGGAGCTCACCTTTGGGGTGAGAAGATGTTCCACTTTAGAGAAAGAGAATAGGAAATCCTGTTAAGAGTCTGGCATTCATTTCGTGAAGCGATTTGGGGTGATCCGTTTTTGTCTTCTCTGTTTTCCAGACTTGCCTTGTGTGCCGAAAAGGGGATGATGATGAGAATCTGCTGTTGTGTGATAGCTGTGACCGCGGCTGCCATCTCTATTGCCATCGACCCAAGATGGCGGAGGTGCCAGATGGGGATTGGTTCTGCTCTCTCTGCATCGCTCAGGTACCCGCTGCGTGTCTTGTCTCCAAATCCCTGATTTTTTTCCCCTGGGTTGGCAAGATTTTTCTTTTGTTCTCACCGAGTGCCTTCGTGTTCCAGGGGGAGAAAGGGCGGGATGCAGTGCGATGCAGTTACCTATCGGGAAACTGGCATGTTTACTAGCAGATGGCATGGACTTCACTGAAGGGGACTCCTAATCCAGGACTTGATGATAGTTTCTCTCTTCTCTCTTTCTGCCCCCCCCCCACATGTTTTCATGATGCAGATGCAAGGGGAATATCAAGATGAGTATGGCTCTCCACGGCGGGGTAAGAAGCGGAAAAGTGGTACTTCCGGGCCTTTTGGGGGAAAGGAAGAGCTCAGCCTTCGATCTCGGGCAGCAGCCGCAGCCACCTCCCAACAACATACTATCCAGGCAAATACATCCCCTCGCTACTCAGGTGAAGGCCTCTCTCCCTCCAAACGAAGAAGAGTGTCCACCCGAGGCCAGAGCGCTGACCTGACTTTCTGCGAGTAGGTGTTTCATCTCTGTAAATTAGGGTCAGGGAGAGGCTTATGGGACATTTCCCAGAGAGAATTGGAAAAGGTGGGAACAGGGATTCAGGTATGCATCGGCAAAAGTTAATAAGGAGGAAGAGAGAGAGAGAGAGAGAGAGATGTCACTCAAAAGTGACTTTCTGGATTAAAAGAGGCCAAATAACACCCCTCGCTTCTGGCCAGAATTATTCCCTTCAGTGCCACTCAGTGTTGGCTCTTCTTTTTCAGGATCATCTTGATGGAGATGGAGTCCCATGAAGCTGCTTGGCCCTTCTTGGAGCCTGTTAACCCCCGGCTAGTGCCTGGCTACCGGAAGATCATCAAGAACCCCATGGACTTTGCCACCATGAGGGCCCAGTTGTTGCGTGGTGGGTGAGTACATGGTAGGACTTGTGAAGAAAGCCAGGGAGACCCTCCTTTTATTTCCCTCTCTCTATCAATAGATACAACTGTCAGTAAGTAAGTAGCTGTCAGTAAGCGGCCATTTAAGCAACCAACTCTAAGGAGTGATACTGTGATCCCCTGCAACATTCCACCTGCTGGCTTGTTCCCAGTCAATGGAGGATGGAGGGTAATCCTGGGGAGATCTGATGAGACCCAATGGCTGGGGCTGCTTCCTAGAAGGATGCGGGTGGGGATTTCCATTTCTCTCAGTTTGAGAGAGGGAGGGGTTAGCCATCACGGCAGTCCACCTCGGAGCTTCTGGAAAGAGGGATGCCGTGGAGAGAACATTCTTAATGCTTATTTGAAGAGAGGCACATCAGACTGGGATGGGTTCGAGGAGTTGCTAAATGCAATTATATATGGCCTGTATTAAAATTCAGAAAGACATGCCAAAAATTGGCAGCAGTTGTGAGAAGAAATGAAAAGAGGAGAGAGAATGGAGCTATTGAAAAAAAGGAAATTCTCAATGACTGACACGTGTGTCTCAGTGCCCTACTTTTACACTCACCCCGGCTTTTTGTGACCCACAGATACAGCAGTTGTGAGGAGTTTGCTGCTGATGCTTTCCTGGTGTTTGACAACTGCCGGACCTTTAATGAAGATGAGTCCGAGGTGGGCAAGGCGGGGCTGGCTATGCGCCAGTTTTTTGAGAGCCGGTGGGAGGAATTTTATCAGGGAAAACACGAGACAAACCCATGAAGCTGGCAGAACGGGGAGAAGTGCAAGGAGCCAAAGGGGAAAGTGCCTCCCCTTTTACCCTGGGCTGCACACTTGTCTCTTCTGGAGCTCATCTTGTTACCTGCTGATTTAATTTCCCCCCCCCTCACAATGACTGGACTTGGATTGGCATTTAACATCACGCCTTGATTCTCTTCACTCCAAGCAACACAAACTTTGACTGTATAAGCCAAATAAAATATATATCTCTCTCCTTTTTTCAAAATGGAAAAAACAACAACCACCCACATCCCCACCTTAGCTGGGGCTATTTAATAATAGCAATAGTTCTTAGTGAATGTGTAAGAACACTTTTTTTCTGTGCAGTGTCAGTACCATACATTAATGGCCAGTAATGTGGACGTTAAGTTTTCCTCCTGCTTAGATTCTCATTGAAATGTATAAAAGCAAATCACTCCTGCCTCTGGGAATGACAACCTTGACGAAACTAAAACATGCTGCTTCTTTTCCCCTTGCCCCTCCCAACTCTGCCTCACCCCTGCTTCCCCCCCCCCTTTCAGAAGAGCCTTCGTTTCTGTGGCCAACTTTTTCTTTCTAGCCCGATTTCCTTTTCTGCACCCGAGCGTAGAGTTTAGAGTTGGTATGTGCATTGGGAAAGGAAGTTGAGGGGCTCTGCCCGTGAGGGTGCAGGGTGCGCTCCCTTTGAAAGTGCGTAATCCTTCTAGTCAGACAAGATGGCCCCCTTCGCCGGAGAGCTATCCAAATACGAGCCTCTGTGTGAAAAGTTAAGGATGGGTGGGGTTATACTCCACCATCAGATTAATTGCCATCAGCTATCACCTTTAAGCCCCAGTTGCTCAGAATTACTGAGTTATTCCAAATTTTATTTCTAAGGAAATAATGCAACAAAATGGAAATGACCCGCAGCAGTTATCCACTAAGCAGTCAGTATCACCCAGATTGTATTTTTCTCTTAAGTGTGGAAACGATGATTGACTCGGACTAATCTTTACACTCTTTCCCCTTCCAGATCCCTCCACAGGGGCAATCAGTGGTAATTCCATAGTATTTTGGGAGGAGGTTCCTCTGTCTGATGATCATAACAGTTCATTTCCCTTCCAATAATGGGCAATATGCTGGAATGACTCACTGGGCCATGAGGGACCAAAGTACGCAAGCTTGCAAGACGGCTGTTCCAATCGGTATCTTTAGAGGAACTGGCTTTTGGGTGCTTGATGCCAGTTCTTCTGAAGATCATATAATGGGGACTCAGCCTTATTTGAATGTCCACAGCTCCCCCCATCCAATTCTGCCCCAGCGTTATTCCTCAGGGATAGCTTCCGTCTACAAAGCTTGATCTGCCATCTCTGTGTATGTGTGGCAGGACTGTTTGTTTCTTGCCTTGGCATGTGACTACCATAATCCTATTGTAAGGTTGCTTCCCTTATGAGAAAGTTGTGAGATTGTCTCCATTGTAATGGAAGGAATACAATCCTTTCATTCTTCAGTAGCTATTTGGACCTCAACAAGATGATAAGAGGATTGTTACCGTTTTCTTCTATGTTAGGTTTCTATTTCCTGACCCTATTTGAATATATGTAATCTAAAGCACAGCCTCCTTTGATTATCAAAGCTGAGACTTAGCCTAAATGCAGCTTTGGATGTGAAGGCAAGTGAAGGCAAAGTCGAAATCTTTGTATTTCATGAGGTGGGCTACAAGTTATTGCTTCATATGTCTACACAGGAAGCACAAAAATTGGAAATAGAGCAGTGCTCAGCTGGACCTCTTTGTGTAATATCCATAGCTGACTTGTTTAAAGATCCAGATCCGTTTATACATGTTTCCTTTTCTTTTTGCTCTACATTTTCTATATAGTATTTAATTTATACACATACCACGTGTGAATATTTTAATCTACTTTATATTTGAACGTAGTTCTGAATGTTTTGAGAGGAGGAAGCAAAATTCTGATTTAGTCAAACCATAATAGTTTTCCTGCACATCATTTTTACCAGTTTGTCATTTGGTCCTGTGCATTTGAGTGTCTGGTCCTAGAGACTTGCCAGATTGAAATAGTGGTTGAAGCCAGTCTCCTCTTTAACTCATTTCCCTCCCTTGTTTATCTCTTATTGAAGCAAGAAGTAGATTGTGGTCACAACAAAGGCTCCATCTCCATACCTGCCTGTGTATGCATATGTGTGTATACACACACACACGCATGCCAGTGCATTCACCAGTTGGCTGGTTGGTCCTTTAAAAGAAAAAGAAAAAAAATGCTCCCGAGAAGTTGTATTGAACAAAAGATAAGATACATTGGCCAGTTCTTTTCAGTCCCAGTGTAACCTCTCTCTCAGTCATTCCTTGATGATAGGTTAAGGCTTGTTTGCAACCTGTATTCCAACGTGACCCAGGAGATCCCATTTCCCACCATTGCTGAGAAGGTGAGAGTTTGCCAGAGAACTTGTTCACTGGCCTGGGCTCGGTTCAGGAGCTGCAGACTGGGAGAATCCCATCGCCCAGGCACACTACCACGAGGGGCCTCCGCTGTTCGGCCCTGGGCCAGTTCCTCCTCCCAGAAGCAGGGGGGGGGCTAAGCAAGCCCTATTCCGACGCATCCTCCAGAAGGTCTCGACGTCTGTTCAGAGGAAACAGCTTGGTTCTTCCATTTTCCTTCCATCTCTCTTGGTGGATCAGAGGCGTAGAAAGCCACCCCCCTGGAACCTTCCCTCCCTCGCTGCTTTCATATCCAGCCTGGCTCCTCAAACCATTATAATTACGGGTATCACTTGGGGCAGATACTTGGCTGGCAGGGTCCTGTTAGGAGATGGCTTTCTCCCAGATATCCACCTGTGCTACATCGGAGTGACGTAAGGGTGTGTGTGTGTGTGTGTGTGAGGGTGTGCGTGTGTGTGCGTGCGTGCATGCACCTGTGTGGGTGTCTTCTCAATCCGCGTCAACCAATCCAATTGCAAGAGCACTGATGTAAGTAAAATGTAACCACAGGTGATATAACCTGGAGACGGAAACCTCCCTTAACTGTGCTTCCTCCACCCCAACCTCACTTTCCTTCCCAAATTGTTTCCCACAAAACGTAGTAGCCTTTTTATATCAAATAAACCTCAATCTTTATTTTATTTTAAATTTGGGGATTTTGTTTTTGTTTTTGTTTTTTGGCTTTTAAAATAAAGAGGTAGAGTTGAAGTCTATTTGAAACTGACTTTATATTATGCATAAATATTTATATTTTATCTAAACGTGCTGTAACAAAACTTCTTTTGGTGGGTTTTTAGTAGTATTTTTTTCTGGATCATTTGGGTTTTTTTTGTTTTTTCCATTGGTCACGAGAAAACTAGAGTTGGAGATGTTAATTTTTGGTTTTTAATTTAGAGTTTCATGGTTTTGGTTTTGGGATTTCTTTTTTTGTTATAGAAACATTAGATTTTTGGATTCAAAGCCTCACACATCTTAAAAGAAAGAATCCAGGTTTGACCTAATCTTGATCTTCATTAAGGGATACGGTCATTTCAATCAGTTTATTAAAAAAAATTGTTTATTGAAAGTTACATGGATTTTGGAATTTAATTTAAGAATTGCAACTAGAATTGGCCTTATCATTCACCACTGGCTTTTTCTTCCCCTTTCATCTTAATTTGGTATCAGAAAGGAACCAACTAACCCATCATCCTGTGAGATGTTCTGAACAGCAGGAAGGGGAGGGGGGAAATCAAAACTTTTTTATATGAAATAACCAAATGTGTTTGTTTTAGTGAATTTTTGATAATGTACAGTTTTTTGTGAATTTAAATTGATTTCTTTCTATATTTTTAGGACCAACCTCATTTTTAATAAGGTTTAAAAGGAAGAAAAAAAAGTCTAGAATTCTTGTTTGTTTCCTTGTGATGTTTCCACAAGTACAGATGTTAGAGTGCTTGTCAAGTTTCAAAGAATAAACAAAAACAACCCATGTTTGATAGAGAAGAAACTGCCTGAGAATGTTGTCTTTTCTCATAGGAACTCTTGATCATCCCTGCTTGGGGGGGGGGTGCATCCCCTTGGATCCCTCCCCTCCTCTGCTCTCATGCAATGCACCGGTTAGTCTTTAAGGCACATTTCTTCTGCATTCCCTGCTAGGAATGGGTAAAGAATCACAATTCTCATTTTCTCCTTTTCTGACCTTGAATTTCAGTAGTCTGGCCAGAGGCAGCTGCAGGGCCTCCAGTTCTCCACCTGTTCTCAATGATATCAAAACTGTAGTATGAACTACAGAACTGGGATCAGAACTGTAGCCTTCATCTCACAATAATGTAGTTGCCTGGAACAAAAGTGTGTAAATGGCAAATCTTTGCTCATTTTGAATGCTTGGGGATCAGTTGGCACTGTTCACTACAACTGCTTTAAAAGATTCGGAGGAAGAGCGTGAGTAACTTTAATTCAGAGACAAATGATTTTCTCTATAGGCACTTAAACTCAAGTCCTATTTTAGATTCTCCAATTTCATCAGACTTCGTCTTCATCTTTCAGATTTTACATGGCCAATTACAGGTGCTAAAAATTAGTCCCCTCCCCACCCCCAAAATAAAATCTGCAGTTTTAAGATTGGCAAAAGCGAAACCCTCTTGTGTTGCCATGTCTTGCACACAGCTCACGCTGGTTCGCTCGCTACCGTTGCAAAATCTCAGGCTGTGTTAGTAGACGTGTTCTCGCATGTTACCGCTCCCACAAGAAAAGAGATCAGGTAGAGCAATGGCTGTTTCAATGTCCCATTTAATCTCCTTTGTTGTGTAGAATCTGTACCAAGCAAATCACAAGTAAAGCTGTGTATAACAGTATGACAGTGGGATCTAAAGTGATTGGAAAGGTTTGGGACTGGAATCTAACCTTCTCTACTTTTAGCATTGTTTTTGCCCTTTTATTCTGAGAAGGGTTCCACTTAATGGACAGTGTATGTATTTAAAAACATTTTTATTGTAAGAGTTTGCCAACACAAAAACGGTCAAATATTGCCTTTCCCCCTCACAACTGTTTCCCAGATGGTGGATTAGTTTTCTGGGTATAAGCACATTGGGATTTTTTGATTTTTGAAAAAAAGTTGTCAGTATGATTACTATCCATTGAATCAACCCCTGACCAGAGACTGCTAGAGCAAATAGTTTTGGAAGTGGCTTGCCCCTGCCTCCTTCCCAGGGCGAAGAGGATTGGTCCAAAATCACTTAGCTGGCTTGGTGCTTTAAGGCAGGACTAGAACTCCCAGTCCCCTGGTTCCAATCCAACAAATCCAAGCCTGGAAATCTGGCCCTGTGTATGGCTATTCCATTACACCTCAGGTTGCTATCTGACTTCTCCCAACCCGAAATAAAAGTTCTTCGTCAAAATAATGCTCCATTTTTGTGGTCCGTTTTCCTTTGCCTGCAAAACAGGCTACCGGTAGCTGACTTTTCCAGGCAAGAAAAGCTGAATCAGGCAACCAATTACGAAGTAATCAGATTTAACAATGGGTGGTTTTACTCTGAGAAAGGTATTTTCACCACAAATTGTTAGTGGCTTAATTTTGTCCTACAGGAAAAGCCCTTCCAGAGCAACCCAAACTCCTCGTCTTGCCATTTCATTTCCAATTAATGGCTTATACAGGAAACCTTTGGAGAGTTGCCAGCAAAGAAAAGATCCTTCTTCCCATAGCAAATACTTAATGGCCTGCTGGCTTTGAACAGAGAGTTGATAGCTGCAAAAAGCTCCAAAAATATAGCTGTTCTTTCCCTTTAAAAGTGGTGGTTAACTACCATCACGTCGATAATTTGCTTGGGGTGAAGTACTTCCATTTGGCCTGAAAGGATAAGTGAACCATCTGAGCACCTATGTTCCTATGATTAGGTTTTCTTATCCACATTCTTCGCACAGTAAGCAATTTGAAACGTTTTCATAACTGAGTTATATAAAGAAGAGTACATTAATAAAGCTTTGGTTCAGCTGGAAATTTTAAGTTCTCACACACTGCAATAGTCTAGCCGCGTGTAAGCAATGATATGTCACTGGTAAACAGGAGTTGTCGGCTTTAAGATGGTACCCAATTTTAATTCACAGGCTGTTTAGGGGGCAGAGTGTTCCTCACGTCTGATAGCTTCTGGCTTTTGGCTTTTGCTTCAGGATCTCTCCTGCTGCTATGGGTGGCTTTTGCTAGCCCCTTGGCTTAAAGAACAAGGGATTCAGTAGCCTGCATCCTTTTGCCCAGGTCTTGAATCACCCAGCCTAGGAGCAGTGCCTTTTTCCTTGGCCACATAAAAATACATCTTCCTTGTGAACACAATGTATGTTTGTGCGTGCTTTTGAGTCAGTGTTGACTCCTAGCAACTGTCCGGACAAGTCCCTGTGGTCATCTTGGCAAGGTTTTTCGGAAGTGGCTTGTCGGTGCCTCCTTTCTAGTGACAGTGGACCGGCTCATGTCGCTCAGCTGGTTTTGTGCCAAAGGCGGGTCTAGAACTGACAATGTCCCAGTTTTCAGCCTGGAGAATTAACCACTTATTCCTGTAACTCCATGGCTGATGGAAGAACAGCAGTGGGCAAAAGGGCTTTCTCGAATATAACCTGAAGCTGTTATTAATAAATAATCCCTATTAAATCTTGATAATTGCTCTCATATTAACAAATGGCCCAAATCCCACTAAAACATGATGATCGTCAGGTGCATGTTCCCTCTTAAAAGTGAAACTTGAAACAATCGAGGCATAGCACTTTTTTTTCCAATCTTTTATTTCAAAACAAAAATTTGTTCAAAATGAGACCAGTCAGAGCTCCACAGAGGGGGCAATTGTACAGGGTTGAGAGAGAGAAAGAGAGAGAGAGAGAAAGAGAGAGAAACAGGCCTGGCGGTATGTAGCATGGAGGATACAAAACAATAGAAACTTCTCAATTAAAAAAACCTGTACAAATAGTCCCTAAGTATATAAATAAAACTAGTCAGTACAATGAATGGAGAGATGGGCAGGAACTTTCCTCTGGTTTGTGGCGAATGGAAGCCTTTAAGAATTCCAGTACCTTCAAAATGGGAGTTCTGAAGGTCTTGAGTAAGAAATGGGATAAAGGCAAACGAGGTTCCATCCTCAAGTTGGGTTGACTGCCAAATGTGTTTTAACAAAATACATTTTTACATCCATGACGTTTTTTTTTCTTAAAGCAAACATTTAGCTAACTTGTTCCCAAGTCATGAAAAAGTACAAATACACTGAAGCACATGAAATAGCCTGTAGCTTGTTATAGCCATGATCCAGCATGAGAAGGACGTTGCGTAGGGTGGATGCCTATTGCTATTTGTTTAAGGGCAATTTGCTATAGGACAAGGCATCAGTGCAACCATCACAACCCCCAGGTTAAGGGCATATTGCTCCAGAGGAAAGTGCAGACAAGCTAGAGATTTGTTCAAGACAAGTTAGGTTGAACCTTGTTGCATTGAATCAGAGATCCTAGTTTTAAGCTCATCTGCACAGGCCCTTCCTGCTAGGGATGGGAAGACTATGGAAGAACACTAAATAGTCCGCAACCGTACACATTTATTCCACAGCAATAGTCAAAAAGTGGGAGGGGCCCATTCTGATTTCGTTACTTTTTTTTTCTTTTTTCTAAGTCACACAGTTTCAAATCATCACCCGCATGGTAAGTTTGGAAGAAAAAAAAACATTGCCTCTTCTGCCCTACCTTTGACCCATCCCAGAGACAGCTGCTCACTGTTCTGTTGGGGCCGTCTCTAGAAAACCCAAGTGTGCAGCAAAAATGGAAGCAGGAAATCATAGCACCGAGAGTCCTGGAATATAATTGGCCGGGTACAACTTCTGGTTAACTACAAGTCGATTTGGAATGGCTGACGCCCATCCTCTCTGCCGAGTGTGCTGTCTTGCATGCTTGCTTTGGGAGGGGGGGGGGCGAAGAGCTGACAGGGCTTCCCAGGGCACGTGGGCTACCATTATACAGCTCTTATTGGGAGCAAGTTTGTATCAAGCACGTAATCCTTTTTGGTGGGCTCTAGATCAGCCATCCTGAGCCAAACGAAGGATCCACATAACGTCTTCTTTACAATGAACCAGAGTTTGATCTTTGGAACAATTTAACAGTATAGTAGCACTAAATATATCTCTACCCCTCCCCCCTTATCATTCCCAAAGCCGTATTATTCATACATCACCTTATACAATTTTTACAGATGATGAAAGTCCTCACTCAAAAGTAATCTTTCCACTAATTTTGTCAAAAGGGTCTGGCCGGTTTTTGTTGTCTGCATTCTACCTCTCAGTGGTTTTTACAGGAGAAACAGGTATTGGTGGTTTAGAAAGTGTGGCGTCTCTTAGGGCAATGATTCTGTTGTTGAAACCAATCCCTTGCGAAGACTGTACTTGGCTACTGTAAAACTCTTAGGAGGACAGTAGCCTCTTCTATGCTTTGATACTTCCCAAATTGGATAATGTCTTGCTTTTGCCAGAAAACATTAACCACCATTCTCCGTTATAAAACAAAACTGATGGTGTCCGCTGTCATTCTGGAACCTCCCATGATCTCCAATGCAAGCAGTGAAGCCCTAGGAAAACTCGAGAACTGTGGCAAAAAAAAAAAAAAAAAAAAAAAGGAGAGGGAGAAGTAGGGAAGCAACTCCGTGGTCTTGTCAACTGTTGCCCAGTTGGGGGGGGGTCTCACAACAGAGCCACCAAAATGCTTCTCTAGATAAAACCACTTCTGCTCCATTTTTAAATAAACTAATAAACATTTTACAAGGAAAATTAGAAAAGCAAAGCAAAAACGAGTACATTGAACATAAAACTGTATTAATTAGCAGCAACACAGGGGTCATTTTTCATTCAAACCAACATTTTTCTCCTCTCTCTCTCTCTCCCCCCTTCCCAAAAGCAGAGGAGCCTAAAGGGGTTTTCTCTTTTAAGGATGAGGTGGGGAACGTATCCCTTTGGAGAAGGTGCAGTTTGCCGGTTCTGGGTATACAGATGAACTGCGAGTGCATGTGAGGTAGATGTGTAGCTAAGAATGACAAAAAACTGGAATTGATGAGCATAAAAATGAAGGGTAGTTCTGAACCGGGTTTCCTCTCTCTCTCTCTCTCTCTCTCTCTCCACCCTCCCCCCCCTTACACCCCCAACTTCCAAGGAGTTCAGGTTTCAATGCCAGCATGATACAGCTAAAGAATTCGGGGTGATGGTGCTCGCTTTCTCAACTATCCGCCTTGGAAATGGACATAAGATGTGAGAGGCTCGTCTTATTAGCCTTGGGAGGCAGCCTGCTGCATTCTCCTCCAGTGTGATGGGTGGAAAGGTGGGTAAAGGCTGGGTGAGGGGGAGCTGGAATAAGAAGCAGCAGCCAGGTAGAAAGGAAGGACAAGACTACAGCATCCTTGCTTCGAAAACTGACACAGAGAAAGGCTGAACTAGGACTGGGCATTTATAAAGTGCAGGGACTGGTTTCCCCCACTCTCGGAATGGGACAGGGGAAATCAAGGCACAAGATAAAAAAAAAAACCAGCAGCTCAGAGGTGTGGGCTCCAAAGGTCCCAGCTGCTTGTGTTTGGTCCCTGCACAAAGCAGGCAGGCTTCCATATCGTGATTTAAGCAAGGGATGGTTTTATATATAGTAAAGCATTGTTAACAGTGATCTTCCCAGCCCGCAGGTGGCTTGTAGCTGTGGACTTGACTTACAGTCTGCCAGGAAACTGGAACCTTCCTGTACGCTTTCAGCAGACACCATGAGATGGGGCTGGAGCAGAAAGGCTGCCATCCAAGGTGCCCTCTGCAGCCTACCGCGGTTGAAAGAAGAGCCTAGCATTTCTCATCACCCACTATACATACGTTCCGTATGGATATGATGGAAATAAACTCAAAATAACACAATGTTGCTGCCCCAAAGCACATATCTAGTAAGATTGCACAGGAGCATCTTGAGTGTGCAACTAGCACCTGTCAGCAACTCTTTTAACCCCCTGCCTCTTTGCCTGGGATAACACACTTGCCCTCTTCAGCTGCCCTGGGTTCCTACCGGTAGGTAAAAATCCGGCTCCTGTAAAGAGTTGAAGAGAGATGCTATGTCTGTGCACTCTTGCATTCCAAGGGACCTGCTTGGAACTAGACCCAGAGTATTGCACAAACCTAATGTCTAGCTTGGATGAAAGGGTTGTGAGGCAGTGGTCCTGGAAGAGGAATGAGAATAGAGCTGAGGCTTAAAAGGAATCTTTGCTAGGGCAAAATGTGTGGGAAAGAACACATGTCTGCATGTCTATTTCTCTTCTAGCAGCTTACATTCACTCTTACATCCATCCATCTCTAGCTTTGATCTTCTTCAATCTTACCCACAGCAGGCTTCCTCCAAAACATTTTTAATCTACAGCTGTCCTCTTTTCCAAACTCTTGGCAATCTCTGTCTTGGCATGCACACCACACACTGGCCGCTGCTACTCTATCTCAACCTCTCTTTTTTACTTTTGTCCCAATAGTCTCAATGCCTTCGGGTGGCAATTCCTGGGTGCCAATTGTGCAGTAGAGTCAGGTCTACTTTTGTTTCTAATATGCTGTGCGATCTCTTAAGATTCCTAGGGAGTCGCCTTTGGTAGACCACGCCGAGTCCAGCACCCTCTTCATCCTCAGAACTGGCTTTGAAACACCACTCCCTACGATTTCCCCCATCCTATAGCTTGCACTTTGGCTCTGCCACATGGTGTCTCCTATTCCACATTCAAGATGACCAACAGTGAGCCAGCCTAATCTCTGGTTCTAAAAGAGAAAGAGACCCAGCAACGCTTCAGAAGAAACGGCTTTCAGAGGTCAGAATTTAAAAAAGAGGCAAGTGGGCTTTCGTCTTCATTTAGAAATGAATACTGCAGTTTGGACAAGTGGCTGTGCTCCGAGTCTGTCTTATGGGTTCAAGGTTATGTGAGCAGGATACACATAGACTGGACCACAAGTGTGTTGCCCCCTTGCCGGGAAACATGCTTTTTTGCCACAGACATGCATGGATCCATTATGCATCGTCATAAGGTAGAAGGCTGTGGGATTTTATTTTTATGTTTATTTTAATAAACAGATCCTATGCCTGGGACAAACACTGTCAAAGGGACAGGCAACCCAGAGGAAAGCTTCCTGTTCTTTCTGGGTGGGAACTTGATTAGGGAATGCTAGGTATTTAATGGCAGCCAAATACCAAATGCAGAGCTCAGGAAAGCAATCCAGGCAGGCAGGTGCGCTAAAAGAAGGAACTCTCTGTTCCAAAGCAGTACTTGATCTGGCACTTGATTTTTACAGAGCCATTGGGGGCTTTCAATGCAGACATTTATTTCTGTGCACAGATAAGCATCCCAGCGGTTCAATGAGGGTCAGATTAGGCATTGCGCTAGATAGAGCAAGGGTGGGGAACCTTGGCTCTTTTATGACTTGTGGACTTCAAATCCTGTGAGTTGAAGTCCACAAGTCATAAAAGAGCCAAGGTTCCCCACCCCTGCACTAGAGGGACAGAAATATTGGGGGCAGGTCTACAAACCCACATCCCCCACTCACCCTGAACATTTCCCCACTCACTGGCCACATGGAGGTTTAAGGTTTCACTAAGGCTACAAAATACAGGAATGTGCACATCTGCTTAAAAGTCAAGTTTCCTGAATTTATGGGAATTTCCTTCTCGGTGAAGACTGCTCTCTTAATCATAATTGAATTTTACCGAGTTGTAATCCTGAATTTCTTTGCTCCCCCCTGTGTGCTGGAGGGAAGAAACAAAATTTAGAAAGCTTGGATACTTCTCATTTCATATACGGGGCAAAATAAACTTGGTAGCTAATTAACTAAACTCCTTTGATCTCCCAAATTAGCTTGGGTTCAAAGAAAATCCCCTTTGGATTGCAGCACAGAGCTTTGGGAGAGATGCCTTCGGAGGGCTGCTGTGTTTTACAACTTGAAAACAGTGACAAACTAAGTCTAAAGGTCTGTTTTAAAGTCCCGATTTGCTAATTTTATTTACTTACTAATCAATTATCTTAATGGTTTTTTTTAAATATATAATTTCATTAATTTTAATATGTTCCTACTATTTAAGGAAACGGCAACCCTGATTTTAATGATTACACCTGAATACTTAAGCCATGAAAGGGCTGGAAAGCTAATTCATGTTTTCATTACCTGCTTGAAATTTACACCAAAGGCAACATAACATGGTTAAGCCTAATCCTTGGTGTTTATTTTCTGACAGGTTTCCAGATAAGAGTTTAGGACTAGGGACGTTTTAATTTTATTTTTTGATTCCTGCTACATTTAAAAATGGCCTCACTCTAAAGGCTCTACAAGCACAGACTAAATTTTAATTTAAACCTATCAAGATTCTTAGTTGCCATCATCAAATGCTTAAATATCTAGCATATTTCCCACTCCAATCTAAGATAGGTAGGGGCAGGGGTGCTTGGAGGTGACTGAACTTAAGTCTATTAACACAAATCAGGAGAATCTTAATTGTAAACTCATTCATTTGTAGGGATCAAACTAAAAGCTCAGGAGACCCCTGTAGACAATATCCCCGTCATTTTATCTTTTTTAAAAAAACACGGGTTTCACTAATCACCCAAGGTTAGTTGTTTTAGTAAGATCTTGGGGATTTGAACAAGCAGCTATAAATCCTAATGTAGCAAAAAAAAAAAATTGGCAGCATGAATCCTATCAAAACAAGATTTCTACAGATCTCACTCACTCACTCTAAGAAAGTGTCCCAAGAAAATTTCAAAGGATGCCTTGCCTCAACCTGGTGTCTTCCAGATGTGAAGCTATGCTTTAACCCACATGGCATTTTGTAAGAAGAGGTCCTAGGGGGTTAAAGAAAGAAAATTCAAGGAAATGAGTTTCTCTGCTATATCCTTTCTAAAAAGCTGCTCAAAAAAAAAATGGGGTGGGGGAAGGCAGGAGAGTGGCCTGTTAAGGACCAGGTGTACCCTGATGTAGTCTTGAGGTTGCAGCCCATATTTGGAGCACATCTGGAATCAATTTCTCAAGTAGAATCCTGTTATAGCTTGTATTTATTCTGGCTGCAGATGTGAGGTGTTTCAAAGTCTCCCTGTACTTTGGCATGTGAGCACTGCAGGCAAGTAAGACAGGGAAGGGTGGGTATAAACCCTCAACCTATCTGGGAAGTTCCTTTCTATTAGTCCTGCAGAGACTGTGCTCCTCTGCCTTTGCCTCCCAAATAGGGACAGTTGGCACCAGAATCTCAGTTGCTGTAATTTTTGGTTTTGTTTTGTTTCTCTAGCCATCCCAACCCTCTTTGGGACCCGACTCTGCAAAACTCCATTTGGCTACGGATGAGGCCCATCAAAGATCACATAACATAATGATGAAGGCAAGCTTGCATGCCCCAAAAAAGGCACTTCAGTTTCTCTCAGCACTAGGGGGAGGTGTGGGTGGGTGGGGGGTGATTATGCCAACCAAGAGGGTCTGGCCAGGCCAGAGAAAGGGGCACCAAACGTAGCCAGCCTTTGGATCCACTGGGCTCCTGCACTGTCAGTCTTGCCTCTCTTTTCTGGGGGGGGGCATCACAGTTGTGTCTCCTGTCTGTGGGTCGTCCCTTCTCACGAGCAATGTGGGAAGGTATCGAAACTAGCCTGACTGAAGGATTATGAGGATGGAGGGAACGGAACCCTCCCCAAATCTCCAATAGGAAGTCAACCTGCTCTTGCTGGGTCAGGACCATGCTTTAAAAGCGGCTTAAGACAACAAAAGGATCCTGAGCAGTGCACAAGTCCAATTACACCGATATATTAATGCCACCTCCTCCAATGCCACCCTACCACAGCTCTGTCTCCCCTCCCTCAAAAACATGGATGGTACACACGCAAACCTAGACAGATAGGGACACATGCACACATACTCTTGCTTTCCTAGACTCACGTGACACCCGTATGGCCTCCACCATTGCTCCTTCCTGATTGTCAGCTGCATAAGAGCCATTTCTTCAAAGGAAGGGGCCAGCAGGGAGGAGGGAAAAAGGGGACAAGGTGATCACAGCCCATGGGGGGGGGGACAACAGGATGGAAGGGTCAGCTACATGCCAGCTGGGCTGGGGGGGGTGACTTTATGGTGGAAGAGAAGATGACTTTTAGCACCATCTGGTTGGGGGGAGAGGGGAAGGGAACATGCAGAGGTGTCTAAAGCACTTCAGGAGGCCCTGCAGGGAAACACAAGGTAGGAAAGGCTGAATTATTGCACATAGTCTCCTCCTATTGCAAATCTCAGGGGGCAGCCAGCAATCAAGGGCTGGGGGAGGAAGGGATAACGTGCATAGTAACTAGGGTCTCTGGAGAGGGGGGGGGGAGTGGGGAGCTGGAACATCCCCTTGCAAGGTGCTCGATGTTCCTTGGTTGCTTGGTTCACAGCAATTGGGACGGGCTTCCTGCAGTCCCCACCAGTCGGAAGGAGAAGCACCTGTTCCCAGCTGAGTTGGTCGAGAGAACGGACGGGACGGACGGACGGACGCACTGTGGACCTGGGCTTGGCAGGCATGCAGGAACTGGGGGGCGGATGGGGGGGGGCTTACGGCAGCACAGTCCAGACCGCAGGCAGCAGAAGGCACTGTGTGTGTGTGTGTGTGTGTGTGTCTGTGTCTGTGTGTGTGTGTGTGTTTGTGTATCCTGGGGATGGGGACGGGGCGAAGCACTGCTGCTGGCAACGTGTCCATTCAACATCCGAGAGTCCAGAGGTGATGACGCATCACTGGCGGCAGATTCCTTAGTCCGTTTATTGTTCCCCTGGTCCAGGGCAGGATGGGGCAGGCGAGGGGGGGGGGAGGCCTCCCCGTGGAAGCAAAGACAGGTCTGCACAGAAGCTCAAATCAGAGTCCAAAACATCCAGCAAAAAACAGTCCAATTGGACAGAGGGCAGAAATTGAGGTCTGGCGCAAACTCTGTTTTTCTCTCTCTCTCAGCTGAGGCAAAATTTATGCCAAAAAAAAAAAACACACACAAAAAGATTAAGTTCATCGGATGCCTCCAGCCGCATCATTTCATTCCAACTTGACAAGCATTAAGCAAACCCCTCTTGCTGCCGCCAAAGTTCAACTTTTTTTTTTAAGATTTCCTTTTTTCTGAATTTTTTTTTTGTAAATTTCCTCTTTTTTATTTTTTTGTAAATTTGTCTTTTTTAGAAAAAAAATACCCTCTTGAAATAATAAAATAATCCTTTCAAAGCAAAATTCCCTCCCCGCTCCCACCCCAAGGAAGAAGAAGAAGAAGAAGAAGAAGAAAAAGAAGAAAAAAAGAGAACTCCGCACTGATTTTTATCCTACAGCTGCGAGGTGGGGCTTTTCAGAGCATTTTTTTTTCCTTATAAAACAACAACAACAAAAAATATTCAAACACTTTTGCATATTTGTCCTTTAAAAAATCTTTTACATGACCAAAGAAAACAAAATGAATTCAAAGGAGCAAAAAAAAAAAAAAAAACCTTCCTCCCAGAGGTACCAAACCAGCTTTCCAAAAGAAGGGGGAAAAAAAATTCCTTTTCTTCTCTGGGGAATTCTGGGGCATCCAAAGCGTTTGACTTTGCTGTTATCAAGAAAATAAACACGCACGCACACACGCACGCACACGCGCACACATACACACACAAATGTTCTCGTATTAAAATAGTCCTTAGTCCATCTGTACATCTAAGGGTTGGGGGTATTTTTTTTTTTTGTACCCCCATTCTAACCTCCTTTGGTTCCTCGGTGACAAAAGTCTATTGCGGTTATTTCCTTTTTTTAAAAAAACAAAACAACCTTTTTCTTTGCCAAAAAGAAAAAGAAGAAAAAAAGAAACAAAAAACAAAAATGGTTCCAACATCTTCTAAACGCAGCACAAAATTTTAACAACAACAAAAAAAAATAATAATAAAGAACACGTTGTCTCCCTCGAAGTGATTGCTCAGAGTTGAGCTGCTCGGTGGCACTAAAGGGATGAAAAATGGCGGGAATTACGAGAGCAGGCAACAAAGACATCCGTGGAGGTAGTGTGTCTGTGGCACACAAAGTAGTAAGCAAGAAGAGAAACTGTCTCAGCCCCAAGCCTTCCTCCTTCAGCCTCTCTCCCTTCCCACCTACGTTTGGCAACTGCCCTGGTGTCCAATGTGTTAGGAAGCATTTGAAGAATTGATCTGAGCACACACAACTTTCTCAGCCACTTGGCCTCAACCTTCAGCTGTTTACCTATGTGGGAGAAGGCCTTTGGGCTGAAGGGTTAGGTCTGAATTAGTTAGGGCAACTCCACCCTGAACAGTTGCTCCAGGAAGCCTTGCCCTGCCTTTCCTGCAGCGAACGAAGGAGACGCCGTTCTGAGACACAGAACATGGGCCTCCTTCAAGTGTTCACTGTGGGAAATGTTGAGGTCACACTAGGAGCTCCTTCAAAAAAAGGTCATTCTGAGAGTTGGTCTCAGAATTCCAAGTGAAGAGAGTCACATTAGCCTGCTTGCGTTTCGTGACACTTTGAAGATCAATATATAATACAGGTCTCATTGAACATGCAAAAGGCTCAGCAGGGGATTTTCACTTGTCCCTGAAGGTCACATACCCTTCAAGCCCCTGATGAAGAGATCACTTGGTCACAAATTGCCAGGCTAGGCAAAGGAGAGAATCCTTATTAGTCTCACTGAGATTCCACTCTCTGCTCACTCAGTTTGTGCCCAACGTCCATATCTGAGGGTCCTGATAGAAAAAAGCGGGAGCCAACACAGAAAGTGGGCCTGTTCCTGGGACAAGAAGTAGATTCTGCACCCTAGGTCAGTGAGACGTTTGATCCTTCTTCATTCTCGGAACTCAGGAGGCAGGACAGCCTCCACCAACCTAGGTGACCTCCAGATGTGAAGACTGCAACTCCCAGAATGCCCCAGTCACCACAGCTACTGCTATGAATTCTGGGAACAAAGCCACACACTTGAACAACGTCCAGCTCATTGCAGAAATGCTCTGTGGAACATGATGTGGAGACTCAAGTCTAGCCTCTTGGCTTCCTTTTTTTCCTTATTTAGGAGTAAATGGAGTAGTCCTTAAAAGCCTCTCGAAACCCTTTTTATTCCTCTTTTAAATTAAGCAGCAGGAAGGCGCACCGGGCGCCGCTACAAGCCTTGCGCTTGGCAACTCTCTCTTCTTCTTTTTAGAAATTAAACCCTGCTTAAGCACAAGTCCGCAAACCGGTTTCCTGCAGTTACTTAAATCACATGGGGTGGGTTTTGATTTTGGGGAGGGGAGGGAGTGTTAAGTTTAATTTCCAAGCCACATTTGCTGCCCCTCCACGATAAAGAACAGGGAGGGGAGGACCCCGGATCTCATTTTCCAACTGGCCAAGACTGAATGCTGTAACAGAGGTTCTCAACCTTGACAACTTTAAGACTTGTGGACTTCAATTCCCAGAATTCCTCAGCCAGCTTTGCTGGCTGAGGAATTCTGGGAATTGAAGTCCACAAGTCTTAAAGTTGTCAAGGTTGAGAACCCCTGCTGTAACAAGTCACGCACCCCCCCCCCCATGACTCATTCACAGTTCTCGTCAGTGGCCCAGTTCTCAAGTGCCGTGCTGACCTCTTTTAAGGAAGTTTCCTGGCATGTGGATAAGACCAACAGAGCTAAATCCAGGTTGCTGGAGGAAATACCTTCAATGGACTCCTAACTCTTGCTCTCTCTTATCTTTCTTTCTCTTGCACCTCTCTTCCTCCTTCTGGGAGGAGAGAAAAGGGAGGTGAATCTACCCAGATGGCTCAAATGACCCTGAGAGGGACCCCCCCTGTGATCAAGGGCCATTGCCCAAGGCACCAGGCATGAGCTCCAAACTCAGTTATTTTTTTCCGGAACTGGCAAAGGATTGAGTAAACGAAAAGAACTATCTCTGGGAGAAGAAGACTAAGATATATATGCCAGTCCCTCCCCTCCTGTCCTTACCTGTTGTTACTTGTTGTACTGATACGAGTAGGCAGCATGATCCGATGGAGACTCCACTGTCACGTGGCTCTGCTGGCCACTGTTCTCCTGTGACAAAATACCCATTGGGGGAATTGGGATGGTAGCCATATCTTCCCCAAACCTTTCAGCCCCACTAAGGTGAGGTAGGTCAAATCGCCACGTGGCTGGGTAGGGAATCAAGACCTCTCCACTTCCCTCATTAAGAGCTCAGCAGCCGGCCACGAGCCTTTTCCACCAACAGGAAACTGGTCTCCAGAGACGCCTCATCTTACCCACCACACGGATTCAGATCCCCAACCCTGTGACGGGAGTTGGAGGCTTCCCCGCTGTTGCTTTTTATGCTCGGCACTGAAAGACTCTATGTGGCTGGGAAGAAAAAGCATTCAAGGGCCTCTGTGGGAAGACACCGGTGTGTAGAAGCAAGAGCTCATTTCGGAAGAGGACCTATTACAGATGAGTGGCTAATCAACTTCCCAGAGTAGTTTAAGCTAGTTTGGTAAACTTCATTATCGAAGCATGTATGTCATAGCTCCTATGGACAACTGGGGGCGGGGTGTGTGTGTGTGTGTGAAGAAGGAAAGGTCACAAAAGTCATGGCAAAGGTGGCAGTGGAATATGGAATCCTCTTCCATCTATGGCAGCGGTTGTCAACCTATGGGTCGGGACCCCATTTGGGGTCGAACAACCATTTCACGGGGGTCGCCAAACACCGCAGTTCGCCATTTTTTATTTTTTTTTTGGTCGGCCATTTTTTTTGGGTCGGCCATTTCCCCCCCCTTTGCGATGTGGGCCGTCATGCCGCGCATGCGCGATGCGGGCCGGGGTCGAGCCCCGGAAAAGGTTGAGAACCGCTGATCTACGGGGTACCATTTCAAAAATCTATAAGACATGCTCTGGATTTCCACCCATCATCTTACCCTCAGTTAACCTGCTCCGTTTTATTGGAAACACACAACACACAAAATGTGTATCAGTGCAAGATAAACAATCTCTGCATAGGGCATGAAGTTTAACCCAGACAACAGACAGTCTGGAGGCTGTGTTCACACAAAACACCAAATCCCAAACCCAAGTTAATGGGTCACATAACATGTTATGTGACTCACTCACCCCTAATGGTTTGACGTAAGAGCCAGTTGCTAAGGCAAAGGTGGAGACCCTGGAAGAAAATAAGCCACGCATTTCCCATCCCCACTTTAGCTTACTCAAAGTTGTTATGTGAACTCAGCATGCGTGTTTGTTTGTTTGCTTTTTAAAGGCATAAATCTGTACCAAGGAAGCATTCCTAATTTAAGCAGGAAGGGAAAAGGGCCTCTTACCTCAACTGCGACACTAGAGGAAGGCACCGGTGTATACTGGGGAATATAGGCTCCTTGCATAGCTGCTGCCGCTGGCATATACTGGTGAGAAGGAGAGAAAATGTCAAGAGGCCACAGCAGGACTGGGTCTCAGCCCCACAAAAAAAAGGGAAGGAGGAAAGGGGTCCTTACTGTGCCAGCACTGCTGAGGGACAGATGGCCCAGCTGTTGGGTGAGAGGCCCCATCATGGAAGTGGGCTGGATGGAAATGGCGTGGTCCATGGTAGGTGTGAGCATCGTCCCCTGCTTGGGAACAAAATACTGAGTAAAAGAGGGCACCATTTGAGACAAAATGGAAAGTAATGAAGGGAATGAGTCTGGAAACGTCCTAAGAACAATGTGCATTACAACCGACTCTGGTATGAAAGCACTGCATTTCCCAAAAGTTCAAACTGGAGGATAATTAGAAAAGGTGGGACATACTGACTAGCACTCTAGGCCACCCAGCACTTTGAATTAAAAGCAAAAAAAAAAAAAGTCTTCCCAATGAGTAGTAAAGTATATCAGTTGTTTAGTTAATACGTAAGTGTTTTTACCCTCCTGGTCCAGGAAGACGAAGAAAACAAAAAACAGTTACACAGTTTAATAAATTTTTCCTGTCATTTGGACTAGAAAGGGAGAAAGTCCAAACTCTTGCAAGTTAAAAAAAAAACAAAACCCACCCAAGTCCAACTTTCACTGTTCCATCTGAATTCACAATTAAAAGGACTAATTAGCACTATGAGAACTTTTGCAACATTTTCCTTAATGGAGGATTCCAGGTAGGTAGGTAGGCAGGCAGGCAGGCAGGCAGGTAGGCAGGTAGGTAGGCAGGCAAGCAGGTAGGTAGGTGGGCAGGTAGGCAGGCAGGCAGGCAGGCAGAAACAGCT